>CM076604.1:2500000-3125000 GCA_038502835.1 Octonoba sinensis
CTTTCATTTAAAACTTAAAAAGATTTTTTTTTTTTAATTTTTTAAATATACTGTAATTTTCTCAATTGTATTTTTTTCAAATTATTATTTTTCCTTAATACTTCCGACACATTCTAGAGTAAAAGCATGGAATTGACTGTCTGAAACTTAGTTGAATTTTAATATTATTGTTGTTAAAATTTGAGAAAAAAACACGAAACATTCAAAAACTCAAATATAACAATAAAATAAAAGCAAACTACAAACTGCAGACTCAACCCCCCCCCCCCCCCACGGATTACTTTGTTAAATATACTCCATGGAATATACATACGAAGTTTCAAAGCTGTATTTTAAGCTAAAACAAAACTTGGGTATTTTACTACACGTCATGGGTCAAAATTTCAAAGCAAAGAAAAAGGCGTTTGAAGATTTTAAACGCAGAATGAAAGCAGCTACAGTCATTTACAAAAACTGAAATATCCTTTAAAATATTTCTCACATAAGTTTGGAATGAGGCAGCTTTATCTATCAAAATAAGCACTAATAAAAAAATCGATATTTTGAATAATTTTGAGTTACTGAACTTAGATGAACCGAAAAGATATAATTTTTTTTAATTTAATAAATATATATTTTCAGTATATTATAATTTCTTTATATTTATTAAAATACATTAAAAGCATTACTTATTGCATAGTTTTGATTTTAATACTTAAACATTTCAATATATATATATCATACATTTAATATTTCGATCAAAAGATCCATTTAAAATCACTTGAAAATCTCTCATTTTTTCTATTGCTAACTATAAGACACATTAATTTTCTTCAAAATATTAAAACATTAAAAACTGCTTCCATCCTTTTTCATAAACGGAGAACATTTTTTGAATGTAGTATTGTCAAGTAACATATGAATCGACTCCGACATATTAGATTCATTCCGTACCAGAAGGACTATTTTTGTTTCATTTCAGGTTCTTTGTTTTAAAATAACCAGTTCATTTTGAGCGTTGACGGATCTGCATGCATAATTTTAAAATAGTGGAATCATGTTAATCTATGAAACAAACATGTTGAATTATTATCATGACAGACATGACAAACTTTGGACATGGTTCTCACGGCATGCTTTTAGTTAATAGTTCAAAATTTTCCTTTCTTGGACCTACCACTATTTTTAAAGTAGACACGAAGTGCAAGCAGGGTTCGTAAATATCATGATATTTTAGAAAAACTCCGATATGTTTTATATATATCCGATATTTTGTAAAGTGTCTACTTATTGCTGATAAATATTTTTAGATTTATTCAATACACTTACACACCAATACATATTACACATTATATGAAAGATTAATTTATAATATAAAATTGTACTTAATTTTACATGTATAATTATTATGATAAAAATATTATTATTTTATTTTTTTAAGCACTTAAAACAAGATTTCAAGTTGAAGATTTTTCTCTTTCAAAACACAAATTATAAAACCGTCTCAGAATGTTTTCATGTTCCTTACTAAAGGCAAAAGTTTTTTGCTAATAGAACGCAAAAGAGCAAATGCACTTTGCTTTTTTCTTCAGCTAATTTTCTTCCACAATATCAATGATCCAACATATTCACCGCTAAATGTGCTTGTGAAAGAGTCATTTTTACCTTTGCTGCTCATTTTCCTTGCACTTCTTTTACATCTTTTAATTTATCTCATAAGTTAATCCAAATTTCTACACATTGTGCAATTTTATTCTGATATTTTTGCATATCCTCCCGAGGGCTTCTGCAACGGGTTTCAGAATGTTTGGATAGTCCGTGCAATTAACCATTTGGCTCACATCATTAACCAAATAAAGAATGTCTTTATCAGTTTCATGTTTATGGTCCTGACAGAATTAAACCGGTTTTCAGCCTGCATTTTATTTAGAAACTATATTTTAATTTTAAACAGCAATTAAAAATTTAGTTCTAATTTTTAGACAAAAAATATGAAGCATAATGCTATTTTAAGAATGCTTCTTATAAATGAAAATATAAAGAATCCCGATAGTTCAAAAATAAATATCGGATATGTATCATGGTACGGATATATATGTCGGTGAACGATGAGCACACCAACATTTATTTTGTAATTTCAGACGCGGAATTAACCAAATTTATACATACAGCGAAGAAATAGTAGAGAATGGACGTTAGTGCACTTGGAAGTTGTAAAACTCCAATAATAGTGGTGGATTGCGCAGTGGCAACCATACACTGCGTAACTTTTTGGTGTTACTTACCACCATTTTTGGTGCAATGTTGAAAATTATTCATTTTTGATGTATTTTAAATTCTTTTAAGTGTCTGTCTACAAAAAATACAGGCAGCAGAATGTTTTTTTTAGCATAGGAACTCATCTACGCATCAAAAATTTCATTACTATTGCTCATGTATCCTTTGTTCATAGAAATGAGCCCATCGTAAGGAAATTTCGACCCGTCCAAAAATCGTGTTCAGTAACGCCAAAAATAGTGGCAACAAAACGCAAAATTTTCACACTGCAGGAATGACCATAGTTTGTCACGTGGGTAGCGTTACCTTTTCTTTTCTTCCCGCGGAGTAAAAACCAATTGACTGAGCAGACGCAGGCAATCCATCGGTTTTACACTCTTAATGACCAAGCTATCGTAATGCCAAACTGCTGTTATTTATTCTTTGATTAAAAGTTATTTTTCGTCCTGATCGAAACATGATTTGTTTTTTTTTTTTCTTTCTAATCAGGCTGCGTATGGTTACTCACCTTTGCAGACCTAGTGCATTCCCCGAAAACTGACATTCATTCCTTCAAGTAGCACCACTATCGGCGGATACCATTACCACTTGTGAATTTAGACGCTCTGTTTCCCCTAGTAGAGGCACCTGAGCTCTAAGTGATGCGACACTGCACTAGGAATTTAATGCAGCCGAGAGTATGTAAGCCAAACAGATGCTCAAGGCATCTTTAACATGCCGCATCATCATACGACATGGGTGCTGTCGATGTTCTGCATCTTGAAAATCCGACTTGGGCCAGGTTTGCTCCTGCGAACTCGGGTGTACGAGTCCAGTGCCTTACCACTACGCCACCCTGCCGGCAAAACCACGATTTGGCTGGCTGGGTTGTAACGTGCTTCGGTTCCTCCTATTTACGTCTAATTTTTTCGCCATGATTACTTCAAAACAGCGGTTGACAAACTGTGGTACACCTACCGCTAGTGGTACGCGCAAGTGGCACGCGTGCCACTTGGAAAGTGCCACCACCAAGTGGATCGAATTTGCAGAATTAGAGTTGGGAGCATTTTGGCTCAAATCTAAAAATGAATTCTCATCATTGTTTCATTGCTGTTTTCAATTCCGCCCACAACCACTTATCTTTGTAAAGCTGCTTTTTTCAATATAATATTTATTAAAAACAAATATAGAAGCAAATTGAATGTTAACCCAAATTTGAGGTTAAAACTAACTTCTACTGAACCAAATATCACCTCGCTTGTATCTACTATGCAGCAGCAAAATTCTCATTAATTTTGTATTTTCAATTTCTTTTTTTATGCATTTTGTACTTATAGACGTATTTCTAATAAGTTTTAGAAATATGTACTAAAAATATATTCTATATATTTCATATATTTTATTTTTTATACACAGCTTTATTTTAATAAATTCCTTTCTCTGTATTAACTATAAAAAATGGTGTGATTTATATTACCTAGTCGTCCTATTATTTTTCTATAACCTTTAATGTTCTGTATAATAAAGTTAGGTTTACAGTGATACAGCTAAAGGTTTGCAAGAAAAACGTAGGTACGCGAAAAAAAAAAAAAAGATTGGGAACTGCTGCTCCAAAATACTCTGCAGAGTTATTATTTTGGAGAAAGAAAAGTTATGAGGTCAAGAGAGCAACCAAATCGTACAACCCAGTTAATCCCAGCAAGCCGAAGATGTTACCCACGTGACACACACGACAGGCACTCCGCTTAATGATTCGGGTCCAAGCATTGCACACTCCGATTCTAGGGTATTTTGTTATGTAGTTACGTATGTTACAGCGAATCTCCGAAATCGGAAAATGTCGACATTCTCCAGTCTGATGGATGGTAACTGTCGACATTCTCTTATTTCGGGCATTCACCGCCACATGTATATTGTGAGAGTGTCCTCACATTTACTGAAATAAACATGGACTCGATCCCCTAATTTCGCGCATTCGGCGTACGACCCCACAGAAATGTGCCAAGTGCGCAAAGTTAGGGGACCAAATACATGTTAATTTCACTTAATGGGAGGTCACATATACATAAGAAGAAAAGAGGCTCACCGCAATCGTCGACAGTGAACTGGAAGGGTTCTGTGACGTCCTCGATGAGAGTGGCATCCGATAGCGGGATCTTCCCGATGCCCTGCTCCGAAAGAAGAGGATCACTCTTGGAGCGGTTCTGCCATCAACACACACAACACAGAGAGAGACACAGAGAGAGAGAGAGAGAGAGAAAACAACACCCTTCAGTGTTCTGCGATAGAGCAGGCGGGGACGGGAGGGGGTGGGGGAACATCGCCACACTGAGATGGATGCCTCGGGTATACATTCACTACAGCGGATCGAATGAAAAAGGCCCTGATCGCGAGAAAGGATCTGTTGTGTCCTCGCGAGAATCTAACCGGGTCCTTAGACTCAGGCAGGAGTCCGGCCCCCTTTGAGAAGAGTCTTCATTTTTGAACCAGGGGGTCGGCACCCCCAGAGGGGGATCATTTCACTTGGAGGACATTGGAGCCACGACGGATTTAACGTATACCTTCTTCATTATCAGCCGCGAGAGGTTGTCACCCACCCCAAAACACTGACCTGGGTCAATGTTGCTTCACTTTTTTGGGGCGGGGGGGAACAGGCTGCTTCAGTGAATTGTGTGGTAAAGAAACCATCTGTACGTATTTTCTACCTATGCCAATCTATCTTCAAATTTATATGTACCTTTCTATCTATAACTATCTAACTTAGCTATGTACATATCTATATGTTCTTATTTCGGCAGCTGCTGATGTAAATTCGGTGGCAGTATACATTTTAACTTCACCTTTAATTAAACTTAAAATAATGATAATAATAATTTTTTCTTTCATTCAATTGCACATCGAATTTGGAATTGGCTTCGCTTCATAATTTCACAAAGAAAAGGAAAAGTTAATCCTCAAAATGGGTGAGAAGAAAATATCTCGAATCCGTTAGTAATAAAAAACAAACCTAGCCCAAGCTCCGCTAGTAATAAAACGACAAATGGATCTTTAACGTGGCAGGAGAGAAATTCATTGGGTGCCATATACGTGATTTATACACCCGGGCACTCCCAGTGTACCGGTTCCGATGTGTGCAGGAGGACTGTGATTGGTGCAAATTGATACAATCTTAAGAGAAGACGATGGATTTCGAACAACAAATGCCTTTCTAAGTTGATGTTATTACAAGAAAACTAAATGTCTCGAAATGGAACTTTTCAAATGATGTACAACTTGACATTGCACTTGTTAATTCAATGATGCGCACGAGTTTTAGCGCGATCCATTTCTCTGATAAATGAAACGATTAAAGTTTCCATTTATGTGTGGATCTGTCTATCTTTTGTTGCTTCATGAACTAGCTTTGGTTGCTACATGGACTATCTTCTGTTGCTACATGAACTATCTTCTGTTGCTACATGGATTATCTTTTGTTACTACATGGACTATCTTTTGTAGCACGGACTATCTTTTGTAGCGTAGACTATTCTACATGGACTATCTTTTGTAGTAACTTGACACATGATATCGTGAAATGTTGTGTAGATGTAAAACATTTTAAGAACTCCATTGTCCTCACTTAAATAAAATATTTTTCTCCGGGGATGGATCCAAAAAGAGAGAGAGGGAGAAATGATTACAAGAAAAAAAATATATATGTATTTAACAATCTCAATTAACAGACACATACATTGCTGATTACTCTTCCACACAATCAAATTAATCCAGGCATTAAATCGGAACTCAGAACTCGCTTGTTTAGCCTATGGCTTTGAGAAACCTAGTCCCTACCCGTTCTCGGCGGACGGGGAAAACCGCTTATCCCAGTGAATAAGCTACTCTCATATCCTCATTACAGAAGAGCATTTGGAAGAGGGATTCCTTATCACTGGGTGTTAAGTTGTTGCAAATGCTCCTTGGGTATGCAACCCCCCCCCCCCCTTCGCAGAGCGACAAGAAATTAAGGTAATAAGATCGCCTTCCGTTAATAGAAGAGCACCACAACAGTGGATATACGACTTCACTCATGATGTATTTGGATGACACCAGAGGGCACCACCACAAAAGCGCCACTTTTCTTTTTTGACCTAAGAGTGAAGAGAAGGGACATTCTCCACCCTCAGGCTCCCTCGGGACTTCGGGGTTCACGTATTTTACAGGCACGTATCTGGTGGGTCTTCAGCTGGTCGGGTAACGAACACCCAATCTTCCGGTTGGAAGTCCGACATCCTAACCACTAGGCTATCACGGCCCTGACATAGGTGCGAAAGCTGCTGCCGATAATGGAGGCAATTCATACAGCGTCATAGGTCACGTGATAGCGATGTAAGCGATGTAAACAAAGGAAGCTGTAGTATTGTTTTACTTCGAGTTCGACCGATGTAATTAAAATTAGGGCTAAATAAAATTCCACGTTATTAAAAACTAGGACTAAACAAGGTTCTACATTATATAAAATTAACACTAAATAAAACATTATAACTATTGTAATAATTAATAAATTTCTTTTATAATGATTAAATGAAAGGTAAATTACTTGGTTTATAATCAGAAAAAGCTATGAAACTAGTCTCATTTTAAGATAGCTAATTTTGCTTCGTGAACTCCACGTAGAATTCAATTAAAAATTGGGTAAACAAATCAGCGATCACCGTTATCACGTGACGCGATGAATTGCCTCCATTCGGAAGGACCTGATTTCTCAGAGCCGGGTAAGGCAAGGGGTTCCTGCGTTCAGATGAAGGCCTGAATAAATTTGATGATTCTGTGGAGAAGCCTTCGGCACTGTTTGTCTGATGCAGAAACCCATTTATTACTTACTTGGTCATTTACAATGATTGACTTTTTAGTAAAAATTCGTCCATAAAAAAAATAAGGAAGAAAACAGAGGTATTTCTTTATTTTTTTTAAATAACAGTTAGCACAAACTGTACTGTTATTAAAAACAGTATTACCCCATACCCTCGTTACCGGGCATATTTTTAACGGATCCATCCTTGAATTTATTCAATTGTTAACACCTCACACTTCTTTTTAAAATGCAATCGACCGAAAGCTGCGCATGCAACATGAATGTTCAACATCGATTTATACAAACATCTATCAGGTGAATTCATTAATCAAGACACCAAAGGCGTGTTAAGGTTAAGGCAATTCGCGCTTTATAGTAGCAGCGTTGGACACCATCTTGGACTCGGAATCATTTGAATAACTTGCCCCCTTCCTGACTCTATGATTCAGAAATTAAAAATGATATGATGGAATGAGCTTCTTTATCAGCAGACAAACATTTCGCTTTTTTTTTAATGGACTATGGATCAACAAAAAGAATAAAGTCCTCCCTGAATTTTGGGTACTTTTTAATATGAGAGATCTGCATTTCTATTTTGACTACTTCAGAAGTTTTTACGTAACTATTTTGTCTGAACGTAAACAGATATGTATACAATATAGTTCCTGGCCAACTTAATAGATGCACTGTAGAGTTTTCGTAATTTCATACTTAGTACTCAGATCAATGCAAAAACCCGTTTTTTTTCCTTCTTTGGTCATGCTTTAATTTACAACGTATTTGCCAGTAACAATTAATTTGATCTTACATTTCGGGGACCGTCTACAAATTGAAAAAAGAGAAAAATGCTTTGGATGATCTCGCCTTGTAAAAAGTTGAGGATGAGCTCTAAATTTCAGAAAATAGTTTAAGGATCATATAAAATTACTATATGCATTTTCGCAAAAATTGTAGCTAAGCGCACGAAGATATTGGCATTTCCCCAATTTCCCTCAGAAGTTTTTGGCTTATAACGCGGCCAAAGCGTTTAACAAAAAGTTACCACATTTTCAGGTAACTTGACAGCATACAAGTAAAGTATTGTAATGAAATTTGAAATAAAAATATTGAATATTTGATAAATGACAGACATTTAAAGGAATTAATTTTTTACTGCATGCGCGAAAGATAACAATTTTTAACTGTCAGTCAGCTCTCTTTATAACGACCACACATTATAAAGACCATTCCATTGTAACGACCAGTGTTAAAAGTCCCAACCTTATCCCTATGAGTAAAATTTGCTTGCGATATAGCGACCTTTCTGCATCGTCTAATCCATTACAGCGACAGCACCAGGTGTCATGTGATCTCAGAATTTCTGCTTCCAGAAATGTGAATGTAATTTTCCCCCTAT
The DNA here is from genome assembly GCA_038502835.1 of Octonoba sinensis. Lineage (NCBI taxonomy): Eukaryota > Metazoa > Arthropoda > Arachnida > Araneae > Uloboridae > Octonoba > Octonoba sinensis. The sequence continues at coordinate 2,508,463 of CM076604.1, forward strand.
ATTTTCCACTTTGAAATCTGATTAATATTTTGCACTGATAAATTTTTTTAAATTCCAATGATAAAAAATAATTTAGCTGGAATCTTTTAAAAACTACCAGTTTTAACGATAATACTGAATATTCATAATGCATGCATATTTTATGAAGAAAATTCCACCTCCTATAGTGACCACTCGTTGTAAAGACCTTTTTTCTTGGGTCGCAGATGGGCGTTATATCGAGCGCCGACTGCATAAGCCAAAAACGTGTGAAGGAAATGAGGAAGATGTCCATATCTTCGTGAGAATAAGTGCAATTCTTACAAAAATGCACGTAACAATTGCACATAGCCACTAAACTATTTTCGGGAATTTACAGCTCAGTCGCAGCTTTCATTCTCTCTTTCACTTTGTTGACAGTCCCCTAAATGCAAGAGTGAATGAATTTTTACTGGAGCCGTACTTTAATTGTAAATTAAAGTACGGCCAAAAAAAGGGGGAGAAAAGGATATCTCTATCAGACTGATTTTCAAGTTTGAAATTACAAAAACTCTGTATAGTGCGTCTATTAATTTGGCCAGGCACTCAAAAATCTGAAACAAAACAGAGAGGGAATTCATTCATAAAGGATCAAATGATTTGAATTGCCCAGTTGTTTCTAATGCCCATTGTTTACCCAAGCTCCCCTTCGCAGAGCGACCATTTAGGCAGTAGTGAACGCCTTCCGGATGAGCACCACAACGGTGGAAGTACGACTTGGATCAAAATGTATTTTGATGACACCAGATGGTACCATCACAAATACGACACCTCCCTTTTTGACCTAAGAATGAAAGGAGGGGACATTCTCTCCCCTATGATACCCTCAAAGTGATGCAGTCTTGGAAAAAAAGGTGAGGGACGTTTAAATTTACCAACATCAAAAAGGGAGGGGGGGGGGGTACGCTTATGTTATAATTCAAAACAAGTGGGGGGGACACTTGTGTTAAAGTAAAAAGGTAGGGGGACGCCGTACGCCTGTGTCCCTCCTCGACTACACCACTCGGAACTTCAGGCTCCACGGATTTTACAGGCATGTATCTCCAAGTGTAAATGGGTCTTTAGCGGGTCGGGTACCGGATATTCAATCTTTCGGTTGGAAGATCGACATTTAACCACTGGCCTTGTCTGAAACTGTAATTCGTAGCAATGTATATTTTAGTCTTAAAGGAATTAGTTCATCAATTGAGGAAAATTCACAGCAACATTTAAATGAGTTATATCTCCTTTAGAGACTATATTTAATTATGAAATACTTCAATGATTGCGTGAGGCATGATATATAAGTTTTAGTTTTTGGTTTTGATTAGGTTAAATATTTTTCCATTTAGTTAAATATTTTTCCAACTGATTGCAAAATAACGGTTCTTTTTCTCTTTTGATAAAACGTTTTACTTCTTGATAAAATGTGTAATAATATTTCTGATTTTTTTACGCATAAAACTAAATATGATTGAAAAAAAGATTGATATCAAGATCATTGAATGAATTTTCTTCGCAATGACGACGTTCCGGACCGGGGATTTTCTCCCAGATGTCTCAATCTAGTCTCAATATTACAAGCGATTTTTTTTTTACTTAGAGGATGAAAATGGTGTCGTTGTTGTGTATTATGTAGAAAACTAATTTCGTCTCTGCAAGAAAAATCCCTTATTCATTGAGAAAATTTAAATAAATTTGCAGCCTCGTTTGTTTGCTTTTTCTCATTTAACAACAATACTTTCAAAGCATTTCATTGCAACATCCGACATTTCAACCTTCGTTCAAATGCAAGAGGAATATTGACCAACACTTCGTTAGCGTCGAATTGCCTTATCTTTGTCACGTACTGCGCAATCCTTTATACAAAATACAGAGCACATTTAGAACAATTATACATAAACACAGGTGTCATTGAACATAAAGATATATTATCGCAATAGTTACAACACATTTACGCAGCATGATGCAAATACAGAGCACAAACAACAATCAACAAACTCAGAGCGTTTAGTACATTAATCAGAGACATTAAGTACACTTAATAAATACTAGCTAGGAAAGGAACACTACTTGAACCCGCATACAGAACATTTCAAATTCATACAATGAAACGGTATTTTTTTTCAATTGCTACTATTAGTACACACTTTCCTTATATCTTGCTCAAATTTTCAATCGTTAATAAAATACTTTATATTCATCCACTCAAGTTCAAATACTTTTTTTTTATTTTTGAACTTGTAGTGGATGGCACTTGATGTTAGTACGTTTTTTTTTTCAAATATTCATTCAATTTAACTGATATTAAGTTTAGTTTTATACGGATTCCATTAGAAATATGGAAGCCATAGGTCACTACTTTCAAAGCATTTAGCACACGACATTTGATTCCTTAGACAGGGTTCATACTCAAATAGCCAAAAAGATTTCCATGACTTTTCCAGGTAGATTCAAAGCAGAACTCCAGGTTAACGTTCCAAGTAAAAATATTTACTAGCCAATGCACTACTTGCATATTAAATATGCCCGCCATATCATTTTATACATACAATTATATTAACCTCATATTAAAAAATTCCACAGATGATCATTAAGATAACCAATTTATACGATAGAATTTCTAGGCTATAGAATTTCAAAAGCAAAATTTTAGGACACAATACTGACAAAAGATATCAGCTTTTATATTTGCATCCATCTTTACTTTTCTTTTTTAAATTTAAATTTTAGAAAGCTAATATAAAACTCTAAAACATAAAATATAGAGAATAAATATAAAAAAAATAAAAACTAGGATGATCTGAGAGAGGACACATCAGATTTTTAACTCTATAATAACGCATGAAAACAAATATTTAAGGAAATGCTGAGGAGGCACTTTTATGCCATGACAATATAATAAACAGCATTTTATAAAGAAAAAACCTATACAAGAAAAGGAAGGCGAGTTAATTGATCGCGACGAGCGTAGGTTCCTTCCAAGGGGTCCCTGGTAAGGGAAAAAATCCCTGACTTGTACAGGTTTTGTCAAAAATTTACGTTTTTCCCTGACTATTCCATGACTTTTGCATAGGATATCAATTTCCATGACTTTTCCAGGTTTTCCATGATTTCCAGGTGGAGTATGAACCCTGCTTCGAAGAACTAGTTGATTCTCATTCTGCTCATGCTAACACTAACACGGAAAACTGATTCCTTGGCAATCAGTTTGGAATGTTGCGTGCACTCAGATTAACTAGCTAAGGTGAAAGCCTCTTTTGTAATCTCTTCATTTAGCTGACACGTTTTCGACATAAGTAGGAATTTACTAATTATTTTTTACTTATTATTTAATATTACTTGTTAAATAACTAGAAAGTAACCTAAATTCTCTTGCCCTACATTTTTTCTAATAAAGTTCAATTATTAATCTTGTGTTGGTACACTAAAAATTTTGCAGGCGACTAGCTTTTCAACGTTTGGCGTCCATCGATAATCACGTGTTCATAGTTTCATGGCGCCATCTATGAATAAAGCAAGAAAGAATTCTCTTTTCGATCAAAGAAAAATTTATTAACTAACTCAAATTCTCTTAACGTATAAAAGTTTCTACATTTATTGTTCATTGTTTTTTCTAATTCCGTTCAAAAACGTATTTTAAATAAGTTTTAAGTTTCCTCAAGTGAAGATTTAAAATTTAGTAGTAAAAAACACATGTTAAGTTCATCGTTAAATATATATCTTTTTCCTCTTAGGAAAATTATATATTTGACCTTTTCTTAGACCTTCGCCTAAACTCTTATACTTGACCTTCAGCGAGCGTGACTTTTAAGCACACCAGGAAACATCAGGGAAGAAATTTTAAAAAATAAAATATTTTTAAATTAACTTAATTATGCATTTTATTTAGTTATTTTCCGTCTTTCAAAGCCATGGGGCATTTGATAGTTTATTTCTCAGAAAATGGAGGAAAATCTTTTTTTTTTTTTTTTTTTTTTTTTACTTTTCATACTTTTTCTTTGTTCTTACTTGGTGCAATCAGAAAACGTGAAATCAATTGCAGAAACGAGAATTATTCTAAAGAAACTTCATTTTTGAAAACCCGTCAGGCGCAATAAAAATTTGGTTCACCTATGCAGAACATGCTACAAATAGGTAAAGTATTTTCATATGACTATTTGAAAATCAATGTTTCTAAGTTAGAAGTCCACGCAGAACTAAACGAACCTACTTTGCTGTGTACCAACATCGAATTGGTAAAACTGTCTTTCTTGCTCAGCTTAAAGTCTTAGGTTGTTGTTGTTGTTAATGCCACTTGCGCATCCAATACGAAGGGGACTTCGCAGAGCGACCAGGAATGAAGGCAGTAAGGAGCGCCTTCCTTTTATGGATGCGCACCACAACGGTGGGAGTACAACTTGGCTCATTTTGCATTTGGATGATGCCAGATAGCGTCGCCTTCCGTTTTTGACCTAAGAGTGAAGGGAAGGGAAATTCTCCACCCTCCGGTATCGTCGGAATTGCTTCGGGACTTCAGGGTCCGCGGATTTTACATGCACGTACGCCCAAGTGGACATGGGAGGTCTTCAGCGGGTCGAACAGACTGTCTTCCGATTAGAAGCCCGACATCCGAACCACAAGGATACCACGTCCCCCCAAAGTGATTTCTTTTGCGTTAGTACTTTTTAGGCAAAAAAAAAAAAAAAATCTCCCATGAGCGCTAACGATGAAAAAATTTAAATTGTTCAAAAGCACCCTTATGCCGTGTTTTCACGATGCCAGTTGAAGAGACAATTTTCTGGAGACAGCTTATTGGCATAAAGTTATTGCCTGCGTGTGAACAATTCAAGCCAATTGGCAAGCCAACTGCCTCGACAGTTGTCCTGAAGTTCAGTTGGCTCGAGGAGTAGACAAAGTACAATGAACTGGGCCCAGGGACGCCCCCACCACTCTAAATCACAGTTGTCGAGCCGGTTGGCGCCGTGTGAACGTTGCAGCCAGTTGACTTGCTTAGTGTTCACTCGTGTCAGTCAAGTCTGCTGTGTTTGTTTCGTCATCAACTGCCATGCCAATACTTTCACAGTGTGAACAGTTTCTCTTCCAACTGGCCTGGCCATGACATTCCCCAAACTGTTGAAAGACAATTGGCCCCGACAATTGTCTCTTCAACTGGCATCGTGTAAACGCGGCTTTAAGGTGTACATACACACTTGAAATTTCTAAAATCGAGCAAAATATCGAAAAAAAAAATTATTACTTCAAACTGTTCTCCAACTTTTTACCTTTCCAACGATACAAAGATATTGCTAATATTACGAACAGTTCTTTAGTAACTAGGATTTTTCTCGAGGCATTACTATGTATAAATCCGCTTTTCCGTAACTTTGAAGTCGATTTCTGAAGAATCTTTTTTTCAGCTATGTGACGCTTGACTTGAAACAAGATAACTCAACAATGAATTAATCTATCACAATTATTTTTGTACCACTAAAATCTGCATATGACAGTGGATGCGTTATGCCTCAATCAGTTTTTAATAAAGAAATAAATATTAAATGCATTTTTGAAAGTTAAAATTTTAGAAAAAAAAAAAATCACGTTTTTTTTATCCATTAGCAGTGAAAAATTTGTATAAAAAAACTATACTCTTCGCCATCCTGATTGAGGCACAAAACACGAAGAAATATATTAGCTATGATTTCCAACTGCAACTGTATGTCTAACCAAATGACATTTTAAGATATCATGTTTCAAAAATGATGCTAATTAGGTCATTAAACCTTAATTAGGCAGTTAATATTTTGATTAATATGATTTTTTCAATCTAAAATGTCATCAAACACGCATCACTGATCACCTGTAGAAAAATTGGATTTTTAAAATCAACATTAAAGAAGAAGATTTCAAGAGTGTACGTATACCTTAAAATAACCAAATAAAAAATAGAAAAAACTGTTTTGCGCATGTTCTGCACTTGGCACTTTCGGATAAGTTTCTTTGAAGCAAATGCGCCTTTGAGTAAGGAATCTATTTATATGTTTCAAATTTCAGCATAGAAGCTAATATAATTTGTTTGTTTTTTTCTCTGGAACCGTGCAAAATTAGACGAAACGTTTTGCAAGTAGAAATAACAGTAAAATATATACGTATGGAAATAGGGTTTTGGTAGAAATTTTTCAAAGGAAAAGGTGTTTCGTTCTAATCGGATTATTCCTTCAAAACTTATTAGGGAGTAGTAGAGAGTGGACAGACAGAGAAGATCGACAGAACGAGAGATATTTTCCCATTTCATACTTTCATTTTTTTTTACTTATTTAATCATGTTATTTATTTCTGACATTTTTTTTTGAGCATAATTTTTACGATACATTAAGCCGACTCCTGTCTTTGTTCATTAAATTATTTTTGCTCGAATGTAGCCTAAAAAGGAGCATGCCTTTCGAAATGTCTGTTCTCAGAGATAAATGAAATTAAAGGCAATTAAAACAAAAAACAAAACTCTTTTTTATTTTCCAATTAAGGAGTTTAAGGGCAATTTAAGACAAAAGTAAGTAAAAATTGCATTTTTTTTTATTTTCTTTAATTTCAACTTATTTATTTATTTATTTATTTGTGAAATATTTTTTATTAGCTTGAAACGTGAACTGCTTAAAAATCCTACTTTCCTCCTAGACTGTAAAATAGTTGCCACCATTTTTGGTGTTACTGAGCACGATTTTTGGTGTTCAGTTGGTGCAAAGTTGAAAATGACTCATTTTCTGATATATTTCGAATGTTTTTTAAGTGTCTGTCTAAAAAAATATAGACAGTATAACGTCTCTGAGCACATGAAATGTGTTAACTCCATTACTTATCGACATGTTATTGCGATGGCTCGTTTCTATGAAAATGGGATAAATGAGCCATCGTAATGAAAGTTTGATGCGTACATGAGTTAACGAACATCATATGCGAAAAACATTTTGCTGTCTGTATTTTTTTAGACAGACACTTAAAAGAATTTAAAATACTGAACAGAAAAAATTGTTATCAGTAATACCGAAACGGGTGGCCACTAAACGCAAAATTTTTACAGTATAAGGTAAATGACACGGTAGTGGGCACAGTTAAGAACATTTTCGTACTCTTTTACGTGGCAAAATTTTTTCAAGGGACCATATTTGCATATTTAGCTTAAGCGCCAACTATTTCTCTAAAAATGAATGACCTGTAAAATGTCATTAATTGAAAAATTGGGATTTTTACGCCAAATTTACTAAACGCTTCATTTGTATCTATAGTGGACATTCGTAAGACAAATATTTGCATGAGTAGTGGACAGAAATGAATGTCATCTATTTTATGTTGTTAACTTGGAAAAACAGTTTAAAAATGACTAAGGGACCCTTCATAAATGATGTCACGCTTTTTCCCCCAAATCTCTAACCTTCTTACGGATCAGCTTTAGTAAAGAGCAGCAAATGTGACTGTTGTGGAGGCAGCTATTAAATATGATGATCCATGTACTTGCATAGAGGCTCCACGCCAACTTTAGTTCGATTAACCAGCACTAGGAATCGTTCGCTATAGATTCTGATCATTTCATTCTAGTTTAATGTTCCATTCACTTATTTTAGGAGCTTAAAGATCTAAGTGTTCACTACTAGAGCAGTGTCCGCTACCGGGGGAATTTACCTTAATTACCGGATTCCAATATTAAATAAATAATTTCGAGAAAAATGAAAACCTAGAAAAGTGTGCTGCAATTGTGGAACGAAATTAAAGTGATTCATTTTAACAGTGACTGAAAACCCCGTCTCCATTTTTAAGTTTTGACTCACCTCGATCAGGTGGAGTTTTCCATTGGTGGATCTGGTGCACAGCAGCATGTGATTGGTGAAGAGGTAGCACTGACGAACCACTTCCGTTTCCCGCTTGCCCATCCGGGCTCGTTGCAGCTTCGATTTCTCGCTGCACAGTACTTGGATGACGCTGCCTGCAGGTAGACAAATAACATCTTCAGTTCGACCACGGAATTTCGACTCTTGGAGGCGTCTGCGCATGGAGGAAAAGAACGAATCCATTCGAGTTTTAGGGACGCTCGTTTGGCAGGTGCAAATCAGAATGTTTGCTTCTCTGTTTGTTGAAAGCAACTCAATTTATAAAGTGGCACATAGCATCCGTTCGAAAGAAATCAAGTATGCTAAATGAACTAGAACGAGAATAAGCACGGCACATTTGTCATGCCTGCAGTTCTTCCCTTGAACGTGAATGGATTCTTCTTGGCACTCTGCCAGGCAGATTGCTTTGGCTGATGGTAGAACATTACACCAACTGTTCGGGTGCTTTCACACCAAAGACAAAATTCCGGTCTTTTCTCATCTGCACAAGCGCAGAGCATATTTTTCCGTCAAAAATATACTCTGCGCTGGAGCAGATCAGAAACGACAAGTTTTGTGTTTTGGTCTCCTTTGGTGTGAAAGCATCCATAGACAATACAGAGACTATACAGTACGGCACCCATAGGCAATACAGAGATTATACAGTACAGCATCCATAGGCAATGCAGAGACTATACAGTACGGCATCCATAGGCAATACAGAGACTATACAGTACAGCATCCATAGGCAATACAGAGACTATACAGTACAGCATTCATAGGCAATACAGAGACTATACAGTACAGCATCCATAGACAATACAGAGACTACATTAAAGCCTGTAAGGTTGACCGCTTTTGTCAGGAACGGAATGAGCCCTATATTATGTAAAGTACGGAAACCTTTGTAACGACTAGGTATCTTGACCACTTATATACACCAAATTTGGGCAAGAGTATTAGAAAAACCCTTTGTAAGTGGAACGCCTAATTATTACTATGTTATTCATTTATTTATGTTTTAAAAGATAAAAATAGCTTTTTCTGGAAACCTCATTCTCACTTAACCAATGGAAAAACTACTGTGAGCATTATTTTATTCTTTAAACAAATTTCTTTTTTGTTCTATCTGCCATTTTGAATAATTATGTATTTTTAGGAAATCTCTACCATAAAATAAGCAACTTGTACATAATTAATAAGCTCTTAGGCTTTAATTTAACTAAGCACTTTAATTTTAAAGTTGCATAATGCATTGTAAGCCATTCAGGTTCAACTTCTCTAATGAAATTTTAGATGTTTGTGAAACAAAATATCTAACTAATTGCTATTTTAAAGTAAGGTTAATACATTAATACAGGAAGCTAAAGTGTAAGAATGTCAAAATTAAAATAAAAAAACATTCCCACCCTCTATAAGTTGACCACCTGTCTAAATTGACCCACTAAAATGCTGCAGGGCAAGAGGTCAACTTACACAGGTTCCACTGTACGACGGAACCAGGAGGAGGAGTTAACTATACTTCTGTTAAGTCTACGTTTTTTATTCATCAATCGTTTCTTCTAGCTATGTTTTCTTTTTCTTTTTTTTAAACGTTTAGACGGACATTTTTTGCAGCTCAACTAAAAACCGTTCTGTAGTTGATCGCGATCGGCCATTTGGAGATCGCTCGCACTGAATTCCGTTGTGAGCCTTTGACCGATCCGCTGACTCAAAAGCATTCTTTTAGAAATGCTGTTCCCTTTCTTTAATGCAGTTGCTGCGATCGACAAAGATCGCAAAAAGTAGCGTGAGAACTGACATTCCTTATGCGTCGAAACATGCAACATTCTAAGCGTTTTTTGAAAAGTTGTTTGAATGTGAACCATTTTTAGCCTCCTAATATGCAAAAAGTAAAACCAGACATGAAAACAGAATTGAAGCGAAGACAAATCGAATTACCATTCATGGACTGGTAAACTGCGCTAAAAATGTTCTAACAACACAGTGATCCCTCGTTTTTCGCGGTTAATGGGAGCCAGAACCTACCGCGAAAGCTGAAAAAGCATGAATTAGGATTTGTCCCTAGGAATTTTCGTGCATGCGGCACACGAATATTTTAAATATGTAAGCAGTATTTACAGCTTCCATTTTCACAATTTTGTTATTACGCGGAGTTACCACACGTTTCGCTCCTTTATTGAAGGTTATTGAAGCAGTTTTGCGGATGTTAGCTTCCTCCTTCTTGATGTACCGCACTGTAGATTCATTCACCCCGTAATGGCGTGCCACAGATGCATAATTTATGCCTTCTTTTTTGATCATATATAAAAGTTTCATTTTTCACTGATGGTCATCATATTCTTCCCCTTGGGCACCCCGGAGGAAGCTTTTGCAGGGGCACAGCACTTAGGCGGCAATATAAGGGCTTAATAATAAAAAAAAGTTTTCGCCAACACAACACTAAAATACAGTATGCGAGACAGTCATCATCATGGGCAAGACTGGCGAGATACAACAAGAGAAGATGCTAGGCGATCATGCGCAGATCCTTCTCTCTCGTGCATCAACATGAAACAACGCTCCTTTCCGCAATGTGGCTGCCGACATGGTTGTACTTTTTCATTTTTATTTTTTGATGAATATTTTGGAAAACCCCGCGAAGCACTGAAGCCGCAAAACATGAAGCGCGAAGTGGCGAGGGAACACTGCACTACTGCTTTTAAACATTACTTTTGGTTTGGCAACGGAGCATCGTTACCCGTTATACTACTAATATAGTTTCAGTCAAGTAATGCAAAAGTTATTCAAATCGAGAACAGTTGGGTTACAAATGGTCAGTAAGTGAATTTGTTATAAGTGTAATTAATTTATGGCGCAAGCTCGCGATCCAATCGGGACCGATTTGGTAACCATTGATCTATAAATAAATCGTTTATTTCGAAAAGATAACTTCGAAAAACAAAACTTTGTACAGGAGATAGAAAAAAATGGCTTATAAAAAGTTGGAAAACTTGACGGGTCTAATCTTTTACTATTTGATTTTTGTAGATACGAACAATGCAATATTGGTAAATTAAAACGATTTTTGATTAATTATGCCATAAAAATAAATAAATTAATACTGAGAGTTTTTTTTTTATTTCCAAAACGGAGATTTCGAAATAAACGATTCAAATACAGGCAGTTTTAGTAATTACGAGTGATGATCAGAAAAAAAGGTTATAGGCCGCAGCATTTGCAAACTACATATTCTGGAGAACTTTTGTTTCCCCAGAGTGGAGAAAGATGGCGCTACTTGTCATCCATGGGGTGTGCGGGTAGGTAGTGAAAGTTCCCATACGGTTCAGGAAGATTGAAATGGCATGACGCTTAAAAATTCCGTCTCGTGTGGAAGTACGAGCCGTGATTCGATTTTTATTCGCAAAGGTGTGTCCGCATTCGGCAGTGTGACAGTCTGACGCGTTGAGTGAAGGTGTCATCAGGGTTCGAAATTAGCGGTCGTTAATCGTATTTTGCAACAAAAAAATTCCGTTTGACGACCACGATTTGATATCTAGTCGTCACCTTTGACCCCTAAACTTTCATAAAACTTTTAGTTTAACGGCCCCAATTTTTCTCCGTCATTTTTTTTAATCTATTTATTTTCTTTAAATCTTATATAACTGTGGGATTTCCCCCACAATTATCCTCAATTAACTAAGAACTATATATCACCGCGCACTGTCACTGAGATGTATGTAGTGACGCGGCAGAGCGCAGGCAGCGCGCAAGCAGATGAAGCTCCGTTACGTAGGAAGACGGAAGTGTCTTCACGTCGATGTTAAATATAGATTGTGTTTTTGTGTAGTGTGTGTTATCGTGAATAATAAATGTTGTGTTTGTGACGATGTCTAGTAACTTCATGGCCACCCCCCTGGACGACCCAGCCTCACATAACTTTATACTATTACATTTTTATGAGCAAATTTCATCTAATCTTCTGTATTTTGAGTAGTTACGATACCTGTAAAGACTATCGTAATTCATTGACTTTTAAATTTTTGAACTATGAATTTTTACTTGGTTTGTAAGTAATTTACAATCAAGGGTTACTTATTTGTAAGCAACACTTGATCGTAAATTACACTTGAAAAAAGTTAAACCATATTGTATTTAAATAGGCACTGATTAAAATTAACGTTTATATTGATGCATATATTTAAGTAAAATGACAAATTTCTCAAAAGTTACTAACGTAAATTGATTCTCGAGCATTTTTCTCTGACTTATGAATAATCTTCTCATTAAGGTTGTGATGTTTTGCGATATATTTTAACAATTGCACAACTGTCTTAATAGTTATGGGTTCATATCTCTGCCTAAGCAATTTGAATTATTTAAAAATGACGCCTTGCAGAACACTTTTGGCAACTAAAACAAATAAGCTGGAAACCAATGACGCCTAACTTTTCTATCCTAATTTCGAACCATTCTAATGGATGACAATGGCAGGCCCCCTACTGCTAAAGCAACGTGGGAATTGTTGCGACATTTCGGGTAGGAAATCTGGAGTAACCCTCTCTCCCCACAGCCCAGATTTGGCACCCAGTGACTATTTCCTGTTTCCGAGGTTGAAGGAGCTCTTATCCAGCACAGAGTTCTCTTCAGACGGGGATGTGAAAATAACCGCCGAGACCTGGCTCAATGGACAGGCACCTGATTTCCACCAATACGGGTTAACCAAGTTGGTTCTGTGTTCTGATAAATGCCTAAACACACTTGGTGATTATGTCGAAAAGTTATAGCCTCTTAATTGCCTTTTGCATTTTCTGTCTATTGTTAATAAATATTTCTTTCTTGGAATTGTAACCTTCTTTTATATCACCCCTCGTAGATGGCAGTAGGAGTGGCTTGACGCACAGAAGGGTAATTGGCAGGTCTAGCCGGCCAAAAATATTTTATCACCATTTTCTATTAATTTTAGACTGCTATATTCGAAACAAATATTCTAAAAATCTAGGACCAATTTTCCAAAAATTCTAATTTCTTGTCGAAACTGGGCAATTGCTGGTTATCCATAAGGTCAAAAAGGCCTCGCCTTATAAGAATTCTCACTCCAGATGGCCCTAAAATAACATTTGCCCTTAAGTAACGAAAATAGCTAAATATGTATAAAATTCTTTTTCAGAATTTTTTTAAATTTTATCGCTTTTTTATTTAGATTTGCAGGAGAAAAAAATTAATATTTTTTAGAGTGGCAGTTATTGGCGGCTATTGATTTAATATTAGTTTACCACATAACTTGAACAACCAATCATGTTAAGAAAGTTATCGTTTTGTTATTTAGTATAACAAAATCCTTATCAAATGTTGAAATTCACAATAACAAACCTCCAAAAATAAAGAGCATCTTTCATATTTTTTTATTGCATCATCCTATATTTTAATTAATAATATTATGCTATAACATATATACATTAATGGTCTTTCACAATCCATAATGAGTTGGAATAATAAAAATTTGATCGGTAACAGATAGAACTGAACCATGCACTCACAAACTTACTTTTGATGCGAAACAAAATAAAAGTAGTACAACAGACAAGTTCAAACTGTTTTTTCCTCTAATTCGATCAACCAGGGAAACGATTTAGACCATTAACTTGAATCCCCCACTATTTCAATTGAACATTCGATAGGGTTTCCCCACCTCCGCTGCATTTTGTGAAACTGGTTTTGGCCCGCTAGATTATAATTTCACCCTTCTGTGCGACGTGAGATTCATCCGAAGAATGGAAGGGACTGACCTTGTCTGACGAAGACTTGGTTGACATCGAGCAGAATGTCGCATCCGCCGGCAATCATCCGCTCCGTCGCCAAGTTCTTGCGGATGTTCTCCGTTTCACTCACTTCGTCGTGCATTTGCTGGAAAAAAAACTTTACATCATCAGCTCGTGCACCCACATTTTTATTCACATTTCAAACGGTGCACGTAAAATATCTTGCCAATGAGATCGCAAGGCCATGTACAGTAAAACGACTCAATAAGGGGACTGGAGGTTGTGTCCCTTAAATAGAGGTGTCCCTTCCTCGGAGCCTTAATCCTTCATACTCATATACTGTATTAACTTAGTTTAATTCAATAATAAGCACGCGTTATTTAAGCTTAAATACTGATCGTTCCGTGCATACAAAATAAAAATAAAAAGTATTGAATTTTAAAATTTTTTCGTTGAAAATCTAAAAAATTAGCAAAAATGTTGTATTTGCTTTTTGTTACTTACAGAAACTCATTTTAAGTAATCCATTAGATGGGGTTGTTTTGTAGTATGTAAATTTGGGGGGCGAGTGATACAGTATACATTATGTGTGTTTTTTTTATAATCCTTGCATAAAAACCTTGTTGACGGCCGGTACTGTCTGTCAATGCTGACCCCTCATGTATTCTATAGTACCCAACAGAGAAAAGCTTTCGTAAGTTGGCAAGCACTTTAACATGCGCACTTGTTTCATAGTTAAGAGGGTATTATAGTGTAGAATTATGGAAAAATGGAAAAAAAAAATTCATATTTCCGAAGTTCAGACATTTAAGAATATGCCATTAAAAGGATTTTTCAAAATTCCTATTATTTCGTGAGTTATAACCGTTTTAGTGACGTGGCATCGGTTCCTGTCCGACCGCTACAAGTCAAGAAAAGACGGTAGTCGTTCCCGAGTCCCTACGGCTGAATATCCATTATAAAATCTTTATTGTATAGTATCCCTTTTGAATCTATATTTAATTGAAGGACATAGGAACTGGTTTTGTTGGAATATTGTTCTTTTAGTAAGTTTTGAGTTTTAGTAAGTCATTGAAGTTAGGTTTTGAGCCAACCTTCGTACCAACCTTCGCAGTTAGTATTTTTAATGAAGGTTTTATACCCATATTAAAAATCTTAGATGTTATGGGAATCACGATTGGCCTAGAAGCTAATGCTTTTGCAGCGAGACGAGACGAAGCTCGTATCGAGCGCTCGGAACTCCGGACTTCAGAGGCGTCAAAAGAGGGTAGAACTGCTCGTTTTCCCCAGAGAACATCGGAGAATGAGCATTTTTAAGTAGAGGAAGGTTTCTTATATGGAGCAAGAATCGCCGATTAAAAATATGTAAGTATTCTGTAGCATTCTATAAGTAAAATTGCCGAAAACTTGTCTCAAAACTTTGAACGCGTTTTTCTCGAAACTACTTTTTTCGAGCTGGCGGTAACAGTATCTCGAGTTCTATTCGACCGATTTACTTCAAATTTGTAGAGGATGTTCTTTATACATCGTGTGAACCTTGCCCAAAACTATAACTTTCCATTTAGTATTTTTAATAATTCGGAATTGTTAAAAAAATATGCAAAAAAGATTCAAACAGCCGCCATTTTGTAAAAAAAAATTTAAAAAACTTATCGAAGGTTCATACGATAGCCGCATCCATAATAATTAAGAATCCGTTTGTTTTTTATTTTTCAGATGACCAGGAGGGTTGGAATAATGCTCGCCATGACACCCTCTTTTTTTGGATCCCCCACTTTGATTCATAACTCTGTCAATTTAAATTTTTTTTGGTTAGTTTTTGTATGTAATAATAAAACATCAACAAGCAAATGATAATAAAATGGATACTAAAAATGTTTTTTGTTTCTTTTGTACAGCGCTTCAAAAACCGCCCGAAATTCATGAATCTACACTAGAATGCCCTCTTAATGTTTCTAGGACTCGGCCAACTTTCAGAAGTAAATTTTTAGAGGAAAAAAATGAATATCAGATTCCAATAAATATTTATCTATATAAACTTTAATTTTTGAACTTTTCTCTGTGAATGTCCCTTATATAGAGGTAATAAAAAAGAATGCTGTGGGGTTCTTGAACGGTTGGCATAAAGGTGGGATTTCAAAAAAAAACTACAAGAAAAACCGTAAGTGGTTCAAGTCGTGGAAGCGTGCTAGTCACCCAATTTACCGAACATTCGTTCAAAAAGTAGGTTTCGACGAAAAGCGTAAGCTAATCACTTTATCTAGGCGTGATGGTGACTGACCAAAGTTGGGAACAAAACTTTAGAACCATCCCTCTAGAATGAGATCACTCCCGTCCTGCATTAACATTTATGGCCTGACACGCGAGCATTTTACCCTACACTGCGCATTCTTTTTTATTCAGAGGTAAATACATTGTGGTCCCTTTCAAAGGGCCTGGCACCAGAAAAAAAGTCTCTTAACTCTTTCTAAGGCGGTGGGAAGTATGCTTCTCACCAAATTCATCAAATTATATATGGTTATAGTAAGCTACTTTACCCTTTCTGATTGGTAGAATCTTGCAAAGACTCTGAGAAATACATTTACCACCACATGCATCAATATTCAAATATTATACCCATCCCCCCCTCACGGGGGGTGGATAAAATCTAATCTTATTTACTGTCCTATATGAATTCCCTTTTTGAAACAAAAAAAAAATCTGAAAACTATTTTAACATACCGATACTACAAAAAAATGTCCCTTTAAAGTATTAATTAGAGGTGTCCCTTAAAGCAGGTACTACTGTGCCCAACAGTTGAAATTCGACAGTAATATATTAAATTTATTTATGTTAGTTGTATAATTATATAAGTATTATTCATCAAACTTGGCGACTATAACATCGACTATATTTTGTTCATCCTCACTTAAAGCAAACGTACTGTAAATCATGGAAGCCGCAGGACCTATGGCGCTCATCAATGTAGCCACATGTACTTCTGTCGGTGTCGTACCGAGTTGAGTGGCAGTTGAGTAAAACTTAAATGTTTGCTTCCATGCTCCTATACTCAATTTTCATTCCATTGTTTCAGAGAAGCCTTCACTCAATCTTTTATTATAATCGCTTTTAATGTGACTGCTTAGCGGCAAAACTCTTTTTAACAGTGAGTTTTATATTTATTGCCTAATTATTTACTCAGGGTAGACCTGCTGCCATCTGCTAAAAGGAAATAATGAAAGAATAATAAACTGTTTCTAATTTTTAGAAATGGATATCACTAAAACTTGTCAATAGCTACTAAACAGAAAAAAGTTAGTAAATCGGTTGAAAAACAGAGAAGGAAATGGTTCTAAACTGTTTTGTCTTTCGACACTTAATCCTTCATCTGCTGACGGCACTTATAGGTACCACTCCTTTTAAAATTTCATCTTGTAACCATTTTTTACAAATATTCTGACGGTACTTAGCGAAACACTCTTTTAATTTACATAATACATTTCAGCAAGGAAAAGAGCAATTATAATACAGGATGCGGCAATTAAAAGCGCAATGAAAACTGTTTCATGAATTATAAATTTTTAAATTTTTTAACTAATGTATATATACATCTAAAGTTTTGTTTAACGCTGTTGTGAAAATCAAATAAGGTAGGTAACGCCCCCCATTCCTTATACACTGAGAGTCGATTTCTGGCGATTGTCACTATTCTTATCTGCATAGCAGCAGGTATGTTTGCAATTTCAGCTCGGATGTTGGATTTTAGGTGCTGTGGGGTTCTTGAACGGTTGGCATAAAGGTGGGATTTCAAAAAAAAACTACAAGAAAAACCGTAAGTGGTTCAAATCGTCGGAGCGTGCTAGTCATCCAATTTACCGAACATTCGTTCAAAAAGTAGGTTTCGACGAAAAGCGTAAGCTCCTCACTGCATCTAGGCATGATGGTCACTGACCAAAGTTGGGAAAAAAACTTTAGAACCATCCCTCTAGAATGAGATCACTCCCGTCCCGCATTAACATTTCTGGCGTGACACGCGTGTATTTTAACCCTACACTGCGCATTTTTTTTTTTCTTTGTAATTTTTTTTTGTGTGTGTGTGTTTGTTTGTGCTAGTTATAAGTGGGAAAAATACTAAAAAGATTCTTATTTAATTCATAAAAGTAGAATTCGATAAAAATTGACATGTTGTTTAAAAACAACACTGCGCATTTAGGGGTAACAATATATTTTTTATCTTATCATTTTAACAAATGAAACCAAATCAATAATAAATAGGCATGCATTTTAGTCATAAAACAGCACTAAAATATCGAAATTTATTAAAATAATTTATTTTATTATTATTTATAAATTTATAAAATTTATTAAAGTAAAAATTTGCAGATGTGTACTAATTTTTACTTTGATTACCAATAAAGTTTAATAATAATTTCACTAAAAGATTTTAAACAAGAAACCTAACATCTGTAGGGGGTCTATGCGATAATGTTCGTGTTTTCCTTGGTTGAGCGTGAATTGATTTTAAACAAAATTTCTAAATAATAATTTAATCGACCACTTTAAGCTAATTGGTGAAATATTAAACAATAATCTTCTAAAAGATACTAAATAAATTGAAATAGACAATACAAAGGAACAGTACAAAGGAACAAGGAATTGAATATACAAAGGAACAGCGTGTGACACCTGTTCCTTTGTATATTGCGAATAATGCAGGAGCATAAAAATTGCCCCCGAATGCGCGGTGTTGTTTTAAAACAACAAGTAAAAAAGGCGCTTTAATATATATTTTTCCCGAAATTTTTCGGGCAACTTATATTTATTTTATTTTAAAACTATGTAAGCAATTAGAGACTATTTTTTAAATTAAAATTGTTGCTTAAAATTTGTAGAAAAAAATTAAGAAGTTACTGTTTTTTACGAAATCAACATGTCTTACGATTTTGTGAAAAACGATGAACCTTGAGTTCAGTTTACAAGATCTAGGGGAAACTATATTAACTAATATGATCACACATACAAAATGAATCGACAGAATGTGCCACATGTCAAAAATATTACAAAATAAGAGCTTAGTGAACGAAAAATGGAGGTGTTGTTTAAAAACAACACGGCGCAGTGTAGGGTTAAAAAAGGAAATTATGCTGCCGCACCCTGTATATGAAGGAAGCAAAAAGTGAGGACAGCTTAGTGTTTCAAACTGTCATTTTCTTCAATTTGCTCCACTTTTCTGACTTTTCTTTTGCTCCGTAAAAGTGAAAGAAGTAAATTTCTATTGCCTGAGTATTTTATTTAGGTAAACCCCTTCCTTTTCAGTGTTGTTACCCCCCCCCCCCTTAAAAAACATTTTTACTTGAAAGAAAGCAAAATTCAATAAGAGATTTGAAGTAAGTGTTCACTTGAATGAGCAGTTCATTGTCAACATGAACGTTTCCTTTCAATGACTCTAGCGGCCGTATTCACCAGCCGATTTGAACCTTCGAGCTGCAAATCAAAGGCTTCCTCAACCAATCAGAACGCTCAAATCGGCGGTTCGAGTGTTCGACAGAGGTTCACATCTGCTGGTGAATAAGACTGTAAAAAGGTCTTTCACCAAGATCGGTTTATAAATGACTCGTTTTCGGACGCTGAATCGTGAATTTCGCACTGCTCAATTAGAAGGGTTTTCTTTTAATAATAACAATGACGTATATTTCATGCACAGCGTGGAAATGCGAGTCGACTTACCCTGGAGAGTTCTTCGAGCTTAGCCCTTGCGTTCTCGAGTGATTTCCTCTCAACGTGATTGTGGGGGGTGTGAGCTAGGAGTTCGTGAAGGGTGATGATGTAGCGAGGCACCTGTCGGCATCAAAACTAATTATACTTCTGGAAATACATTCGAACTGAGCAAAAAATAACGTTGAACAGGATGGGGAAGCGTGCACTGTAAAAAGTTTTGGTGTTCATTTGGTGTAAAGTTGAAAATGATTCATTTTTTGATGTACAGTAAAACCCCGTGATACAGCGCCTCAGTATACCGCTGAATCGGATATACTATCATCTCCCCCGACGTTTAATCCACCCGTTATTATTAGAAACCACCTTTTGTAATCCAGATTCTTTAAAATTTTTGAAAAGTAAACGTATTCTCTTGTCCGTGAGAGTGTATAAAGGCTTAAAACATTGTTCCTTTGAAAAGTGCGTTCCTCCCCTTCCACAATCTACGTTTTTCTTAGAATCTCTCTCCCTTCATAATCTCATGTTGATAACTTTACAAGATTTTTAAGCCCACACTCTCAGAAATAGAACGCTCACTTTTGACGATTCTACAATCGTCAAGAAAATTTCGTCGTTTACGACGATTCTTTCCTCGCGCGACCACGTGACTTTAAACAGTGACTACACACATTTCACCAATTCGACGAAAGGTTTTACGCGGAGCATTTTTCACGAAGTCATTTCGTCAAACACGACGAAAGTGCCGTGAGATTTGAGCAGGCGTTTCTGAGAGTGCAGATTTTCTCAGAACGCAATTGTAGCATATAAAATAGCAGCCAACAAAAAAAAGAAACAAATACACAATAGAAGATAAGAGTAATTGATATAGTTAAAAGTGGTGCAACAGGAGCGAGTATATTTCGTGAATATGGTTTCACGGTACAGCTTCATTATATCGCGGTTATGCTATAACGCGGGTGCCAAACATGTCCCCCGACACCCGCGTTTTAAGGGGGTTTTACTGTATTTTTAATTTTTTTAAGTGTTTGCCTACAGACAGGTTGTTTTTGCATACGATGTTCGTCAATCCGTACACCCATCAAAAATTCAGTACGATGGCTCATGTATCGTATTTTCATAGAAATGAGCCACGGCAACTAAATTTCAATACGTAACGGAGCCAACATATTTCATGCGCTAAAAAACCATTATACTCTCTATACTATATTTTTCGAAACAGACACTTAAGTGTTCAAAACGCATCAGAAAATGACATAATTTTCAACATTATTTTAACTGAACTCCCAACATGGTTTTTAGTAATCCAAAAAAATGTGACAACAAAACGCAAAGTTTCTTAAATCCTAACCCACAGAGCGGAACAATTTTAAGCATCGGATGACCAATATTTAATTTTAAAAAAATTGTAGCGCTTTCAGTATTTTTATAGCTGAGTTTTGCACTATTTTATTACGAATTAGGAAGCTATTGCTTCCCCCATGAAAAAAATAAATACATAAAAAATTACATCTCGGTATGGGGTCACTAAATGACACCACTTGGTAGTTAATAAAACTACCAAGAAATGGGGTAAGTGCAATCTACTTTTTTGCAAAAATTACGTCAATATAACAACAACAATATGTCATGAATGCAGTAATCAAAACGAAATGTTTTTAAGTTAAGGTGGTCATTTTCTATTCGAATTCTTAATCCTGATGCGAGTTAATCATCATTTTATTTTTGAAGTATTTTATTGCATCTATACTGCATTTTAAATTTTTTCTATAACTGTAACTCTAACCAATATTATTAAATGCTTCAAAAGATAAATTTAACATTTTATGTGATATAATAAACAAATACGTGTTTTTTGACGACAGGGGTCATTGAATGACCCCGCATGTCCTTTCATGATTCAAATTTCCACCTGGACATCCGAAGGTTAAGTACTAGAGTACACGTGCATGAATGCATCAAAATATTAGAAAGTATGAAAAGTTTGCCATGTAAATGGGCACGATAATAATTCCCAATCGAAGCAGTCATCTTCGAACGCGTAAGACGCGCCAACTGTTGACGCATTGCAAAAACCAATTTTCATTCGAATAACTGTTTTAACTGGTTCTGCTGCAGGTCAAATAATTACATTGGGTTTGGTCTCTACAGCAGGTTCGACAATGACTTGCCGTCCAACGACGGCACAAGGGAGAGAGAGAGAATACATGCATTAAAGTGTCTACTCATAGATGAAATATTAACTCTCTCATGCATGAAAGCCTCAAATGAGGTGACATATATTTGTGGTTCAATTTTTTTTCCCGATTCGTTTTTGTGCTGCAATTTTCATGTAGCCCTCATCTGGAGACTCTAAACAGTTCTTTTAAAGCACAAAGTGTTTCATAGGGTATTCAAGAAAGTTAAAAGAGTAAGATTTCTTTGGGAGTCCATGGAGGATTTAAGAAAGAAGAGAAAATCTAAGTTTCGAATCAAATTCTGTTTATTTATTTTGAAGCGTGTATTACATTACTGGAAAGTTTGGTATTATTTTACAGCTTCTTATTCCTTATGAATGAAGTTTGAATATTTAGTTTTGCCATGTTTGTTATTATATTGAACAAATATGGCAAAAAAGTACAATATAAGCTCTTCTTACAAGAACACGAATTTTTGACTATACAGGACAAAATTTCCGAAAATAAATTATTACACAACAATCCTGAGATGCTAAATTAGTTTGTAGCATATGAAACTTTCTTCATAACACAAATAAATAAATGCATGCATGAGAGGGTTGAACCATGTGTACCTAGCATCCCAAAACTGGGACGGGGAAGTTCTTAAAGTGGCTGTAATATTCATAATTACGGGCTGAAATAACGAGATTTTTAGATCTGAAATGAGAAGTAGAAGGACATTAATGTGCGATGACGAGTTGGGAAGTCGTTGTTCTAGTTTTCTTCCCTAAAAACCCGTTTTTTTCCTGCCTTTGCAATATTACTTGCTTACTAGTGGGAAAGAAAAAGAAAAAAAAAGATAGAGGTATATGATTATCTTCTTCCGATCCTCGGTGCCCAATCAGGCACTTTTTAAAATACTATTTATTAACCAGTGTTTGTGCGATTTGAAAGCCAAAACACCTAATTGTTTTTGAAATAAATCAACAGATGCTTTACTTGGCTTTAAACATGGAAATTAGGTATTAATTAAAATTTTGATTTTTTTTTATAGCTATTGCGTTAAAATTGGCTGTGCTTATGGGTCATTCATAAATGATGTTACGCTTCGAGGGGGTTTCAAGAAAGTGGGACAGTTTGTGACAAGGGGAGGGGTAACAAGAAGTGTGACATAGTACATTTTTATCTCTATAAAAACATTTAAGAACAGCAAATTAAACTTATTTTATGTTAATGTATTATAGCGTGACATGTGACAAAGGGGGGGGGGTAGGGGTATGTTGAAGTGTGACACTTAGTGACAACGGGGGAGGGGGTTAAATATATTGAAAAAAGGTGTGACATGATCCCTTCATTCTGGGGTCGCAAAAGGTTAATGGAAGAGATTACCTGGTGCATGGGGTAGGTGAGGAATGTCTCGAGCGTCCTCCCCTGCAGGCTGGACTTCTCCTCGAGTCTCCGGAGGATGGCGACGAACTTCTCCCGCTGCTTGCACTCAGCGAGCACTTGGAGGCTGTAGTGGTGGTTCCTCACGTACTCCTGATAGATGGTCAGCATGGGCAGCAACATGTCGAACAGGTCTCCTGGCACGACACACTCACTAACCTTCATTTTGCCTTACACCACCCGGTACCATTCGGCTAGCACCCCTGTTCTCATTACCATGTTGCGTACGATTCGCAACGCAGTAATGAAAACACTGCATCTAACCGAATAGTACCTCTTTTTTTCTTTTCTTTTGCACACATATAAAACAGGAATTCGACAAAATGAGAGGATATTCTACAGGGTCCGTTCCGAAAGTAATGCAATTATTATTTTTTAAGAAACTAATTTGTTGATCAGATTTGCATAAACACTTAAAATTCATCAAAGTACTATCCTTGGACCTCTACACATTTTTTTCCCAGCGACTTTGCTAGGACCGATACTTGCCCTGGAAGGCGTCTTCGGGGATCTCTCGCAACGTTACGGCTGATTCTATGGCCGAAAAACGGGTTCCTTTCAGGGCCACCTTCATTCGAGGGAGCAAAAAGAAATCTGTTGGGGAGAGGTCAGGACTATAGAGGGTGGGGCATCGTTGGAACGTGGTATTCGGCTAGGAACTCGCGGATTCGTAGCGTATTGTGGCAAGGTGCTTGTCGTGACGGAGTCACCAGGTAGCGGAGATGTCTTTCCTCGTCCTGTCTACCCTTTTTCGGAGTCTGTCCAGAGTTGAACCGGAGTCGATTTCATTTTTTCCGTGACACGGTTGGCGCGCAGAAGTTTACAACAACTGACATCCTGCCCCTTCCACAGCTTGGAGAGCACTAAGACCGGTTTTGAAGCAAAGCTTAGCGTCCCGCCACCCCACCTACCCCAAGTGGTCCGATCCCACACTGACCCATAGGAGCGGCACGGGAAGTTCAATTGCATCACTTTCGGAACGCACCCTGCATGTTCCATGCATACTATACCGCCGAGGGTCGCAATCATCGAGACATAATAAGGGGGAAGAATCGCATCATTTAACGGAGTGTTCATTGTGTAAGTGGAGACTCTATGGCGTACTGGGGTTGTACGATTTGGCCGCTTATTGCTTTCTCGACGTGGCAACTTTTTTATTTTCTCCTCAAAACTATTAATTTTGCATTACATTTTGGAGGAATACAGATTCCTCTGATCATAGCGAAGTTAGGAAACTGAGAAAAACGATCACCGAGAATGAGGCACGGTGAACCAAAACACATGACGGTCCGTCAAAAAGTCATTGCTCTCTGGACAAAAGTCACTTTTAATCATGAAATAAATGATATTTAATCGGTGCGTGTTTGGAAACACTATAACGTGTCGATTCTTTCTATAGAACGTATGACTGCACCGATTCACTCAATTGGTAATTACTCAGTGCACTGTAAAAATTCGGTTTTTGGTGTTCTGTTGGTGTAAATTGAAAATGATTCATTTTTTATGTACTTTAATTTTTTATCTGTCTGTCTAAAAAAATACAGACAGTATAATGTTTCTTAGCACATGAAATTCGTTAACTCCATTACGTAGCGACATGTCATTGCAATGGCTCATTTCTATGAAAAAGGGATAAATGAGCAATCGTAATGAAATTTCGATGCGTAGATGAGTTTACGCTAAAAAAACATTCGGCTGTCTGTTTTGTTTTGAGATAGATACTAAAAATAATTTAAAGTACTATACTGTTCGAATGAATTGGGACAGACATGTTTTTTTTTGTCTTAGTTAATGACCCTTCTAAACAGATGTTTTGGGGGTTTTTCACAACAAATGGCACTGGAAGCTTAGTTCCTCCTAAAGGTGTGATGAATTCTGTCAAATACATATAAATATTGCGCAGTAGGATTGTTCCATTCATGAAAACATTTGGC
Organism: Octonoba sinensis; assembly: GCA_038502835.1. Lineage (NCBI taxonomy): Eukaryota > Metazoa > Arthropoda > Arachnida > Araneae > Uloboridae > Octonoba > Octonoba sinensis. The sequence continues at coordinate 2,533,276 of CM076604.1, forward strand.
GGAACATTTCAACATGATTTGGCTCCTTGTCACAATTCGAAATTCGTCCAGACTTTCATGCGGGAAAACAAAATAAAAGCATTTATTGGCCTGGTAATTCACCAGACCTATATCCCAATGAGAATGTATGGCATATTCTCGAGAATCGCTTATCTAAGATGAATTGCACACTAACAGAATAAATGATAAAGAGTGCCATACGTGGAAGTGTGATTCCACGATGATGATGTCAAGAACATGCGAGCTACACTAGTGGAGTCAATGCCAAGACGTGTTGAAGAGGCCATTTCTGCTTAAAGGAGGACATACTTTATACTAGTATAGAGATTTATCAGTCTACTTAATGTGTGTAATGTTTAAAACCTAAGGTTTTAGAAAATATCGTTCTTTTCCACTTGTCCCAATTAATTCGAACACTATAGTACATCACAAACTAAATAATTTTCAGCTTGACACTGACTGAACACCAAAACTTTTACAGTGGACTACCCACGTGACTTAAGATTGAGACCCCTAGGGTTACCGTTGCGCAAATCCCCTGCTATTATATATCGCTGGTTGCAATATGCTGTCCATGCGTTAGTGCTCTATTCGAACGCTGAACACCAAGGTAAAATGATGTTTCAAGAGCGACAGCTGAGTAGATTGTAGTAGTCTACTCCAGCGGTCTAACAGCCCCTAGAACGCTCTCGGTAAAAAAATATCACAAGTTTGTTTCGTCACTGATTTTACATTTTAAGTACAAAATGGACACTTGGATACTTGGTTAACTCAACTTTTTTTTTTTTTTTTGGTTCAGTTACTAAATATTAAAATAACTAAATAAAATTTTGGTGAACACAATAACTAAATGAAGTTGTACATCAAGCAAGCTGCCTACTTTATGAATAGAGACTTGACACCTTTTATGATCTACCATAGTAGGTTTTTCCAGCTCATGCATTTAAAAAAATCCTACTACCTTTTTAATTGTCGACATGGTTTTATGTCAATCAGAATAAAATTCTATGCGTTAAACCACTGATTCTCAACCTGTTTTTTGCCGCGCACAATTTTAACGATTTAAAAATTTGGCAGCACACGAAGAAAAAGATGAGTTTAAGAGTTGTTTAATTACCAATAATACACTCTATTAAGCAAATTATAACAATAATTGCACTAGAAACACAACAGCACGTTTATTAAGGCATTCATTACTAGGTAGTTATAAGAATGCTTTTAATGAAATATTTGAGCTCGCTGTTTCTTGATAATTTCACTTATGAGTGATTCCATACCAACTCACCTAAAAAAATAAAAGTTGGTTGCTTGACCAACTCCAAATTTTTAAAAAATTTGGTACACAGATTGACATTATAGAGGAATGAAAAAGTCCAAATTTTTATCTACCTACACCACTTAATTTTAAGTATACCGGTCCTCAAAGTTTGTCGGCCGCCTCAAAATACAGAGAAATTGATGTTATTGATTTTTTCCTCTTGAAATATGGAAGTATTAGATATCTATAGAAGCTAGATGTTTCAGGGATTTTCAAAAAAATACTACAATGTTCATAATAAAATGTGTTAAGGTACAGTATTCTTGGAAGTTGCAACCACAAAAATTTGAATTTTCTGATTTTGCTAAAATTGGAGATTTAACTCCAATAAAAGGAAAATAAAACCAAAGGTTTACTCACTTTTTGGTAGAGTACATGTGTTCACCATAAATTGCTACACAATAAATTACTTGGGTTTATCAATCCTTCTTGGAAATATTTCAGCTTAAAGACAAGTCACAGGGCAAAGACATGCAATTTCGGCCATTTTGTCGTCCATTTTTCTCATAAAAGGCAAGCACAAGAAATTTTTTAATTTTTTAAAAATAAGCTACTGATGTGTCAGCTATTCACAGGAAAAGAGTTTATTTTTGGTTATTTTTTATAAAGAGATATCCTGCTGATATATGCATTTCTCTATTACCAAATGCCTGTGTTTCCCCTCCCAGACTTAACATTGATTTTTAAAAAAAACTTACTGAATATTACATAAATACTATGCATTAAATTTTATTTGCCCTCTGAACATTATTTAGTTACTATTAGAAATAGTGTTATGTTTAGTAATAGTTTGGTAAATGGAGCATTGAATAAAAAAGCAACATTTTGTTTTCACTACGTTCTGGCATTAAAACAAAATTAATGTTTATTTTTATGACGTCTTAAAGTAACATGTAGGAAATTAACTTGTCGTACAAACCTTTTTTATTCAAAAAAAAAAAAAGTTAGTATTTAGTTAAAAAATACGTTATACTTGATGCTTTATTGGTTGGTAGAAAATAGAATGCTTTATGGGATCTGTGAACAAGTACTTTAATGAGTAAACGTGTTCTTGTCAGTGCAGAAGTTAACGTTCCTCTCAGTGAAAGTCGTGTCAGTTTTGAAAGTAGTAGTGTGGTATTAAAAAAGTTATGCTAATACTCTTCAAGAATTAAATTAAATCTACTATTTTCATTTTTATACCGCAAATATTTGACTATTTATTAAGTGAAATGGAATTGGATGTTGAAATGAATAGCCCTTTATCACCATGTACAATTGGTAGCCAATTAAATAATATTTGTCATAAAACATTCCACACCAAAAGAGAAATGTGCTCGCTTTCCTCATATTCATGTGATATTCAAGAAATTCTGCATTTAAGAACCGAGTGTAAAGACATGCAGAATGTGTGTTATCCCCATGAGAAAGTATATAAGTCAAAATACTCTCATTTATTTGGACGAACATGTTGTAATCCATTAGAACGTCAGTGCTCAGCCAAGAAGTGTTTGCATTTTATAACAATTGAAAGAGCTAGAAATTCAAAGACAAAATTAATTCTCGGAAAGAAAACTATATCGTCAGTGTCAAAAAATGTTGGAAGCATCCGAAGAAAGAGCAAACAATGGAGAGGATAATTCTGACTTATATATATACTAATAGGTGCTCTATCGGTTAAATATCTTATTTCTTCACTAAATACTAACTTATTTTTTTTTAAATAAAAAGATTTCTGATACAAATTTATTTCCTACATGTTACTTTAAGACATCACAAAAATCGAGTGAGCATTAGTTTTACTTTAATGCCAGAACGTAGTAAAAACAAAATGTTTCTCCATTAGTCAATGATTCATTTCCCAAATAACACTATTTCTAAAAGTAACTAAATAACGTTCTGAGGGTAATTAAAATTTAAAACGTAATATTCAGTAAGTTCTTTTTTTTAAATTAATGTTAAGTCTGGGAGGGGAAAGGCAGACATATGGTATTAGATAAAAACATTACAGCAGGATATCTCTTTATAAAAAATAACCAAAAGTAAACTCTTTTTCTGTGAATAGATGACACATCAATAGCTTATTTAAGAAAAATTAAAAAATTTCTAGTGAGTCTTCCCTTTATGAGAAAAATGGCTGACAAGTTTGCCGAAATTGCATGTTTTTGCCCTATGGCTTGTCTTTAAGCTGAAATATTTCCAAGAAGGATTAAGAACCCTAAGTAATTTATTGTGTAGTAATTTATAGTGAACACATGTACTCTACCAGAAAGTGAGTAAACCTTTGGTTTTATTTTCCTTTTATTGGAATTTATGGAAAAAATTTTAATAACATCAATTTCGCGGTATTTTGATTTGACAGACAAACTTTGAGAACCTGTATATTTAAAAATAAATGTAGTAGGTAGCTAAAAATTTGGACTTTTTCATGTCTCTATATCATCAATCTGTGTACCAAATTTTAAAAATATCGGAGTTGATTATGATTTTTTTTAAAAGTTAAATAAACTTTACTCGCAATAAATAAAACATTATAATTTTTACTATATACATTTCGAAACTTTGGCGGCACACTTAAAGTATTTGGCGGCACACAAAACTGCCGCGGCACACTTTTTGAGAATCACTGCGTTATACATATTGTCCGTCTGCTACGGGTACAAACATCCCTATTGCTTTAAATGCGCAACCGATCTTTCTATGTTACTCTGAATAGCCATACGTGCAAAAGTCTCCGATATTTCAGCAACTACACCCTTGTGCAAATTTATGTGAAGAAAGAAGACTTTTTTTTTTTTTAAGTTAGTGTTTCACTTATATGGGAGTAGGACAGTGGCGGATCCACAGTGGGACCAATTGAGGTGATCAGCGTTCCTAATAAATGAAATCCAAGGGAGGAGACGTAGCCGTTAAAAAAATAGAATGTAAAAATAAAGAAAAATAAAAAATCTACAAAGAACTTGAAATCTACTCATGAACAGAAATTTAATAATCCGATGAAAGGGAGGTGGAAAATTTTTTACTGCTGTGATTGAAATACCGGTAAGTTGAAAGGCCGAGGGGGTTGATTTTTCATTTTGTCTTGCCACATCAAGAATTGTTTTTGATGCGAAAAAAAGGAATCAACAGATTATCTTCTCCTAACATTATATCAAGTTCTTGGATTAAAAAAATTTTTGCTTTTTGACCTCTGACCTCTGGGTCCCTCATTTGTAATAATTAATAGGGGACCTTAATAATGAATATGAAAAGACTCTAGGGTAAATGTAAACACACTGTTCTAAAACACTTTTCTAACAAAAAGTCGAACATTTTATACACTTTACTCACAAGGATTTGCTACAGTATTCACAATTTCAACTCTCATTTTTTTTCCATAGTTAGGAAGGGATAAAAAGTTAAAACATTGAAAGAGCGTTTACAATTATTCCAAATGACCTTACTATGCTTTGTGGACATATGTGAATGAGAAATAATTTTACAAAACATAACTGAGAAAGTTTTCTAGGTCACGGGAAAGGAATTGAAAATTTTTCCTCACCTAAAACCAAGGTCGGCCAACTCTCCATCCTTGCGGTCAACCCTTTGATGAAAATTTGATGCAAGAACATCACAGTTTCACTGAAAAAACAAAACAAAAAATGAGCAGAACAGTTTGGCGTAAGTGACTATACTGTCTGATTTTCTTAGCCGACACTTTCCTTTACTTTGCGCATGCGTCAGGTCTGCTTCTATTTCATCGAAATAGGGGTGAGAGGATGAGTAAAGATTAGGAAGTGTTTAGTTTTTATGATGAATAATAAGCTCTCTGCAATCCCCCCCCCCTCTTTTCTGTTAAAGATTCAAATTGGAAATAGAATATATCATCATCGGGAAAAAGCAACAGATGACAGCGTAAAATATAATTTAAGAAAGTGCACATCTCAGCGCATCACTCCCTTTGCCGAATAGAATCTTCCCGACGGATAGTTCGGCTTTCGTGAACAAACAGTAGGGGAATCTGTTGTACTATGGACCCTGTTGTACTGCGGTCCTAATAATAAAAAAAATATTTCACGGATTCGATTAGCAATATGGTAACACTGGTTCATGTGCTATCTGTTAGTTGTACATAATGTTCTCTGTAAATTCCTATTTTAAAGAATTTGCAGTTTCCTGTTAAAAGTTCTCGGTAATTATACGTTAGATTCCAGATACATGATTTCAAAGACATTTTTATGTATTTTCGGGCAAATATTTTCAGTGTATTATATCTATTATGCATTTATCTATTTATAATATATTACGCATTTATCGATTGGTGTATTTATGCAATGCAATTCAGGCAACGTAGTATTAGTAATTTCATTAAAAAATCAGGTCCTAAGTAGAATAAAAGTATGCATATCATAAATAAAATTGGTATATTATTATAAATTGCACACTACATGTATGAAACAATTATTATCTGTCATTGTTTTCATAATTGCTCATTCAATATCATCAAAGAAACTTCAAGCGAGCACACATAACGAATCAATAGGCCGCCATTTTGAATGCCCGCCATTAATGAAACAGGCGAAATCTGCGATGTCCTCCTATCTAAAATTAAATCTTAATATATGTAGTACATGTACCCCAAGTTTTATGCTTCTATCATTAAAGGCACAATTCGGCCAATTTTTTGTCATATTTCGGCCGCACTACTACTGAGCCATTTAATTTAAAATCGAAACTTGCAAGTCACAAAGTGTTTTCAGATAATGAAAAACTCTTGTACAACAGGTTTCCCTAGTAATAAATACAGCATTCGTACGTCTTTTCGATTTCGCTGATCAGAAAGCTCACCTGTTGAGGAAGATGGAATTGACTTCGTCGTGCGTGCAAGGTGGTTTCTGCGAGCTGGCTGCCATCTTGAACGGCCTCAGGAAACAGGAAACCATCAACTGTAGCTGTTCCACGTATTCCTCTTCAGATTCCACCATGCGGAAGACCAGGCTGCAAAAGAGACACGAATGCATTTTTTTCAGTAAACATTTTCCCAGTCCATCAGCCAATGTCCTCTTCAATTCTCTCTCATGAATCAAAAGCATAAAAAAAATATTTTTGAAAAAAATAAATTAATAGAACCGAATTCCAACTAATTATCACTACGGCATGTGTTATTTTGCATTGAAACTGTTGCAAGCTCCGGGCCATTTATATTAGTACTAGCTGATTCTACCGCAGAGCATCTGCGGGCTATTAACCATTTAAAATAACGGTTTAAAATTTAAAGGCTTAAGAAAAATTACTAGATGTAAACCAAAGCAGAACTTGGTCGTAACAGTTAAACAATACACTGGATCAAGTTCAGCCTTGATGCAAACAAACTAAGATGTTGCCATTCCAGAGAATCGAAAATTAAAAGTTGAATTTATGAATGAAAATACTCTTTAACAAATAGGAAGAAATGTGTTGAAGTCCGTAAGTTACGACAATAAAAACAAATATGTTATTTTTCTGTGCTAATCATTAAACAAATATTTAAACCTCGTTTTCAATTTTTTTTTTCTTTTTTTTTGCATGATGTCAGTATCGTATGGTCCACGTTAAGGGAAATATATATATATATATGGATGTGATTCATGATTGCGATCCCAAAAGATTTAATCTATCATAATTCTCATATCCCTTCCGTTTATACGTGAGCAGTGCCACAACGGTAGAAGTACGACTTACGATTGCTTATTTGGATGACACCAGATAGCGCCACCTTCCTTTTTTGACCTAAGAGTGAAGGGAAGCAATATTTTCCACCCTCCGGTACCCTCGGGACTTCAGGGCTCACGGATTTTACATGCACGTATCCCCAAGTGTACATGGTGGGTCTTCAGCGGGTCGGGTATCGAACACCCAATCTTCCGGTTGGAAGTCCGACATCCTAACCACCGGGCTACCAGAGCATTAGCAACTAAGTACATGTTGTTAAGCTCACATAAGAGTATCTGCGTACTTCAAACAGACTGGAAGGATGTCCGTCTGTGAAAGAAATATTTTGCACTGCTATGGCGTAACAAACATAGGACATTGTTTTCAAAACACGTGTTTTCGTAATAACTCAATATTTTATTGCTTAGACCAGTGGTTCCCAACCTTTCTTGCCTTGCGAACCCCCTTCTAAGATCCGAAAGAAAAGGGCGAACAACTTCTGCAGTTGGAAGTAAGGGGGAAAAAACTGCAAAAATAGCTAGCACACTTATTTTCCAAATGGCACAGAAGTTTATAACACGAAATGAAAATATAATTGTAAAACATCTAAGTTTAAATAAAAACTGATATTACTTTTGTTATTATTTGTTCTTTTTAAATCATCAATAGGGCAGTAAACAGATGTATCTCAAAATTCAAAATAAATCATTGAATATCTTCCGAACCCACTTTGAGACTCAAATTTTTGAAATTAAGTAACAGTAGAAATAAGGGCATTTCAAATTTTGCACGCATGCATCCTATGCCGTTCCACAACTTTTACGCATTATCAGGAAAGCAATTTAATAATTTTTAGACTTTGTCCTGAGGAATCATTCATAAATGACGTCACGCTTCGAGGGGGGGAAGGGTTCCGTGAAATTGTGACAAAGTGTGACAAGGGGAGGGGTAACAAGAAGTGTGACATCATGCATTATGCAACATAGCGTGACATGTGACAAAGGGGACGGGGGTTCCGCCGAAGTGTGACATATTGTGACAAAGGAGGGGAGAGGGTTAATATATGGAAAAAAAATCGTGACATCATTTATGAACGGCCCCTAATACGTATATAAACTTATTATTTCGTTTTTCCTTTGCGTTAGCAATTGGAAAAATTCCACCATTGCAATATTATTTTCGCGAACCCCCCTTCGATACCACGCGAACCACTGGGAGTTCTCGAACCATCGGTTGGGAAACAATCTTAGAGTAACATTTACCCACTATAATTTTAAAGAAAGCATGAATATGAGTAAGCACACCAACGTTTCTTGAGTAAATATAATGTTGAATATATGAAACGAAACGAAAAAGATGTGTTCCGTCACAAATGGAATGTTAGATGGATTCTTAAAAATGTCTCCATAATTGAAAGTAGCACAAGAAGGTGCTTATTTAATGTCCGTTGGGGGTAATTGTGAGCATGGGGTAAATGTAAGCATTCTTCATAGCTATATTTGTGTTGGATTTGAAAGCGTCACTGCTGGTGAGTGATGCGTTGGAAAAATAAGGAAGACATTGAAAGAGCTTGGTGGCTTCGAAACCGAACCGTAGAAGCGTCGCCATTGTTTGAAAATGACACGGTGAAAAAAGTTGTTTGGCAAAATTTAGTGAACTTACATTTTCCTCTTTCGAAATAACGGTTTTAATCATTTTTACTTGTCATATAGAGTGCTGCTAAAAACATTTAATTTTATCCTCCCTGTTAATTTTCATGTGCAAGTTAGGTGTTGTATTTAACGGCATATATTTTATACTCTGGTAATTGTAAACACTTAAGTTAGTCACATTCCCATTTTTTTTGGCAGACAATAAATATAATATTTTTGTGTCGCTTAGACTCTTGTGTCTATTTTACATGAATGTTGTTGCTGTTGTTAACGCCACTTGGAAATCCAAGCTCCCTTCGCAGGATGAATAAGAATTAGGGCAGACAAGGGAGCACTTTCTGTTTATTAATGAGCTCCGATAGGGTGGAGGTACGACTTGCCTCAGAGGGGCCTTCTAATTTTGAACAAGATCCCAGATGAGATATAATCACCTAGGTGGAGGACAAACTTGGAGGACAGTGAGACCAAGACAGATTTTACGTGCACCAGCTCTCATTAGCGTACACGGTACCGGAGCAATCCGTAGCGAGGGGTGGTCCCCATTCCAAGCACTGAGCAGTGCTGCTTCAATTTTGGTGTTTTGTGGAAAACGAGTTGAGCGAACTGATCCACTGCAAAACACATTTTACATAAATTTACCATATTACTTGATTTTGGTAAGATATTTCTCATTAAAGGAATTCAGTGGACTCAAAAATGACTTGGCGGACCCCATGAGGCCTTTGGGCCGCAGATTGAGAACCATTGCTTCAGAGCTTCTTAAACTTTCAAGCTGACTGTGTATGCCAAAGTTTTCTATTTGCATCAACATCATGGGCAATACAATCGCTTTTTACATTACCCCAGAGACTCTGAGATAAATGCAAACGCGAGTTCATTCGCTAACAAACAGTCATAGAATCAAAATTTTTGTTCACAATTTTTCACAAGGCGTACAGTATTGGCTACAATATTCACAATTTTTTCTCTCAATTCCTACAAGAGTTAGGGGAGGATGAAATTTAAAACATCGAAAAAGCTTTTACAATTACCTTAACTGACCCTATTTATTTTCTGAGAATGAAAAAAAAAAATTCTTATTCGTGTTTCGACCAGGGCTGTCGAGTTGGAACCGAGAGAAAAAAATATGAAAGATGTCATTGTGTACGCATGTTACAACACGTTGTCGGAAAGTTAACCATTGAAAGAAATAAGAACTTTAGATAAGCGGCAAACAGTGGTTGGGATCAATCGAGGTGAGGAACGAGAGGTTTACCTGTTCCTTTTCCTCATGCTCTCAGCGTGTGGCGAACTGATGTATTCTGCCACGATCTGTTTCCACCTCCTTCGGCACAACCACCCCCTAAAAAAGCTCTGCACCTGTTGAAGGAAGGCACAACGTCATTAAAGCACTATTTCTCTGGCATGTCAGTACATTTGGATTACTGATCGTCACTTTTAAGAGTCATAAATTGAGACACTTACTATACTGCTCGATTTAATTGGGACAAATGGAGAATTTTTTTTTTTCTAAAACTTCAGTTTTCAAAGTAGTCTGATAAATATATGACTGATCTCTGTCTAAATTATTTGTTATGCTTTTCTTTAACAAAAATGACCACTTCAACACTTCTTGACATATACTCCATTGTAGTGTACATGTTCTTAACTTCATCGTCATTAAACCATACCTGTATAGCCCTTTTTATCGTTTGTTTCGTTGTCTTACAATTTATCTAAGCTTCTTGAAAACATGACATAAGCTTTTAATAGGATTTAAGTCTAGTTAATTAGCAGGACAATGAACCACTTTTATTTTATTTTCAAGCATAAAAGTCTGTACCGATTTCAAAGTGTGGCAAGGGGCCAAGTCACGCTGAAATATTCCATCAAATGTTTCCATGAATAGAACACACCTACTGTGTAATATTTCTATGTATTTGACAATTCAGCACGTCTTTAAGGAGAACTAAGCTTCCAGTGCCACTTGTTGAGATAAGAACCGAAAACAACACATACTAACTTAGACAAGTGATCACATAATCACATACCAACTCAGACAAAAAAAACATGTTTGTCCCAATTGATTCGAACAGTACTGTATATAGTAACACTTTCGCCATTTATATTTCACAGGCTGCGTGGCAGATTCTACTGTGATCTGTGTGTGACATCAGCATGAAGAGGAAAAGAAAGAGAGAGAAAAAAAAGAGACCTTTTTTATTTTTCTGATTTCTTCGCTGTCCTCTTCTTCGGATTTACTGGGTGTCAACCTCCACTCCCTCTTGAGGGCGCACAACTGAAAAAGAAGGAACACACACGTTGATTCGTCGCTTCGACATCTTTCAGGAAACAACATACATCTTAAGGGGGTATTCTAGTGTAGAATTTTTAAAAAATCGAAATTTGTTTTTTTCATATTTCCAAAGTTTAGACATTCAAGAATACGCCATTAAAAGGATATTTCAAATTCCAATTATTTCATGAGTTATAGCCGTTTTAGTGACGTGGCATCGGTTACTGTCCGACCGCAACAAGTCAACAAAAGACGGTAGGCGTTCTCGAGTCCCTACGGTTGAATATCACTTATAAAATCTTTATTGCATAGTATCCCTTTTAAATCTATATTTAATGGAATGACATAAGAACTGTTTTTGTTGGAATATTCTCCTTCTAGTAGGTTTTGAACTTTAGCAAGTTCCTTAAGTTAGTTTAGAGCCAACATTCGTAGTTAGTATTTTTAATGAAGGTTTTATACTCATATTAAAAATCTTAGAAGTTATGTGAATCACGATTGGCCCAGAAGCTAATGCTTTTGCAGCGAGACGGGACGAAGTGCGCGTACCGAGCTCTCGGAACTCCGGATTTCAGAGGCGTTAAAAGAGGTGTTAAAAGAGATTTCAGAGGCGTTCCATAAACTGCTGGTTTTTACCAGAGAACTTTGGAGAATGGGCATTTTGAAGTAGAGGAAGGTTTCTTGTATGCAGCAGGAATTGCCGATTAAAAATATGTAAGTATTCTGTACCATTCTATAAGTAAAATTGCCGAAAACTTGTCTGAAAACTTTGAACGAGTTTTTCTCGAAACTATTTTTTTCGAGCTGGCGGTAACGATATCTCGAGTTCTAATCGACCGATTTACTTCAAATTTGTAGAGGATGTTCTTTATACATCTCTTTATAGTGTGAACCTTGCCCAAAACTATAACTTTTCATTTAGTATTTTTAATAATTCGGAATTGTTAAAAAAATATGCAAAAAAGATTCAAACAGCCGCCATTCTGTAATTTTTTTTTTAAAAACTTATCGAAGGTTCATACGATAGCCGCATCCATAATAATTAAGAATCCGTTTGTTTTTTATTTTTCAGATGACCAGGAGGGTTGGAATAATGTACGCCATGACACCCTCTTTTTTTGGATCCCCCACTTTGATTCATAACTCTGTCAATTTAAATTTTTTTTTGGTTAGTTTTTGCATATAATAATAAAACGTCAATAAACAAATGATAATAAGACGGATAGTAAAAATATTTTTTGTTTCCTTTGTACAGCGCTTCAAAAACCGGGCGAAATTCATGCCTCTACACTAGAATACCCCCTTAAAGGCGCGTTAACACCAAAGTTTACAACCAAAAGTTGGCAAAACATTATTTGTAGAAAACTAAAAGTTGCTCTTCTCAAATTTAGAGCAAAAAAGTGGAAAACTTGTTGGCAAAAAATTGGCGCCCCGTCTTGGAGTGAGTGGGAACATTTCTCCACTCGTTTCCTACAAGATGCTAGCGCAAAGTGCGCAGCAACAAATTTTTCACTTTTAGTTGTCGACTTTCTTTAATCTTTACCCACACTCCGCGAGAAACCCAATTTAGCGGAAGATTTGTCTCTTCACTGGACTTCTGGAGGACAGAAAAATTTGCTGTATTTTGTAGAAAAAGCAACAAATTGCCGCAAATTGTGAAAAACTTAGTGGAAGAGTAGTTGTAAACGCGCCGTAACCTCTAAGACCCCAGAACTAAGCACAAACAATTTTGACGCAATGTTTTGTTTCTCTGATTTAGGAAATGATTACAAAGCAAAATAACTAAATTTTTTTTTTTAAATTTTAATTAATAATTTGTTTAAATAATAATGAATGGCCAAATTTTTATGTTTTCCATGTTTAAGTGAAGTAAACTATCTGTTGATTCATTTCAAAAACAATGGGGTATTTTAGCTTTCAATTTGCACAAACAGCAGTTAATAAACAGTATTTTAAAATGTACCCAATTGGGTACACTTGGAATGAAGAGGTGAAGAAATTCAGTGCAACCTCGGTGCTCTTTTTTTACGAAAGTCCCGGTCATTCGAAATTCATTTTTTTATTTAAAAATACTGCCATCCATGTTGCAAATAAGCATTTTCATTTTTTTTACAAAGCATAAAAGCAACTTTCTAAAAGCTTTTCGTATTGAATGAAATCCTATGAAAAATAATAATTGTTATTATTCGATGGCTCCGTTAGGTAAAAAAAATATTGAAGAAACGTTGCTTTACAGGACGGTTCACCACTGCCAAAACAGTTTCGCAGCAGAACACTGTACAAATATTTGGTGTTACCAAACCCCATTTTGGTGTTCAGTGTTTATAAAGTTGAAAATAATTCATTTTTTTATGCATTTTAAATTTTTTAAAGTGTCTGTCTAAAAAAATATACACAACAACAGAATTTTTCTAGCACAGGATGTTCGTTCACTCATCTACGCATCAAACATTCATGACGATTGCACCTTTATCCTATTTTCATAGAAATGAGTCATCGCAATGAAATGTGGATACGTAATGGTGTTAACAGATTTCATGCGCTAAGAGAAGCTATACTGTTTATCTGTTGCTTTAGACAGACACATAAAAACCTTTAAAGTATATAACAAGAAGTTCCGTCTAGAACTATACGAGCCTACTTTCCCGTATACACCAAATACAAATTTATAATATAGCCATCTCTTTCTCTCTCTTTCTCATTTAGCTTTAGTTCTAAAGTATTTCAAATATACCTTTTTCAACGGATAATACATATTCATTCACTCACTCATTCATTCTTTCATTTATTCATTCATTCGTTTACTCATTAATTTATTTATTCACTCATTTATATATTTTTTAATTTATTCACTCATTTATTCATTCACTCATTCTTTTCCTCATTCATTTATTCATTGATTCATTCTTTCACTCTTTCATTTATTCATTCATTCATTATTTCACTCATTAACAAATATCCTTAAAAATCCCGATAAAAAAATTTCATAGGAAAAAAGGCTCGTTAGTTCTGGATGAACTGTCTTTTTTTACATGTTCTACGTTATAAGAGCTTTCCGATAAAGTTTGTTTCAAGCAAATCCGTCTGTAAGATCAGGATTTATATAGGATTGAAATTTCCGCGTAAGCGCTATGTTAATTTTTTGAACTGTTCAAAAATGAACAAAAACTGTTCAAATTAATATTTCACGCCAAGAGCTTCCTCCAGCAAGCTTGTTCATTGGAACTTGGATCTTGTACCCAGAGTTTACATCATTTGCTTCATTATCGCCCATAAGCGCTAATGTTAAATTTTTTTGAACTGTACAAAATTGAACAAAAAATTGTTCAAATCAAAAAGTAAAATATGAAAATGAGATGTCCTCGCCGAGATCTTTCAAATGTAAAAAGAATTTTTGGAATCGGACCATTCGTTCAAAAGTTATTAGGGGGGGACAGACCGACAGACCGACAGACACACATTTTCCCCATCTCAAAACCCTTTTTTCAAGTTTTTTATTTTTCAATCTTTATTTAATTACTTCACTTGTTTTTTGACTTTTCTTTATTTTTAACGATATTTTGACGATACATTAAGATTTCTTTCATGCTTTATTATTATTTTTTTTACTCTTACGGGAAAGTAGGCTAAAAAAAGAATCATTCAACTTTACACCAGCGGTGCACCAAAACTCGTGTTTAGTAACCCCACAAATGGTGGCTACTACTAGTGCAGGAATTTGGATGTTCGCTGCATCGGCCATCCAGACACCACATTGGCCTTGATATTTGAGCTATTTTTACTGAAAGCCGAACATAAAATGAGTATGATAGCATTATGAAGTCAATAAACATGTATTCTAAAAGCAAAAACGAATCGGAACTTTTACTGGAGTCTATATATTATATCTGTTCTGGTAAAAGTTCTGTACTATTTTCAGAATGCACAAGTTTATGAACTTCAACTTCGATTAAGATTAATGGACGTAATCCACTTTAGCTCTGAGTACCTCATGTATATATATATATATATATATTTATTTTCATGAAAACCCCAATGAGTTTTTAAAATGATTTTTTTATTCTCCTGAGGAACCCACTCGTTTAGAGAAAATTGCAACAATTTTTAAAAAAATCAATTTTAAACAGCGGATACGATATGAACATCCTTACGCAGTGAAACCTTGACCACTGAAGTTGAAACCTTGACCACTGAAGTAGTCTGAATTGAAGTTGACCACTTTCGGTGCAGCACTTCAGTGGTCGACTTACAGGGGGGGATCTTTTATTTCTTTTTTGTCATTTCTTACAATATGCATTTATTCGTTTGCAACTGATTAAAATATAGCTTCATGCATTAAAGTTGCTTTAAAATAGTAATTAGCTGCTTTTTTCCACAATGATCTAAAATGTCTTTAGAGAAATTTAACTTGATTGACTTACAATGTATCCTGTACAACTTTAAAATTAAAGTACTTGGTTCAGATAAAGACAAATATCTTATTAATGATGTAAGTTACTTATTTGATGGTAAATATTTCCTTAAAACGCATAAATGTCTACATTAGATATAAGGAAAAAAAGAAGAAATTTAAAGAATAAAAGAGTACTCATAGTTGTTTTCCCATATGTTTCACTTACAAAGAGCTTAAGGCACACTTTATATTGATGTTTTATCCATCCAGACAAATACTGGTCTAACATTGTACTCGTCTAACATTGTAGCATAAAAATATCTTGCAGAAGTTATTTTAGTTTTTTTAATCTTTGCAAAAATAGATAAACAAATTAATATAGTAATAATTTTAAAATATATATACATTAACTTCTAAAACATAGTTTTATGAAGATGATCTGTACTATTTTTTTTAACAAAAAGGGTAGACTAACCTAAATTCTCATCTGAAAAAGTCATGAGCTTGTTGAGAGGTGCTCTCCCCCCTAAGAGCATTGGCGCACCCCCTAAAAATACTACGGAGCCACTCCAAAACGGCGATCCCTCAAATCGGCTGGACAGTTCACCAGACCCACAAAAGCCCCAAAAACGAACACAGCCCAATTCTCAAGGCGCTGTCTGTGCCATGACCACCCCCCGTTAGGCACCCCTGGCTTCTTTCTATACGCTTTTATTCATGACTCCTCGTCGACGTTCATTCTCTTATACAGTTAGTGTAAGATACATTTTATAAAGGGATTAATTAATAAACAAATTTAGATACGTTCAATGAAACAAAAATTAATTCTGCAAATGATTAATGAAAGCTCACCTATTATTTATATTCTTATAAAAGGTGAAACATAGAAATTGTTTAAGACAGAGGTTCCCAAACTAGGTACCAGCGAAAGAGGAAGATGTGCCGCGAAACACCAATGATAAAAAATCTCCCTTGTTCCTAAGTCGGATGCTATACGAGTAAGGTGCCGTGAGAAAATTCGAATTCTTTCAAGGGTGTCAGGACTTAAAAACATTTGGGAACCCCTAGTATAAGGTTATGATTCTGTTTATATTTCTTTTGTATAAGCTGTACAAACATTATGTATGTCCATGGGTTGGGGTATTGTTCTTAAACCATCTCACGCTTCCAGGGGCGGGGGTCTAGAAACTGTGAGTTTGTAACAATGGGAGAGAAGGGTAGGCTAATATAAGAAGTGCGACATCGCACACACATATTGATTAAAATAAAAACACTTGAAATCAGAGAATTAAATATTTTTGTGTCATTTAATGCAAAGAATGAAATGAGATTAATTACAATTCAATTATGTAAACTACTTTTGAGGAGGTTTTCTAATTCAATTTCTATAAGAGTATTTTGTTTTCATAAAATAAAGATAAATTTTATCACGTAAACTACATCAGGTTCTAAACCGCTATTATTTTTAATTGCTCTTTTACATCAATATTTTTTCCCTATAACATACTAGTTACGTTTTGTGTGGTAAACCTTAATCTCATTTTATACAAATTAAGTTCACGCTGAATCATTAGAATTTTTATTGTAAACCAGAATCTCATTTTATACCAATGGAGGCAATTCATCACGTCACGTGATAACGATGATCGCTGATTCGTTTAAGCAATTTTTAACTGAATTCTATGTGGAGTTTACGAAGCAAAATTAGCTATCTTAAAATTAGACAAGTTTCATAGCTTTTTCTGATTATAAACCAAGTAATTTACCTTTCCTTTCATTATTATAAGATAAATTTATTAATTATTACAATAGTTATAGTGTTTTATTTAGTGTTAATTTTATGTAATGTTAGAAGAACTTTATTTAGGCCAAATTTTTTTAGATTTGTCGAACTCGAAGTAAAACGATACTACAGCTTTCTTTGTTTATTTACATCGCTATCACGTGACCTATGAGGCTGTATGAATTGTCGCAATTTAAAAAACATTGTTGGAAAATAAAATTTGAAATATGTCATAGTGCAATTATATGTTTGTGTAATATAGCGTGACAAGTGAGAAGGGGGGAAAAATGAACAATTTTTGACTCGACACCGACTGAACAGCAAAAATGGTAGCAGTTAAACGAAAATTTTTACTGTGTGGTATAAGAAAGATCAGCGCTACCTCAGCTCGTAGCTTCTTGATCTCTACGGTGAGCTCCTCGCACTGCTGCGTGTATTGCCACTTCGCTGTCTTCTCGCTCTCCACGATCTGCACCAGATGCAAGTGCTTCTGCTCCAACTCTTCCTTCTGCAGCAGGATCTTGCTGAAGCTGAAACACAACACAACACATTCTACATTCTGCACGTACATACAGACACAGAGTGCAACATTCGGAAACAGACTTATTCTTCACCAAATTCAGAATAAAATCTCATAACGACTTTCAGAAGGAAAACAAAACCCTCCATTTTTGTACAAAAACACAAGATTGTGAAAACGAAGCGCACACCAGCATCCTATTTTAATACACTTTTTTTTTGCTTTAAACAACGAAAATCCCCAAACAAACAATACTGTCTCTCTTATTCACATGCTCTAAAACAATGAAAAATTCTTATTGCAATTGCCAAAGCATGGTTAATAAAATAACGTAAGATTAAAGGGAAAATTTGGCGAACGATAAATGAAAAACATTGCAATTGAGCTATTCCTTCTCATTTGTTTATTAAATAAAATGAATTGCAATAATCAGATAGATATTAATATTGATAATAAAAATAAATAAGCACAAAAAATTAATAAATGCATGCAAATAATCAAATAAATAAATAGTAAAATACATGGTTCATCTTATTGGGATTTATAGAGGAAAAATAAAAAAGTTTTCAAAAAATAAATTAAGTATTTCAAAATAGCATTGGAATTGGAACTATTAAAAAACACTTTTCGAGGTTTCGCTTTATTGCACACATCACGCTGGAAATGCGCTCCCCCGAAAAGAACTGCGCTCAATACGGAAATGTTCAGTTCACCTCTGATTCCCTCCAATGAAAAATTGAAAATTATGTTATCATTTTGTTTCGAAGATGTACACTAGATGGAGCTGGCGGCATCATAAACGGGAGAGAATTCCGGCATCGGAAAATCCTATATTTAGCCGCTCTTCCCAGGCTGTGGATGCCCGGACATTCGCGTCTTTGAAAATGAAACTTAAACAAACAAACCTGAAAAGAGCTCGACATCAGAATCAGTGGTTAGGGAGCCCCCCCCCCCCCCCCGCCCCGCCCGATTAATTCGAGAAAGATAATATATATGTATGTTTGCATTTTATTGTTTTATGTGTAATATATACATGGAGTAGACAACCTTTCTCCCGGAAAATTTTCAAACGAATCAGATTTCAACAAGCATATGCCTTTCTTCATTTAATCAGAAGGTGATTTTTAAGATTTAATGTTTTTACTTTCTGAATTATAATGAGTATTTTTTATGATTTCAAATGTAGAGTTAATTTCTCAAATCCTTTTGGTGTTTGGCTCTCGGCTCAATTTGGCCGTGAACTCGGTCGACACTCATTTGTATATGGTCTATCCCGAAACTAGTCGGAAAAGTTCGATTCAAAAAGAAAAAATCTTGCTCCAATTGGTACATCAAGTTAAAAATGTTCTAAACAGGACCTTTCAGTACCCACAAAGCATTGACAGCATTTTCCCCAGTCTCAAGAACAGGTCCGACTTTGCCTAGTTGGGGCCGGGGCAAAAATTTACCTTCTGGGCCCCCAGTAGCGGATTTAGGCTTAGACCCGTGAGGACCGGGCCTATTGCGGCAATCTTGAGGGGGGCCAAAATTTTTAAGACGACTAAAAATTATCTTAATTTATCTTAAAATCTCTTT
Source organism: Octonoba sinensis (assembly GCA_038502835.1). Classification (NCBI taxonomy): domain Eukaryota; kingdom Metazoa; phylum Arthropoda; class Arachnida; order Araneae; family Uloboridae; genus Octonoba; species Octonoba sinensis. The sequence goes on from CM076604.1 coordinate 2,552,441, forward strand.
AAATCTTAAAATTATATTAAAAATCGATTGGGATTTCTGTAAACTAAGACCAAATTTTAAAGTTTATTTTATTGCGCGCGCGCTCTTACTATCTAAACATAGTACCATTTTGAGTGTAGAATTTCTTTGTTAAAATAATTAATCAGGCTAGTACTAAAATCTGAAATATCTAACAAAAAGATTTTTTTTTAAAATGTTAATGCTAGTATATTATTTATTTTCGAAATTAGATTTTTTTCTGAAATTTTAATGTTTAATTTACACCTGAATTAGATTTCTTTTTATTATTGTTATTATTTTCTACACACACACATATGTTACGAAAAAAAAAGGGCGCCATATCACTTCGGCCCTAGGGCGGCCTCAAACTTAAATCCGCTACTGGGGGGCCCCCTCTGCTTCACTACTTCAGTAATGAAAAACCGAACTTTACGGTATTAAAATTTTTCACCTCATCACCGATAACATAACAAGAAAATTGACTAGAGGATAAAATAGCTATTAAGTCAGGAGTTGGAGGCGCGTTCCAATGTTCAAGCGAGATATCGTTCTGTCCGTTTTATTGATTTTCTGAAAATTCTATGTCTACTATTAAAGGGTATAACACATCTCAAGAGTAAAAAGAATACAGGTTTTTGATTGGCCACATCTGTCCATGCTAATTGCGAAAATTTAGTTGAAGTCCGCCGTAGAATGTCATAGATTTACGAAACATAGAATTTTTGTGTTCATACGATAGATTAATGAAGAAGCTAACATAAAACTGACACATTTTACACTGTAGTGATATTTTGTTTTAAAAAAGTTTATTACAGAAGGAAACGCAATATAAACTTTCTGCTCGATTTGGGGACCCTCAGGTGAGGAGGCACGGGTTTTTTATACTTTAATACTGGATTAAAAGTAATACTTTTTTAAAATCCAATCTTAAAAGGTGAGGTTTTTAAATATACGTAAAACGCGCTTAAGAAGTTTTCCAGGGGAACACGAGAAAAAAACTTCTTAAACGGGTAGCAAGTAAATGTCTATGTTTAAAAATTAATTTACTTCATGATGTTTAGGGATGATGTAATTTGTCAATATTTAAATTAGACCTAAAATAGACATCACCAAAACAGCTTTTCCGAACCTTCTTCTGATCTTTTTTCCATTAGAAATAAAAATAACAACGTAGATGAAGAAAACACGCGAAAAAAAAGAAACTTTAAAAGTCTATAGTGTCATTTGAAAGAAAAAATTGACGGATATGAAAAGTTATTAAGCGGGGAAAAAACAAAATCAAAACCTTTTAAAAGAGTTTTTTAACATTGGGGAGATGGGAATGAAACTGGTATTGAAATTGAAAGCTTCTTAAACGGGAAAACTTCATAAGCGGGTTTTACTGTGCATGTCATAAATGGTGATTTTTTTTTTCTCTGCTCAAAAAATAACGTTCACCACTCTCCGCTTATTTTCTGAATTTTTTGGAGAATTCTTACCCGGTGTGGTGTATGTACACAAAGCAAGCTGTTCTTTTAACAATTTATTTCCATGGAACTGACGTCCGTGGAAGAAACAATCCAATTTCACGTGGTACGAGGTCCCTTCGGAAGTGAAAGTTTCCAGCGACATATTGCCGTTTCCATGGAGACGGTTTATTCATTTTTCTAATAAACATCTCTTTGGCTGCTTCCCCGAATGGAAGCATTTTCGTCCGCTCCCTCTGCCCCATTAACATTTCGTTTTGATCCATTCCCTAAACTTTTCCCAGAGATTCGTCATTTTCTCTTTCCGTCTCTAATATTTTCTGAAAAATCATAAAGCCCTTTTTTATATAAATTCGACCGTAAAGTTAACATCTCTTATTTTATTAGAAGTACAATCGCCTCGTGGTATAACGACCAAACGTAATCACGATCCTCTAACAAGAAAAACTGATTGACTTTCGTTAAGGCCTTTTTTTTCCTTTATTTATTTATTATTTTTTGTTGGCAGCGGTACATTTACATATGTTTTGGATTTAGGGTTGTTTCAAAAATGAAACTTATATAGGTAATTTTAAAAATAACAATTTTTTCTCCCCCCCCTCCTCTATTGGGGAGCTTTCTTCTTACACTTAAAAAACCCATTCATATTCAAGCGAGTAATAAGCTGGTATAAAGAAAGTGCCGTTTCTGATCTCGTTTTATTTCGTTTAGCAAACTTGCTTTCTTTCAACTGATTCCATATGCCAGTTTATAAATGTAGTAGTTGCTTTCAACAAACAGACAAGCAAACCTTCTGATTTGCACACTAATAAACGCACCTGCGGGACGAACCTTCCTAAAACTTGAATGGACTCGTTCTTTTCCGCCACGCGCGAAAAGAACGTTCTAAGGTCAGAAGGGAACAGAAGTCAGAAAGAGACTGTTCTAAGGTCAGAACTTCGTGGTCGAAGTGCAACTATACTTCGTACAGTTTTTACATGATTCTGCCCGTCAGAGTGTCACTAGAAACTGTTATAAGTGGATTCATTTGGTAGGAAGCCTACTTCCTACCGCCTTAGAAAAGTTAAAGAAAATGTTATTCCGCACTTGATATTACGACCATAAAGGAATATGGAAAGCCACATAACGAGCCTCAATCAAACCAGGTAAGAGTTTCCCCACACTGCACATTAGGGTGGCCCTTATTTTTCAACTTTCGAAAAGCTTAGCTCCCAACCCCCAATCGTGTTCCAATCAACAAAAAAATGATATGTGCAAAATTTTAGCTTAATCGGACTTCATTCTGGCGGCCCTCATCGACCATGAGTTTTTGAAATTGTCATCTGTAAAGTTATTTTTCGAGATATTACTGTTATTTCATAGTTACTGTATAAATTAATAATTTTCGAGAAGAGGGAATGAAATGCAAAAAGCACGAATTCCTTCTAAAAGAACTGATCACTGCATTGATAAGTTACTTAAACTATATGATAAATGGAATTGTTTACAGAAAAACTTTACAAGAACTTCGGGTAAAGATAAAGACAAAAGAGATCTTTTCATAGAAAAAAATAGACGATCTCTTTGACGGATGTCATTCAGATGCTTTGGAACAGATGAAAAGTGAAGACGATAAAAATTTTTAATTCTTCAGCGGCCAGAAAGAAAGACCGGGCTCCATGATTGGTGTTGATCAAAAACTAAAATATAAGGAAGAAAGAACACTAAAACGCTCTGCAATGGAAAGTGTCAAGAAAAAAAGAACTTATGAAGAAATGGTACAACAATTTGCTACTTGTAAAACTTGTTGTAGTGAAAACTGATGATTGAACACCAAACAGCCAAGATTGTGATAGTGGTGACGACAGTGAAAATTGTACCGTCGTTCAACAAATATCACCAACAGCATCAACTGCAGCCATGGATCCAGCCCGTCGAGGTACATTACATTTTTTTACTCCCCGTCTTTGTGAAGTTTTTGATAGGTGTAAAATTACTGATAGAAATTCAGTTTTCATATTAATGGCTGCTGCAGACGCTTTCGGAATAACAGTCACCTTTCAAGGCAAAGAGCAACTGCTGAGAGTGCCTGAAAGCCCAAAATCTTCAGGAGAAGAACAAGCGTTGGCTGTTTACCGTGCAGTCGAAAAATGGAGTTTAACTGACAAAATTCAGGTACTTTGCTGTGATACTACAGCAAGCAACACAGGCCGAATAAATGGTGCCTGCATAAATCTAGAAAAGTTGTTCAATCGTGACCTGTTATACCTCCCTTGTCGGTATAACATTTTTGAATTAGTTTGAGAAGCTGTTTCGACTTGCTGATCGATGCGACTACTGGTCCAGACAGGCCACTTTTCAAAAGGTTTAGAGAAACTTGGGTTAAAATTTATAAAAATATTTACATAACTGATAAAAATGAAGTGCCTTATGATGTCCGCTCTACCATTATTCCATTATTCTTTTTATTGAAGATCAACTTGCAACTCATAAACAACTGCGGGATGATTATCGAGAATTGTTGGAGTTAACAATGGAGGCATTCCAAGGAATGGCATATCTTTTCATATACCAGGAGCTATAAGTCATGCTAGATGGATGTCAGCAGCAATCTATGCATTTAAAATATTCTTATTTCAAGATCAATTTAAATTATCTCATAGGGAGAAGAATTCCTTAAGACGAATATGTATTTTTCTTGCTCGAGTGTATGTTCGAGCATGCTTCTTATCACCAGATGCAATTAAAGCACCCTATCATGATTTTCTTTTCATGTATTAATTGATAAATTATCAGGCTATTGATCCAGAAACCAATAAGGCTACTGCAAAAAAATTTTCAAACCATCTCTGGTACTTAGTTCCCGAAACTGTGGTCTTTCCTCTTTTGATGACAATGTTCCAGTTAATGTTAAGACAAGCATAGCTCAAGTTATGCTGGAGTTCGAAGGAAGTGTAGAACAGGAAGAAGATACAAATCAATTTAAGCGATACATGCTTCACCCAAACGATTTTTCATCATTTTCAGAAATCAAGTTTCCCTCTTTTGTAACTAGTACAAAAAATTTCTTCACGAGATTTTCTATCATCTCCGATTTTCTGTACAAAGACCTTTCAACATGGAAAGATGATGTTGGTTATAAGAGTGGAATTGAAAAACTTCAGACCATCATTGTTGTGAATGACGTTGCAGAAAGAGGTATCAAACTCATTCAAGATTATTATAACATTCTCACAAAAGAGGAAGCTGAGAAACACTTTATATTACAAATTGTTGCCAGAGAGCGTAAAAAAACCCTAACTGCTACTAAATCCTTACTAATGAAAATATAATATTTATTGTTATTTCGCTTACATTATGTTGTAATTCTATCAAAAGTATTATAGTAAATAAAAACGCTTTGCTCTTATCGAAGTTATGTTATTTTAAAAAAAAAAAAATCAAATGTGTCTTAATTTTTCATGCTGTTTTGAAATTTTTTTATAATTTTAATTAATTAACTTTTAAATATATAATCAAATTTTGGAGAAATTTGATTTGAAATGTTTTTAAACAATTGCTGGGAAGACCAGACAATTCCACATACATTTCTCAAAGAAGTAACGGACAAGCTAGGAGCTAAGGAAGAATATACATGTTTGTAATGGAATTAATCAATATGCATTTCTTCAAGCTCTTTGAGGGTCGCCTAAATGTTAAATGATTATGCTGAAATTTTGCATAGCCCTTTTTTTTCATCATTTGAACAGGATCAAAGGTTGGGAGCAGCAAAATTTTAGCCTTCAAAAAATTACATATGGTTAAGGGCCACCCTACTGCACATTCAGGAGTTTGCATTCATCTAGAGTAGCGGTCAGCAACCTAAATTGACTGAAAATCTACTTTCCAAGTTCGGCGAACACCAAGATAGATTCGGAGGACAAGGGGGGGGGGAGGTATACAATACACTATGAATAGGGCATGATATGATTGGATCTTCAAACTGTAGGTTAATTCTTGTCGGAACAAGTTGATGCTTATAAAATACCTACTTCATAATTCTAAAGATACGGTAATGTTAACCCCGTCAAATCGCATCAAAACAATATTTCAGACACTAATACTTATAATATTTCTTTTAAATTTGATAAAAAAAAACTAAGTTTTTGTTTTGTTTCGTTTTTAAAATAAAACACACATGTGAAGTACCGTTACATTCTTCAATTAACTCTCGCCGAGTGCATAGTTAATATGACGGCTGACATTCCATATTATTGGCAAGATTTTTTAGGTCCGGTGAATGGTCTGACAAACTAATAAACATTTTCTGAACTGATTTTCTTTAAAAATATAAACTGTCCAAAATGCTGTCGCCGCCGACCGAAAATGGGTTTGTGAACGACGGATTTCCAATTACTGGTCTAGTGCAAAAAAAAAAAAAAAATAAAATACAGAAACAAAAAAAAATTAAAAGAAAAAAAAAATTGAAAAGTGGAATAATCTTCTCTTGGAAAACCTACGGAGAGATCGCATGTTGATAAACAAAATGTCTTCTAGATATTTTTGGCCGAAAAAATAACAAACAAATCATTTCCATTTGAAAAATCTTGTTTTTTATGACTCTTATGAAAAACGCCCAAAAAACCGCGATTTATTTGAAGTTACATTTGGAAACGACTTCGCTACGCTTTTTCCTTTCTTTCTCGATCATTTATAATAGGGGTCGACCATCCGTCGATCGCAAGCGCATTTTCAGTCGATCGCGACAGCATTTTGGGAAGTTTAAATAGTTCTGAAAAAAAAAATCAACTTACTTTTGATTTAGAAGGCGAACCTATTTTTATATTTATCATGCGCCGGACCTGAAAAAAACTTGGCAATAATACTGTCAGGTTAGGCCTAGACCGCCAAACCTACGGGGCCTACGTGACAGGACGAAGGGGCCCACACGACAGTAAATGGTGCACGTGTGTCCCCTTGCCCTCAATGTCGGCCTAAGGTCAGGCACCCCCTATATAAGCTGCCCTCAAGAGCGGGGGCGAGAAGATCGACTTTCGCTTGCCTACGAGGTTGCGGTCGGATGAGAAGGAGATCTTCGAATGCTGGACAGGGAGGAGTTGCGCCCGTCCAGGCGTAACATTGCGCGGGAGAGCTTGTGCCCGTGTAAAGAAGTACCTAAGGAACTTTAGAACGTTTATTGTGCGGGAGAGCTTGTGCCCGTAATTTTTAAACAGCTAAGAACTTTAGACTAATGATGTGGATTCTGAGCCACTGTAAATAATATGTAGATAATAATGTAAATAGGCAGCGAATTGAATTAATGTTTAACAAGAATATAACTATGTTTAACTATGTTTAACTATGCTCTCGGTTAGAGTTAATTGAACTATGTGTTTTATTTAAAAAAGAAAAAAATAACAGTAGTTTATCAAATTTAAAAGATATAATACATTAGTATCTGAATATTGTTAGCATAACATTATTTTAGAAAATGTAGGTATTTCATATAAACATCAAAACTTGTTCTGACAAGAATTGTCCTACAATTTGAAGACAAGCCCAGTCCCAATATGTCGTACTCATAGCGCATGCATCCCCACCCCTTAGTCGATCTCGGTGTTCGCCGAACTTGGAAAGTAGATCTTCGGGGTCCTTCATAAATCACATCCCGATTCGAGTGGATTCAAGAAGGTGTGACTGTTTGTGACTAAGGGAGGGGGTAACAAGTGTGACATCGCGTATTTTGATCTCAATAAAAACATTTAAAATGAGCAAATTAAACTTATTTTATGTTAATGTTATATAACGTGACAAATGACAAAGGGGGTATGTTGAAGTGTGACACTTAGTGACAAAGGGGGGAGGGGGTCAAATATATTCAAAATAGTGTGACATCATTTATGAACTGTCCCTTCAGTCAATTTAGGTTGCCCAACACTGCTGTAATGACCACAAAATGAAAAAAAGATCTAAATGACCTTGAATTCGAAGGACAGCATATCCAACATTCTTCGAGAATGATTCATATCATAGAAATCGATTCCACAACCAACATTCTATGCGTGTTTTGTGATGTATGCCTCGAAATCGCCATTTCTAGAGAGAGAGAGAGTTACCTGGCCATGTCGATGGCTCTGATCCATCCGTTGCACTCTACTTCAGTTTCTGCCTTCATCTCGTAGTGTTTAGAGCCTTCTTTACGGTACGTCACCACGAAACAGTACTGCAATGAAAAACACAAACCACCTTAAGAATGGAATTCGACTTCATTCCACATCAAATTCACTTTGCAGGGAAATAAATAGCAGAAAAAGGTTTTAAAAAATACACAAGTTTACTACTTTTTTAGATACCAGTCAAAACTAGATGTGAAGTCTAAAACAGAAATCACGTGAAAATAAAAATGTACATCATATATATATATGTAATATGGAAAAATCCTTTGTATCCTTTGTCAGGCTGTGATATGGAGAAGTGCTTTGTCTCCTTTGTCTGGCTTTTTCCATATTAAACTTGACAACTCAGGGTTGTCCCACTCATAAATTTCTCTAACGCGTTACCATATATGGTCATGCCTAAGCTCAATTTGGTTTCCCTCATTAATTCCCTCCAGACTATTTTTTCCCCGTAGACTTAGGCCAGCCTCTGTCTACGGGATTAAAGCCAATAATTTATTCTATTTTCCATATGGCCCTCCTACTTAAACCACGTGCCAACACGTGCTGTAGGGAACATTGTCTGCAGTCTAAGAGATTTTCCCCCATATAAATACGACGGCCCGAACGAAAATCGGGGTTCTTGCTTCTTGAAACTTGCTGATGACTTCGTGTCGTTCGTTCCAACAATATTAATGTTATGATATTTGTGTGTTAAAGTGTACCAATAAAGAATTGCAACGAAGCCCTGTGCCTCGTCTTACACGGGTTTTAGCGGCCACTGCTGTAGAAGATAGAACGGGGCAGCCGTTCTTACATATATATAGATTTGCATTATTTAACCCTTAGTTGCATATTGCCTAATATACAATTCGAATTCAAACTAGAGCAAATATCGCTTTGTTGCGTGAAGTGTCCGTTCGGGTACTTACTGCTTTATGACGGGTTACAAGCATATTTTGGTAAACCAAAAAATACTTGGCCAAACTGGGCATTGGCCAATGATAGAAGATAGAAAAATGAGATGTGTGTGTGTGTGCAAGCTGCCTCACTGCAAAGGATTTACTCATACCCAGTGTGACAAGTGCGGTGTAGAATGATGTCATAATAATTGTTTCAAACAATGTCACCTGTCATTGCATTACAGGTGACATTGTTTGCAATGACAGGTGACTATGTAAACAATGCATGATGTTGTAATTTGCCTACGTACATATTTTTCAAAAAATGGCTCCCCCCCCCCTTCATACCCTTGCCTACTAGAGATGAGTTCAGGCTCACTTTTGCAGGCCCGAGCCCACCCGAGTCCGGAAATTGGAAGTCCGAACCCGTCCGAGTCCGGGAGATATACTGTTCTGTGTCAAAGCCCGAGCCCGCTCGAGCCCGAAATGATTTGATAAAGTGTTGTTAATACATGTGGTGCTGCATCGATTAAATATAGTCTTTTTGTTGCCATCGCAATTGGTTCTAATAGTTTTTCTTTTAATTTCTAATAAAGAATGCATATATTTTTAAACCTTCATGAAATGCTCCAGTTGAAAATAAATTCTGGTGAGCTAAAATGCATGAAAAATGATATTGGAAAAATCTGTGTTTTTTTGGCATTTTCGGGAATTTTTTGATTTGCAGTCTAATATAAACTGGAATATGTTCAGTGCAACTCTTGCAGTTAGGAGACCTACTAATAAGATAGGTCTCTAGTCTGGAGGAGCAAATTGAAAATGAAAGTGGACACAAGACTACCAAAAAATCATTAGTCCGGACTGTAGGTTGATTTATGAATATTTTACCACGAGCCCGAGAGTAACTTGAAAAGGAAGAGGCCGAGCCCGGCTCATCTCTATTGCCTACTTACCCTTTTTTGAAACGTTTCAAAATTAAATATATCGCCGTTCCGGAAAATCAGTGACGTGCAAAAACTTCAATTTTACAGGAGAGTAAAAAAACGATTTGCAGTTGTGTAAAACTTATAGTAATTGAAAAGGGTGTAAGTGGCAGAAAAAAAATGGTATAATTAGAGTACGTAGGATATATACTTTACTTTCATTTACCAGGGATTTGGATTTAATCACAATAATAGGGCACTTAGGGGTTGAAAACCCCTAAGTGCAGTTACGTCGTTGTTACTCTAAAAATTGTTCGTTGTTTTAGAAGGCGCAAACTTGCAATTGTTAGTCCATCCATGTTCCCCTGTGTAAGGGATGTGTTTCTGATATTGTATATGGACTTATTTGCATTTGACAAATTTTTGCAATTACGTCATTGTTCTTCCGGACCGGCAATATCTTCTTTCTGTTTTTCCCTGCCTCCGTCTTGTCAAATCTTCGTGTTAGTCCTTTTTTTATGTTAAAAAAAAATCATGTATTCGAGGGTTGAATGCGGATGCATTAAGCGATCATTGAACAACCCCAAAACGAAAAACGCCCTCTTCTGTACGGACAAGAGCGATAGAGGTGTTCCACTGCACCATATAAATGAGTGTGAAATAGGGAAAACACTATTAATAGAGGCAGTGCATAAAATGGCAAACATAAATGAGAATGGCAGAGCCACGAAATCCCCTTTCGGGAGCCATTTGTTCGTTTATGGGTGGACATTCATATTTCCGGCCGGAGAGAGTGAACGAAAGAGAAACAATCGAGGGAATAAAAGAGCGGCGGGAAATCACTGGACATCGGAAAGTGTTTACAGGACATGCGGGTGGTTGCGGAAGAAATTCGATTTCGGGTGACTTATAAATTGGCTGCTCGATCCGCTTTCTTCGTTTCATTCTGCAAGAAATGGGGAGATTCTCGGTGAGGGGAATAAAGGATAGCGCTATTTTTTGACGAAGAAAGAGCTCTTTCACGCAAGTCGAAGTGAGTTCCTTGTGATTCATTTAAAGTAAAATAATAATAATCTATATATATGAATAGGCAAACACAAAACAATTAAGAACCATTTTTACTCTGTTCTTCAGCCGATTTTCTTGCTTTTGCTTTGTTTAGTAGGTATTGACGCGTTTTAGTGATATCCAATAAAACGTTTTGGAAACAGTTTATTATTAGTTAGTGATTTCCAACCCTTTTTTTTTTGTCAGGCAAGCCTCAGTTATAATTGCAATGTTATATTGTTATACATAGCAGACATGTCTTGGTCGCCAACTTTTCAATATTCGCGGCCCAATTTCCTATCATAATTTTCATCGCGCCCCCCTTAGCATAAAATGTTTACAACAATAATGTATATGAGTACTGATTCTGTTTTTGAATTATTTTTAACTAACTGCCAAAACAAGAGTAAAAACAATTAATCTTAGTAATAAATCACTGTTTGAATTTTGGGCAGGAGTAGAGAATGATTTTCTGCACTAAAAACAAAGGCATTTCGCATTCTATTACCATTTTCAACATCCTCAACAACTGTTGTGAAACTGGATTTTCTGCTGTGGCTTCTTTGAAGACAAACTATAGATCTCGGCAAAATATAGAAACAACTGAGGGTGACTAATTCTAATAAGCCTTCCTTCGAAAACCTTTGCTTTGAAAGACAGGCCCAAGGAAGTTACTAATAATCATTAAATTTGTTTTTAATTTAGTATATTTTGATTAAGAAAGTTTTAACTTAGTAATTTGTTTAATGAGTTATTAAATATGTCGAAATGTATTTTGTTTCCTATGGGTATGATGTGCTTTCCTTTCAATCAGTTAATCAATTTTTTAAAGTAATGTTTTCTCCTGGATATTCTCGCGCCCCCCTTCTCGTGTGCTCGCGCCCCACTTGTTGAGAATTGCTGCATTAGGTAATAAATATAAAACTCATTGTTCAAAAGAGCTCGTTGCATTAAGCAGCAATATAAAAAGCAATGATCATAAGAGTTTGAGTGAAGCCTTCTCTGAAACAATGAAATAAAAAATCAGAATAGTGCATGAAAGCAAGCACTTAAGTTTTATTCAACTGCCACTCCGCTTAGTACGACATCGACAGAAGTACATGCGGCTATATTGATGAGCGCCAGAGGCCTTGCGGCGACAATGATTTACAATATGTTTGCTCCGAGGATGATCAAAATAAACACGACGTTATCATCGCCAAATTTGGTGAATAATACTGATATAATTATATAAATAGCATAATGTCTTCAATATGAAATTTAATTATTACGCTCACTGTTAGGTGAATTCTAGTAAATATAAAAGGAGAGGGCGGAGAGGTGAAAACGTGACATTAGAATCTGGTAGGAAAGAGGAAGAAAAGCCAAAAAGGCGGTTCTGTTGTACTTTGTTTTTGAGCAAATGACGTCAACTCTCCGGTCGAGGAGCGGGGCAAGCGTCGCATGTCGCACACGACCAGTTAATTATGACGCCGCTAATGAAGCGACTTAATGATCCAGCAATTATCTAGCGGGGAGGGCAGACGACATGAACAAGCTGTGGACTCCAGCTGTGTCCTCGGTTGCTTTTGTCTTCTAGTCTTTAGTTTAGAAGGATCACTTTCGGAAAATCATCGATTTTGTCTCCACTACGTGCAGACGTTGAATATGAGGTAAACATTGCTTGTTAGAGGTCTTGGCGACAAATGTTTCTACGGGACAATCAGATTTTACAGCAGCTCTCCACTTTTCCCTTGGTCTTTCTGCAGTCCGACTACGATTCTGTTGCACAATACAGTGTAACCTGTATAAGTTGACCACTTGGTGCAGCACTTTAGTGGTCAACGTACAAAGGGTGGATTTTTTTTTTTGTCATTTCATCATTTCTTGCACTATGCCTTCATGCATTTGTAGCTATTTAAAATATAACTTCATGTATTAACGTTACTTTAAAATTGTAACTAGCTATGTTTTTTTACAATTATCTAAAATATCATTAGAGAAATTTAACCTGAATGACTGACAATGTATTTTATACAACTTTAAAATTAAAGTACTCAGTTAACTATCTAATTAATTATGTAAATTACTTATTTGATGGTAAAAAATTCCTAAAAATACATAGTTATCGAAAATGACTATATAAGATTAAAAAAAAGAAGAAATTTATTTAAAGAATAAAAGAGGGCTAATAGTAGTTTCCTCATTTGGTTCACTTACAAAGAGGTTTAAGCATACTTTATATTGATGCTTCATCCATAAAGATAAATACTGGTCTAACATTATAGCATAAAGCATATCCTAAAAAATATCCTAGAGACGTTATTTTATTTTTTTTACCTTCACAAAAATAGAAAAACAAATAAATTTAAAAATAATTAATCGGTCAACTTTCAAAGGGTTTTTTACAATACTCCCACCCAAATTTGGCGTATATAAGTAGTCAATATAGACAGGTGGTCAACTTAGGTGGTCAGCTTACAAAGGTGGTCAACTTTATAGGTTTTACTGTACATCTTTCTGCGCTGCGTTTTATTGTAAGTTAACGTCAACTACACTGTAAAACGCGAAATGTATACCGTGTATATGACAGGAATTATACGGATACGGTAGCGCACCCAACTTTGAGTGGGAAACGGCATCCAGCTTTAGGGGAGAGGGAAGTGGGCGGGACAAATTAGGATGAGGAATACATCTAATGTAAATTCGATTATGATTCAAGAGGAAGATTTATAGACCCGTTAGAAAAAATCCGACAGGTAAGTTCCTTTTCTTATACCAATTTTACGCAAATTTCTACAAAAATTCCCCAATAAGGGGGTGAAAAAAACCTTGCACATATTAATATAATATATCGATCGAAAGCGCTGATTTTTCTGCAGAAGATGAAATTTTTTTGAAGTTTCTAAGTCAATAAGAACACTAGTTATAAGCATTTCAGTTCGATTTCTTAATGCTTACCTTGATCCAAAAATAATAATTAGCAGTTTAATCAACTCCGGGTGAATAGTGTTAGCTTAATTTCAATATAAATTTATTTTTCAAAATAGAGAGACATCAGTTTAGTTTTCAGCGGAAAAACAATAAAAGCATACCTTCAATTTAACGTTTTTCTCAAATGAGGTTTTTAATTCGTTCTTTGCATACGCTGCGTCGCCGTTTACTACACGCTTAGCACGCACATCACCATGCGGGTACCACTAGCGAAGCTTTATTTCATTATGGAACTTATTTTTCTGTTAGCGAGACCACAGTTCAACAGGACCGGAAAATAAAATTAATATGATATTGCAATTTCATGCTTACAATCAATTTAAGGTCATCGCCAAGACTCATTCCAGATGAAAAAAACGCAACAAATGGCTCCGTGCAACAATTTGGCAGTTTTAAATACCCTTTGGGTGACAAGTCTGACCCAACTGATGGAATTGTACCCAAGTTTTTTTAACTGACCCTTTTATATGTTAGTGTGAAACCTGTCTGAGCGACCACCCTGACATTCCGTGAAAATTTGGCCGCTCAAAGGGGGTGGCCGCTCTGAAGAGTTAGCAATTAATAAGGTACAGTTTTATGTAATATGAAATAATAAACAAGTCTTACCCATATTTCTAATTTAAAATGAATTTTGAGAATTATCTAAAGAGATATTTATAACTTTATTTAAGAAATTTTTTACATTTACAAAAAATTATAGAATTTGAGACTGTTCTAAGTTTTTACATTTATCGAAAACGATAATGTTTTCAAGTTCGTTTTTCAGTTTAAAAAGTAAATCTCTAGCTGATTTGTTTTCTATTGCGTCAGAAATTCCAATGACTTTGTCTTTTTTTTAAAAAGTCTGTTAAGTTGAAAGTTTAGTTTGCTCACTATCACAAAACATGTCCGAAAATTCCTCGTCAGAGGCGGAATTAGCGCCGCAAAGGCACAAAAATTCATTTGTAAAATCACATATACAAAAATTGATTAGTAAATTTAAGAAGGGAGTGAGTATATTTTTCTGCAAGAATGCGATGGACGAACCCACTTGGAGGCCGTTCAAAGGGGGTTGGGTGACCGCTGCTAAGGATTATTTTAACATTAAACCTACGGGCCAAAAATTCCGTGGAACGAAAAAGCGGCCGTTAGGAGGGGTGACCGCTACTCACAGGTGGCCGCTCGAAAAGGTTTCACTATATTGTTTTCTCAAGCGTTGACAATATCTAATGTTTTTTTTTTTTTTTTTTACAAATAGACTAAGACGTCATTTTTAAAACACTACAGGCTGGCAAGGACAGCGCCGCAGGTGACGTTTTTAAATATAAGCACGGGCAGCGTCATACGGGTACCGCTAGTATATATATATATATATATATATATCAGTGTTTCAAAGAATTTTTAAGTATAAATTTATAAAATAAAAACTAGTAATTATATTTTTTAATGTATTTTTATTCAAAATAAGCTTCTTCGGTTTCAATGCATTTGTTACAGCGGCTTAACTACGATTCGGATGTTCCAGCTCACATTGTGGGACTGCCTCCAAAGCTCGCGTTGGTCTTAAAAATTCCTTGACACACTGTGTGCAAAACACAGTGTGTCAAGGAATTTTTAAGACTATGGCTTCACCTAAGCTTAGAGTGGCGATATCTGCGTTATCAAGCAGTCCGAGAAAATCCGCAACTATCAGCTGATCCACTGCCAAACCCGAGTTCATTTATTTACTTTTTCTTACTTAGATTGCTGAATCAAAGGAGTATTTCTAAACAAGAAGAAATGACTCATTTGAAACAAGAGAAAGGAGAGGAGTTACAAAACAATTCTAGAGAACAATTCTGATGCTCACGATTCCCTCCTAGTAGGGGGCTACATTTTTGGTTAATGGAACAATGGTACGCTGTTTCATCTTTCTTCTTTAAAAGCGACACTCAGTCATATACCAGCTCGTTACTAAAGAGCTTCGACGCTCTTTCATGTCAAGGTTCGCTAAAACATTTCCTTAACAAAGCTAGGTTTCCCCCCCCCCCCCAGCAATGGAAGAGTTGTTTCATTTACGGATTATGGCTCCCCTCTCATTAAGGTACACATATTGAGCATAATACTAGTCTGTCAGTACGCGTGAAGCTCAGAATCATAACAAGCAAATTCTATTATGAAAAACTTTCATGGATTCCGGTTTGCATACTGGATTGAAAATATGTTTGCTCAGCTCCCCATGCGGTAAAAAACGAAGCACTAAATTTTTTAAATCACATTTTGAAACTAATTTATTTACCTTGTCGTCTCTAGCGAAGAATAAATCGCCTGTCAAATAGAAGCGCAGCCGTACACTCCCCCTTTCTTTCAAAATCCTTCCTGTCACATGGCTCCCTCCAATGAAGAGGATTTTTTTTTTGTTCTGAAAAATAGGGCTTCACACACTAATGGTTGTTTCATCTCTTCTTCCTTGGAAAATGTTGAGCACGCTGCACAGGGCTTATAATCGCTGATGGGTGCGTTTGCTCGCTCGATGGTTGATTTAATTGGCCTGAACACCGCCAGGTGGGGGAACGCTTACGTATACGCACATCAAAAAGTGAGGAAATGCGTCTGTTTGAACTCGAAATAAGTGGGGGGACGCTTTTTCTAAAATAAAAAAGTAGGAGGACGAAGTCCCCGTACGTCCCCTCTCGATGACATCACTATAGTGATGGACGGCTACGAGTGATGCATGATGCCTTGGAGAAAATACCTCGATACGAAAAACGAACATCTAATTGTAACCAAAAAACGAAAGAAATAGATGAATACAATCAGACTAACTTTCATGGAAGAATAATGTTGAGATAGATTTTGAGAACTATAGTACCGTATTTAACACGTGTGTCCAAGGGAATCAGTCTAGTGTATGTCCCAGTGTGTCAATAATCACAGTATGACAAAATCTACTCACGATCTGTTCTGCCCAAGCCTTTTACATTGAGCAGAGGACTAAAGCCACCTGTTGTAACTCATTTCATTTGAGCCTAATACCAACAAAAATAAAAGTGAAATTGTTTTTTAAAGTAAGCAATTTTTTTTCCAGGGTATGGAAGTTTCTTCCTCAAAAATCAAAATTTCGCCACGTGCCGAAGAACACCTAGTCCGGGCATTCTATTTTAAGAACAGGTGGTTCTACCCTCACCTTCCCAGGCGTCTCCGGGGCCGATCTTGTGACGTCACGCACATCCATGGCAACAGTAACTCAAGTAAGAGTGAATATCGCTAAAAGATGGAATTGTTTTGCATTTTTTTCTTCGCTCGAAAAAAAAAAATAGAATAAAAAGGCCTCGTTAGGCGAAATGTTTGCAAATCGAATGCGGTTTACGAGTCAATCAAGCCCGTCATTTCAAAATTTTCCGGAAGGGTTACAATTTCAATATGTTTTGCAATAAAAAAAACAACAAAATACATACACATACATGTGTTTATTTCTATGAGCAGGGAGAGGGCAACTACCTCCCCCAGACCCCTACCTCCTTGGATGATGGCCATGGAGCTAATAATTGCATGTGCGTGTGTGTGTGTAAAACCCCTCGTAATGGACCAGTTACGGACCCGGACACTATTTTGGGAGTAAATTACAATGATAGAGCGGATCTGGAAAAAAAATCATTAGAGAATTAAATGATTAACTATCGGGAAGTGAAAGTTCGAAGCAAGTGATACAAGTAGTGAGGAAAGTAAACTAATTAGCATTGCTTAACAATTTTATTTTTTAGCATGCACAGTGGAACCTCGCTATTCGTTCCAGGAAGCAGTTCAAAAGGCTATTTGTACGAATGGCGAATTATTTTCTCACATATAATACAATGTAAATTGGATTATTCCGTTCCACACCCACAGGTTGCTGACTGAAACCTATGAAAAACAAATGTACAGTACTCCACTTGAAATTATCCATAAATAAAAATGTAACTGCACTTTACTGGTACTCAGGTGAGCTGATGGCATAAGTGGAACGTTGGCGAGGAGGAAAGAGAAATATTGATGCTACTGTTTGGAAAAGGAGTCGCCTTCCATGAAAACATCAGGGTAACATCCCTTCATCAGGTGTATTATCCCTTTCTGCTGTTCTTTGTTTTTTCTGTCTTTCTGCACTAGAAGAATCTTGGGTTTCTTTCTCTAAAACTCTGTTCAATGTTATCTGTCTTTGACGATTTTTCAGAATTTCTATAAAATGGTTAATAGCATTGTCGTTGAACAAGTTGATGCTCCCGTTGACCACAGAAGTGTTAGGATGCCATTTCCCCACACTCTCTGTGTTTTCCCCCTCTGGTAACAGAGCTCTTTAATTTATGCAAATCAAATGCTTTCCTTACGACTTTTCTCCTCTGAAGAAAGTTCTTCAACCACTTCCTATTGCTTGTTAAAATTGTCAATAAAATCTCAAAAAGTATTAAAAATTTAAAAAATGCAAAACGCCGCACAAATTATTTCCGGACAAGTTCAAAAAGAGCATAATTTCCCTATTTTTTCTTTAAAAAAGCCAAACTGGCAACCCTGGCACCGTCCGAATCGCGGTACAGCGTGCGAATGACGAATTGAATTTCACTTGAACAAGTTGGACGAATAACGAGTTGTAGGAGTAGAGAGGCGGACGAATGGCGGAGTTTCACATTTTATAAAAAATTTTAGACTGTACAAAAAAAAAAATATCACGCTTCTTTTCTTTTGTTTTTTGTCCATAACTTTTTCCTGCTATTCCCTTATTCAGTTCCAAGGAGTGTTGACAAATGATGCACTCTTGGAGCTCTTTTTAAAAAATATATCTATTTTTAATAAGATAACAGCTTGCGATTCAACACGAAAAGCTGTTTTCAAGCGTTCTTAGAATAGCGTCAGTCGAAAAAGAAGATTGGAGTAATTATTTTCCGAAAATAAGAGCAACAAAATAGGTGCACTGATATTTTTTTTATGGCTGCTGTCACAAAATATACTTATAATTGTTTTTGTTAGATAAATACAAATTAATTTTATTTCAAAACAAAACACATTTTCACACATTCTAAACATACGGGACTGTCCCGTAAAATCTGGGACGTTTGGCAACCCCTGCTCACCGCAGAATAATAAACTCAAA
The DNA here is from genome assembly GCA_038502835.1 of Octonoba sinensis. Taxonomy (NCBI): domain Eukaryota; kingdom Metazoa; phylum Arthropoda; class Arachnida; order Araneae; family Uloboridae; genus Octonoba; species Octonoba sinensis. Next base: position 2,570,948 of record CM076604.1, read on the forward strand.
CTAGCAAAAATTAAATTTAAATTGCATGAAATTCATTAAACCAGGGAAAACAGAAAAACTTGAATGGCTAATGGAGTGGGCGGTAGCGAAGACAAACAAATACAGGAAATTGTTCCTCGAAACTTACAGAATAGGAGAGAAGATGACATTCCTTATAGCACAGTCATTGAACTATGTGATTAACTGCAGTTCTGCTTGAGATACCGGAAGAAATGAATACGTACTGTATTTTAGGGACGTTACAGGTGCAACTGAATCCTAGACCAATTTCTCGAAGAAAAATGCGCGTCTTCATCTGATAATCCTTAAAATACGGTAACAGCCGAAAGAGAAACTTCACTCTCCATCAAGAAGAAACGTTTACAATTGATCGAACAGCGGATATTGGATGTATTCCAAGTTCCCGTCGGAGCTCCCCTGTATATATATATTCCTTTCTTTCGCTGTTCTTGAGCTTTATGCTCTATGATTTGTTAAGGCTTGCGAGCTGAGCGCCTTGCCTTATATATGTTCTTTTGTAAGTGAATATAAAATGAGTTGAGGAAAATACGTCCTCACTCGTAAAATAATATTCAGGTTAGAACGTTGCAAGTGTTTGTTCGAATCCCGGAAAAACGGTGAAGAATTTAGAGGTAAGTTGCACCAGGGGGAGTGGAGTTCGATAGTTACTGCAAAAAAAAAGGCAGGCTACAAGGTACTGCTCAACTGTTCAACTACGGAATTTTTGACTTTTGGACGCTTTTGCGCATGGCAGGAAAGAACGAATCCGTTCGTGACTTCTGAAACTGTGTTTAAAAGTCACATCGATGTTGTTTAAAATATGAATTTATTTTTTACTTTTTAGCGCAATTTATAGTTGCTCTGCTTTGAAGTGGGTTCTATTTTTTTCTCAAACAATATTTTATTCATTAACAAGAAGTTCCGTCTAGAACTATACGAGCCTACTTTCCCGTATACACCAAATTCAAATTTGTAATCCAGCTATCTCTTTCTCTCTCTTTCTCCTTTAGCTTTAGTTCTTATTTTTTTCAAATATACCTTTTTCAACGGATAATAAATATTCATTCACTCCCTCACTCATTCTTTCATTTATTCAGCCATTCATTTATTCATTCTTTCGTTGACTCATTCATGTACTTATTCATTCATTTACTCATTCATGTATTTATTCCCTCATTTATTTATTCCCTCATTTATTCATTCGCTCATTTATTCATTCATTCATTCATACTTTCACTCATTCATTTATTCATTGAGAAATATCCTTAAAAATCCCGATAAAAAAATTTCATAGGAAAATAGGCTCGTTAGTTCTGGATGAACTTTTTATTTGTACATGTTCTACGTTATAAGAGCTTTCCGATAAAATTTGTTCCAAGCAAATCGGTCCGTTAGATCAGGATTTATATAGGATTGAAATTTCCCCGTAAGCGCTATGTTAATTTTTTAAACTGTTCAAAAATGAACAAAAACTGTTCAACGTATTATTTCACGCCAAGAGCTTCCTTCAGTAAGCTTGTTTATTGGAACTTGGAACTTTTACCCAGAGTTTACCTCATTTGCTTCATTTTCGCCCATAGGCGCTAATGTTAAAATTTTTTTAACTGTTCAAAATTGAACGAAAAAGTAAAATATGGAAAGGAGATGTCCTCGCCGAGATCTTTCGAAGAATTTTTCGAATCGCACAATTCATTCAAAAGTTATTAGGGCCGACAGACCGACAGACACACATTTTCCCCCATCTCAAAACCCTACTTTCAAATTTTTTATTTTTCAATCTTTGTTTAATTACTTCACTTTTTATTTACTTTTCTTTATCTTTAACGATATTTTTAAGATACATTAAGCCTTCTTTTATGTTTTATTATTATTATTTTCAACTTGGGAAAGTAAGCTAAAAAACTAATATGAAATCTCTAATGATTTTGTTCTTTATATTTCAAATGTCCTTAAAACTTTCAGATTTCATAATATCTAACAGGTTGCAACCAAGAAAATAAAAGATTTTTTTTAGAAAAATACCCTAGAGCGCCCTTTAAAAAATATTACCTAGTAATTTCTTTTAGGAACTCTGAAAATAAAAAAAAATATTTAATTTCTTTTTAATCGAAAATGTTCACGTAAAAACGCGGACACTAGCATTAGCATATGCTCTAAGTGTCATGTACCCGTTACAGTGGGCCAAAGAAAAAACGTACACACACATATATCTTTATATATATCATACGACTGTACGTTTATAACTAGCATAAAGGCTTTCACCCCACTAAAGTGATTTTAGAGCTGTTTGCAACAATAGATAGAGTGATTCATGAGGAAGGTTTAGGTATATAATTTGTGTTAATTGGTTGAAAAATAAACAGAGATAGAATTAAAAAGTCTCATATTTCAAACCATTTTCATTGTTCATTTCTTTTTCCATTATTGCCATTTTGAATTACTTTGGCCCAAAAGGCTTACCTCTGAGTTCATTCGCTCAATTTGAATATATTCGCCAAAATAAAGAGTAAGTTTTTATTTTTAATTATTTATTCAAAAACTACTATAGTGAGATGCATTTTACGTATTACATAATGTTTTGCGGTTATTTATGAACATAATTGCTATTTTTAAAGTAAGGTAGAAAAATAAATCATGTGTCATTTAACCTTTTGAAAAAAAAAAAGGAATTAGGACCAAGGTACAACACCCCTGTTGTACCATGGACCTATATATGTTGTACTATGGACCTACTATTATTATTTTTGAGAAAAACATTATTTATATTACAAATCTTTATTAAATCTTGCATTAAGGTTGTTAACATTTATTAATAAAACAAATTAAACAGCATAACAATTTACTTAGCAATTAATAGACATTATATTAATTAACATTCATAATTCTATGAGATATTTGATCACTTTAACGTGTTATTGTTCAATAATTATCTTTGAAATTTTATTATTATTTTTTTTTTATATATATACCCCTTCAGCACTGCCAATATTTTTTCATCTCTTTTATTTCATACAAATCCCTTCTGGAGTGGCATTTCGACGGTGGTTTAATTTTTTATTTTACTACCAAGGATATAACATTTCCATATGGTTGTTCTGGCCATTTCCAGATTTTTTAGATTTTTCCATAGCAGATTTTCCCATTTTCTTGTATTTCTTTCTAAATAACCTCATCCAATAGACACCCGCCATTTTATCTCGATCCCAACTTTCAGGATATTTAATATTGTTTGACTTGGCAAATTTATACGCCAATTTCATCAAATTTCTCAGTGTCAAGCCGTATTGTAGTTGAGAAGCTTTTTTAATATAATCTAGTAACAAGAGTTCTTCATTATCTGAAAACTCTTTGTGACTTGCAAGTTTCGATTTTAAATTAAATGACTCCGTAGGGTAATTTTCTTTTTTCAAGTGACGTGTCAGCGTAGTTTTTGATAAACTATAAGTCTTAGCTTCACTGTAAACTGTTAATTTATTATCTTTAATAAGCTCGACAGCCTCCATTATTTTATCATAATTTGGCTATGGCCTCGTAATTCCCGTTTTACTTCGAGGCATTTTTGCATGTGAGAGATATCAACAATCTGTTAAAAAAATAAACTATTTTATTACACTGTAAATAAAATTATTAATTAACATTCATAATTCTATGATATATTTGAACACTTTAACGTAAATCACTGGTGATATTTTAAAATATTTTAAATATAACAAGGTAAATACAGTCCACGGTTCAAAGTGTTGTACCATGGATCTATCCATAGTACAACTGCTTTTTTAATTCCAAGGTACAACACCCTACACATTTTAAAATAACTGCTCATTTTGAGTAATAGGTTAGGAATTGAAAATGATTTAACGCTCAATGACACTGCCAAATGAGTTGTTAAACATAAACAAACAAGATTACTAAACTTTTTAACAAAGGAAACAAATTATTTACAAAAGGAAGAAACTAAAAAAATTTACTTTTAGGGTCACAAATTCTTTTTATTCTCCTACTGCCAGATCTCGTTCGAGTCCAACTATCAAAATTAGTTATAAATGACAGCTAACAGATAGCACATGAACCAGTGTTGCCGTATTGCAATATGAATCCGTGAAATATTTTTTTTATCATTAGGACCACAGTACAACAGGGTCCATAGTACAACAGGTTCCCCTACTCTTGTCGCTAAATAGATGATTTCTGTTAACGTAAATCTAATGAAAATTATTTTTATATTAAGTGGCATACTTAAACACTCGTTAGCTAGGTTTTCGATATCGCTGATTTTGGGTCAAATTTAAAATTGCGAAGTGGTGACTCTCCCCACCCTCCATGCAGTTAATTGTTCTCGATATATTATTTTGGGCTTCGTAACTTTTCCAAACTGCGCCAAAAATCCTTATTAGTAGTATTTTTCTCATTTAATTCAATACGTTATTTACACTATAAGATCATGGCGCATTTGCGCTATGCTTCCTTTACTATAGTGCAATTTGGCGATCGTCTGCTTTATTTTTTAACTATTTTACTTAGCGGTTTTGATTGATTCCATATTTTGCTCAAGTGGTTTTGTTTATAGCATTTATTTATTTTTGTACTGTCTATTTGAAACGATTTGGACATAATTTAGTTATTTCTTTCTGTCAACTTAAATTTTACACGTCAGTTTTGGTTCAGTACTGAACATTTTCTAACATAAATGCGCAATGTGCATGTTTATTTGCTATAGAAATAATGCTCTTTCTACCGTTTTTAGCTGAATTTTATAAAAGTGCTATTTTATTGAATTTTCAGGAAATGTTTTGACAATTTTGCAAGTGGGATTTTTAGGAGCTGGTGTCATTATTTTGATGGGGATTTTAAAAAGGACTGTTGATAATTTAGGAGCAACAGTTCTTAAAGTACTGTAGTCTAATGGGTATTTTTTGTCACTGACGTCTTTATTCAAATAAGAGATTTTTTCGGACTGGTATCCTTATTCTAATAGAGATGTTTAGGATTAGTTTTCTTTATTCAATTTAAAGATTGTTTTCTTTATTGTAGCAGAAATATTCAGGGATCGTTGTTCTGCAGCCGATGGGAATTTTTAAAGAGAACACTGCTGCTCTTATTCTGATTGGAATTTTTAGACGTGGTGTTGTCCATATTGTAATTGGGATTTTTATGGACTTGATGTTATCTTGGAATTATTGCCCTGCAAATGCGTATTTTTGCTTCTGTTGCTCTTAGTCTATGGGGATTTTTATGAACTGTAGTTTTCATTTTGATAAGGATGTTTATGAACTGTTTTTTTTTTTTTTAGGCTGAAAGGAATTTTTGGATTGCTGTTTTTAATGTAATCGTGATTTTTAAGGAGTTTTACTGTATAAATGGGTTTTTTTAGGACTGTTGAATCATCTTCTACTGAGATTTTCCAAATAAGTTTTTCTTTATATATTTACAACAGAATTTCGGACATGTGTCACTTGGCCTGGGGATGATGCAATATTATCCCGCGCAACGACGGGTACTTCATCTAGTTTAACACTTTACCGACCGGCCGTCGATTAATCGACGTTTAGTTCTCAGCGCGTACCGACCGGCCGTCGATTATTCGACGTTTGCTCCCCAGCGCTTACCGACCGGTCGTCGATTGCTGTAAAGGCCCTTATTTTCACCGGCCTTAGTTTTCCCGAAAATGAATATATCTGTGATTTCGCGAGCTGAAAATTTCGCGAATTTTATATGAACAGAACCGAAAGTTGAAAAATTCCAAAAGTACCTATGTAAAGTTGAGAAAGTTGAAAAATTCCAAAAGTACATCTTTTGCATAAAACATTTTAAGAAACTTCCTTTTGTCCGAAAAGTTTGTCCCTCCCCTCCCCCATCGCTCTTAAAACAACATACGCTGCTTATCAACTTTGACCTTGGCTCAACGCACGCATTCCACCTCAAACAAGTTTCTATTATTCAAAAAAGGATAAGACCCAGCTTTTTTTTATTATTACTTGAGGCAGAAAAAAAAATATTTCACGAGGCTTAAATTTTCGCGATTACGACGGGCTCGCGAAAATTAAAGCCTCGCGAAATTAAAGCCCTTTACAGTAATCGACTTTTGATCTTTCTGTTAGATTTGGTTGGTGTCTCGAACGATCTGCGGCTGAGCGGGTGGTGAAAGGGCATAGTATGTCCGAACCGCTACCGGTCGCTAAAGTGTTAATATATATATATATATATAGCATTAAAACCAAACAACCGTTTCCACCCCTGTTTAAATTTTAAACGCTATTCAGTTTCGGCTTTAAAAGATAAAGCATGAAATGAATCACAGGCCTGTTGTAGGTTATTAATATATTTCCCCTTTCCCTTACTTCGTGGCGCGACTAAACACTGGCAATCTAAGATATCCAATAGATGCAGCTGTACGGTATCACGTGATATAAAAAGCACAATAAGAGTGTATAGGTAGTTTTTTTGTATTCTTCGTTGTAGGAAAAATTTCTGGGAGGGGCACCGGGTGTAAAAAGTAGTTTCTCATTGTAAAATTTTGCATAATAAAAAACTCATAAGCTTATTTCACGGTTTTTAAGATCACTTAACACCAGTTAATATTTTAAAAAGTACGAGAAACGTACTTGATTACATCAAATGAAATGAACAATACAATTTTTTACATATTAAGACAGTTAAACGCCAATCCCTTCAGATAATTTTGCGAAATGTCATTATAATTAATTCGTACTAATAATTTTTTTTTTTTCAATATTGTAATAACACCAGAGGACGCTGGTCAAACGGCTTTTTAAACATAACGACTTATCTTCTCAAAATTCAATTTTTCAAATAATGCAATGTCCAATGCTGTGATTTCAGTACTTTTCTACAGTTCTAAATTAGCAAATTTGGGTTTCCATTGCGGATGTTAGAAATAGGAGGAGTTTCGGGACTTTTCCGATTTTTTTTAACATTCAAGTTTTAACATGTGCATATTAGGCTATCATTGATGACGGTAAAAGACAGCTAAAATTTTCCAAAGATGAACTTCTAAAAATACAATTTTGATGATTTTCGAGGATATGAGGGGATCGGGGGCTGTCCCACGGAAATTTTTTGAAATTGAAGTATTAAAAACCCATATTTCATTATCTTTGGTGACAACTAAAGACAGGTGGATTCAACAGCTCTCCCGTGGAAATTTCTCGAACTTGAAGTTCGAAATTCGTAATTTTTAGAGTATATTGATAATGTTTGAGAAAAGGAGTGGGGATTCTCCTTTTTTTGTGAAGTTCAAGTTTTAAAACCTTTACTAGGTTATATCTGGTGACATTATAAGACAGCTGAAATATTTCCAAGAAGAAGTTCTAAAATTACAATTTTGACGATTTTTGAGAATCTGAGAAGACGAAATGAGGGTTCGGGGCCTCACCCCGGATTTTTTTTAAAATTGAAGTCTTAAAATTGCATACTAGGCTATCTTTGGCGACGCTAAAAGATAAGTAGAGTCAGGGACTCTCCACTGGAAAGTTTTCGAAATTTAAGTTCTAAATTCGCAATTTTGGGCATTCATTGATGACGTAAGAGAAAAAGGGGTTTCGAGGCTCTTTTTCTAACTTTTTTTCCAAGTTAAAGTCTCACATACACACAGCATCTTAACGACAACGCTGAACAAGAAAAAAAGATCGTGTCAGTGTGTGTGGAGCCTTCTTTCATTCATTTCAAATAAAAGTGTAGTAACAGTCCCTTCCTTTTTTTCTTTTCTTCAAAAACCATGTTATTATTGCTTTAGTCTTCTAATTTTTAATTCCCAACTCAGTTTTTATTTATTTGAAATACAAACAACATTTCAGACTGCGGTATTATTTTGCAGCGATACTGTAAGTAATTTTTCAAAACTTTTTATATCATGTCTCCTGAATCTTACTTTTGAAGTCTTATTTTTGGTGTGAATTTTCCTTACAATGTTTTGAATCTATCGCTCTCTCTCTTTGTTTATCCATGAGTTTGTTCCGTATTTCGGCGGCCCATGCATTTTGATACTCTTTGCTGTGATTTTCGTAATGGTATTTCGAATAAAAAATTCACATACATTTATATAGAAATATAAAACTTTCGACTTTGCGACTATGAAATTATTATGTTTATTTATCTATATAATTTTTTTTCCATACTCATACTTGCATTACATTTCTATAATGTTCTGAATACTTTTTTTTCTTTCCGCTAAGTTTGAAACGAAACACTCATTTCGGCGGCCCTTAATTAAGTAATATTAACAAGTTTTGTCAATGTTCGTAAATAATGTTTTAAGATTGCAATTTTTTTTAATGTTACAGAAGGAAAAAAAATTGTAATTTTTGATCATCCATTCCTTCCTCTTATTATTTTTTTTTTTTTTTGTTTCATTTTTACTGCACACTTTTTTGCATCCCTCCCCCCCCCCCCTTGCCCTGATTGCCTTTTATTTAAGTTTAGTTGCTGATACGGAAGAAAGGGACGGTCATCTGTTTGCTAAAGATCATGTACGCTATCCAGACCGCACAGCCCGGTGATTCCGAAGATGAGAAAATAATTGTTCTTCAGCAGCTCAGGGAGCTTTGAAAAGTTATATTATGGGAAGCACTGCCAGGAGGCACTTGATAGTACAGTTTTTTTTATTTCCGAACAAAATTTATTTTATTCAAATATGGTTTTTTTTTTGCATAATATTTAAAAATTTTGTTTGTTTCTGTAAGGAAATTTAACGGTTTTTGGGGGGCACGTGGCCTCTGGGCCCCCCCCTAAATCCGCTACTGCTTCATTGTTTTGTGTAGCTTTTATATATTCTCCGCTGTGATGTCTGTGACCATCTAGTAGTGCGTAGCTCTGTTTGCAAAAATGCACTTTTGGCCCAAGAGAAATAAACTGATGTTAAAGGAATTCGGATACGACTTATTAAGACTTATTAAGTAACATTTTCTCTGTTGTTCAACTGATTTTCTTACTTTTTTATGTTTAGTAGTTATTGACGCGTTTTAGTGATATCCATTAGAACATTTTGAAAACTCTTTATTACTAGTTAACTATTTCCACTTTTCTTTCGTCAGACAGGCTTCCTTTTATAAATGTAACGGTATATTGTTATAGATAGCAGATGGCAACATGTCTTGGTTGAGTAAATGATTAGGTAAGAAGTATATTGTTAAAAAGAGTTTGAGAGAAGGCTTCTCTGAAACAATTAAATGAAAAATGAGAATAGTGTATGGAAGCAAATATTTAACTTTTATTTAATTGCCACTCAACTTTACCATATCGGCAGAAAGAAGTACGAGCGACTTATGAGCGCAATTAGCCCTGCAGCAACAATGATTTACCATACGTTTGCTTTAAGTAAAGATGATCAAATAAACTCGACGTTATAATTGCAAAATTTGATGAATAATCTATATAAATAAAATGTAAGTTCGTTTGTTCGTAGCCGCAAATCTACAAAAGTACTTCACGGATTTTAACGCGGTTTTCATCAATAGAGAGAGTGATTAAAGGGGAAGGTTTATAGACCAATTAGAAAAAAATCCGACAGGTAGTTCCTTTTTTATTCCACTTTTACGCGAATTTCCACATAAATTCCACAATACGGAGGTGAACAAAGCGTTGCACATATTAATATAATATATTGATAGAAGGCGCTGATTTTTCCGCACAAGATGAAATTTTTTCGAAGTTTTTAAGTCAATAAGAACGCCAGTTATAAGCGTTTTAGATTGAATTCTTAAGGCTTACTTTGATCCAAAAATAATAATTAGCAGTTTCCTCAACTCCGGTGAATGGTGTTAGCTTAATCTATCTATATAAATAAAAATGCAAGTGTTCGTTTGTTCATAACCGCAAATCTCCGAAAGTACTTCACCGATTGCTTTGAAATTTTTCCAGTAGACAGAGTGATTCAAGAGGATGGTTTATAGACCCGTTAGGAAAAAAATCCGACAGGTCAATCCTTTTTTGTCCAAAATCCTTTTTTATTTCAATTTTAAGCAAGTTTCAACATAAATTCCCCATTATGGGATGAAAAAAACTATGCGCATAATAATATAATATATCGATTGAAAGCGCTGATTTTTCTGCACAAGATGGAATTTGTTCGAAGTTTCTAAGTCAAAAAGAACGCCAGTTATAAGCTTTTTAGTTCAATTTCGTAAGGCTTACCTTGATCCAAAAATAATAATTAGCAGTTTCTTCAACTCCGGGTAATATAAGCTATATAAATAAAAATGTAAGTGTTCGTTTGTTCATACAAGGCTGAACGTGATCCAGTTTACGGTTACGATCAAGTTCAGCCTTGGTTCATAACCTCAAATCACCGTAAGTACTTCACCAATTGCTTTGAAATTTTATCAGAACATGTGTTTTTATATATCACTTTTAATTTATTTCAACTTTGATTTAATTTTTTAGTTTTTCAATGTTTTATTAAGGAGAATGAGAAGCTGCAACAATCGGCAGTGTACAGCTATTTTCAATTTGATTTAATAATTTTTTCTGTTTGTGTTGAAGTATTTTTGCACTCGAAGATTAAGGAGAACTTTAAAACAAAGGTTTTTTATTTTGAATAGCAACAGTTTAATTTAGCTACTTTCATTTTTAATCAAAAATTTTGTGTTTTTTCTGTTTGTATTGAAGTATTTGTTAGTATTTTTGCACTCGGAGATTAAATGGAACTTTAAAACAAAGATTACTTATTTTGAATGTTAACAGTTTCATTTAGCTATTTTCATCCTGATGTTAAAATTTTGTGTTTTTTCTGTTTGTGTTGAAGTATTTTTTTAATATTATTCTTGAACTTAACGATTAAGGGAACTTTAAAACACATAATTTTTTTTGAACGGCAAATTTTTAATTTAGATTTTTTGTGTTTGTGTTTCTTCTGTTTGGATAAGGCTTATGTTGGAATTTTTCAATGTGCCGAGCCAGACAATATCAAAATCTTCACAAACAATGGAACAAAAAAAAAATGCCCGCAAGCAATGTGGAAAAACATAAAGCTCAAGACCAATCAATCAAATTGAGCAGTTTAGATCTTCTCATGTGTACAATTATATATTGCGTGTTCCAGAATGGGTAAACCAGACAAACTATATTTTCAGACAATGAAACAACAAACATTGTCAAATGAAACATATTAGAAATATGTGCTTTTTCTTGCTTTTCCATCGAATCAGACTGAGCCACAGCAACGCGCAGCCGGGTACAGCTAGTACTTATATAATTATGTAAATAGCACTGTTTTCATGGTAAGTTCGGTTATTATGGTCAAATTTCGACTGTTTGGCGAACTCTAGTTAAAGTAAATGTGAGCGTGTGTTGACCCTTCGCCATGACTAGTGATGTGGGTCGGGCAAATGCCCACTGGACAGGGCGTTTATAAATGAGCATTTGTCCAGAGCCCTTTTGAACCCCCAATAATTACGAGTAATTGAATAAATATTAAAAGATAGCTGCTGAATATGGCTTTGATCACAATTATTTTGTGTATTTTTTTTTTTTTTTGTACTTGAGCTATTTTAGGTCATGTTCATGTCATTATCACACCATAAAGATCATAAAGGGCAATTAGTTTGCATCTACAAACAATAAAAATAAATTAATCTTTAAAATAAAATTAATATAATTGAAATGTCTGTAAAGAGCTATTGATGACTGCAATTTGATTTTCAAAATTGCTTCCAGATAATTGTAATAAAATAAAATATTTTTTATAAAAAAAAGAAAAAACCGACTTCAAATTAAAAATTGCGCTAAAAAGTAAAAAATAAATTAATTCTTTAAACAACATCGATGTGACTTTTAAACGGTTTTAGAAGTCGGTGCAAAATTAGGATAGATAAAATATTTTGTAATCATGAATCAATTACAAATATATATATTTCCGCAGAATTAGCAATAGTTCCAATATGAAGTAGCAAATGGTATAATGGTAATTAGACCCATAATTTTGCACCGACTTCTAAAACTATGTTCAAAAGCCACATCGATGTTGTTTAAAGAATGAATTTATTTTTTACTTTTTAGCGCAATTTTTAATTTGAAGTCGGTTTTGTTTTTTTTTATAAAAATTATTTTATTTTATTCTTTTTAGTGTAAATACATTTTGTATATAAATATTCTATTTTTTAAAAAACCCATTTCAAAGGGCAAAACTTCTTTAAATTAATGGCACTAAAAACTAATCATTTGCATGAAAAATTCCCTTTTGAAGTCTATTTTAGCAAACAAACTGATTGGATTAATTTTTGCCACAGAGAAGCCTTCAGTCAAACTATTGCTGTAATTTCTTTTAATATTATAGCCCATGAAAACAAACATGTTTTAACAATGCTTTTATATTTATTAATAAATTTCCCAACAAAGAAAAATCAAGCCAAAAAATACTTATTTTTCACTCGTAACGTTTTTTCTAAAAAACAAATGTAGGCAAATTGATGTGCAATATTTGAGTTAGACGACCCTCTATCGATTAAAGAAAACATCATCAAATTCGGTTCATTTAGTCAAAAGTTATGGATGAAAAGACAAAAAAAATACTACATTTCTGCCTATTGCTTTTGTTCTAATTATCGAATAGGGTCAAATGAAAGTACGGGACCTATGGGAAACCACCCCTGATCGATTGAAAAAAAAGATCAGGAAAATCGGATCATCCGGTGCGAAGTTATGAGTGGACAAACAAAAAAAAAAAAAAAAAAAAAAAAAAACGACATACATACAGTACGAATGTATAACCTCCTTCCTTTGTGAAGTCGGTTAATAAAAATAAAATGTAATAACAAATGAACAATACTGTAAACTGGAAAGCACTGTTTCTAAACTTTCACTGTTGCAACGCCCTTAAAGGCCAAAAAATAAAAAAGGTCAAAGCATTGCGGCTCCTTTACCACTACAACTTTATTCATTTGCATGCAAAATTGACTTTTGTAACATTCTATAATAATTTAAATGTTTGTTTTATTTGTTATTTATAAATGAACATTTCATACATTCCACCCCAACTCACTTTCCCTAATAGCGCATCCTTAATTGTAAATTTAGTAGAGAAAACCCTGTTGCAGATGAAGAGGAAATCTTAGAGATCGATGAATCAGAGGAATCTGTATCTGAATTACGTTACTCTTCTGAGGGTGGTAGTAATAGTGACCGTGAAAATGAATGAAGAAACGGAGTCAACAAAACATGCAATTTCAATCTATTTTTGTTTATTCTTTTTCATTAAATGCCATTGTGCCTAATATACCATTAGCCAATATACAATGCATACGAAGTAAAAATAGTATGTATCGTTAAAATGAGCTGTTCAAATTATTTTTCGCAAAAACAAAACATTAAGAAGTCATTTAGATTTGTAGTCGACAATCATAATGAAAATTGCTTCTAATAAAGAAGTTGCACACATTCTGTTATGTAAAACGCATTTGAAGTATTTTAAAATATCAAAAAAGACGTTTGTTTGATGGTTTGCCAATTATCACCATTTCTAAAAAAGAAATCCATAAATGCGTGCGCATTTATGAATTTCAGGCATTTGCCCGGGCATTTAAAATGGGCATTTTCACCAACTCATAAGCGCCCGGGCGTTTTACAACACTAGCCATGACTACTTTAAAAATCGAGCAAGAGCGTGAGCCTAAAAAATAATCGTTTGAGTTGTCGCGCCAAAAAAAATTGCCGAGATTGACATTTCCCGTTTTTATATAAAAATTTGAAATTTTATTTTACTAACTAGAATTCTTCCACTCTTTTTACAGTAGACATGAAAATGTGTAAGCACACCGATATTTATCGGAGTGCTTTCACACGGTGTGGATTTATTTAAGTTATTTCAATATTTAATACCTTAAATGAATCAAAATAGGTGTGAGCCATACAACAAAATAATTGTTGTTGTTTATAAAACACTGGGGTGTCCAAGCTCCATGTCGCAGAGCGATCGGGAATGAATGCAGGAAGGAGCGCCTCCAGTTTATAGAAGTGCACCACGACGGTGGAAACACGACTCATGATGTATTTGGATGACACCAGATGGCGCTTCCACAAATACGCCGCCTTTCTTTTTTGACCTAAGACTGAAGGGAAGGACATTCTCCACCATCCGGTACCCTCGGAACCTGCCTCGGGACTTCCGGGTCCACGGATTTTACGCACACGTATCTCCAAATGTACATGGTGGGTCTTCAGCGGGTGCTCGACATCCTAACCACTAGGTTACCACGGCTCTGCAATAGAATTAAGAACTTGATATTGAAAATACGGCATTAAATTGTTTACTCCAAGTCAGCTTACTTTTAGATTTATTTTTTTATTCATTTTAGGTTACAGCTAGCGCACCCAATTTTTTTCGCAACCGATTTTTTTTTTGGAACCCATGGTCGGGAAACGCTGGTTGAATGGAACGCAAAAATGTTACATAATGTTAAAGTTAAAAGCCCTGTTGATATCAAACAAGTTAACATTCATATCTCATTTGTGTCAATTTTTATCCTTCGCTCTATCGTTTATCTCGACTTCATCGCCTCTCGAAAAAACGAACTCAAAAATGTTCGAGGCTAATGAAGCTCGTCAAGATCCCCAAGACGATTCCCATCGATCGCGATCTGCGGGTCATTTGTTCGTTCTCTCGATCGGGAAACGCACATTTCGGAATCCTAATTATCTGCCACCGCGAGTCTAGAATGTTTCAAATCGCCAAATTAGAAATCCGAGGCATTTTTATCCTCATCGAAGAGTTGAGTTGTATGCCTCCTGGACAGGAGGAAATCGTTCGCGTTGCATTTTGAAGAACACGCTCCCACTCCGAAGAACATTTAAAATGCGGCGTCCTTACTAAATGGATTTTTTTCTTTTTTTGGCTTGATATTCAGTGGAGCATGGACTGACTATTGAGGGATTAAATATGTCCCAAAAAATGAAACAAGTACCTATGCTTTTTTTTTTTCTGTTACAAAGGAAAATAGACATTTTAAAGACATTTCTAGCAAAACTCATTGTTGGGAGTGCTTTTCTTTCTCTTTTTTAAAGCATATCTTTTTCCAGTATGCGTTTTTATGGGCATATTTCTTGAATGGCGGGTCTCTTCGACAATTTAACGTTTGTCTTTATTTCCGTTATTTACGATTTCCAGCAAAAAAATGATGAAACAACATTTTTTTTTTTTCGGGCAGGAAAGAAACTCAGTTTCCATTTATTCTTGAAGAGTGACTTCTTATTTGGATTTAGTTGCTGTTCTTTTGTTTTTTCCCCTTTTCATTTCATTCTGTATCTCAAACTTGCTTTGTAATTAATATATCTCACTAAAAAATAAGGTTTTCCATGTAGTGAGGGAACGACTGCTTTTCTTCTTTACAATATTTTCTTCTCAAAATACGACCTAAAACGAAAGAATAATTTTTCACTTTAAGGAAGAAGTACTTTTTTCTTATTTCCAGGAAAGAAATTCATTTGCACCTTGCATAAAGTAAACATTCCGTCGCCTTTCTTATCATACATAACATTGTTCGAGGTGCATGAATGTCCCGCAATGGGTCATTCGGTAGAAGACCACCAGCTCCGTGCGAAAGTTGCACGGCTAGTCGGTATGTAACGGCACGTAATGCCTCGGCTAACAGATAGGAGTCTGGTGGAGAAAAGTCGGTAGCAGCTCGGTCCCCGCAGAACACCGAATAGAGGCAGCATTGACTGAGGTCACTGGTTTGGGAGGGTGACAACCTCTCGCGGCTGGAGACCGTGTACGCTAAAGGGAGCTGGGGCACCTTAAATCCGTCGTGGCTCCAATGTCCTCCAAGTGAAACGATACCTCTGGGGGGGGGGGGGTCAACCCCAGGTGACGGTCTCTTATCTGTTAGCTGGTTCAAAAAGAAAGAGACCTCTCAAAAGGGATAGAAGCCGGACTCCTGCCTATAAGGGCCCCGTTAGACTCAAGAGCAGCGCACATATTCTTCATCGCTTCGCGCGAGAACTAGACAAAAACAACTGCATAAATTATTAACTCCCTTCATTTCCCTTTTCTTTGTTGTGTGTCCTTCTTCTTTTTTTCCACCATTTTTACTTTATGCCCCCCGCATCCTTCAGATCAAACTAAATAAATAAGAGACTTCCTCCCCAGAACCCAAGTGAAGCGAAAGCACCAACTAATACAAAATTCTGGAAATTTTAAAGTTGAGAAAGTATTTTTGCTTCCTCACTTTTCACGATATGCACCGACGGGGAAGGACCGGGACCGATCCTCTTCAGAAGGCTTCAAATATCCGGTATCCAACCAGATTTTCAAATACTCGGTATCCGAACCGGCCACTAAAAATCCGGTTAGCCGGCAAGTCTCGATGAACATGTTTTTTGTTTCAAATGCCACTTATGGGTATCCAATGCTAAACCACGGCCATACTGACTGAACCTTTTCGGTTATCTCAGACTACCCCCCAGTATGAGGGGGTGCGACCGTGGCGCTGTCCTCCTTCGCACTTCCCACAAACTCTCTGACAGTTGACAAACCAGCACCAGCCATAAAGGGCTGGGCTGACAGAGCTTTGCCGACCTGCTTTACCGACCCGAGGCTACAGTCATACTACAAAGTATGCCTTACGTCACCCGGGTCGGATGTTGCTATTTTAGTCGCCTCTTACGACACGCATAACTATGTCGGCGCTATTCTACATCTACGCTCTTCGCAGAGCGAACTGGAATGAAGGCGGTAATACGCGCCTTCCGTTTATAGATGGGCACCACAATGGTGGAAGTACGACTTGGCACATTTTGTATTTGGATGGCACCAGAGGGCGACCTCTTTTGACCTAACAGTAAAGGGAGGGACATTCTCCACCCTCCGGTAGCCTCGGAACTGCGTCGGGACTTCAGGGTCCACGGATTTCACATGCATCACGTATCTGCAAGTCTACATGGTGGGTCTTCAGAGAGACGGGCATAGAACACCCAATCTTCCGGTTGGAAGCCTGACACTCTAACCACTAGGTTACCACGACCTCTCGAACATTCGGCAGGATATCAGAAGAGAAGACGAAGGCTTGAACGCATTCCTCAAGCACGAAGATTTATTCATTTATTTTTTATTTTGATTAATTAGCATCTTTTCAAGTTCTGCGTAAATAGATGACTGTAGGTTTAGTAGCTTTGGTATGCTTAAAAATATCTGTGGAGTCTACAGGTGTTGAAAATCCTGAAATCACGTTTTAGCGAAAGTAGTAAGCAACCTCCTTGAAAGTAGTAAGCAAATTTCTCTTTCCCTATAGGGAAAAGGAATTTCTGCTATTTTTTTACTTTGCATAATTTTTTCAATTATTAAGAGTAATTTGTGTTTTATCGGACCAAACACCTTAAGAATAATTAAACGTTGAAAACATTTTCAAGATTTATTGTTATTATTATTATTGCTATTTTGGTTACAAAATTATTTTTCTAATCTTGCGTTATAAGTGAGTTAGTTTACTCATTTTTGAGCAATCCAGAAGGTTGTTTACTAATTTAATTCAACCACAAGTGAATCACAAGTATTTTCGGGAAAAAATCCGCATAGTTTTCACTTCATCTATAACGTTCATTTGCTGCTTGAAAATTATGATGTGATGATTATTGAATAATGCAACATAACTGCAATCATCCTGAATCAATATCAACTCAATATTTCCGTATCATACTTACGAGTCGGGTGTTGTTGCAACGAATGAGTGAAAGATAAAAAAGACTAGCGTATTAAGCCGTCGTCGAAAGAAATCTGTACACATCCATCAAACAAAAGAAGCGCCATTTCAAAAAGAATCGTTCATTACCTTAGCACTCCGTATCATAGGTTGCATCGTTCGATCGCTGCTTTCGCCATTTTCTTTATAAATAAATAAATTTAATGGAATACAGTTGAACCCGTTTTACGAACATTATATTGCTTATAAACATTATACTGTCTATAATTTTATAGAGACACTTTTAAAAAAAGGATCTAAAAATGGATCATTTTCAGCTTGACACCAACTCAACACCAAAAAGGGTGTTCAGTAACACCAAACGTGGTGGCAACTGAACGCAAAGTTTTAACAGGAAAAATGTGCTTTTTGCTTGACGCATGTTCCATTTGACAAGTGATACCCGCTTACGACTGAAAACGGGTGAATTGCTTCCATTGCGGACAGAAAATCGCATCTTATTCCGAGTTCCCGCGAACGAAGTGTGTCAATAAAAGGGAATGCTTCTTTCATTGGTATCCATGACAGCAGCAACGGCAGAAGTCAACGATAATATTGCAGCCGAATAAAGCGCTCGAATGAGGGGGGCTTCGCGTCTGTTCCGATCATTTCGGAGCTATTTGCTCGCCGTTCGATTCGAGATGGAATGCCCATTTCGGGAGCTCAATTACCTGAGTCAACAGACGCCCGCTGCTTGGCCGAATGTTTGGAGCAGGGTGGATTTTTATTCGCGGGAATCGAGCTGCAGCAACAGCGAGAAGGAGCGGAAAGAGAGAGATTTTCCCCGAAATCACATCAAAACGCTCCGTTTGCAGAAGATTTGGAAAACATTCGTCGCTAAAAGTTAGATCCATGAGTTGTCAAAAACCTCAGTGCAGGCCAGTATAACCAATTTGTTTCTGGCAAATTTTGTGTGTTATTACAGAGGCTTCTCTAAATGACCAGACCGAGGTCTCACCATTTTTCCTCCTGAGACCTGTCATCCAATAAAATGGATGTTTTGCTTTTTCTCTCTGGTGTGACATACTTTATTTTAGTAAGCAAGACCTGGACTGGAATTACAAAGGAGGAATAGGAAGAATAGGAAATCAATTTGTAACTTTGAGAATTCGGAAACGGTACTTTATTCGTTTACAATATGGCAAAGAACACGAGTCAAGTTGGAATTCGGCGCTCTCGCGGTTGTTTTGATTTTCACGTAATTTTTTTCTTTCTTAATATTGTTCTAGGATGTTTGTACAAGTTTGATCTCTTTTCTTATGTTATAAATAGAGAATACAATGTTTTGTTTATCTAATTTTTGTGTAAGTATCGCATAGTTCTACTGTCGTTATGACCTCAACATACATTCAAATGGATGTGCCCCCCCAGAGAAATTCAAAAGCTCAAGTTTCTTAATTTTTTGAAAAACATCACTTTTAATGCCCAATTGTTCAGAAAAACTAATATTTGAGAGAATATGTGTATTTTATTTTGCTCGGGTCTCAGGAAATTAAAGCAGCATTAACTTTTGTACCCTTCGCTGCAAGTAACATTAACCGCAGGTCCCTGTGTTATGTTACTTTAAAGTGTGACGTCATTGATGAACAGCCTGTTAATTGGTTAAAAAAATGTCCTTCATCGATAAACATTAGAATAAAAAACATGACAATATTAAAGCACATACTCTTTTTAAGCAAGATTACGTTGGATTTTTTTTCTCTCCGAAATGTTGCTTTTCCTTACTATCTATGTCACAACATTTTTGTTTCCTTTCAAGGATTAAATATTAAATAGCTGAATAAATGTTTGAATGCTGAAACATCTACTTGCCCATAGTTTAGAAGGATTGGAAGTATTTTAGTCTATGCAATAACGATTTTAACAATGTTACGTATTATGTAAAAACCTGTCATAATAGACATGTCAAACAGTGGATCAATTGGCAGGTTTTTTTTGCCTAATAATTCAAAATTTAATTTCTTAGACTGAAATTTCACTATTTTTAAAGTAGGCATAAAGCCAACATCGTCATCACGCACGTTATTTTAATATTTAACGACAACATAATATTTAGTTACTAACGGTACCCGCACGGCGCTGCTCGTGCTGAATTTTTACCGTACCTAAAAAACGTAAGCACAATTTCATTAGTGTGTTAAGATTATCGCCAATGACTCATTGAAAAAGTTGAACTGGTGCGTGTCATCTTCGCCTTGTTATTTGAAATCTAGTATAAACCATCCTTTTCTGGCGATATTTATTTAAATGCTATTGCTAAATCAAGGAAATCGATACATCGGGGAGAATATACTTTTATCAAGTTCAATCTCGAATTTAAAACCTATTGCTCATTTGATAAAAACGTTAAATCGAAGGTATGTTTTAGTACTGTTTTTCCGTTGATAACTAAACTGATGTCTCTCTATTTTGAAAAATAAGTTTTATATTGAAATTATGCTAACACTATTCACCCGGAGTTGAGGAAACTGCTAATTATCATTTTTGGATCAAGGTAAGCCTTAAGAAATCGCACTAAAAAGCTTATCGCTGGCGTTCTTGTTGACTTAGAAACTTAGAACAAATATCATCTTATGAAGAAAAGTTAGCGCTTTCGATCGATATATTACATTAATATGTGCAAGGTTTTTTTCACCTCCATATTGGGAAATTTATGTGGACAATTGCTTAAAATTGCAATTAAAAAAAAACCTGTAGGATTTTTTTTTTTTTTTTTGCAGAAACCTTCGCAGGAGTGTACTCAGCAACTTCCCAAAGTTTGAAGGCGATCGGAGGAATGGTGTAGTAATGCATAAAGGACAGACAGGCATACAGTCATTTATATATAAATAGATTATGTTGTCGTTTGTTATGCCTGTCTCATACGGAATTAAACTCATACGGAACTAAATGCACCACTTAATAAGTTTATATCTCAAATACAGCATACATACTACAGTCAGCGCTCTTTATAACGACCACAGATTATAAAGACCATTCCAATATAACGACCAGTGTTAACAGTCCCAACTTTATCCCTATGAGTAAAATTTGCTTGCGATATAGCGACCTTTCTGAATCGTCTAATCCAATACAGCGACCGTACCAGGTGTCATGTGAGCTCATAAGTTCTGCTTCCATAAATGTGAATGTAATTTTCCCCCTATATTTTCTACTTTAAAATCTGATTAATATTTTGTTATAATATTTTGCACTGATAATTATTTTTAAATTCCAATGATAAAAAATAATTTAGCTGGAATCTTTTAAAAACTACCAGTTTTAACAGTAATACTGAATATGCATGATGCATGTATATTTTATAAAGAAAATTCCACCTCCTATAGTGACCAGTCGTTATAAAGACCTTTTTTCATGGGATGCAGATGGTCGTTATATCGAGCGTCGACTGTATAACTTTTCACTTCATCTTTTACTTAAAATAATAAACGCTTCAAATTTCTGTTATTCAATTGGAAATCGCATTTTTAAATAGGTTCACTTCGCAATTATAAAAGAAAAGAAAAAGTTAAAGTTCAAAACACGTTGAGAAAAAAAGCAGCTAAAACTCCATTGGTAATGGAAAAAACAAACGTAGCACCAACTCCATTAGTAAAACAGCGGGATCGTTGTCAACGCCAGGAGAGAAATTCCGCCCAATTTTGTGCCGCATAAGTTAGCGCTTTATTTATATAAACCCTACAAGTCAATAATTTTGGTGCCAAGAAAATTGCGTTTAATCCATTAAGATAAAATCAAAGAAGCAAGACCTTCATTGCAATCCTTGACTGTGAAAATGTTAATTTGTCAGAATATAGAAGTATATATATTTTTTCTTATTACCTGATGTGTCTCTTATTATCTGGAATAGACCGACAGGCGGATTTTAATAGTACACAAAAATAACGCAAAAATGCCACTTTAGGTAGTGTTACAATTCTAGGGTATTTTAATATAGAAGTTGTTTTAGTTCAGTAAAGCTAATACGCGTTTTATTAATTATAAGAACGATATTTCTTTTTTTTTCTTTTTTAAGTACCTGGAAAAGAATTTTAAAAATAGGAAGAACTTGACGATTAACGCAACCATTTGTTTGTTTGTTTGTTTGTTTGTTTACGACCATTTCAGGTCACATAAATATCCGAGTTTATTTGCTATTCTCAAGGATATGCCTCAAACTCTCGTCCAATATGACAGATAGAACAAGACAGCACAACAGATTTTTAATATACAACGAAGGAAATACACCCAGGGCAAAGGTGGGAATCGAACCCACGCCTCTTTCTCTCCGCGCAGGGAGGCACAGGAGCCAGTCGATTTGACCGCTCAGCCACTGAGGCCCCAACGCAACCATTTATTGGAGCTTTTCTTCTTATCGATGTGGTTCTTCTTTTAGGTTCTAATGAAAAATTATGGTCAACTTGGAGATTAATAAAGAGAGGCCAGTACTGACCATTTACGAAATGCAATTCAGAAACACTCTTCCTGATTTTGCTTGAGATCATCCCACCAGAAAAAAATCGTGATGTTAAGAGACCAGACGGTTATGGAAAAGCTTATCAAGATAGGGTAGCCTTTACAGATTTGACTCACCACATGATACGGCAAGTATCTATTGTTATAAGTCATGTTGACGATGACTACCGATTTCATAACCTGATTTTAGTATTGAAGATAACTCGGAGTTTCCTGGAGAGACTTCATCTGATGTATCGCATTATCCTCAGCAAAATCGACGAATAATCTTAAAGAAGCGAAAGATCGTTGTCGTTTTCCCTTGGAAGACGAAAATAAGAATTCAGTTAATAAAATCAGTTCAATTATATAGAAAAAAAAATGATGTTGCATTTTTTTCTATATAATTGAACCCCGTAATGAACTTTTCTTACGTAGATGAGTTAACGAACATTATATGGTAAAAAAGCATTGTACTAATGGTGTTCAGTCACGCCAAAAATGGCGGCAACGAAACGCAAAATTTTCAGCCAGCGCAATGGCATTCCCATATATAACGGAGTAACCCATTTCCTGCGCTAAGAAACGTTATACTGCCTACATTTTTTCAGACAACCGCATAAAAAATTTGCATTTTAACGTAAGCGTCCCCCCACTTTTTGATGTTCGTATATGCAAACGTCCCACCACCCTTTTTCCAGGACTATACCACTGGTGGCAACTACACTCTCAGAAACGCATGCTCAAATCTCACGAAACCTTTGTCGTGTTTGACGAAATGGCTTCGTGAAAAGTGCTCCGAGTAAACCTTTCGCCAAATTGGCGCAATTTGACTAGTCTCTTTTTAAAGTCACGTGATAGCGTGAGGAAAGAATCGCTGCAAATGACGAAATTTTCTTGACGATGCAAGAATCGTCAAAAATGAGAGCTTGGTTTCTGAGAGTGTAGATGCAAAATTTTTACAGAGTACAATACTCTGGCTAAAAGGGTAGTAGTGTTTATATTTCTGCAATATTTCGATGCAACTGAAACCTCGCAATAAAGGCAAGCATAAATTCAAGAGAGGCAAAAAACCATCAAAATATAGTAAAATTATACACCCTCTTTTACAACCAGAAAACTGACACCATTTTTTGGTTGAAGCATAGCACCACTTTTGCACTGTAGATCAACGCTGACACGCTCTTCACGCTAAACCTCTTCGCTGGAAGGCCCCGTACATTTATTTCCATTTCGGATTCCTCTTGCAACTCGCATAAAAAAACGCAACATCCTTTCACACGCACAACGTAAACGTTTCCGCGCACAAACGAAAAATCATCTCTCCTTCGCTCCCCAAGAAACAAAATAAATAGATGAATAAATGCAAAGATGACGTCGACGAAAATCCGCGAAAATGTAGACTCGGTAACGGAACGGGCAAGAAAGAGCGGAACATTTGCAGAACGGACGAATATTTCCTAACCGTGTTTAGATGCAGAGTTAGAATCAAAAAAAATTTTTCGATCTGAGCAGAAGCTTCTCCATGTTATTTCCCGGTGGAAAAATAAAAGAAACGTGATCTTCGTTACATTTGATTGGATTCCTTTTGAAAATATATTTGGCAATAAATTGTATTCATCGTGTAAGATGCACACCTCAAATGTTCTTGACAAACAACGCCTCATGTTGATCGACAAAATTCCTTGACTCTTTTGTCAGGTCTGCCCCACATTTTTTTCCTTTTCAGGTAATAACTAATAAAATAACTAAATAAGGTAAATGACCTGGTAGCGGACACAGTTAAGAAAATTTTCGTCCCGTTTTACGTGGCAAATTTTTTTCAAGGGACTTACATCACTATTTGCACTATTTTCTCTAAAAATTAATTACCTATAAAATGTCATTTGATGAAAAATTAGGATTACATTCGCTCATTTTAGGAGCTTAAAGATCAAAGTGTCCACTACTAGAGCACTACCAGGTCATTTACCTATAAATTGTATTTTACCTATCGTGTAAAATGCAGTCCTCGAATGTTTTTGAAAAACAACGCCTCATGTTGATCGACAAAACTTCATGATTCTTTTATCAGGTGTCCCCACATTTTTTTCCCTTTCAGGTACTAACTAATGAAATAACTAAATAATTGCTGGTATGCTTACACATCAATACGCCTCGTTTACAAATAGGGAACTTATTTCAATCTGAGAAATATATATTTAGAATGACACGTAGCGCCAGACGTTATATTTCACAGCTAGGCAAAAAGTCGACCAAGAAGAAATTTTTTGTTCATTAGTCCGTACTTCTCATATAACTTTTCGTACGATAGCCGGCAGGGTGGCGTAGTGTAAAGGCGCAGGCCTAGTACTCCAAAGTTCGTGGACCAAACCTGGCCCAAGTCGGTGGATCCTCAAGATGCTGAATATCGACAGTGACCATGTCGTATGATGATGCGACATGTTAAAGAGCCCTCGAGTATCCGTTTGGTGTGGCTAAATTAAAATTTTAGTGCAATTTGCATCAATCAGAGCTCAGGTGCCTCCTGCTAGGGGGAAACTGAGCGTCAAAAATTGCGGCAATAGTACCACATTCAAGAATTGGTACTAGCGTGCCTCTAGTAATAAGAGACGACAACGGATTTTACCAGTTTTAACTTTTTACCAACCCGCCTGCGCATCGCCGCTTTTACAGAGCCTCTTGGCGATGCGCAAGCGCTGTGGTAAAAATATGGCGGCGGGGAGCATGCGCAGTAGCCGTTGTCATCACTCTTACTACTTGAGGCACGCTAGTTGGTGCCAATCTCTGGGAAGGCACTAGGTCTGCAATGGTTAAGAACCAATACTACGCAGCAAATTAGAAGTAAAAAAAAAAAAAAAAACTTTTTTTTAGATTTATACAACTGTTTATTTTAGAACCCAATACACAGCTAAGTTTTACAATTTCAAAAAAAAAAAATTAAAAAACTATTTATCTATGATGATTAGGGTGGCCACATTTAAAAACTGTAAATAAGATACAGCAAGGGGCACCAACGGGGGAGGGGAAATGTTCCCACGCAGGTGCCGTTGGAAATCTAGTATCCGACCGATTTTGAAATATCCGAAATTCGATTTTTTAAATTTACTAATTAGCATATCTAGAAAACTTATGAAAATTAAAGACTGGTTTCATCTTTGGAAGCTGTGAGACGTTTACAAAATATATACAATTTACAGGTTTCGAACATCAGAGTCGTGACATAAGGGTCACTGGATACCCCCACAGCCTAGTGGTTAGAATGTCTGACTTTCAACCGTTGTTCGATACCCGACCCGCAGAAGACCCACTTGGGGATGTACAATCCGTGGACCCCACTTCCTCGTGGCCGAGGAAGGGTATCCCTAAGTCCAATAGTGCTAACAGGGAATGCGATTGGAGGAGAAAAGGTAATAAATACCCTGGCAAGAATACGGGAATTGAACTTCCCTTACATGGGACAATTTACAGGAACGTCATGTAGCGTTTCTGATTGGAGTTTAAAAAATGTTTACTTTATTCATCCTCCCTTTGCATGCATTTTTTTTTTTTTTTTTCAAAATCAGAGAAAGAAACATTAAACGTATTTCTTTTCAGAGAAAAATAGTGTTAGGGACCGTTATATATGATGTCACACTTTTTTTCAATATAATTGACCCCCGACTCCGCTTTCGTCACTAAGTGTCACACTTCAACATACCCCCTACCCCCCTTTGTTCCATGTCACGCTATATTGCATTAGCACTAAATAAGTTTAATTTGCTCATTTTTAATGTTTTTATAGAAATCAAAATGTACAATGTCATCTTGTTACCCCCTCCCCTTGTCAGAAACTGTCACACTTTCTTGAAGTCCCCTCCCCCCCCCTTTCCGTCGAAGCGTGACATCATTTATGAATGACCCCTTATCCGTATTGAATAATTTGGCGTTCGACTGTTTTTTAAAATAAACAGCTGAGCTGGAACATATATGCGCCAGTTGTACGTAACTGATAAGGCCGCTCAAACTACTGAAGTCCTTAATGCTGCAGGTTTCCTATCCCCTTAATATAATTCCCGATTCTCGACAGGCGGGAAGAGGTTTGTGTGAGGACATGAGGCATTCCAATAATGACGGTGACTCCGGTGAGGACTGCGGCTCCATTAATAAAACGGTGAATTCTTCTCCTACCGTTTGAAATGGCGACGTTGAACGAAGGAGCTTTATTATTGATGTCGGGAGAGAGACTTTTCACAGAGTTCCTTCCAAGCAAACTCGTCCGTTTCATCTGGAATTATATGGGATTCAAATTTTCCTGTAGGCATTATGTAAAATTTTAATTTTTTATGAACTATTCAAAGTCGATTAATCATGTCAAAAAATAAATAAATGAGGTACTCTTCCCAAGACCTTTCGAACACAAAAATGAAAAGGAAAAATTGAATCGGACAATTTCCTCAAAAGGTATTGGAGGAAAAGGGCAGACAGACATACATGTCACCCATCTCAACACCCTGCTTTATTTGTTTTTGGTTCAGTCTCAATACAAGTATTTATCTATTTTTTTCTTGTTTTTAACGATTTTTTATGAGATATTAAGCCTTCTTTCATATATATATATATATTTTTACTTTTACGATAAAGTAGGCTAGAGAAGTTATAGCAAAATATAAGAAAAGTTGAAGAAACTAAGCCTAGAAAAATGACGTTTCAGTGTGTTTTACGATTTGCAAATTGGCATCTGAGAGCTGACTCTTTAAGGTATTTAAGATTTTTAGAATCGTGCTGTCATCTAAATAAATAAAAAAAAAAAAAAAAAACACTTATGGGGGACTTAAGAATTTTATTGACAATAAAAGAACTCTTACGAACTGTTTTATGATGTTGGAAAACCGATCTAGAGGAATGCCAATTTGAAACTCAACCGGCTTTTTATTAAGATACCCAAAATGCATTTCTGCCGTATTTCTACTTTTGCGTTTCAATATGCCTCCCCTAACCCAAAAGTAAAAAAGGGGTTAACTGTGAGCATTTTTATTTTTGTGATTCGAAAATGAGAAAAAAAAAGTGATCAAATATTAAAAATCTTAAAACTGTTCACCTTGAAAACTAATCTGTTCGAATGCAAAAGGAACTTCATCTTTTGATATATTTTAATCGTAATTCCTTTCCCGCATCTCGGTATTCAATGACAAAAAATATAAATTGGAAAACATCGAAGAACAATTGTTAAAACAAACGAATCACATGATTGGTTTCATTTAAGCACGTTTTTTTTCTCGGAAGGACTCATTAAAAACCGTCCGCTAAATCAATATTTGCTCCCGAAATTTCTGAAGCAATGATTAAAAATAAGTCCGAGTGCTAGAAAAAACGGGAAAAAAATCAGGGAACCGAAGTAAAAAAGAATTCTGTACTACGAAAAACGAGAGAGAGCATTTCTGAAGAGAGGGGGGAAAAAGGGAAGAAGTGCTTGCAAATGCAATTATCTCCAGTTACCGGTAACATCTTACACGAAGCGTCTTTCTCCCTTTCGGAGAGCACCATCAAAATTAAATTGCATATCATTATGACGTTTCAATTTCTCCTCTTCGTATCGAATCATATTCACTACTCTCAAGGAACTTGGGAGCGAGGGAAGGCCTCGCTCTAGACATATTGTCCAACTATGTGCCAGAATTCGGTCACGGAAACTTATTTAACGAATGCGGCAAAGTCGCATTTTTACTCCCTAAAATTTACTTTTCTGTTGGTGTTGTTTCTAGTGCCTCTTGGGTATGCAAAGCTCCTCTTCGCAGAGCGACCTGGAATGAAGGCATTAAGGAGCACCCTTCGCTTCGTAGCTGAGTACCGCAGCGGTGGAAGTACGACTCGGCTCATGATGCATTTGGATGACGCCACCACACAGTGCGCCCAGAAACCCCCCGCACCTGCCATTTTCTGGTCTATCGTATTTTTAGATGCCCCCGAGTGCAAGCCCTCGGGAGCAAATGGGGTTCCGGGAGAGCTCGACCAACCGCAAATTTATGAAAACCATAAAAAAAAAAATACGACGCCACCACACATACGCCACCTCCTTTTCTTGACCAAAGAGTGGAAGGGAAGGAATTCTCCACCGTCCGATACCCTCAGGACAGCCGCTGGACTTCCGGGTCCCCGGATTTTACATACACGTACCCCCAAATGTACATGGTGGGTCTTCAGCGGTCGGGTATCGGACACCCAATCTTCCGGTCGGAAATTTGGGTCTTCAGCGGTCGGGTATCGAACACCCAATCTTCCGGTCGGAATTTTGGGTCTTCAGCGGTCGGGTATCGAACACCCATTCCGGTCGAAAGTTTAACTTTAAAAGAATGTGAGCTGTAACTGCCTAAGAAAAAGCAGATTTTGACGTATTTAAACCATGTTTTAACCGGAACCGTCAAAAGTCATTCATTTAAAAGAAATCAATTACTATTAATTTTATTTCCATTACTATTAATTGTATTATACGTAATTATAGTCATTTGAGTCAAAAGTAATCATCAATTACTTTTAATTGTATTCAAAGTATTCAGTAAGTATTGGTTGAATTTTATGAACATAGTGCAGAAGTTGCACAGCTCAGAATGCAATTAAATGAAAGAAATTAAAATTATTTCAATTTAATAAACATGACTTCGTAATGGAAGACAAGAATAAAAGATCTGTATTTGCTTGCAATACTACAATCACGCTGGAAAAAATAATAAGTACCGCGTTAGAACTTTAGTTTTTGTTACAGTATAAGAATTTCAATTTTATAAAAACTCAGCATGAAATTTTTATAACAAATAATATAATATTTTCACGTTTTTTTTTTCTTTTAATTGTTAAAATACGATTAATGAAATAATGCGTGAACATGAAAATGAAAAAAATAATGCATGAGATACATGCTCAATCATACTGAATTGTAAATAGTTATTTTATTGCTAATTGCATTAATTCATTAATTTAATTTAATAGTAAATTGTTCATAGTAAAATACTACCGCAGTAAAACTAGTTGTTAAGTAATTAACAATAACTAATGTATCAAAGTGAATGCCTTTGTGTATCTTAATTTTTTTGAGTAGCGGATAACATTCATTAAGGACATTTTTGACTAATACGGATAAAAACCATCTCATGTCGAAAACCAATCCTGATGCGGACACTCATAGAAATCGACTAAAATCTCAACCTTCGAAGTGAGGGCGGCCACACGCTATTCCAAGCGATTTCTTCATGAAAGAAGCTGAACTGATAACACAAAAGTGACGTTATTGTTTCATAAATCGATTACTTATCAGCAGAACCGAGAGTTTCCAAAAACGTTTTATCGAATCGATTCAATGATTCTTTCCATTCCAGTCATCGGAATCGAATTTCCCAAAGAACAATGTTCTTTGTTCGAATTCCCTTCTCTCCGCTTCGTTCTTCGGGTATCGATTTTGAGATTAAAATTCCGCCTTCTCCTCAAAAGGAGAAAATGGGGTAAGGGGAGCATTCCCCCCTTTTTATTTATTTATGTTTTATCCCACCCCCTTATTTTTCGCGTCAAAAACTTCCAAGCTATCTCAACATTATTTTTCGACCGTTGCTGCTCTGTACTACGGAAAATTCCAACCTAGACAACGACGAAAGAAGAAAGACAATATCATCCTTGGAGAATGTCAGTTAATATGTTAATGCAAGGCTACACTGTACTTACGCGTATTTTTTTACTTTTGTTTTTCATATATTATATGTATACATATATATGTGTGTGTAGAGTAGTGTACCCAGAATTTTTCTTTGGGGGAGGGGAAGGGATCAATGTCACGAGGAGAGTTACGCCGGATATTGTTTTGCCACATATCGGATGTTTAGTGTCCTTCGTCTGGCGGATCTGCACCTGTATCCGGTTTTGATATATCCCTTGAGTATATGTTTGGCTTCGATACTCACGGCTAAACTAAACTCCTGGTGCAGTTTGCCTCGATGAGAGCTCGACCCCAGTTAGACGACCCTCTATGGATTTTAAAAAAAAATCATCAAAATCCTTTCATTTAGTCAAAAGTATGGATGAGAAAACAAAAAAATGACTACATTTCTGCTAATAACTTTTTTTGCTAATTATCGAATACGGTCAAACGAAAGAACGAGATATACTAGAGATCGCACCCGATCGATTAAAAAAAAAACATGACAATCAGTTCATCCTGTGAGAAGTTATGGGTGGACAAACAAACAAACAAACAAAAAAAAGAAACAACATACAAACATTATGAATGTATAACCTCCTCTTTTGTGAAGTCGGTTAAAAACTAATAATAATGTAAAAACTTCTCATTGAGCATAATGCAATTAATCAATTCATTAAATAATATTTAACCAGCGAATCATCGGAAAAACACAAGGAACATAACACACTTTTTTGAATGCTATTTTAAGGATTTAAAAAATGGTTTCAGGAAACATAGGTAAGCAAATGCATTGACAGTATTACAATTCAGTTTCAGAAGTATCCTTAACTTTAGATAAAGTCAGTAACACCTGGCAAACAGTTACAAGCAACAATAAATATATATATTTATTTATTTACTTATTTATTTATTTAAACTTTTAAATATTACATTTGGAGATAATTGTAATAGGATTTCACTCTTGAGATAATTTCCAAATAAAACTGCATGTTAAAACCAGAGCTGATTGGCAAACGGGTCGGAGAGACAAAGAGAGTCGGTTGGCAAACGGACCGACTCAGACTCTTGGAATTTTAAAGCTCTGACTCCCACAAGTATATATTTGGGATGTAAGGGATATTCATAAATGATGTCACGCTTCGGGTGGGGAGGGGTTTCGAAAAATTGTGACATTTTCTGACAAGGGGATGGAGGTGGTAACACGAACTGTGATATTACACATTTTAGTTTCTATAAAAACATTTGGACTTAGCAAATTAAATTTATTTTTAACGTTTTTTATTTTTTATAATTTGATTTTAAAGTTTCATTGATCATTTTGTATCGTAAACACTGATGCTGATTAAGGCTTAAATTGACTTCTTGCTATAAGTTTAAAAGGATATATTTTTTATTCATTTACACTTTTAAGATAAAATGGGGTGGGCAATATTTTCAGAATTCGAGCAATTAATATATTTTTCTGTTCCTTACTCATTATCTTTTTTGTTTACCTCAAACTCATTTTATACAAATTAAGTGCACATGTAATTATGATAATTATTAAGCTCCCAAATGTCACTAAAAGTTCAAAAATAAAATTAGAAAAGTAATCTATAACGCAGTGCTTTGTTTCTGAACTGGAAGTACATATGCTTATGTAATATAGTGTGACATGGGACAAAGGGGGTAGGGGAGTATGATGAACATTTGAACATACATGTGACATTTTATGACAAGGGGGGGGGGGGAGTTCATACATTTTGAAAAAGTGCGACATCATTAATGAACGGCCCCTAACTAGTATTCGGCCACTATTCGGTATTAAACACATTGTTAAGCGAGTAACCAAGCAAAAATAATGTACTTTGGCATGTCTGTTACAGATTCAATGAACCAATTGTTACCATCATTTCACGTCAAGATTACAAAATGGGTGGATAATACACATCTAAGGTGAATCAAAAGATGGATCACGAAATAGACAGCATACACCCACGCTGCAAATAGCGTAGCGCCCCTACAACCTGATTATGCGTAAAATAAGTAATGTCAGGGAAAATGCGGTAAATACTTATGTACACATTCACTTGATAGCCACAGACAACAAACAAAAATCACAAGTGGAAGTGAAATCGAAAGAAAAACGAAAACAGAATTTTGCTCTTTCGCCAACAACAGCCATAAATCGAAGAAACCCGGTTCGGAAAATATCCAAATCCATTTTCTAAAAAGCTTTTTGTTGCCCATTCCCATTTCTCTTCTCGTCCATTTCCTGTTGTACAATACATTCTAGCAGCGTCTTAAAATTATGTCAACTCACGGCAAGTACAAGATTCTTTCCCCGTTCCACCCATAAAAGAAACATTTTATCTTAAAACAATATTTAAAATACATTAATGTCACAGGTAATATGCGTAAAGACGATTAAGGAAAAGTACAGTCACTTCTTTGTATGGGGCTGCCTCAGTTGTTCGACGATGTTCAAAAGTCTCCACCCAAAGCATTGAAAAATTAAAGTTAACTTCCACTTCAGCGGTGCCTCTCAATGCCATCGGTGACATCATTACACCGTATTGTGTTTTTTTTCCTTCTGTTCATTTCAGATCTTTTGTTTTTATAATTTTACACAAAATGCTGATGTACTTGCTTTAACTCACGAACATTTGATTGAGAAAAAGTAACAATAATGATCTTCATTTATGGTTATTTGCATACTCAACGTGACAAATCAGGTTTTTGTTTCGTTTCCACAGTATAATCTATATCGTCAAACTAATCTTAATATCAATTGATTGAGAAATATTTGGAAAACAATATTAATTTTCAATTTTCGGATCACGTTCTCGAAAATTTAGGAGATTTCGGATCAGAATTGCTTTGGCTGAAACTAGCGCTTCATTTAAATGCCGGCTCGCGAGATCTCAGATTCTTTGAAATTTTAGGTAAATTTTTCATAAAAAGACGTCATTTAAACTATTTATTCATTAAAATGAGTTCTGAAGACTATAAGGCTGACGCATTTCTTTCATTAGAAATAAAGCCAATAAGCAACAAAAACGACCGACCCTTTTATAATTAGTCCAAACAGACTGAACATACAGAGCCGCTATGGGCCGGCCTGAATCTAAAACTTTAAGTGAAGTCCTTACCAGGACATAATCGAAGAAAATGCTAGAAAGATCAACAACACCCATACCCTACCGGGATTCGAATCCGACCCCTTATCGCGGAAGCCATTGGCTCTACATACTATTCGGCTGTGCCACTGGGCGACTTAAACAGTTTGAAATCAACATAGATTACACTCCCTTTCAATAAATGTAGTCTGATTAAAGTTATTAAAGTCAATTAAGATCATTTTTGAGTTCCGGCTAAACCAATCTGAACGCTCAGTGTCTGGCAATTGAATTCAGTCAGGTGGAAGTCAAACTGAACTAAATTAAGTCGGAGTCATTCCGTCAGCGAATGAATCGATTGAAAATTTAGTTATTTGATGCCCAACATTGGTGTAGGCGCAAGTAGAAATAAAATATTTACTTTGATCCGCAAATTGTACAAAACATGTAAAATCACGATATGCCTAACATTAAATAAATTGACTCTGTACAGGACATCAGTAGCTGTTAATTAGTACTTGAAATATTAAAAGTAGCAACCCTATCACTGTATAAAAACAAAAAAGATTTTTAACTTGACACAAAATGAGTGTACAATTTTTTAAATATCTAGTATTGTAATATACCTTCATGTTTGGAGGCAATCATATTTTGAATGGGACCAACCACATGTTAACACATGGGCGGCGCTGTAAACAGCAAATACGTCATCATTTCGTTTTGCCTCACATTCCCCTGCATCATGTGTATCATTTAATCCAGCGGTTCCCAATTTTTTTTCGCGTACCACCTCTTTTCTTGCAAACCATTTGTGTACCACTGCGAATATAGCTTTATTATATACAATAGAATACTAATGGATTGCAGAAAAATACCAAGTAATATAAACTACACCATTTTTGATGGTTATTAAGGCAGAGGAAAGCGTTTATTAAAATAATGCTGTATGTACAAAATGAAATATATAATATATATTTTAACACGTACCTCCAAAACACATTAGAAATAAAGTCTTAAGTACAAAACACATGTAAAAAGAAAATGAAAAAACGAAATGAATGAGAAGGTTGCTGCTGCATGGTAGATAGAAGCGAGGTGATATCTGATTCAGTAGAAGTTAGTTTTAACCTCAAATTTGGATCGACACGTGGTTGTTGTGAACGGAATGAAAACAGCAATGCTAGCAGTGAAAAAATTTTGCTTCGATTTAATTGAATTTAAGGCTATTCAGCATAAATAATTCATGAATACTTGATCGGTAAAAAGCAATTGCTTGAAAGAAGAATTTAAACATGCATAGCTTATAAACACTTAAATTATATTAAGAAAATTATACATTTTTTAGAGTTTAAAAAAGCATTTATTTCTATTAGGAAATACCAAGCTCCAAAAAGACTTTTGAGAAAAGTTAAACATTGTAGGATTATTGCTAGTGTGTCAAAAAATTGAGCTCTGAATTTGAAATAGGCGCTTAATCTATAGCATGAGCACTAATTCCAAGATTTAACATGTGCACTGAATAAGAAATAAAATAAGTGATATTTTTAATTAATTTTCTTCTTTATTATTCATTTATTTAAGTTTATTTGCGAATAATTGCTGATTTTTAACATGTTCTTCCTGCGCAGAATCAATTTAATGATGAATGAATGTGTGTAATAGAAAAAGTTTTATCACCATGATGAAGCCAAAACTAGCGCATAGTTTAATATTTGTTTTCTGAATTTTTCAAATTAAACATTATTTAACAGCTTCATTCTTTTTTTCCAAGTATTTTTAACTATCTGAAGGATTATGCATGCATTAAAAACAGAAACGAAAAATAAAACAGGAGATATTCTCTTATGCGTTTGAAAAGTTCGCCTCACGAAATTTCTATTAAAAATATCAAAATAAAGTTTTAAAGAAAATAAAAATAAATTTTATCTGTCCACCTTTTAACAATGCATAAGAAACATCGAAATTCCGAAAATTCCAGTTCCCATTGCAAATGCAAAAAGATCGCATTTTCCGATATGTGGGCAACAAATGTGTAAAAAACGGCAATTAAAATATCTTTCTTGATTAAAAAAATTTTAGAATGGAATTTTAACAAGGAAACGTTGATTCATATTAATGATTACAGTTACGATTGCTGGAACTTCGGGACAAATCAAAATCAAAGAAGAAATTCCCTGATTTTCGGATTTTTTTTTTTCCAAATTTCCCTGATTTTTCCCTGGTTTTCCCAGAACGCTAGAATCCCCTGACATTTCCCTGATCTCCTTGATTTCCCGGTTCTGTCAAAACCCTGTTCTACAAAAAAAGGGAATAGAGTGAACCAAAATTATTTATTCTCTAAATGATCATTAAAATTCAATAAATAACTTCATACATGGAAGCATATCATGATATAATCATTTTTTGAATGGAACCTAAAGCGACTTAAATGTATTGAGTTCCCAAACCAGAAACCATTTTCAACTAAGACATAAGAAAAAACAATTTGACCCAAAAAACTCCTTTGTGTCATTATAGATTACCTCTAATACTATTATTAGGTTCAAAAGAGCATTCAATTCCCCATTTGTTATTCCTTCTAAACGTTTTCAGATTTTCGGCCCACCTTAATGCTCATTGTCGATTCCGTAAAAGTAGTTACTCTGCCAGCGGAGTATCTATGCGGGGAAAACAGCCTGTCCCCGCCGCAGAACGATTGAACTGGGGACCATGGTAGCCTAATGGTTAGAATGTCGGTTTTCCATCCGGAAGATTGGGTATTCGACACCCGACCGCTGAAGACCCGCCTTGTACTCTTGGGGATACGTGCCTGTAAAAAACGCGGAGGCTGAAGTCCGCAGGCAGTTGCGTGGGGACCCCGGAGGGTTGAGAATTCCCCTTCCCTGCACTCCTACATCAAAAAAGGAAGGTGGATTATTTGTGGGGGCGCCATCTGGTGTCAAACAAAGGAAGCTGTAGTATCGTTTTACTTCGAGTTCGACCCATCTAACTAAAACTAGGCCTAAATAAAATTTTACGTTATTAAAAACTAGGACTAAATAAAGTTCTACGTTATATGAAATTAACACTAAATGAAACACTATAACTATTCTAATAATTAAATTTCTTTTATAATGATTAAGTTAAAGGTAAATGACTAGGTTTATAGTCAGAAAAAGCTATGAAAATAGTCTAATTTTAAGATAGCTTATATTGCTTCGTGAACGCCATAAAGAACGCGATTATAAATTTGGTAAACAAATCAGCGATCATCGTTATCACGTGACGCGATGAATTGCCTCCATTGAGTTTGCCACATCGCTTGATAATATTTCACACTGTAAAACTGCGCACAATGAGATGCTTCTTTAAAGACACATTACAGTATAAATCTCGATTTTAAAGACTACCAATCAAAGCGGCCATTTTTACCACTCACAGAAAGCGTGACCGTTTAAAAAAGCGTTTCCTTTCCAGAGGCAAAACACATAAACGGTGCTAATCGGCTCTTGACTGTGTGAAATAGTGACACGGCACGACACCCATTCCATCCGTAAGGATCGCATTAGCATTCCAGTCACACGACCACCATTCATCACATCATTCAAATGAAGGTGTTCCATTCATGGGATCATTGCCGATATTTATCACTCCAATTATTTCCCGCCCGGTATATTTTAGCGCCATTCTCCCTGCTCCCTTGCTGCACTGCGATTTCTTTTCAGTTTCGCAACCGAATTGTGAGAAAAGTAAAATTTCCTAACTGCAGTGGAACTCTGTTATAGCGTCATTCAAGGGACCGGGATACATATGGCGCTATAAGCGATTACCATTACTATTGATTGGCGAATGAAGGGACTGAAATTTCTTGACGTTATAACAGAGTTGGCGCTATAAACGATGTTATTATAACCAAGTTCAACTGTGGTTAATGTGCATAAAATGCCACCACAAAGTCATGTGCAAAAATAAATCCTTTTTCCAAGTCATTTTTTCTGCTTTCTCTTCTTATACTGTAAACATTTTGTGTTTAGTTGCCACCCTTACTGAACACGATTTTTGGTGTTGTAAATTTGAAAATGACTCATTTATGATACACTTTGAATTTTTTTATGTGCCTGTCTAAAAAATATAGGCAGTATAACGTTTCTTAGCCCATGAAATGGGTTAACTGCGTTGCGTATCGATATTTCATTGCGACAGCTCATTTCTATGAAAATGGGATAAATAAGCCGTCGTGATGACATTGTGATGCGCGGATGAGTTAAGGAACATCATATGCTAAAAAACATTCTTCTGTCTATATTTTATTAGACACACTTAAAAAAATTTAAAATGCATCAAAAAATGAAATATTTTTAACTTGACACCAACTGAACACAAAAAATGGTGTTCCGTAACCCCAAAAATGTTTTTAGTCTTCCCTTTATAATTTGAACTGAAAGACAATCTCACAATAACGAATTTTGATTAATGCGTGATCTATGGTGGAGGAAGGGGGGCAGCTAAAAATCTCATTTTCTCACACAGTAAGATATGCAATGAAGCGATAATATGGGTTGCCAAGAATTTTTCTCATAAATGAAAACGCTACGTTGATTTTTAAATCATTGGGAAATTATTAAGAAGATTTTTTTTTTTTTAATCGAGAGAAATAAACTTTAAAAAAGAAGATCAGACGATTGGCTGAAAAGCGGTAGTCTCCTTTAATAAATCGGATAGTTAGCAACTCTGCATCGTCAAACAAATCTCAAGATTAATTTAGAAATTTTCGGAAAATTGAATTAAATTTCAATTTATTTTCGGATCGGGTTCTCAAACATTTTCGGAAATTTCGGATCGAAATCACCCCTAGTTGACTGACCACAAACCTCAACTCTCAAGCATAAATTATTTTCAGGTATTATAGGAGAAAAAAATGCAAATGTTTAATTCAATATGCTTCATTTTGCTGTAAGAAAGTGTGACTTTTTTAAAATTCAAATTTAAAAGAGGGCTCAACTGTCCCTATCTTCCCCTACACAGGACCCCCCCCCCCTTAAAAAAGGAGGAGGAGAGAGAACGGAAACGGCCTCCCTGAAAAGGAATCGGACATCCGGTATCCAACAATTTTTCAAATATCTGGAATTTAATCCTATCACACTCTCAGAAAAGCATGCTCAAAAATCTCACGAAACTTTCGTTTGTGTTTGACGAAACGGCTTCGTGAAAAATGCTCCGAGTAAACCTTTCGTCAAATTGGCAAAATTTGTGTGGCAACTCTTTTGAGCCACGTGATCGCGAGAGGAAAGAATCGTCATAAATGACAAAATTTCGACGAATCGTCGAAAAAGTGAGGATTCTATTTTTGAGAGTGCACTGCATGAAAAATCCGGTTATATCGCATGTCCAATTTAACTTTTACAATTTAATTAATTAAATTTGTTTGAAAATAAATGTAAATTAAAACCTTTCTATGTATTTGGAAGCTTTCGGGTGTTTAAAAAATGTGTAACAGGTTTAAACATTTGACCCTGATATCCGGCTATCAATTACATTTTCAAAATCAAATTTTATGTGACCGGTTTGGATTCCGGATACGTAAAATATATATATCCGGATATGTGAAATGTCGGATGCTGAATATCCGTTGTCTCCAGAAGACGTCGAATATTCGGCATCCGACAGATATTCGGACATCGGATATTCGGCATCCGACAGACAGGTCCCGTTCGTCCAATTCCTGTTGTTGCTCCCCTGTATTATATTTGTACAAGGCGTCGCGGTCGGAGACGGTTATTTTTCAACCGACTCCACAGCCTTTATCAAAACAACGGTAAAACAAAACGAAACATACGGGAAAACGATGAATGCGGGAAAGACTGATCGGGGTTCTAATTGGAATTTTATTGTGTTTTCGATCAAACCTTCTCAATGAAGCAAAATTGAAATTTTTGCAGTCAAATTCTGTTTTAAGGACAAATCAAAATACTTCGAATGTCGCCCGTAAAATTTAGTATTGAATATTTTTTGAGCTATTCAAATCAACGATTTCATAATATTTTTTTCATGAAAAAAAAATATTACCACCAAGTAAGAAGTTTTTTCTAACTAAAAACTGAGTTGCTCTGTTTCATAAGAAGAGAGAACAGCATTTCGTGCTTTGCAGTTGCCAACATTTATTCCATTTAATTGGGCATTATATTTTTTAAAATGTGATTGATATTTTTACGAGAAATGAAGCCTGCTACATTTATTTTTTCCTTTTCAGTATCTTCAATTAATTTATGTCTAAAGGTAGCACAAATTTATCTAAGTAAAGAAAATTGACAGTTTTCAAATTAAAGGAATAATGATAATTAAAAATTAGAAAAGAAGGAAGCTGCAATTAATCTCCT
Organism: Octonoba sinensis; assembly: GCA_038502835.1. NCBI lineage: Eukaryota > Metazoa > Arthropoda > Arachnida > Araneae > Uloboridae > Octonoba > Octonoba sinensis. Next base: position 2,610,186 of record CM076604.1, read on the forward strand.
TCTCGCCCCAACATCATATTAGTCAAGGAAAAATGAGATTGAATGTCTAAAAAAATCGCGATTGCGCCTTTTTAAAAATTATTTGTTCAATACAATACTAATGATTCACTTGAATAAAAATTGTGAAAATCGAATACATTTTTTACGGGCATATGAAGTGCCCTCAAAGTGATAGAATTTTTTTTTTTTTTTTTGGAAGAATTCGCTTCCTCTTGTTGGCAACATGTCGTTTTTTCCCAAACCAAAATGGCGCTTCTTTTAGTCCAACCCTAGTCGCGACTGACGTCACTGGCGAGGGTGTTCGCTTCTGCGCAGGAGCCTTGCGCCACCACTTGTTGATCGTCCGGAAAACTTTGTGGGCACACGCATTGATTTTCGGTCCCTGGTTTATTTTTGAACCTTTGCCCACACTGAACAGGTAAAAGAGATCGATGGAGCTGGGCCGAAATAAATTCGTCTGCTCGTGCACTCCATCCAGCTTCCTTCCAATAGTCTAGCATTCCATCACCCTAACGAATTTAGAACAGGAAACAGAAAAAAGCCACCAGTCGACCAAGCGTCACCCCAAATACGACATTCTCAATCATGCCAAATGTTAACACTTTTTTTTTCTTAAGACTATTTCTACACCTCTGCTTACAGCATAACCGACAAAATAAACAAATATAAATAAACTAGACGACCCAAGCGGAATTCCGCACTAAATTGGGAGAAATGACATTATGAAGAAGAATAGAAAAAAATAAAAGGGCGTTGGTACAACAGAAGACATGTCATTGAATGCATCAGTAGACATAACCGTTACAATTTTTTTCCCCACTAATATTTAGATATTCAAAAAAATTAAATAATCACAATAGTAATAATAATTATTTTTCTTATTAGTATACATAGCATTAAAATACAATAACGAAACAGTTCCATTGCTTAAAATATTACACATTCATAATAGAAATGATTGTGTGCCTAACGATTGAATAAGTTTAAAATTGTCCAATTTTCTACACAATAAAAACAGGAGAGTTTTTTTTTTTTTTTTTTTTGGTTACTTGATACCACATGGCACCATGATACACAACACCCATTTGGCATCCATTAAAAAACTTCTTCTTAGATTAATTTAAATCTCAAAATTAAGAAAAGTTATTATAGGATATTTGAATTACCATAAGGCGTAATTCGAATGCAAAAGGTTATTATCCAACGGTAAACAATGTTATTAGAAAAATACCTGATTAAAGAATGGTTCTACCAAAAAAGTTATTGAACTTAATAAAGTGTTTGGTTGAACTGTTGTGGGAAAACAATTTCATTTGAAAAATATCTGGTAAAGAACGGTTCTATCAAAAACGTCATTGAACTCAATAAAGTGTTTGTTGAACTGTTGTGGGAAAACAATTTCATTTGAAAAATATCTGATTAAAAAATGGTTCTATCAAAATCGTTATTGTACTCAATAAAGTTTGATTGAACTATTGTGGGAGAATAAGTTATTTACCGTACATGGTCGTTGTTAGCATATTTTACTTTCAAATATGCTAACAACGACAGATGTACTGGAAGGTTCACGTGCATCCACATTTAAGTTTTTTCCTTCAAATTTGTTTTGCGCTTCCTTTCAAGAAGCCGCAGGTCGTGCGAGGGCAGAACGAGTTGATTTTAATAGCTGTGCTCACGAACGCCATTTCCTGCTCGCATTAAGAAGCTAAGTTCTTCTGAGCATAAATCATTCGCAAAAATTGCATAAATATGCAATAGCCTCCCTCTCGTGACCACTTTGCTGATTCAAACCCATTTTTCATTTCGTCGAAGGTTATACTCTCATGAACAACACCTCTGGAATACATTCCTCATATAATTTCGGTATAGCTTTGCAAAGTCATAAAAATCGAATTTCTTCGATATATATATATATACAGTGAAACCTGAGTAAGTTGAACACCTGCGGTGCACCATTTGAGTGGTCAACTTGGACAGGTGGTCAACTTATAAAGGGCGGAGATTTTTTGTGTCATTTCTTACACTATGCATTTATTCATTTGTAAATCATTAGAATATAGCTTCATCCATCAAAATAGTAGGTAGCGTTTTTTAACTATTATCTTAATTATCATAAGAGAAATCTAACCCGAATGACTTGCAATGCATCCTCCACAACTTCAAAAGTAAACTACTTAATTAAAATAAATATCTTATTAATTATGAAAGTTACTTATATAATAGCAGACATTTCCTAAAAATGCATAATTTTCCAAAATGGCTAGATCAGATAGAAGAAAATAGAAGAAATTTATTTAAAGAATAAAGGAATACTCATTGTAGATTTCTCACATGGTTGGTTCGCTTACAAAGAAGTTTAGGCAAACTTTGTATGGATGTTTCATCCACCCAGAAAAATACTGGTCTAACATTATGGCATAAAAAATATCATGGAAAAGTTATTTAAGTTTTTTTAATCTTTGCAAAGATTATAGTAATAATTAGGCGGTCAACTTACACGGATTTTGCAAGCACGTATCTAGAAGTGTATATGGTGGGTTTTAAACGGGTATTTTATAATACTCCCACCGAAATTTAGCGTACATCAGTGGCCAATATAGACAGGTGGTCAAATGACAAAGGATTTCCCTTCATTATATAATATAAAGCTCATTCCGTTTCTCACAGCAGTGGTCAACTTAGACAGGTGGTCAGCTTACATACAAAAATAATATGAATAATGCCCATATGTAGAGCTACAGCCCCTAGCCCTCTCCCTGTTTGCCCGGAAATCTCGGCCTGATAGAGCCCGAGGTATTTGTATGTGACGGATTTGGCGACACACCACCGATTGGTCGCAAAATCCGAAGTAGCCGCCAAACATTTCTGCGAAGAAGGGTGCCCAGTTCTCTCCAAATTAAAACTGTCAAAGGCGGCTGTCAGGCAGGTATGTAGTGCTTGGAGAGCTCCACTCCCTAGTATGCACATAAGAAAAGAGAGATAAAACGGAGAAGAACAATTTAAAAAAATCCCCCAAAACTGAAAATGCTTTGAAAAAAACATTGATCAAAGAAAAGCCAAATGGGCCATTTTATATGTTTTTACACGGGCAACAGGGCGCTGCACCCTACAAGCCTCATTTATATTTGCAATGTTCTATTGCAAAAGAAAGTATTTTTATATAATTATGTAAATAGCATAATGTTTCCAAAGCTAAATTTAAATATTACGGATGAATTTCGGTTGTTGGCGAATTCGAGTATAGATAAACTAGTAAATCCGCCGGTCATATGAAATGACCGCTGTTCTTGATAATATAAATTGTAATTAAAATGATTTGTGCAAAGTTGTCTGCGCATTCAAACTGAATTCCCAGGTCAGACGCCATTCTGCTTATTGTCCCACACTACTATATATTTATTCACTATATAATCAAATTGTTTGTGATAAATATATATTTATCATCGAAAGAACTTATTGAAAGTGTTATTATGCTTTTCAAAACAAAAGTTTTAACAAAACTGGGAAAAAAGCGCTGCCCCTCCAATAAGAAAAAAGCGCCGACGATAAAAAAATAATTTAAATAGAAAGAAAGGATTAAATTAAATTCGCGTATACATGATTTTTTAACGGAGATTGCAAATACAGCGAAGCCTCACTCAATATGCTAGAGAAGCGTTTTGATTAGTATTAGTATATTTGTTACAGCAATGGCAGCTGCATTGATTTGTTTGTTCACACGGCAACTGTAATTATGTGGTTGGAAACGACGGCAACAATGCAAAAATAAAATAAAACAGATAAAAAAAAATCATTGAAAATGTAAAACAAATTAATTTAAAGTACAAATACAAAAGTGACGACCAGCAACAGGCTCAGTGCCCAGCTAGGCTGGTGCTAGTCAATGAACTAATTGAGTCAAAACTTTCATTTTTGCAGCGATGAGTTTCTCGGGTCGTAAACATTAACCGTGCAGAATGTGGTCCCGATCGGTAAAACGGCCTGGGATTCTATAGCGAACAGACAGACAGAATACGCCGCTTATATATAAGATGCTAGACGAAAAACCATTCTTTCAAAGAAGGAATCACATGTTCTGATTTCGCTGCGTAGCAATTCCTCAAAGCCGCAAGGATCGAATACGCACCACCACACTTCACGAAATATAAGGCGATACGCACCATTAAGACACACCTTCATTTTTAAGTAATCTTCCAACATCAAACTACAGAATATTGAGGCTAAATAAATAATTATTTTGTACTTTACAAAACAGGAGCGGGGATTCAAAATTACAAAACATTGTCATCTGAGCACTGGCTGGAATTTTAAATGGAACACTTAGGCATTTTACTACAGCTCAAAGTATTGTAAGTAGCACCTGTATTTTTGAAAAATGCATCTTATAATCCGTAAAATACAGGAGTGCATCCTGCTGTTGTTGTTGTTTCTGATGCCACTCGGGTATCCAAGCTCCCCTTCGCATAGCGACCAGGAATGAAGGCATCAAGGAATGTCTTCCGTTTATAGATGAGCACCACAACGGTGGAAGTACGACTTGGCTCATGATGTATTCCGATGGCGCCCCCAAGAATACGCCACCTTCCTTTTTTGACCGAAGAGAAGGGAATTCTCCACCCTCCGGTACCCTCGGAACTGCCTCGGGACTTTAGGGTCCACGGATTTTACATGCCCGTATCCCCAAATGTACATGGTGGGACTGCAGCGGGTCGGGTATTGAACACCCCCCATCTTCCGGTTGGAAGTTCGACACCCTAACCACTAGGCTACCACGGCCCCTTTATTGTTTATTTTATTTTATTTATTTATTTTTTTCTTTTTAATCAAATTACCACTAAACCTATTTCAAAACTGAATATTATCATACCGAGAACGTATATTAAGAGTTAAAGAAAACGATATATCACAAAAACTGAGTCAAAACGAGTCCAGCATATGAGATGACAAATTGACAAATCTTAACTTTTTTAATAAATCAACATATTCAATTTTTGAAATTAAAATAAATCTCTTCTTTTTTTCTTGTATTAAGGTAAATGACCCGGTAGGGGACACTTTTCTCCACCAGACCCCTACCTGTTAGTCGAGGCCTTAGGATTGCTTATGCACGGGGAGAGGTAGTGGGGTCTACGGATTTTACATGCACATATCCCCAAGTATACATGATGGTCTTCAGTGGGTATCGAACGCGCGACCTTCCTGGTGGAAGTCCGACGTGCTAACCACTAGGCTACCACGGCCCACGGTAGTGGACACTGCTCTAGTAGTGGACACTTAGATCTTTAAGCTCCTAAAATAAGCGAATGTAACATTACACTTGAATGAAATGATCAGAACCTATAGCGAACGATTCCTAGTGCTGGTGAATAGAACTAAAGCGGGCGTGGAAGCATCTATGCAGGTACATGGATCATCATATTTTATAGCTGCCTCCACAACGGTCACATTTGCTGCTCCTTACTGAAGCCGATAGGTTTAGGGATTTGGGGAAAATATATGGGGAAAAAGCGTGACATTTATGAAGGGTCCCTTAGTTATTTTTAAAATGATTTCTCCAAGTGAACAGCATAAAATAGATGATATTCATTTCTGTCCACTACTCATGCAAATACGTGTCTTATAAATGTCCACTATATAGACAAATGAAGCGTTTAGTAAATTTGACGTAAAAATGCTCATTTTTCGTCAAATGACATTTTACAGGTCATTAATTTTTAGAGAAATAGTTGGCGATGAAGCTAAATATGCATTTATTTATGTAAGTCACTTGAAAAAATTTCGCCACGTAAAAGCGTACGAGAATTTTCTTAACTGCGTCCACTACCGGGACATTTACCTAGTTTATAGTATATAGTTTTAGACAAACACATAAAATTTTTTAAAATATATCAAAAATAAATCATTTTTAACTGAACACCAAAATTCGTGTTCAGTAGCACCAAAAATTATAGCAACTAAACGCAAAATTTTTGCAGTTGAAGGACCAAAAGTAGAATGTATAATCGTGGAACACTTCATTGGGTCTCCCACTTCGTGAGCCGGTTGAGTTGCAGTTCAACGTAATGCGACGATTTTCCCGTCAAATAAATGGCCGAAAAGTAACCACACTTCTATCGTGCGCTGGTAAAGACAGGCTGCACTTCCTTCACGGAAACGCCGCCGGCAGAGTAACAACTTTTACAGAAATGACAATGGTAATCTGAAAAAAAGACTCAAACGCTATTTTCCTAATCGCATTAGAGCGGAAAAGTTGAGAAGTGGGGTAAATGAAAAGGCATAAAAATAAATACATAAAATCGACTTGCATCTTCCGGTCGCATATGTGCTCTAAAGCTTTGGGAAATGTGGGAAAACTGACAAATTGAGAATTATTTTTAATCATTTTAAATTAGACTCTTCCCGAATGTATTACCGCAAATTCTTACTCATAGATCCACAGAAAATAATTTTTAAACGTTATTTAAATTCATCAACATTGCCCGGTTTCGCATTGCCCATAAATTCAAAAACATTTTGAAAATAAATTACAAATAAATAAAGATAAATGACACTTCAAGGGTAACGAATACTTACAAATTCCCTATTTTTTTTCTTTAATGAATACAAGTTTAAAGGTAAAAAAACAATTCATTTTAGGCCATTAGTAATAGTTATAAATAAATAAATATAATTAAATATATATATATATATTATTACATTTTTTCCAAATTTCGGTAATCGGAGCTAATGTGAGACCGGAAGTGCAAACCGTGTTTTTTTTTCCTTCCAATTCGCACCTTTTGTGCAGAATGACTTGAAATAATAATTTTGAGTTTTTTAGGCCTACACTACTGACTGTATTAGACTGTGTAGCGTAGAGACTTGAAAGAATTGGGTTTGATGAATTTATGTTTTATGTAGATGCACCATTTTCCACCTAGCAAAACGACTCGCCGAATTTCCCAGCTCCCTTGAAAGAAAGTCATTTACCGGAGGTCTACATTTGGACAAATGTGTATCTCGTTCCTTAAAATTTTGAGTTTATGTGAATTCTTCTTGAAATATTTTTTGTCTTCTTTTTTTTTCCATATCTCTCTCTCATTTTGATAATGTGCCTCATTTGGTGATATGAAGTTAAATTTTATGGCAATTTTTTTGCCAAGATGTCAAATCTGGTGTTTACTTGGCGATATTTAGCGAGTTTCCCCCAGGGCCCTATGTTAAACAGTTGCCGAGATTTCGGTCGACTGTCTTTGTAACATTCCTTCCTGCATCTCTTTGCAAGAAACTAGGAAGGGTGGTTAGTTGGAATGTTTCTCTCTTCATTGTTATATTGAAGTGTTCCCCGTTTTACACATTCCATTTTGTTATCGTCAATTCAGATTTCAGACGACAACATAGCATTAAAATTTTTCGAGTCTAAAAGTTCCACTTGCTACTTTGACTCTACTTTATAGGTGTAGGAAAGTGAATAAAAATTCATAAAAATACTGAAAGTCATTATGCATAATTTAAGAACTATAACTTCTAACACGCGAATGTAATTACCGGAACTTTTTTCCCTTCCCAGCAAAGAATCCCTTAATCTGATTATCGCGTACCTTCTCACCGGAGGAACCGTTTTTTATCATTCTTTTGTTAGAGAAGGGTCTCTCAAAGGACCCGTATCTTCGCTTGACAGTATTCCTTAATTTGAAAAAACGTTACGGGTGGAAGTTTAGTCATTTATTGCTCTTCCATTTTTGACTAAAGGAACCGATTTTAATGATTTTTTTTAAATCAACAGATGATCGTCTAATTTATGTATAGAACCTTAATTTACCTATATATTTACGTTTTATTCAACTGCCACTCAAGTTAGTTAGTACGAAGTCGACAGAAGTACAAGCGACTACATTTATGAGCGCCATTGGCCCTGTGACGACAATGATTTACAATACGTTAGCTTTAAGTCATGATGATCAAAATAAACTCGATGTTATAAATGCCAAGTTTGATGAATACTTATGGAATTATATAGCTAGCATAATATTTTCGATGCTAAATTTAATTATTGTGTTCGAATTTTGACTGTTGGAACTCTAGCATATAAGTAATATAAAAAATTGATTAATAATACTAAATTTATTCTTCTAACACCATTAATACTATTTTTAAACAGCATTTTTGACGCAACCTATGATGGCTAAATCATTTGCAATCATGAATCAACGATACATGTGATAATTATAAATCCTATCATAATTTTGCACGGCCTTCAAAAATGTTTCAAAATAGTATCAGTGTTTAAAGAATGCATTAAGTTTTTGCTTTTTAGCGCAATTTATATTTTTTCTGCTTTAAAATCAGTTTTTAAAAATATTCCGTTAATTAAAAAAATGGTAACTGAATAAAAAGAAATTTTAGAAGCTTATGATTGAAAAACATTGCTTAAAGCATCCGTCGTTGATAGAGTCGTCAGCTCATTTGCGTATCAAAAGTTCATTACGATTGCTCATTTATACATTGCATGTACATTTGCATGTATGTAGCACTTCGTGTGCTAAAGAAATATAACACAGCCTACATTTTTTTAGTCAGACACATAAAGAGATTTAAAATGTACCAAAAATGAATACTTTTCAAATTCGGTGTTCCGAGCACCAAAAGTTGTGCCAACTACAGACCACAATTTTTACAGCGTAATAGCAGACCAAACCGTACAAAGTAGCTCCATTATTTCGCGAAAAAGAAAAGCGATTCTGTTCACGACGATTCCATTTAGATGTTCGAATCCTTCACCGATCGAGGATTGGATGTAAACTGACATGAATAGAACAAGAAGACCGACATTGGATGCCGCAAACATGCTAATGAAAGGACTCGCTTTCCTAATCAAGGAGCGATTTGCATCGTCCTTGTTTAAGATTCACCAGTAACACTCATTAAAGCCATTTAAGACCATTACGGAAAATTAAAACCTTAACCGGGCTGCGGTGCAAATGAATTTTAAAGTATATTGCTACGAAATCAGGGGTGCCGATGTTGTTTCTTGCCAAGCTTCGCGAATTTCGGATCATGTTAGATAGTCCTCGGTTTTGCTAGAATTTTCTTGAATATTCCTGTCACGTGATCCGAGATGTTATATAAGGAGCTCTGATGAGAAGTTAGAAGAGTTCATTTCAGTTTTAGACTTTGGCGAGCGCCCGTCAGTCCGAGCTGTGAGCTTCGTACTTTATTCTGTACTGTAAAAAAAAATCACCTGAAAATAACGGAAAAAGTACTGCAGCAGAGTTGCCGGAAATATTCCGCTTCTAATAATATTTTCCCGAGATTTGACAGCAGTTCCATTTCTTTTTTCTCCGTTAATCCAAATCGGGTTGCAAAAATACAGCAACCGTGAAACGGAAAAGTTCCGTTCTCGTATTTTCAGGACGTGATATTTCCGTTTTGGGAAGGAAAAACTATGTATTGAAGCATTACGGAAGTCTTCCGTTAAAATCAGTCAGAAAACACTCTGAAAATTCAGGTTTTTTTTTTTTTACTGTGTATTCGTATTTGGGAAGTTAATACGAAATAACCGTTGGTTTTACGGTCATGTGTGTACTTCGGGAGATAGTTTTGAGTGCTAAAATCTGTGCATAGTATAAATATCTTGTAAATAAATTTCTCTGTTTTTACAAAGAGTTAGTGAGTGGTTTAAAGAGCGACGAACCGCAACAATATGGTCTTTTATTACCTAAATTATGTTTCGAAGAGACTTGTTCTTTTGCAACTTCTTTTGCCTTTAGTCACAAGAATGGAGATATCAAAGCAGTCAGCCCATATATGATTCTCAGCGAAAAGACATTTTCGGAACTTCACACAAACTTTTCAGAAGAAAGTATGCACCCATTAACTAAAAAACAACTGTCATATGTACTTACGTGAACATGCAACCCTCCCCCCCCCCCCCGCACAACCACCACCACACACAATACATGCATACGAATATATATTTATATATAAACTCCAAAAAAATGCTGTATGCAATAATTAAATGACAGGTCTAATATTAATATCAAAAGTCTTTTTACCCCATAGAAACGTTATTATATTGTCTCGAAAGTATTTTAAAGTAGACAAAACATTTTGCTTGTCTGGAGAAGAAAGAAAACTGCAGCTATTATTCTTCAAACAAATCTTGAGAATAATAAATTGAAAAAAAATTTTTTTTTTTTAATATTTCGGAAGTACCCTTGAAAGTTTTCGGAAACGTCGGAGAATTTCGGATCAGAATCACTCTTGCTCTCAGCGCTGGAAGATATAGATTACTTGATGGTATTACAGGATAAATATCGTGATATAGACTGTAATTATAAGCTGATACATATTATGATATATGTCTAATCACCCAAATTTACATTATCTGAAGTTAACCACTTTAAATTCAATCTTAGGAATCATTCATAAATGATGTCATGCTTCGACGGGGGAGGGAGGTTCGTGAAATTGTGACAAGGGGAGGGGGTAACAATTGTGACATGCTTAGGGAACATACATGGGTGATTCTCAGCAGAAAAAGAATTTCGGAACTTCACGCAAACGTTTCGGAGAAAGTATGCACCATCAATTAGTTTTTAAAATTAGATACCTAGGCGATCACTCCCCCCTCCCCCCCCCCCAAACGCACAATACATACGTATATATATAGCTCAAAAATAACAATCCAAGTAATTAAATGAAAAGTCTAATATTGAAGTCCCTTTGTTGCCGAAAACATTATTGTACTGATTCTTTTTTAAGTACAAAATATTTTGCTTGCCTGAATGTAGGGAGAAAAGCAGATACTCTGAAAAATGAAATCCTAATTTTCGAAGAGGAAAAAAAACGTGGCATCATTTATGGACGGTCCCTTAGAAGTATCCTTAATTCGCTAAGCCATGTAATGATACCCCAAGCAGTGATTGGCTTTCTCATCCCTCTTTTCGATGGCCACTACAATGACGAAATAAAGTTTCAATTCATTCCGTCGGTGATGGGGATACAAATGAGACAAAAGGAGTGAAACTTGACTCCGCAAACAGTTAATAAGAGGTTCGATTCCATTCATTTGCAAGGGTCGTCATCTGGCCCCCAACTCAATGCCGGTTAAAACCTTTTAAGAACTTCATTCAGCAGCACCTTATTGAATACTTAATAATTCATTCAATTAAATCACGATCCCCTCCTCTCTTTTCTCTGCACTCTCAGAAATGGAGCTCTCACTTTTAACAACCAGAGCAATAACTACAACTGCAACCATGACTACAACCGAGTTTAAAGAAAATGGCTAATTTTGGCTAAATTCTTTCTGGCAACTGGCTAAAGTCGTCTACCGTTCGTAACCTAAATTGAGTGAAGATCTACTTTCCAAGTTCGGCGACCACCAAGACTTAGAGGACCGGGTACATTATTAAAAAGGCATGTTGGGGTTGCGCCTGTCTTCGAATTTTAGGTCGGTTCTTGTTAAAGCAAGTTTTGATGCTCGATGCTTATAAAATACCTATTTTAAAATTTCCAAAATAATGTTATGTTAATGCCGTTAACTCACATCAAAACATCATTAGCCATTTTCTTTAAAAGAACAAAATATTAGTATATTTCAGATACTAATATACTATTTCTTTTAAATTTGATTAAAAAAACACTTATTTCTTGTCTAGTTTTGTTTTTTAAATTAAAATACACATGTGAAATAATCTCTCACTGACAGCATAGTTAATATGACGGCTGACGTTACATATTATTGGGAAGTTTTTTTTTAGATCCGGCAAAGGGTTGACAAATTAATAAACATTTTCTGAAGAGAAAAAAAAGTAGATTCGCCTTGTAATTCAAAATTCATTTGTTTTTTTATTTTTCAAAAATATATGAACTGTGCAAAATGCGGCCATGATCGACTCGGCTAAAAATGTGCTCCCGATTGACCGGCCAATCCCAATCGACGGGTTGCGGACCACTGTTTTAACAAAATGTGAATATCTAAGCATTAAAAGAAAGGGTGTCTTTAAATGCATGTTTCCAGAGAAAAGGGAAATTTTAACACAGATACAGAACATAAAAGAATAACTGTTGAATTAAATTATTTTTATCCATTATATCACTTCTTGTATCATTTTGACAAAAGCATTTCAAGTCGATGAAAATGTTAAATTACACTGTGCAAAAAATTTGATTTTTTTTTTTTTTTTTTTTTGTCCTTTAGATGAAGCTGTGTGATTTTATATAAACAAAAGGTGCTTGATTCAAACATCCAAACCAAAATAGTCCATCACGTACCGTTTTGGCTCGAGACTCCTTTCTCATATTTATATAAATTGCTTAATTATTGAAAACACAAACACTAAAATTTTTTTTTTTTTGGCCGTTTCATTTCAGAAAATTCTACCAAAAACTAGCTATCACGATTGTAAAGTCGCCAAGCTTGGAGTGAAACAACATCGGTATCTCTCATTTCGTAACAATACAGTAGAATACATATAGCGAAAAAAGAACGGAAAGTTACATCTAAAGGACAAAAAAAAAATTCAAATTTGTGGTACAGTGTAATTTAACATTTTCATCGACTTGAAATGTTTTTTTTCAAAATGCGCAGCACTTTTTAAATTGATTTTACAACATCCTCTCTCCTAAAATTATCTGCGTCATGACCCCCTTGTGGACACCCCTGCTCGAAGTCAATTTTGTTTTCTGCAACACAAGATGTCACGTAAATCAAGCTGGGGGCAGGCGTTTGCTCCCACGTAATCCCCAAAATAACAGATCTGGATTTAGAAAAAAAAAATCTTGCTTCGTAAATAGAATTTCGTGGGCACAAATGACGACTAACTACCAAGAGTTTCGAATTGTATCTCTTCACTCCCACTATTCAAAATTGACAAAGTATCATCGTATAGGTGGAAGCACATATTTTTTCAGAAAGAAAGTTCACAAGATCAGCATGTGCCCATTTTAAAGTTGCCTACTCTTCCAAAGATGGGAAAAATATATCTAAAATCAAAAGTAAATTAAAATAAATAAAGTGATATTATAATAATAAAAAAGCAAAATTCCTTTAAGGTATACATATACCTTGGACGTTTTTTTTTTAATTTTAATGTCAGTCTTTTTAAATTTTGGGAGGATTATAAGAGTATAATATGCAACATATTCGCATACATTTTTTTAAAAAAACATTAATAATTATTTAATTAATACAAATTTAGTTCACTAATTAAGGTTTCATCGCAACGGTAATTAGCACAAATATAATTAATTTTGAACCAAACTTCTTAATGTAAATCAAATAGAATGTGTTCACACATAGGCCCTACCGAAATATAATGTCTAACTTAATTATTTTTTGAGTTATAACATTTAACCTGAAAAGTATCACAAAAACAACATTTTTTACAAAAATAAAAATATTGCAAAATAACCGAAAAATCCATTTTTTATCAAAACTATTATATTTTTGTAGCCATTTTAAAAATCGGTTAATAACGTCTTACGATATCACCGTTGGAGAACAACATACCTTAAAAAAAAGCAATTCTACTTAAAATGGATTTAAAGTTAGCGAATTTATATACAAGTAGGTATAAAAGAGAATACTTTTATGCCAATTTTACAAAATTTTGTGAGGACGGCAAATGCATAAAATATAAAATATTTGCATTAAAATTATTTTAAACAAATAAATATTTATTTAATTAATTAAGATTTAATTGCCTTCCCGAAACTGTATGTAAATAAAGTATTTTAAAATAAGAAAGTTATTGGTATCATTTTAAAGATAATTAACGGATGAATATCTTGGAATGAAAAAACGAAATTGCATTTCTTGCGATTTCCAACGTATGTGACGTACACCTTAAAAAGTTCGAGCATTCATTCTTAAAAATATTTATTGCACCGTATAAAAAAAAAAAAAAAAAAAAAACTAGGGGTTATGATATGAGGATATGGATGTCTGTCCCACCTTCCTCCAAACTTTTGAGAGAATGCTCTAATTCAAACACTTTCCTTTCATTCACTGTTTATACTCAAGCTTCAACATATTTTACAATTTACTTTTAAAATTGCTATTTTTCCATTCGACGAAAAATGTATGGTTATTAAATATCTTTTGATAGTTTAAAAATGAATGCATTCGCTTTTAATTTTTTCTACATAAATTGATGTTTGATAACTTTTATTCTTTTTCTGCATTCCCTTTTCTCTATTTTATATATTAAAATGCATACTATATTTCAATATTTCTCGTGTATCAATGATTTCCTCCACAGTCTAGCTCAAGGTTTCTCAACGGGAGTCATATGGTCTCATTGGGAGGAAGGCACATAAAATAATCTAAGGGGCCATGGGAAGGGGGCCCCCGTAGCTGACTTACTTCAAACTTTTAAAATCTTTCACCCTAAGGGTAAAATATTCCATATAAATTTTTACCAAAACTCACAATGCATAAAACGGCTCAAATCGGGAAACTTTTTATTTGACTTGGCTTTCATGCGGAAAAAGAGCAAAAATAATTTTATGTTTTTCTCAATGTTTTCCCTAAGAATGTATCTGTAGTTTTGCAGCAGAAAGAAGAAGAAATTATTCATTCGGGAAGAGAAGAAAATGTGTGAACGACACAAAAAAGAATGACTGATTTATTCATCAACCTATCTAGGCAAGCAATACATTCCTCCGAGGGGATTTCGTCCTTTTGTGCACTTTGCTTGACACTCGCGGCGGAAAAAGAGGCATAATGAAGTGAAGAGAAGAAAAAAAAGAGTCCGCTCTTTCTTCTTGAGCGACAAAAGGAGCAACAAGTGAACCTTCTCTTTTCTTATAATCTGGACAACATCCCTATTCAATAGAAGGATTAGGAGCGGATGATACTTTTTAGAGTGATCTTGTCACTGATTCAAAAAGTTTCTTCAGAAGGATATTTTGACTAAAAACGTTTTTTAAACGAGACAAAATTTGCATAGAGTAAACCGACTACTCAACCTTCGAACTTCTTTTACTACTGCTTCCCTCCCCCTCCCCACAGTATTCGTTTTGTGAATGACACAATCGACATTTGCAAGTCAATCCTTCTGAAGTGAGAACGGACCAAATACATTTATTTTACAAAAATCGGTTTCCCGCACCTTAATCCTTCATTTACATGATTTTTCGAACATTTTCTTCCGACTTCGTGAACTCTTTTTCTCCAGAAAGCTAGTGAAAAGAAAACCTCTGCAGTGAATAAATGCATTTCTAAGAGAATATTTTAGTCTACCATATTAAAAAAATAGGGAAAACATAACTACTATTACTAGTTCAGCTATCATTACACATATATATATATATTTAGGTATATATATATATATATATATATATATATATATATATGTCAGTGTGCACTAGCACATCAAGGATTTTTCTTTGATGGGGAATCAAGGTCAGGACTAGAGATACATCGAATTTTGATTCTGCCGAAAATATTTGTCTGACGGATCCGTACTGTATATCCGGATATGATGCTGCAAATGCTATTCATATTTTGAAAATCCTCAAGCTTGCTAATACGTATAAAGTTCTAATTTACATATATTTTCAACTTTAATATTCGTTACAAATGAGTTATTTTCTAGTGTATTCCTTGTGCCATTGGAAAGTGCAACATTCGGTGAGGTATTAAATATTTCAATTCCTCCTTTTTTAAAGCAATTTTACGCATAATTTTAATTTTTCATTTAATTAGAGGATCATTCTGAAACTTAGTCTGATTTCTAAATTTATTTCTGAGACGAAAGATTGTTAGGCAAGCGGAAGTCCCATACAGTTTCGCATTTCAAAAAATATCCTTTTGGGAATAAATTGGTGATAGGAAAAATCCTAACGAAGCATTTAAATTTAGGTTTGTACTTTTAATACTCTATAATGTGTTTCATTGTTTTATCTTGTTGGATGCACCTAAGTCTCCTTAAAATGAATGTCTACATCGGGTCTGGAGTGGTATGGGAGCTCAGCTCCTCTCCTTGTCTTTTTTCGGGGTTTTTTAAAGGATTAGGTTGAATTGCAGACTGATTACGTGTGAGTATAAGTAACTTATACGAATGCTCTATGAATACTCTTTATTATAAATATGAATGACTCTTTTTTGTTCGAAATAAAGCCCTGACCAGTAGAACGATTTTTTTAAACTAGAGGTCGACCAACAGTCGAAATTCAACCTTAATAATAAAAATTAGCATGGAAACATTATGCTATTTTTTAAGTATTATTCGTCAAATTTGGCGATCATCGTCGACTTAATTTTAATCAACCTCACTTAAAGCAAACGTATGTAAATCACAGCCGCCGCAGGGCCAATGGCGCTCAGAAATGTAACTGCTCGTACTCCTGCCGATGTCGTACTAAGTGGAGTGGCAGGTGAGTAAAACTTAAATGTTTGCTTCCATACCCACTATTCTCACACTTTTCATTTCATTGTTTCAGAGACGCCTTCACTCAAACTCTTATTATTATTGCTCTTAATATGACTGCTTAGACGCAACGAACTCTTTTTAACAATGAATTTTATATTTATTATCTAATCATTTACTCAGCATGTTGCCATCTGCTATGCATGACAGATGGCAACACGTTGAGCAAATGATTAGGTAATAAACATTACAGTTATAAATGAGGCTTACCTGATAAAAGAAAAGGGGAAATAATGAACTAATAATAAACTGTTTCCAAAAATGTTTTGATAGATATCACTAAAACTCGTCAATAGCTACTAAAGTAAAAGAAAAATCGGTTGAAAAGCATGGGAGAAAATAATTCTTAACTGTTTTGCCTTTTCTGATTTATATACAGAAAATATTGAGTTTTCGTTAGTGTGTTCAAAGAGATTTAATGCAGTAAAATTTGACTAATTTCGAACTACATTTTTAGATAGCTTAACTGCAGCGCTGGGTCTGGAGGGAGCCTTTATTTTCTGAGGGGCGAAGAGTTCAAATGGGACGTCAGAGTAACGTTCCAGAGAAAATTAAAATTTCTTCTTTTAGATTTCAATTGCCGACAGGCTACATTTTCCCCCCTAACCACTCATTACGCTTTTAAGACTTCAATTTGAAAAACCCCGTGCCCTCCCCTCCCTCCTCTCTTCAAATGATTTAATACCTAATTATTTACTCAATCTAATTTAAAATCTTAATGATGATTCCTGTTAGCATTAAGATTTTAATGAAATTAAAATCTTAAATGATGACACTGTTAACCTCTTCAGACCCCAGAACTAAGCACACACAATTTTGACGCCATTTTTTGGTTTTCTGATTTAAAAAATAATTTCAAAACAAATTTAATTTTTATTTTAATTAAATATAGTTTAAATACTAATGAATGCCCAATTTCCATGTTTTTCATGTTTAAAACGAGGTAAATTATCTGTTGATTCATTTCAAAAAACAATGGTATGTTTTAGCTTCCAAATGGCACAAACAGTCGTTAATAAACAGTATTTTAAAATGTACCCAATGGGGTACACTTGGACTGAAGAGGTTATGATATTAATTTCGAAAATTTTCTGAAGAAGAACCTAAGAAAAACCCTGTCGTTTGACGTCTCCAGAGAATGTCTAAATTGATTTTTAAGAGTTAGTAGTCCATTTAGATAGCTTCACTGTATATATAGCTATTGATGTGTGTGCGTTTCATCCCTCCCACACCCATGAGTTGGTTCTAAAATGAGCACCGCTGTTGCGTGCACCATCAGGAGAGAAATTCTTTTCTTTCAGCTTACGGCAGTGCCATAACATACCGTCGCATTCTCTTCTCAAGTGACCGCCTCTCTTGTCTGCACCATTCCTCCGACCTGATGCTAAAAGCAATCCCATCCTAAATGCAATGAATAAATAGATAAATCTATCGATCAGATGTCTCCATTTGCATGGGGTGTGCGTGATTCCGTCTGTGCTCATCGAGAGGCTCTGCGTGATCCGGACGAACCCCAAACAGTTCTCTTACTCGGGAGGGAAAGATTTTTTCTTATCCGGGAACTTACAACGAAGATGAACCTGATCTCGAAATGATTTTTACGGAACGGATTTCTCTACGTCTTCTTTTCCCAGGGTTCACGCTCAATTCTCGAAATAAAAATGGAGCACTTTTCAATCCCGTTTTTCAAAAAGATGAAAGACCCTAATATAAAGAAGGCACGAAATTCGGAAATCCGGCCATTTTTTTTAAACATCCGGAATCAGATCCCACCACTGCACGAAAGATCAGCTTCTCCGACATGTCACCTTTGATGTTAAAACCTTAATTCATTTGCGTTATTGAAAATTTAGGTAAATAAATTGGAATTTTGTGAAGGGTCTGTTTCGATTAAATGGAATTTAGGGAAGGGTCCGCTTTGATTAATTGGAATTTTGTGAATGGTCTGTTTTGATTAATTGGAATTTCATGAAGGGTCCGTTTTGAGTTATTGGAATTTTGTGAAATGTCTGTTTTGAGTTATTGGAATTTTGTGAAAGGTCCGTTTTGATTAATTAAAATTTTGTGAAGGGTCCGTTTGATTAATTGGAATTTTGTGAAAGGTCCGCTTTGATTAATTGCAATTTTGTGAAGGGTCCGTTTTGATTAATTGGAATTTCGTGAAGGGTCCGTTTTGAGTTACTGGAATTTTGTGAAGGGTCGGTTTTGATTAATTAAAATTTTGTGAACGGTCCGCTTTGATTAATTGGAATTTTGTGAAGGGTCCTCTTTGATTAATTGGAATTTTGTGAAGGGTCCGTTTTGATTAATTGGAATTTCGTGAAGGGTCCGTTTTGAGTTATTGGAATTTTGTGAAGGGTCCGTTTTGGTTAATTGGAATTTTGTGAAGGGTCCGTTTTGGTTAATTGGAATTTTGTGAAGGGTCCGCTTTGATTAATTGAAATTTCATGAAGAGTCCGAAATCGGACCTGAATTTCTTCCGGCGCGACCCTGGCACGTATCATTGCTTTAGTTCGAAACATATAAGGAAATGTCCACTTTTCTGCATGACTCAGTTTGCTGGATGAGTCTTAATAAAACTTCTCACCACACATAATGTATGTGAGCCCTCCTCGGCAACCTATCACGAGTGACCTTACATCATTTCAAGCGAGTTTCAAAAGTAATCTATTTCATGTAAAAACTAAATTACAAACACATTAGTATTCACTGGAGTAGAAAAAAATAAAATGAATGCTAATCATTATAACAACATGTTATCTCCATGCTAAAGTTGTAGCATGAGTTTTAATGAGGGTCCCCTCTGTTTCCTTCAAAAGCAGAATTCAGACTACTTATTATTAACTTCTGAAGAGCATAGGCACTTATTTTGTTAGAAAGGTTTCCCAACTTTTAAAAACAAATAGATGCAACATCATTTGGAGGAGAAATCAACTTTTGGATGCGGGAAAATCAGGGGCTGGAGCATGGAACAACAAAATACTCTACTACCCCTACTTTCTACTTCATTTTTTTTATACATAGTTTTGAATTGCAGTTAAAAATAATAAAGGAAAGGAGGGGGGTTGTAAAATTTTCTCACAACATTGCATATAAAACATTATACATTCATTAGAAAATAAATTGTCTATACATACTATTTTAAATTTTTTATGACAAATATACCTATCAATACATTAACAAATTAAGAGAATAAAAGTGATAAATAATATTAGGGTTCGTCCAACAGTCAAAATTTGACCGTAATAATTAAGTTCAGCATTGAAAACATGATGCTAATTATATAGGCGCATTCCACGGTCACTGACGCAACATTTGGAAGCAAAAAGTTTACTTTATGGAATTAGAATAAGTAAAGCATTAAATACAAAATGGTTTATTTTACTGCCTTATACAACAACATTAAGACATTAGTATACTGCCCTATTTGAGACCCTGTTATTCTACTCGTAATGGAAAAAAAAATATGTAAAAACATTACAGTATCGGACGCAACATGAAATAACCACATGTACTGGAAAATACAAAACAAATTCAAAAATCTGTGAATTATGAATTTGTGAAAAGGAAATTTTTTAAGTACTGCATGCTTAAAAAGATGAACACTTGTGTTATTCTTTGGCGTTATGCTTAATTAATAATACAGTCGACGCTCGATATAACGACCATCTGCGCGTCCCACTGAAAAAGGTCTTTATAATGAGTGGTCGCTAAAAGAGGTAGAATTTTCTTTAAAAAATATACATGCATCATGCACATTCAGTTTTTCCATTAAAATTGATAATTTTAAAAAATTTCAACTAAATGCTCAAATTATTTTTAATCATTGGCATTTCAAAAAAAAAATATCAGTGCAAAATATTATAACAAAATATTAACAGATTTTAAAGTAGAAAGTATAGCGAAAAAATTACATTCACACATCTGGAAGCAGAGCTTCTGAACTGACATGACACCTCGTTCGGTTAATACGACGCTGTATTGGAATAGACGATTCAGAAAGGTCGCTATACCTAAAGTAAATTAACATAGAGTTCATAGGGATAAATTTGGGATTTTTACCACTGGTCGTTATAATGGAATGTTCTTTATAATGTGTAATCGTTATAAAGAGCGTTGACTGTATATGCATACAAAAAATAGTAGTCACTGACACAACACATAGGAAAAACGGGCTTCTAATATTCATCTAGGGACAGCCAAATTGTTTATTGTGACGAAGGTTTTTCTCACAAGGAGAGTGCTTGTAAAATAACTTCTGTATCCCCAAAAAACATAAGAAAGTGATACTTGTTAAAAATTTTCATTTTAATGTTTCCCAAAGATGTTCACTTTTACATGGAATTCACCTATAACTTTGTACGGAATGAAATACTTCATTCCACACAAAGTGTCATTTCCCCCGTCACTCCATATAATGTATTTCATTCCGTACGGGGTCGCCGCATTCCCCTACAATTCCTAAAAGCGTCGTCCAGAGATAATTGTGCTTTCATCTCCGGCTATTTTGCTGTCTCGTGGCATTGTTTTCGTGATGGGCATCAGCTCTATTTCCGATGCAGGAGCATGATCCTCCCTCGTTGGTGAGGGAATATTATTTCCGGTGTGGGAATCCCCAGAGAACGAAAGGCGAATAATAATTCCGGTGGCAGCGGGATATCGCAGACGACTTGTTTCTGGTGCCGCGAAACGAAAACGAAAAACTACAACAAACCGACTTCTTGCATTTCGATGAGATGTGGGCTAGGACCTTTTTCGCTTCCTCGTACGAAGTGGAAGAAATCTGGTAGGGGACACTGGGGTAAAATGGAACCGCCCCTATTATCTATATGATTACTTTCTTCTAATGTTTCATATTTTGGTACATAGTTGGTAGCACTAAAATAGTGATAATTACTTTGCAACTGTGTATCTAGGTGACAATTAAGCCTTTTGTTCTAGAAAATTGATTTGTGGTTAGCAAAAGTTAATATTTTCATCAAAACTTATATTCTTTTCTTCATTCAAAAATTATGATTAGAAAGATATTACGCAGCGCAATAAAAAGATAAGATCATATATTATTATATTCGATGTAGCTAAATTAATTTAATAAAAGTGGGGGTTTTTTTGACAATTTTTTTAGACTTCCACATGGGATAAAATGAACCATGGGTCATTTTCATTCCATGATAATAAATCAGCCGTTAGATTTGATCCAAACAATACGAATAAACAGATATTTTGTAAGGAAGAAGAAATGAGTCTTCCAGATTCTATGGTGCCACAAGAATATAGCAGACTTTCAGTAACACAACAATCTTTTGGTGTATCAGTTGCGAATTTCAATGTGCGTTAATTTTATGTTTTATTTGTATAAATCAGTATAATATTCCTTTATGTTTTGTACTGTTAAAATTGCACAACATTAATTTCTTTTTTAAAAAAAATTGCCTGTTGTCCATAGCATACCATGCCATGGACCCTTTTACCCCGGGTTCGTGGTAAAATGGTCCACTTTCTCTCTTTCTATTTAAAAAATTATATTAAGAAAAGTATGAGCAATAGTTATTTTTGATTGAGTATTATAAAACCTAATATATAGGTAATGTGCTTGGCTATTTTCAAGATTAAAAAAACATCACTTTGAGTGTAAATACTCAAAATTGTCAAAGCTGGTCCGTTTTACCCCAGCCTCCCCTACTCATGGAAAATGCTCACTCACATTTCTAAAGGTTACTAAATAACATTTAAAAGCACGGTTAATACTAAATTTGATGTTTTTTCTAATGAAACTCGGGTATTTAAGTTCCCATTTGCAGAGCGACCGGGAATTACCGTAGAGAGGAGCGCCATCCGTTCATAGACGAGTACTAAAACGGTGGAAGTGCTACTTCACTTATTATGTATTTGGATGGCACCAGATGGCGCCAGCACAAATACGCCACCTTCGTTTTTTGACCTAAGACTGAGGGGAAGGGAAATCCTCCATCCCCTTGGAACTGCCTCGGGACTTCAGGGATTCTACCAATCAGAAAGGGTAAAATTTCTTACTATAAACATCTATAACTTGACGAATTTGGTGGGAAGCATACTTCCCCACGCCTTAGAAAGGGTCAACTGAGCATTTTAAGTAAAAAGTTGGTATTTTGTCAAAACCTGTATTACATTTGCATGAGTTAACATTCCTTCAAGATAGGCAGTTTCTTAGCAATAGAGATACAGCGTTTCTCAACTTTTTCTCCCTATCTTAGACAAAAAAACAAACGATCTCATGTGTTATTTTGTCATGACCAGGGATCTTGAGCAATGGAGCCTATAAATGTGTTGTACTTCACTTCAGTTTTTTATTATAAAGAAATTAACCAAAGGGGGAAAAAGGTATATAAAAAATGTAACCTATTAAAATTATTCGTAGCACGCAATGGAGCCGCAACTCAAGAGAGTGTTTGTTCCAGATTCCTGGTAGCATCTTCATGCTCACTTAAGAGCTTTGCACAGCACTTTTTTTTCTTTCTAACGGGACTGCGCATAGTTACTAACCTTTGCAGACCTGGTGCATTCACCGGAAACCGGCATCCCTTCTTTCACGTAGTACCCCTACCGGCGGATGCCATTACCACTTGAGAATTTTGAAGCTCAGTTTCCCCCTAGACGGCGGCACCTGAGCTCTCTCATTGATGCGACACTGCACTTGGAATTTAATTTAGCCGAGCGTATCCTAGCCAAACAGATACTCAAGGGATCTTCGGCATGCCGCATCATCATACGACATGGGCGCTGTCGATGTTCTGCATCTTAAAAATCCACCGACTTGGGCCAGGTTTGCTGATGCGAACTTGGGTGCACGAAGACAGAGCCTCACCACTAGGCCATCCTGCCAGCGCCGACAGGGTGGCGTTGTGGTAGGCACTGTTCCTCGTACAACAACATAAAAGTATGCGCTATACACAACGTAAAAGTACACATGCAGACTGCACAATTAAACAAAAAAAATGTACATACACATTTGCAAGTGTTAACCAACTTTTTTTCCCCGACCTTACTCAGCATTCAAAAAACGGGATGTGACTCAGTCACATAATCTACTTTCATTACTGAGCGCATTAAACAAAATGCAAAGGCCATTAGCGCGGCGTAAGAGGAAGCACCAAACTTTTGTTCGGCTTCATGCCTCCGATATCATTTTTCGCTGCGAAGGTGAAAGTCGAAGCGAGTTAACTGCCTTGAAGATGTCAGGGGGGTGAATAATGATCATAATGATGCGATTACCTCGTCTTTGAGATATTCATTCCGAAGAAAGAAATTGGGCCCATTTCTGACTGTTGCACGTCCATTTTCAAAAGTCAAAGCACGTCCTTTCTCACTGTTGCACGTCCATTTTCAAAAGACAAAGCACGTCCTTTCTCACTGTTGCACGTCCATTTTCAAAAGTCAAAGCATGTCATCTCTCACTGTTGCACGTCCAAATTTCAAAAGTCAAAGCACGTCACTTCTCACTGTTGCACGTCCATTTTCAAAAGTCCAAGCACGTCAAATCCAACACGAATTCAATATTACACAGTCTTACATTTCCTTAAAATTTGGCACAGATGTACTCTGGTATACACGTGCGAAAATAGGAAATTTTGACGTGACGTGTGTACACGATTTTGATTCACAGAGCGGCCACATTCCCCAAAAAGGGTCCAAAAACAGAAAACGGTAGATTTTTGAAATGCTCTAGAGCAGGGGCAGACTGGCCTTGGTGTCTGGTCGAATTTTTCTGTCCGGGCCATCCCTCCTAGTGGGCCAACACAATTTTTTTAATTGCGCTTTACAAATTTGAGTTTTGTCCCGCAGTGGACCTGTCGGTGGGAGCTCGGTTCCCTCTGAACACCGAAAGTGAAGCACAATCGACTGAGGTCAGTGGTTTGGGAGGGTGACAACCTCTCGCAGCTAATTGCTGTGCGTGTACGCTGAAGGGAGCTGGTGCACGTTAAATCCGACGTGGTTCCATTGTCGTCCAAGTGAAACGATGCATCTGGAGTTGCGAACACCAGGTGACGGTCTCTTATCTGGGAGCTGGTTCAAAAATGAAGAGTCCTTTCAAAAGGAGCAGAATCCGGACTCCTGCCTATAAGGGTCTCTTTAGAGTCAGGAGCAGCGGACCCCTTCTTGATCACTTCGCGCGAGAAGACAACAACAAATTGGAGTCTTGTTTGAAATATTTTCGTAAAATTATTAACACGTAGAATATATTTCTCTCGTATCAAGAAAAACGACATTGCATTAAAACATATTATTGCGTTCCGTAATTAAAATGTCTAAGTTCATGTTCTTTCAACATTAAATAGGTTCATTGCGATTTAAAGATAAAAGAAATCTCATGGAAAACCGTTGCTGATCTTTCATTCGGCAACTGAGCCAACGTGCCCCATTCACAGTGGACCAACTGGTCATTTTTGCTTTTCATGAATGTAAAAAATTATTTTAAAATCGTTTCAATAAACAAACACTAACTACGAAAAATATTATTTCTGAATATTGCTTGTCAAAATTGAAAATGTGATCTACTAATAAATAAAAAACGTTTATTTTCAACGATAAAATTTACTCACTTCAGTAAAATTTCAAAAAAATAAAAAATAAATAAAAAACCTACCCGATTCTTTAATGGATGCCTCTTTCTAGACGATCTTTATTTTAAGGAGGGTGGCGGAACAACACACATATGGCTGGACGGGCAACGTCATGCGCCCTAAACTTGTTGAAGTATTGCGACTGCACCAATATGCCCTATGATCTACTAAGCCCAAAGTAGCTTAAAATTGTATTTTTAGTGCGTGAATTTCGGAAAAACTCCAGTGGAGATCCTTAAAGGGGTATTCTCTTCTAAAGAGCTTTTAGGTGTTTTTTAAAACGCTGTAAATAAAAAACGGTAAAGATTTTTATCATCGGGTTTTTTATCGGTTGTTTATTTATATTTAAAAAGCACACAAAAAAGGTCAAAATTCAAAAAAATACAGGCCTGCAAAGTGGAGACTCAAAAAAAGAACTTCCCCCCAGTTGACACGATTCCACCCTCTTTGATGATCTGAAAACAAAAATATTGGTTATTTCTTCAAGAGTAGGAATGCCGTTATCGTTTAAAAAAAAAAAAAAAAATTCGCAAAATGGCGGCCATGTAAAAAAAGCGATTTTTTTCCCTCAATTTTTCAACTTTGGCAAATTTTTAAAAAATAATAAGAAAAAATTTCAAAAAAGCTCTCGTCAAACGATAGCGACATATATTAAGAAGCTCTATACCAAATTTGAAGTAAATGGATCCACTGAAACATGAGATATCATGTCAATCGTTCCGAAAAACATAGTTTCGAGACAAACGCGTTTAACGTTTTGAGTCTCGTTTCGGGCAGTCTAAGTCATTTTATATGATGTTCTATACTTACCTTTATTAAAGGTTTATATTGAAAATAAAAGATTTTGTACGACACAGGGACCATTCAGGTTTTGAAGTTGCCTGCGGCTGGCTATTGATTCGTTTCGGTCGGAACTTTGAAAATAATTAATGTTTTTAAAACATCCTTTTACAGGCATATTTTTGAAAATCTAAACGTTGAAAATATGCAAAAAAAAAACGACTTTTTTAAAATTTTTAACTAAAATACCCCCTTAAAGCCACAAACATCATCAAAGATGATCTAAAATTGCACTTTCAAAACTTCCATTTTGAAAGATCACTTTGGGAGATTCCTGAACCCCTCGCCGTCCCCAAACCTAGACAAATATAGCCTAAAAATGCGTTTTTAGGACTTCAATTTCAAATAATATTTAAGGTCAACCGCCCCCCTTCTCCAAACGCTGCAAAATTTCGCTTCTGTTGAAATAGTTTAAATTCAGTCCTTACCTTTGAAAATTTTCCATGGAAAAGTTCCGTGGTTGATGAGTCCTCCTCCTCCCACCCTTCCCATTATCAGATGTCCCAAGGGTGCTCGTCTCATTGTGATTCTCAGTTTATGAAGCGCTTAATAAACGTAATCCAAAATGGGTGAATAAAATAGAAAGTCATTATTTACGAGATTCCATTTTAAGCAACCATTAGCAGACGCACGCAATGCACCTTAATGAATATTCAAGAGGCATCATTAGCCCTCATCAGAACTACTTTTCTTCCACAAACAAGTGTCCCCTTCGTTTCTAGAGTGGGACAATCTTATCTTCCATCTATTTTGCAGGCACAATTAATGTGATATGCAAAGTTAAGTCAATTAAAACGTACCATGCGTTATGTTGAGCTAAGCCCCCCCCCCCCCCCTCCTCTTGCTTCCTATATACAAGGTGTTTCTAAATAAATATCGGGTTTTAACGCTTTTCAGTACAGTGAAACCCCGCTATTCGTCCACCTCTCTATTCGTGCAACTGGCTATTCGTGCAACTTTTTCAAGTAAAATTCAACTGGCCATTCGTACTTGTCCCGCCATTCGTACGGCGCCTGGGAACAGGGCTGCCAGTATTTTCTTCTTTAAAGCAACAAAATCGAGAAATTATGCTCTTTTTGAACTCGCCTGGGAGTTATTTGTTTGGCGTTTTGGATTTTTTTTAGTTTTAATACTTTTTGGGACCTGTCTTCATTCCCAGCCGCTATGCAAAGGGGAGCTTAAAATACCCAATGCCCTAACTTCTCTTTTCGGTAAATGCGTTTTCCGTTTGCAGAACGACCATCCTTTCATCAGATCCATAAAAAGCAGAGAACAAAAGGAACAACTTTGGACAACGGAAACCGATGGACCTCCTACAAGACTTGTCTTTGATCTATTATTAAATGAAAACTATTTCAATAATTTAATACAGTTCTACCTTCAACCAGTGCGATCTGCCTGGCAGAATGCCAAGAAGAATCCATTCATGTTCAAGGGAAGAACTGCTGGTAAAAGGAATGTGCCGCTTTTGTTCTCGTTCTAGTTCGTTCATCACACTTTATTTCTTCCGAATAGACAGCTTACAGAAATGAACAGTGTCATATCTACAAATTGGACATTTTTCAAGAGAGGCGTTTGAACGTTTTACAATTTGTTTTATTTAATTGCCTTACTTGTTTCAATGATTATTACAATCGATTCTGTTCAGAAAATAGTTATTGTTCTAGTTTTCTCTCACATGATGCATGTTAATAATGTCAAAAAAATTAACAATAACTATAAAAAGTATTTATTACAGTATTGCACCAAAAATATGAAGTTGTCCTCTCCTTAATTTTTGAAGATTTTCTTACAGCAGTATTCCCAATATAAAGAGCGCAAAAATCTGAACATTGATATAAAAACCAAAAAAAAAAAGATTTTTTGCAGATATGACACTGTTTATTTCTATAAGCGATATGTCAGTTTATAAATGTAGTTTCCTTCAACAAACTGCACCATTTTGATTGGCCTATTAAATTAACGTGGCAAAACGAAACTCCCTAAAACTTGAATGGATTCGTTCTTTTCTGATATTCGCAAAAGCGACCAAATGTCGAAATTCTGTGGTCGAATTGTTTTTACTATTTTGAGTACCGAGTTTTAGTTGCCAGAAGAAGCGTGTTTTCGAGGCATCGCCTCTCAAAGTGCGTTTCAATCTCCAGACTAATATTAAAGTTCTCAGCGTTTGATTTAAAATTCCCACCTGTCTGGAAAATGTCCGGGAGAAGAAGAAAATTCAGATTCTGGGATTTAAAATTAAATCCGAGTTCGGTTCCAAGAGCTGAAACTTATATTTTTTCGTCTCGCTTCAAAACCTAACGATGAATTTTAAAAAAGGGTATTTTTCGGAAAAATTGTTTAAAAAAACAGAACCGACTTCAAATTATAAATTAAGCTAAAAAGTAAAAACAACAAACTCTTTCCTTAAACAACATTGGTACGACTTTTAACCAATTTTAGAAGTTGGCTCAAAATTATGGCTAACTATCATTACACCATGTGTTACCAAACGTTAAAACTGTTGCAAACTCCCGGCATTTTTATTTGTAATTGATGCGCGATTACAAAAGATTTTATCTGTCATATTTTTCACAGACTTCAAAAATTATGTTTAAAAGTCGTATTGAGGTTGTTTAAAGAATTCATTTGTTTTTCGTTTTTTAGAGCAATGTATAACTTCAAGTAGGCTCTATTTTTGTCTAAAATATATTTGATTTTATTCTTTTTAGTATAAATACATTTTTAGATAAATTATTTTTAAAAAATCCATATCAAAGGGAAACCTTCTTTGAATGGATGGCACTAAAAACGAAACACTTGTATGATAAATTCCATTTTGAAGTCGATTTTGAAAGGTCACTAGAGCAAACATACGGATTGGATTTAATTTTTGCTTCAGAGAAGCCTTCAGTCAAACTCTTGTTATAATTGCTTTTAATATTACTGCTGAATGGCAGCAAACACTTTTTTAGCAATGAATTTATACATTTATTAATAATTTTCCCAACGAAGAAAAATCAAGCCAAGCCTTTCCAATTAAAAGAAAAATTCTTACTTTTCACCCATAACGTTTTTCTAAAACACAAATGCACGTGCTATATTTGTGTCAAATGAATGTGCGGTATTTGAGTTAGACGACCCTCTATGGAGTAAAGAAAAAATCATCAAAATCGGTTCATTTAGTGAAAAATTATGAATGAAAAAACAAAAAAAGGACTTCATTTCTGCCCTTAACTGTTTTTCTTATTATCTAATGTGGTCAAACAAAGGTACGGAACCTATAGGAAACCATCCTCGATCAGTTAACCCCTTAAGCGGTCAATTTTTTTACCACAAATGTTCCTAAAGAGAGCATTTTTTTAATTGTATATAATTAAAGTCCTAACTTGGTACAAAAGGAAAATGAAAGAACCTTTTTAAAAATTTCATAAATAATGAATTTAAGCATTTTTTTTTATTTTATAACTTTGAAACACAAATGCCCCTAAATGTTGGCGTTTTGCAATTACAAAGTATATACATTATACAGTGAAGACTGTGTTGCAGATCTCACGATCTATTGAAACCATCTACTGAAATACTCTAATACTAAAGACTCTTTGTCAATCTATTAAAAATACGGGCTAGTCAAAACAAGAAAGGCGGAAATATCAATGCCCGTATGCTGTACGGGCAAACCAGTTGGGGCCAACTTTGGGTAGTCCGAACGCCGTAAGAATCATGAAAATCGGTTCATCCGGTGCAAGTGACGTTGTTAGAAATTACGGTCAAATAGCCGCCAGCAGTCTGTCTGTCTAATTAATCGTTAAATTTACAGTTTGGAACATTTTTGTATCTTTACGGGTTCTAAACTATTTCCAATCAGCTTGGTCAAAAAGTCATAAATACAAAATTTTACGGTTTCATAACTAATATAGTTTCAAAACTGCAAACGTAAGTTTCCACGAGGTGCGAGGACACGGTGTGCCATTTAGCAGGAGGTCTGCCGGAGACGGGGATAGAACACGGGACCTCCACGGTGTAAAGCCAGTACCCCTTCAGGTGGGCCGTGGTAGCCTAGTGGTTAGCACGTCGGACTTCCACCTGGAAGGTCGCGCGTTCGATACCCACTGAAGACCACCATGTATACTTGGGGATATGTGCATGTAAAATCCGTAGACCCCACTACCTCTCCCCGCGCGTAAGCAATCCTAAGGCCTCGGCTAACAGGTAGGGGTCTGGTGGAGAAAAGTACCCCTTCAGATAAAAATGGAACTATGCAATATTACGCGATGGAATTCTAATCTTCACACTTCTTCGTTTCACAACCAAGACGGACGCACGATTGCTATTGACTACGAGACCTAGGTGGCGCTCGTAAATTACGGTTAGTTAAACGTTCTTAAGGAGAAACAGAGAATAAACGATTTTTTTCTCAATCAGCGGTTTGATTACCATTTTTAATGGTTATTCGACTGTTTTAATTAAATACGGTAAAATAACAATGAAATAAATTGTTATATTACTGTTTTTCATGGAAATTTGTAACAGTGTATAGGTCAATAAACAAAAAAAAACAACATACGGTATGAATGTATGACCTCCTCCTTTGTGAAGTCTGTTTTAATGAAGATGCGTCTTATAGTTCGTAACATACGGTATCAATATTATCAGAGATTTATCAGAAAATACGGGGGACAAATGTCCTAAATAACATGCAGTCATATCTGTAACTCGCACAATCAGTGCACAGAGGACCGACAACCTCTATCTTTCAAAAACAGGCTTTTTACAGCATGGTTCGGAGACATACATATACACATCACACGTGGGATATTATACGGTATTCATTGTCCCATACACTACATTTTACAGCCCATTTTTGGAGTAAGTTTTATTTTTAACCGACTTCAAAAGAAAGACGGTCATCAATTCATAGCGTATGTATGTACAGTGAAACTTGTATAAGTTGACCACTTGCGGCGCAGCACTTTAGTGGTCAACTTACGGCCTTATTCACCAACTGATTTGAACTAACGAATTGCAGATCGAAGGCTTTCTCGACCAAACAGAATAGTTCAAATTGAAGTTCGAGTGTTTGACAGAGGTTCATATCGGTTGGCGAATAAGGCTGCTAGACAGGGGGTCAACTTAGAGAGGGTAGAGTTTGTCACTTCTTACACTACGCATTTATACATTTTCTAACTGTTTAAAATACAGCTTCATGTAGTATTAACGCTACGTTAATACACGAGGTGTTTTATGAACATTTAATGTTACCGATTTGAGCCTGTCACACGCCCAAACCGCCGGTATCTGATTGGTTGATGAATAAGGCCCTTAGACAGGGGGTCAACTTAGAGAGGGTGGGGATATATTTTTACTTTTCCATTCTCAGACTATGCCATTCATTCTTTTTTAACTAATTAAAACTTTTAAGTTTACCTTGATGCATAAACGTTACTTTAAAATAGTAATTAGCTATTATATTCCACAATTATTTAAAGTATCATTGTAGAAGTGTAACCTGAATAGCTTAGAATGTATCATACAATTTTAAAATTACAAAACTTAGTTCAAATAAATATACGTATCTTATTAATTGTGTAAATTACTTATTTGATGGTAAAGATTTTCTAAAAAGACATAATTATAATATTTAAGTGCCTAAGTCAGATAGAACAAAAAAGATTTTTTTTTTTTTCGAAGAATAAAAGAATGCTCATAGTATTTCTCCCATATGGTTAAGTTAGAAAGACGTTTCATCCATTCAGACAAATATTGGTACAATGTTATAGCATAAACAATTACCTAGAAAAGTAAAGTTATTTTTTTCTCTTTTTAGACATATAAATAGATAAATATTATAGCAATAATTAGGCGGTCAACTTTAAAGGCTTTTTATAATACTCCCACCCAAATTTGGCGTACATAAATTTTCAATATATACAGGTGGTCAAGTGACAAAGGTTTTCTTACATTATATAATACAGGGATAATTCCGCTCCTGACGAAAGCTGTCCCCTTAGACTTTAGACTGGTGGTCAGCTTACATAGGTGGTCAACTTTACAGGTTTATTGTATATATAAATTTGCCACACCGCCAGAAGTTGGCCGTATTCGCCCAAAAGAGCCGGGAGGGGAGAGGGAGAAAAGAAGGTCCGCAATGAAGCGGTGCTTTTCCCGCCACTCGCGCGGCAATGCGGCAGAAAGCGATTTCCAGGCGCAGTCCCAGTTGCGGAATCGTTACGGGAGAAGAGACTCTGCCCGGTGGCCAATTTGTTACTCGTCATTTACGCGCCAAAAAGAATTCCCGCGCCACTCACGAAACAAGATTTCTTTTCTCCTTTTAACACCCTCATTTCTTTCTTCCTAAAATCGCATTCCATAGAACTCCCCCCCCCCCTCTCGAAATCCTTTTTTTTTTAAGATTTTTCTTTTTGACACTCGTTTCCATTCATTGGGCCACCCTCAGCCTTGGATAGTTTAAGTGCATACTGAGAGTTTTTTACCATCATTTTCATAATTTCTTTGGAGGATTCAGATTTTACTTATGCACAAAGAAAAAGATAGGTTTAAACGGGTTAGATAAGTTTAATAAGGTCTCAGGTATCGAAGATAAAAAGTTTAAAATGTGGTATTTAACTGTAAAATAAAATTTTCTTTTCAGTGTACTTTTTTCAATTACAAAAAACTTACTCGTAGTAAAGAAAGCATTATAATTTTTACTACATAAATTTCTAAAATTTATCCGCACACAAAAGTGCTGCGCGTCAGTGGTTGAGAATCACTGCATTATAGTTTTGATGTTTCTGGCGGGAAAATGTGAGAGCATCGAAATAGATTTTCTGTAAACATGCGGCGATAAATTACTCTGTAGATATAAAGTTGAAGTGATGACGTTTAACTTGTTGACTCAATGCATAGTTTGTTTATTATAGTATTGCGACATATTTGGCTTCTCTTTCGTGAATATTCTACGCCCGGAACAAGTATGATTATAGAAACTATCTATATATATATATATATCTATATATATATATATATATATGAACGTGGAAATATATTACCTGGAAAAGGCATAGAATTTTGTTTCCAAGGTGTAGCAGTGGTTTTGATTGGGAAAAAAAATCTTCCTTCAAAAATTATTCCCACCTTTTTACGAGCTTCACAAAAGACAATAACTATAGTTTCTATTTACGAATTTTCTTCATTCTTGAGTACTCAATATATTTTTCTGAGTAA
This sequence comes from Octonoba sinensis, assembly GCA_038502835.1. NCBI lineage: Eukaryota > Metazoa > Arthropoda > Arachnida > Araneae > Uloboridae > Octonoba > Octonoba sinensis. The sequence goes on from CM076604.1 coordinate 2,643,250, forward strand.
TTGTTAAAAGAGTCTATGGGCGCATTCTGCGAATCAGAAACTTCAAAGCAAATATATGGTTGATCGATCATTGACAGAAAATTATGTAAGTGAATGATTCATTTTAAGGTTCGTTATGAGCAAGTGGTGTCACTAAGTCAAAAAAAGCTGTATCTTTCAGTTTTAAAAACCAAAATATCGCTACTTGAAGTTCTTGTTGTTGCTGTTACTAATGCGTTTTGTGTGTCCTAGCTCCGCTTTGCAGAGTTACCAGTAATTAAGGCAATATGGTGGGCCTTCCATTTATAGATGAGCACCACAACGGTGGAAGTATGACTCGACTCATTATGTATTTGGAGGACTCCAGATGGCGCGCCCTTCCTTTTTGACCTACGAGAGGAGGGAACGGACATTCTCCACCGTCCGGTGCTCTCGGAAGCTTAGGGTCAACGGATTGTACATGCACGTATCCACAAGTGGGGGTTCATCAGCGGGTGGGGTATCGAACACCAATCCTAGGCTACTACAGAGCCGCTATTTGAAGTAGAAGCCTCATATGAGGGTCAGGGCGTAAGGAACGTTAGTGAGAACCAGAGCCTTATTTACCATTAGGCCCGTGAGACCCGGGCCTAGGACCCCCCTTTGAGGGGGCCCCCTAGTTTTGGTTATTATTATTATTATTATTTTGTTATTTAAATTTTTTTAGAAAAATAGTTAAAAATAGCATCTTTCAAAAACAAACTGTTAGTGTTCCGATGCTTCACAGAACATTTGTGCTATTATTTCAAAAATACAAGAAATTTTCCCTTTGGGGGCCCCCAAATTTTTGTCTGACAGTTTGAAATTTGAAAAACAAAAACAATTTTGCACTTTGGGAGCCCCAAGATTTTAATCAAACATTTTGTAATTTAAAAACAAAATCATTTTGCGCGTTGGCGGCTCCCAAATGTTAGTCTGACTCCTTGACATTTGAAAAACAAATTAGTTTTTGCGCTTTGGGGGCCCCCAACTTTTGGTGTGACTGGCAAGTTTTAAAAACACTTACTGAATGGTATGCTTAGTTTTTTTTTTTTTTGCGTGTGTGTAAAGGGGCCCCCAAACATGACTTGTGCCTATAGTGATTCAAAATGTAAATCGGGCCCTGGTGAGAACAATTATTCAAATTTAATGATTTAAAAATGTTTGCCTTCTCGTAATTACATAAGTAATTTTATTACTTTACAAAGTAATAAAAGCATCCTTCTCATTGGAAAGCAAAAAAAAAAGACACACCAAAAAAAAAAAAAAAATGGACCTTCATTCTCAAAGAGAAAGACAAATGACTCCAACATCAACCCAAAAAGAAAAAAGAAAAAAAGTCTTTCTCCCCAAAGGGCTTTCAAAGAAACTTTTTATTAAGTTTACTTTGTGGATGCTTCAAGTATCTAGCTTTTAGTTCTCCGGAATGTGCTCCTCTCAATGATTTCTAACTTTAATTTTCTGTTGCTTTTCTCTACCACTTTCGTATTTTGCATTTTGTTTCTTTCATGTTCTTTCTTCCGGAAAGAAAACGCAATGACAGATAAAAATTAGCAATGACTACTCGTAGAAAATAATTCCAACCGTGGTAGAGTAGCGGTTTAGGATGTCGGACTTCCAACCAGAAGATTGGGTGTTCTATAACCGACCCGCTGAAGACCCCCCCCCCCCCCACATTTACCCTTGTGGATACGTGCGTATAAAATCAGTAGACCTTGAAGTTCCGAGGGCCCGGTAGCAGAATTCGCGCAGAACGGCAGCGATCGCTGCAGATTTATCTTGAAGATTGCAGATTAATTAGCCACCTTACAAAAAAAAAAAATTAAAAATTCCACCGGGAAAAAAAGTTTCCCGGTTTTCAAATTATATTTTTCCCCCGGATAAATATTCACCCTTTTCTTCTAATTGTAAGAACTCTCAGCTTGCATTTCTTACTTTTCTCTTAGCTTGCATTCATTGCATGTTCAATTTTAGATTTCATTAATTTATTAAAAAATTCAATAATTATAATATTTATTTATTGTTTGCGTGTATTATTGTTATTTGAGAACGATTTTGAAATTCATAGTTTGCTAATTTCTATTTGGTTCCACATCATTTGATGCCGCAGATAAACTTTGACTTCTGAAACTTGTGCTGTAGATTGAAACAGTAGGGTAGAGAATCTCCCTTCCCTTCACTCTTAGGTCAAAAAAGGAAAGTGGCATATGTGTGGTGGCCCCATTTGGTGTCATCCAAATACATACTTCCACCGTTGCGGTGCTCAGCTATAAGCGGAAGGTGCTCCATATTGCCTTAAGTCCTGGTCGCTCCGCGTAAGGGAGCTCGGATGCGCAAGGAGCATTAGAAATGATAGAAAATAATTCAATTCCACAACTACTGTACTCAGGGCGCACCGGGAAACACAGGGGGAGTGGGGGGGGACGGCTCCCTGGAAGGTCCGGAATCGGATCCGCCCGCTGCGCGGAAGATCAGCCTTTCAAATGTCATGTTTGAAATTTTATTAATGAGCATGTTTTGAAAATACAGTAGCGCCTCGTTATATCGCGAAATGCGCGATCTAAACGATGCCGGCAGAAATAACTCAAAAAGTACAAGTGAATTGAGTGTCAGCGTAAAAAAAAATAATTTAATCTTACATAATGACAACTTTCTTTATCAAAATAGCAAATAAATCTTAACTTACCCATTGCTATTTTGATACACCGATCTTACAATATAAATTCATAACGCATTTCTATTGCTTTTTGGTGAAATAAGAGTCCAAAGTCTTTAAAACAGCAACTGGTTTGAGTAGAATCATTCTGCAGTCATGTAAGTTGGGGAATGGGAGGAGAATTGTTGCAACTTTTAACTGCAGCACATTCAGAAGAAAGGAAAACATTCCTGTTCAATGGCTTTGTTTAATGGGGAAAAGAGCTTTACTGAGAAGTGCAATCCAGATTAAAAACTTACTGCGGTCATTTGGAAGTTGCGGTATGTTTGAACATATGCATACAATTTATCTGTTTCAAGCATCATTGCCGGATGGCCGGTACGGATCCGTGAGGAAAGGGATACTCTATCCGGTGTCCGACTAAATCAATATCCGTTGCAGCCCTCATCTTGACTAGCATCCAACAGAATTCCGGATTTCATATGTTGCCGGTAACATATATGCTATACGTATTCATTCCTACATTAAAAGCCACAATATCTTTTTTTAAAATACAAAAAAGAGTTGTATTTGTATTTTAGTTAATAAATCTTGACTATAGAAAATTTTCTGAGCAATAAGCACTGAACCATAGAATTTATTAAAAAGAAAGTAATCAGTAACGTCACACACAAATGAACAAACAAAATACGATTACATACCCTGCGCCTACACCAAAATAAAAAATCTTTCCCCCAACATTTTATAATATTGCTCGCGTATCTCATAAAAGATTATTCCGAAAAAATGCTGCAGTTCCCAACTTTGTCTTTTGAATTTCATAAGACTGATTTAAAAATAGAGCAAGCTTGGAGATTTCTTTCTCTGAGCAAATATTTGGATTGCTTCCTAACACAGCAAAATTGTGTCTGTGTTTGAAGAACAAAATTTTTTCCCCTCATTCATCGAAAATTCGATGCAAATGCAAAATGGTAGCTGCTGAACATTTTTTATGCTTTTATCCCCTTAGCAATAAATTTTTTGTACTTTTTTAGGTTAAATATTCAAGTGCACTATTCAGATGGAAAAGCATGCGTCGACATTTAATAAAAAATAATCACTTTTGATACAAATAAAACACCGGTACATAGGACTATCGTGAAAGTAAAAGACAATCATAATTTAACACTCTCGTGAGAAAATTCAATGGTGATTAAGATAGTCCGCGGTACATAGGACTATCGTGAAAGGAAATTACAATCATAAGTTAACACTACCGTGAGAAAATTCAACGGTGATTTAAGACAATCGTGAGACCAAAAGACTATCGCGTGACTCAAAATAATAAGTGAAAAATATATCTCGACGCATGACACAAATACACTAAAAATTTTGCGTTTAGTTTTGGGTGTTCAGTTGGAAAGTTGAAAAAAACTCATTTTTTGATATATTTAAAATTCTTTTTTGCGTCTCTCCAAAAAAATACAAAATGTGCTTTTAGCATATGATAGTCGTCTACGCATTAAAAGTTCATTACGATTACTCATTTATTCTATTTTAATAGAAATGAGCAATCGCCATGAAATTTCGATTTGTAACTGAGGAACATTTATGCTGTGCCAAGTAACATTACACAATCCATGTTTTTGTAGGCAGAGACATTAAAAAATTTAAAATATCTCGAAAATGAATAATTTTCAACTTTCGTGACGTTTAAAGTTGAAAAATGTGACCGAATCCAAACGAAGCAATTGTTGCCATTCGACAAATAATAATTCTGATAGTTTCCTCAGAGCCAAAATTATTATTTTTTTCCCCTAATTTTGAAGATAATTTATGCAGTAATAGTGATCGAAAACCGCGTAACTAACTTCCTTGAAAAATCAAGTTAAACAAAACCGCTTAAAAAGAACGAATTTGTATCATTTTTATGATAATCTTATACATTCATACCTCCTTAAAAGGGTGTTCGCCCTATGATCAGGTGCCCTGGTAGAAGCATAGAACATTTCAAAGCCTACAATAAAATCTTTTTTTTTTTTTTTCGAATGGCGCTTAAAAGTAATATGTGTATGTGTCCAAAACGCAAATCCATTTTTAACTAAGCATTTAGAAAACCTTTTTGACTAAAAGTTTTTTTTTTTTTTTTTGCAGTTTAATGGAATGAATAAAAAATAAAGAACCATACCATTTTCTCCTCTGTTTTTCAAGCGATTTTCTTACTTTTTTCCCCTCTAGTAGCTATTGACGAGTTTTAGTGATATCAATTAAAAATTCTGGAAACAGTTTCTTATTAATTCATTATTTCCCCTTTTTCTTTGTCAGGCAAACCTCATTTATAATTGCAACGTTACATTGTTATAGAGAGCAGATGGCAACATGCCTTTGTTGAGTAAATTATTAGCTCATAAATATAAAAATAATTGTTAAAAGGAGTTTGTTGCCATTAAGCAGTCATATTAAAAGCAATGATAATAACACCCTAAGAAACGTATGCTCAAATCTCACGAAACTTTCCTCGTATTTGACGAAATGGCTTCGTGAAAAATGCTTTGAGTAAGTCTTTCGTCAGATTGGCGAAATTTGTGCAGTCCCTTTTTCAAGTCACGTGATCGCGCAAGGAAAGAATCGTTGCAAATGGCTAAATTTTCTTGACGATTGCAGAATCGTCGAAAACGAGAGTTCCATTTCTGAGAGTGAAGAGTTTGCGAGAAGGCTTCTTTGGAAAAGTGGATTGAGGAATGAGAATAGCGTATGGAAGCTACCATTTAGGTTTTATTGAACTGTCGCTCAACTTAGTATGAAATCGGCAAAAGTACAAGCGGTATATTTATGAGCCCTGACAACCTTTCTCCCGGAAAATTTTCAAGCGAATCAGATTTCAACAAGCATATGCCTTTCTTCATTTAATCAGAAGGTGATTTTTAAGATTTAATGTTTTTACTTTCTGAATTATAATGAGTATTTTTTATGATTTCAAATGTAGAGTTAATTTCTCAAATCCTTTTGGTGTTTGGCTCTCGGCTCAATTTGGCCGTGAACTCGGTCGATACTCATTTGTATATGGTCTATCCCGAAACTAGTCGGAAAAGTTCGATTCAAAAAGAAAAAATCTTGCTCCAATTGGTACATCAAGTTAAAAATGTTCGAAACAGGACCTTTCAGTACCCACAAAGCATTGACAGCATTTTCCCCAGTCTCAAGAACAGGTCCGACTTTGCCTAATTGGGGCCGGGGCAAAAATTTACCTTCTGGGCCCCCAGTAGCGGATTTAGGCTTAGACCCGTGAGGACCGGGCCTATTGCGGCAATCTTGAGGGGGGCCAAAATTTTTAAGACGACTAAAAATTATCTTAATTTATCTTAAAATCTCTTTAAATCTTAAAATTATATTAAAAATCGATTGGGATTTCTGTAAACTAAGACCAAATTTTAAAGTTTATTTTATTGCGCGCGCGCTCTTACTATCTAAACATAGTACCATTTTGAGTGTAGAATTTCTTTGTTAAAATAATTAATCAGGCTAGCACTAAAATCTGAAATATCTAACAAAAAGATTTTTTTTAAAAATGTTAATGCTAGTATATTATTTATTTACGAAATTAGATTTTTTTTTTGAAATTTTAATGTTTAATTTACACCTGAATTAGATTTCTTTTTATTATTGTTATTATTTTCTACACACACACATATGTTACGAAAAAAAAGGGCGCCATATCACTTCGGCCCTAGGGCGGCCTCAAACTTAAATCCGCTACTGGGGGGCCCCCTCTGCTTCACTACTTCAGTTACAATACGTTTGCTTTAAGTGAGGATGATCAAAGTAAAGTCGAAGATATAATCGCCAAATGTAATGAAACATCGTACATATATAAGTAGCATAGTGTTTTCAATGCTACATTTAATTATTACGGCCGAATGTTGGGAGAACTTTAGCTATTGTTATTAGAGGCAGAAAATAAATGTTAGCTTTACTGGTAGTATTTAAAGATACATGACACATAGAACATAGACATCGATTCTGAGTCAAAAACTCCTTGGTCCCCATAAGACATAAAACAAACTTCTTGACATGTTAACCATAAACAGTCTAAATGCGCCAAAGACCGAAAAACAGAACATGAGAGCATCAGCTCTAATATGCGATAAAAGGTCGTTTTCGATTGCCATTTTCTATTAAATTAAGATTTTTCAGTTAGGTGATGAAGTCTATAATTAGCTTATCATTCTAAAAAAGAACCGTTAGAAATAGATTTCGGTACGCATATACAATCCCTTTTAATCATGAGGCTTCGCTTTGCATCTGGTACATATCCTTTACAGTCACTTACCCCATTAGTAACAAATAATGTCTCTCACAAATTTAATGTGTATAACAAAGTTTATTGCGACGCATTTATTATTTATTTCCTGTTTTGTAGACATTCGCATTGTCGTGTGCAAAATCTAGAGTTTTTCTTTCACGTAAAAATTTAGATCATATCGGCATAAATTTGTGAAATAAATGGTATATATTTTGACAAAATTGACGATTCGACATTTTTTATTCTTCTAGAATTTATTATGAATGAATTGCAAAGCAAAACAGATCACGCCCTGATTAAACTAAAAAGTGTTTAATAAGTTTTTCGTGAAAGAAAAGTGAAACAATAACAATAAGTAAATAAGGTTGGAGGAATAATTTGAAATTAAATTCATTTATAGCAATAAAGTTTTGCAGAAGTTCCCGAAAAAATGTAACATTAGATCATTTAACATTATAGCCGCCAGTACATGATTGGATGCTTTTTAAATAATTAACAAAAATAATAAAAGTTTTTAAGCTGGTTCGTAAGTCTGTCTGATAAATTGTGATTTGAACAAATGACCCATTTTTGAATCCTTCAAAAAAAAAAAAAAAAAGAATACCCAGTCTTGTAGACCCCTAATTACATCTCAGGCACCCCCAGTTTATTCTTACGTTGAAATTGACCCCTTGTAGATCGGAACAGACCCCATATGGACCATTTTGGGAACCACTGCGATCAACGAATTCACAGTAAAGTATATTACTACGATTAAATAAGCTAGTTTTTGACACAAAATATATTACTAGTTCACTGTAAAATTCATTAATAGTTTTACAATAAAACATACAGTAAACCCTCTCAATATAGGACACTTAAGAGGACTGGAAATTTTGTCCCTTAAATAGAGGTGTCCCTTCCTCGAAGGTTCATAAAGGGATGCATACACGTATAGTGTATTAACTTATTTCAACTCTTAAATAATAAACATGTGTTACCATATAAGCTTAAATACTGAAAATGTCTTATGCATACAAAATATAAGTCGAAATTATTGAAACTTAAAACTTTTTCATTGAAAAACTAAAATTTTAGCATAAATGTCGTATTTGCAAAGTTTTATATCTCACGGAAATTTATTTGAAGCAATTTATTAGATGGGTTTGTTTTAAAGGACGTAATTTGGGCAATACAGTATAAATTACGTTTAGTGTACTTTTTCCAATCCTTGCATATAGATAACTTGTTGGTAGCCGAGTACTGTCTGTCAGTGCCGAGCCCACATGTATTTCCCACATGTCTGTAGTACAAAAGAGGGAAATCCTTTTTACAAGTAGGTTTTGGCAGGCACTTTAAAATACACTTGTTCAACTTTCAGAAGTCCATGTTTAGAAAAATTTAAAAAACAGCTTCTAGTAAATTTTTCTTATCTATATAGCTTGAATTTTCCCCTAAAAATGTCCCTTATTCAGAGGTAAATCACATTGCAGTCCCTATTCAAAGGGACTAGGACCACAAAAAGGGCCCCTTAATTAGAGGTGTCCCTTAACCTCTTCATTCCAAGAGTACCCTATTGGGTACATTTTAAAATACTGTTTATTAACGACAGTTTGTGCCATTTAAAAGCTAAAACACCCCATTGTTTTTGAAATTAATCAACAGATAGTTTACTCCGTTTTAAACATGGAAAACATGGAAATTGGTTTTCTAATTTCGCATTTTGTTTTCTAATCATTTCTTAAATCAGAGAACCCAAAAATTGCGTCAAAATTGCTTGTGCTTAGTTCTGGGGTCTGAAGAGATTCAAGGAGGTACCACTGTATTAATAGTTTGTTATAAACTATTAATATATTTTATGGTAAACTATTACTATTAATTCATAATAATTCTGTTTACTATAAAAGGTTTTATATTATTAGAAGTGTGTCCTGGACAGGCCGTCGGTGGGGGAAAGGGGGTCGTCTCACCTGTGACGTGGCACTCGTCTTTCCTGTCCCGGGAGCGATGAGTCTCTCACAGTAGGAGCCCTCCAGATAGATGGCCCCTTGGGGTCTGGTCGAAGTGTCATTCTCGTAGTAAAATAGAAAGTTCTGGTAGAGCACGAACCAGCGGAGTTGCCACTTGCTGTTGTCCGAAGTCCTCTTGAAGAGATAGCCCCGTTTGCACGAATCGTGTAGAGCTTTCTCGGAAAGATGCAATAATTGGATCTCGTTGAACCTCATGATTGTACGTCAGCGTATCGGCGACTATACTAAATCCAGATTCGTCTCTGAATATATGATTGAACTCGCAAGAAATCTTTCGAAAAGGATCACAAAGACAGATGTTTCTAACTACCGAAAAAGTAATCGAAGATCACCGATCCAGGCTGAGAAAAAGATTCACAATTCAGTGAAAATTTAATCCCGGAAATTAAGTGACAAAGTTGGCCGAAGTAGAATGTAAAAGCTACTTATGGATTGGACAGGTTTTTCAGCAATAGAATTTACTGCAACCTACGAGGGAACGAATCTGAAGAACGTGATTCTTTTTTTTTTATTTATTTAACGAATAATATCGCTTTTAATTTTTTTTTTTTTTTTTTAAACTTCTTCCAACGGTCAATCCGCTACTCACAGAAAGTTTCTACGCCGATTTTCAGAATTTTGGAACTTCTCAAATGCAAAGAAAATTCTACAAACAGAAACTAACGCGCGCTACAACGAAGGGCGCCTTTAAGTCATTGTATCTATTCTTTCGGAACAGGTGCTTCTTGGAGGAAAACCACCACCGGATTCTCCAGGAGCAGCGGGAAAATCTCCGAACGCTTCATCTTTTCCTCACACGAATTCAAGATCGGGGATGGAATCAGGGGTGGGACGAGGTATTCGAAAATTCCGGAAGACCGATCCACAGGTAACGCAGACACCTGAGGATATTCCAGTAACTTTTCGCAAGCTAACTTTCTTCGGGAAATATAGGAAGACCGGTTCGGGGAAAATTTAAGTTTTTTTTTAGTCCGTTTAGACCGAAACAAAGTGAAAGCGCGAAATCTTCGAAGAGTTGAAAAATAGTTTTGATGATGGTGCGTAACTAATCTACTAGCCCAGCCGGAGGTAACTGCGGCTCTGGAGCAGCTCTCCCGGTTCCTGATTCCCGGAATAGTTACCGGGAGGCAAATTTGGCGCGATTATCGATTCGCGCTGGCGCCCGCCAAAAGGCCACTTCCCCAGCAAATAAACTTTTATTCAATTTCCCTCGGCCCGATCAAATTCGATTACCGCAACTCTTCCTAATATTTTCGGTCACGGAAAGCAGAAGGAATTTTCTCGAGAACATTTCAAAACGCATTTGGTTCTACGTATGAATACAAGAAACTTTGCCCGCTCTCTGCGAATCTACAGCGATTTTCGAGAAAAATACCATCGTTGATACACGACAGCAGGGGCGCACCGACGGAAAAGACCAACGGGATCAGAACCTCTTTCCCTCCCAGCATCGAATATCCGGAATTCGACCAGTTTTTTTTTTTTTTTGAACTACCCTGAACCCGATCCGGTCACTGCAAGAAAATTTCGGATTTCCGGCAGGTCATTGTTAATTTTTATGGAGAGAATTTACGTTTCAAACATCAGAGCCGGGTATCCGGTACGGATAAGTCCCACGAGATACCCTACTATCCGGTATCCGGGAAACCAATATCCGGTTTATCTCTCATTTTGACCTTAACCCTCCCCCCCCCCCCCCAAAGCAAAACCCTGAGGGTTGTTAATATTTCTCACGAGCGAAAAATATATTTCTGTTGAGAATAATAACTTTAACTTTTTCTTTTAATCAGCTCGCGAGATTATACGTTGTTTGATATATGAAAAGAATAGAAAATGGTTTTTCAAGATAGTAGTGTGCTCTTATATTTGTAATGTGTATTTGGTATGTTTGTTTTGTTTTATTAAATGTTATTTATGTTTTTGATAACATAATTTGCCACTTTTTTCGATTCACGCATAACAAAATGGTAGCAGAGCGTGGTTTTGTGGTTTAACGGTTGCTAAAAAGTGAAGTAAATGCAATTTGATATTTCCTCATTAGGGTTAGCTTTCTTAAGCAAATGAATGAAAGAAATATTTATATTACATGCAGATTAGACTAACCGCTAATTCAGATTTGTAATATGGCTGACTCTAGTGTCGGAATTTCGAGGATTGAACCTCTAAATAGCAAAAATTATGCTTTATGGAGCACAAGAGTAGGAGCTCTCATTAAAGCTAAGCATTTGTATGATGTAATTGCACAAGAAGAACCAGTAGTAAATGAAAAAGATGAATCGAGTATTAAATTATATAATGACTGGTCTGCAAGAAACGATGAAGCGTATGGATTAATTATTTTGACTTTGTCCGCAGAGCAAGTTATGACTGTTAGAGGAATTACTAAAGCTAAAGAACTGTGGGAATTATTGAAAAGACGTCATGAAGGAGTAGAAAAACACAGAAAGATTAATTTGAAGATTAGATTAGCGAAGATTGATAAAAGCAACCGAGAATCAGTAGAAGAATATTTAATAAGAGCACAGACAATTGCAAATGAAATTTCTGATCTGGGAACTCAAATAGAAGAGAATGAACTGATTGGATATATTATGAAAGGTTTACCGAAGAAATATAGCGAAGTTGTTACAGCTGTTTCTTCAAATCCTGATATATCTTATGAATTGATGAGAGAAACTTTGTTGACATATGAAAGAAAATATGACAAAGTTGAGACTGAAATTCAAGCATTTAAATCTAATGAATTTAACAGAAAAAAGGGATGTTGTTTTTCGTGTGGAAAATTCGGGCACAAATCCTTTGAATGTTGGAACAATCAGAAGAAAATTTCGAAATATGAAAGAAATGGAAACAGAGGAAATGCAAAAGGACTAATGAATAGAAACAGAGGATTTGAAAATGAGAAATTCAATGGCAAGCAAGGTAGCTATGTTCACAAAGAAAAGAAAGAACACTCTTGTTTTTCAAAAGGATTTGCTCTTCAAACAAAACTGCATGATAAATCAGATAATTATAAAAATGATAAAGAGACAACATGGATGTTAGATTCAGCGTGTTCATCTCATATGACTTATCAAGAAGAAATGGTAAGTAATCCAAAAGTCGAAGAAGTAAAAATTGCAACAGCTGAACAAAATAGAAGCATACAGTCAAGATTTAGAGGTGATGTGAAAGCTATTGCACACAATGAATATGAAGACACCAATATTAAATTAGGGGATGTCCTATACGTTCCAAATTTGAGTGGAAATCTGATGTCAGTTCCAAGTCTGGTGAAAAAGGGTAAGAAAGTTATTTTGGATGATAAAGGTGCCACTATTTATGAAAAACAAAGTGGAGAACTAATTGCCAGAGGAACATTTGAAGATGATGCATTTTTGATTAAACTTGAGGTGAAGGAAAACATGAATGAAAAATGTCATAAAACAGAAGAAATAACTAAAGAGATTTGGCATAAAAGATTAGGACATGTGAATTATAAATATTTAGACAAAATGATAAATAGAAATCTTGTCAGAGGAATTGAAGATATAAAAGGTGATGAGAAAACTTGTGAAGCATGCATTCAAGGTAAATTAACTAGGTCCCCATTTCAGCAAGTAACTGAAGAGAAAACAAAACAAATTCTGGACAGATTACATGTTGATTTATCTGGACCTATGAATATTCAATCTTTAAACGGAAGTAAATATATGTTGTTGATTATTGATGAATTTAGTAGGAGATATTTTGTCGAATTTGTAGCAAGAAAGAGTGAAGTATCGAGAAAAATTATTGACTTTATTGAAAGGAGAGAAAATGAAACAACGAAGAAAGTGAAATCGATTCGTTCAGATAACGGAACTGAATTCATAAACGAAACATTACTTGAATATTACAAAAGAAAAGGCATCAAAGTTGAAAAAACTACAGCTTATTCCCCACAGAGCAATGGAATAGCTGAAAGAGGGAATAGAACTATTATTGACATAGCCAGGACTTTATTAGTTGATGCAGGTCTGCCTGTATGTTTTTGGGCAGAAGCAGTTTGGACCGCAGTATATCTGAATAATTTGACGCCGACAACGAAAAGAGAGAAAACTCCCATGGAATTATGGAGTAATAAGAAACCTACAGTACGACATCTAAAAGTATTTGGATGCAAAGCGTTTTATAGGAATGATCAAGTGAACAGGAAGAAGTTCGATGTTAGAGCAAGACCAGGTGTGTTCCTAGGATATTCCAAAGATCGCCAAGCGTACAGGGTTTATGATAAGGAAGAAAATAAAATCAAAGAGAGTAGAGATGTAATTTTTATAGAAAATGAAATGGGATATGTGGAGGAAAATGACAGTAATTATAATATAGAAGAACTTGACTACATAACAATTCAATCAAGTGACGTAAATGACTGCCAAAAGCATGATGCAGTGAATAAAGAATCATTAGTGAGCATTCCCAAGGATAATGAAGATAATCCAAATGGAATAAAGGACCCGAAAGAAAATGCTCTCAAAAGAGGGCTTCCACCTGGTAACTCAAAAGAAATTAGTATTCAGGGAAGAAGTGAAGACGTAGAAGAAATTGAACTACCATTACTAGATCGAGGCGTTAGACGATCATCTAGGGAAAAGAAACCTATCACAAGATACTCAGCAAATGTCACTTTAGAAAATATTCCAAAGACTTATCAAGATGTATTAAATTCTAAAGAGAAACAAAAATGGACACAAGCTATAGAAGAGGAACTGAAATCAATGGAACAACATAACGTATGGAAGATCGTTGATCGACCTAAGAATACGAAAATTCTCAGAAGCAAATTTGTTTTTACACTGAAAAAGGAGAGTGAAAATAAAAGATACAAAGCTCGATTAGTTATTGACGGTTCAAGAGAGAAACTGGGTCGAGATTTCAAAGAATCATACAGTCCTGTAATGAAACCCGAATCCTTTCGAACGCTATTGAAAATATCAGCTATAAATGATTACAAAGTTAGAATTTTTGATGTGGAAACTGCTTATTTAAATAGTAAGTTAAAAAGATCTGTTTATATGAATCCTCCTGATGGTTTTGATATTGAAAGTGGAAAAGTATTACTAGTCACTGGAAGTTTGTATGGACTCCCAGAATCAGGAAGATGCTGGTATGATAAACTAAAGAAAATATTGAACAAAATAGGAATGAAAGAATGCAAATCTGATCCATCTGTATTTATCAGCCAAGATACTGATAAATATATTGCTTTAGGAATGTATGTTGATGACGGGATCATTATTGGAGAATCTGAAGATCTCATTGAGGATTTTTTGAGGAATTTAAGAAAGGAAATTAAGATTAAAGAAATAAAGAATAAAATCAACTTTCTTGGAATCGACATAGACTTTTATGAAGAAGGAATTATGCTCAACCAAAAAGAATACATAACAGAAATTTTAGAACGTTTTGATATGCAAAACTGTAACTCTGTGAAAACACCAGGAGTTGTTGGAATGAATTTAGATGAATATGAAAATTCCAAACCAGTGGACATGAAATTGTACCAGGAGATGTTGGGTAGTATAATGTATCTAGTTACTGGGACACGACCAGATTTAGCATACAGTATCAGCAAGTTATCTCAATATCCAAAAGATCCTAGAGAAATTCATTTACAAGCTTTGAAGAGAGTATTGCGTTATCTACAAGGTACTAAAGAATTCAAGTTAAAGATAGGTAAATGCAAAGAAAAGCTACATATTAATTCTGATGCAAGCTGGTGTACCAGTAAAGATTCAAAATCATTCAGTGGTTATACCGTTAAGATAGGAAACTCATTAATTGGATGGAAGAGTAACAAACAGAAGATCGTAACTTTGTCAACCATGGAATCCGAATTGGTTAGTTTATGCGATGCAGTATGTGAAGGACGGTGGTTGATAGATTTATTAGAAGAGTTGAGACAAGAGGAATTAGTGCATCGTCCAATAAAGATATATACAGACAGCCAATCCGCAATAGATTGGATATATAACCCAAGAGTAAACAACAGAAATAAGCATATATCAAGAAAATACCATTTTATAAAAGAAGAAGTGGAAAATAAAGAATTTGACCTACATCATATAGCAGGTACGGAAATGGATGCTGATGTGATGACTAAAGATGTGAGCCAAGTGAAGATGCGTACTCATCTGCAGAAACTTGGAATCATTTTTCCCGTCGTGTGAAAGGAGGGATGTGTTAATATTTCTCACGAGCGAAAAATATATTTCTGTTGAGAATAATAACTTTAACTTTTTCTTTTAATCAGCTCGCGAGATTATACGTTGTTTGATATATGAAAAGAATAGAAAATGGTTTTTCAAGATAGTAGTGTGCTCTTATATTTTTAATGTGTATTTGGTATGTTTGTTTTGTTTTATTAAATGTTATTTATGTTTTTGATAACATAATTTGCCACTTTTTTCGATTCACGCATAACAAAGGTGCCCCTGCATGACTGTAAAAACATGTTTACTTGGGCCTTTGTAGCCTGGTGGTTACGATGTCGGAGTTCCAACCGGAAGATTGGAGGTTCGATACCCGACCCGCCTCGTACACTTGGGGATACGATCATGTAAAATCCGTGGACTCCAAAGTCCCGAGGCAGATCCGAGGATACCGGAGGGTGGAGTATTTCAATTACCTTCACTCCTAGGTCAAAAAAGGAAGGTGGCGTATTTGTGGGAGCGCCAGCTAGTGTGATCCAAATACAGAATGAGCCAAGTCGTACTTCCACCGTTGTGGTGCTCATCTATTTTTTCTCTAACTGATCCCTGACTGAATTTAAAAAAAAAAAACTTTATACATGAAAAGAAAAAACAAAGTTTAGAAAGATGGACAATTTTTCAAAATTTTGAAATTCCCGGCATTTTTCCAATACAGTAACTCCTCTTTATATTGCGCTTCGTCATTCAGATATATCGCGCTTTTTCTATGTCGCCCACAATTTTTAGTTTGAGTTCTTGAAAGGAAAAACATTGCATTTCTCAGTAAAGATTCATTTTCCGCCATTAAACAAAGCCGCCGAACCCAAGAATGTTTCCCTTTCTTCTGAATGTGCTGCAGTTAAAAGCTACAACAGTTCTATTCCCACTCCCCACTTTTGATGCTTGCAGAAGGAATCTACTCCAAACGAGTTGACGTTTTACTTGACATTTCTGTCTGTATGGATCCTAACGCCCGTAGAATGAAACAGACACACGTCTATTGCATACGGATTTATTATTATGCTTTTTTCATCAAGAAAGTTGTCATTATGTCAGATTAAACTTTTTCCGTTGACACTCAATTCACTTGTACGTTTTGAGTCATTTCTAACGGAATCGGCTAGATCGCGCATTCGGATATATCGCGCTTTTTTGATGTCCCCCGAGAAGCGCGATATAACGAGGGGCTACTGTAATATCATCTCTATTGGATGGCGTGATTGGTTCTTAACACTGCAAACCTAGTGGTGCGTTCCCAGGGATTGGTGCCCACGTTTTCAGGGGCAACACAGAGAATGTGGTGCCATTGCCTCCATTTTTGACGCACACTTTCCCCCTAGACGGCGGCACCTGAGCTCTCATTGAAACAAACTGCACAAGAAATTCAATTTAGCCGAGGGTATCCAAGTCAAACAGACACTCAGGGGATCTTTAACATGCCGCATCATCACACGACATCGGCAAAATTCACCACAGGTTTGATCCTGCGAACTTGGGCTTACGAGGTCTGCGCCTTACCACCGCGCCATCCTGCCGGCTCTAGCAATAAGATACAGTCATATATTCTTGAAAGTTATTTCACTCTTTTAACCGGCGTTCCTTCTAGGAACACGAAAACCATGGGAGTATATAATGAATTCTTTTTTAAATGGCAACTAGAGTCATATATGTATGACACAGTGGTGTAGTCCTGAGAAAAAAGTTGGGGGGACGCGTATGCATACGAACATAAGCAATTGAAACCAAACGTGGGGGGACGCTTGTTCTAAAATGAAGAGGTAGGGGGAAGCCGCCCCCTGCGTCCCCTCTCGACTACACCACTGGTATGACACTCCCACACCACAAACCGTTTTTCAATTAAGAATTTGGAAGAAACCTTTTGTCTTCTTTCGTAGTTCTGTAGGATGACAAAAATAGCCTCAATAGGAACAGAAGAATTGTGAGCTGTGCAGATGCACTAAAAATTGTTCGCGTTACTGAACACCACTCTTAGAGTTCAATCGATGTAAAGTTGAAAATTTTTCGTTCATTTATTCATTTAAATTTTTTAAGTGTAAGTGTAGACAAATTAGACAGCCGAATGTTTTTTTTTAGCGTTTGATGTTCGTCAACTCCTCCATGCATCAAACAACATTCATGACGATGGCTCATTTGTCCTATTTTCATAGAAATGAGCCATCGCAATGAAATGTCGATTTGTAACGGAGTTACCACATTTCGTGCGCTAATAAACTTTATACTTTCTATATTTTTTTCGAAGACACATTAGAAAAATGAAGGTATACCAAAAATGAATCATTTTTAACGTTACACCGAAAATCGTGTTCAGAAACAAAAAATTTGGGGCAACTAAACGCAACGCTTTTAGTTTTAAGTCAGCGGTTCCCGAACTGTGGTGCGCGTACCACTAGTGGTACGCAAAGCCTCTGCCGGTGGTACGCGTGAAGGCAAAAACAAGGGGGATTAAAAAAGATTAAATCATTAAAAAAATAATAATTCAAATTAGCTAGAATACTGTTTGAATCAGTCAACCGAAAGTGACGTGAGAGGTGGACTAGGTGTAGCGCGCGGGGATAGGCGACGCGGCTGCTAGACACTAGAGGCACCCCGTTTTCAATTCTGTAGGAGTTCTGCATTATCAGTTTTTCAGTTCTGTTCTGTTCAGAGGCACCACATTGTGTTCGGAGAATTTTGGCTCAAAGTTGAAAATGAACTCCCGTTATTGTCAAGAAAACATTGCTGTTTGTCATTCCGTTTACAACCATTCATCTTTGTGAAACTGATTTTTACATATGATATTTATTAAAAATAAATATAGAAGCAAGTTAAAAACCGGCCCAAATTTGAGGTAAAAACTAACTTCTACTTACTGAACCAGAGATCGCCTCGCGTGTAACTGCCGTGCAGCAGCAACCATCTCATTATTATTATTATTATTT
Source organism: Octonoba sinensis (assembly GCA_038502835.1). Classification (NCBI taxonomy): domain Eukaryota; kingdom Metazoa; phylum Arthropoda; class Arachnida; order Araneae; family Uloboridae; genus Octonoba; species Octonoba sinensis. The sequence goes on from CM076604.1 coordinate 2,661,342, forward strand.
TCATTTTTTTACGTGATAGGTATTTTGTACTTAGAAAGGTATTTCTAATGCGGCTTTGGAAGTACGTAATTAAACATATATTGAATAATGTCATATATTTTATTTTATATGTACAGCGGTGGTACGCAAATGGTTCTCGAGAAAAATGGTGGTACGCGAACAAAAAAGATCGGGAACCGTTGTTTTAAGGCATTATGCAGCATAGAACAAGGTGTCTTAAATTCGATATTTCGTCCCTTTAAAGTCATCATTCAAATTCGAAACCATGTTATGTTGTTATTAGAATTTGCTGAGGTACATCATCTTCCCCCACACATACATCCATTTTTGAAAAGCACACGTGCCTGGTTCTCGGGACTTACAGCTAATCACGTTGTTCAAGTGATTTCTCGGGAAATGCATCGATTGGTTGACGAGCAACGCCTTTCGAAAAGTGGTCGAACATTTTTCGATTCGATTTCCCTGCCCCAGATTCGAAATGACTCGGCGCACACCTTTCATGACCAGTGGGAAGAACAACAGGTGAACGGCAACAGGTGTAAACGGACGAGTCGATAAATAAGGAGCAGCTCCTCCAGAGAGTGCACCACCCACTACCCCACTCCTCTCCCACTCTCGCGCTGCAGACGTTCGGATAAAAATGGTCAAAAGAAAGGATTCTGAAACGATAGAGAAGAGCCGACCTGCGGGTTCTGCGGCAAACGAACAGTTTTGATTGCACTAGAGTTCTCTACTCCCCAAATGGTTACTTGAGTGCTGTTAGTAATTTTGCGCATACTTTAATTCCCATATTAATTGCGAACTTGGTGCACATTTAAGCCGTTTCCGATAAGTGATTCAATCACGCAGGAATAAAAATAGGAAAGAATCCGAATTTGGTCACTGCTATCGAACCAGGTCATAACAAGTCATTATGTAGGCAAAGACAAAACAGTTAAGAGCCATTTTTTCCTCTATTCGTCAACCGATTTTCTTACTTTTTTCTTGCATATTAGCTATTGACTTAGCTATTTACTGATATCCATTAAAAAAATGTTGGAAACACTTTGTTCATTAAAAATGTTGGGAAGAGTCCCCTTAATTAGTTCATTATTTCCCCTTTTCTTGTGTCAGGCAAGCTCCATTTGTAATTGTAATGTTATATTGTTATAGATAGCAGATGGCAATATGTCTGCGTTGAGTCAATGCAGAGCCCCCTATACTAAATGCCCTCCAATATGAGAAAAAAACTGCCGTGAAAAGTTCTCCGCTGGGTAGCGCAAATGACCCGCTCTATCAACTTCAAATTTCTTTTAAGAACTAGTTAGGTTTTAATTTTAGTCAAAATTTGCTTTCGGGGAGATTTTGTTTGCTGATACGTTTAAAATTAAAAAGTTTATGTAATTTAAACACTCAGTTCATTAATCTTTGCCATATGTATCTACTTATAAAAGCAGTATTATGAGCAAAGAACAAGCGCCCTCTATTAAAAAACTGTGGCAAAAATGTGTATGGATTTAAAGCGCTATCGGAGATCATTTAGCATGGGGGTCCCTGGTCAATGATTGGGTAATAAATATAAAACTCATTGTTAAAAAGAGTGAGTCGACATATTAAGCAGTCATATTAAAAGCAATGATAATAAGCGCTTGTGTGAAGGCTTCTCTGAAACAATAGGCTGAAAAATTGTAATTGTGCATAGAAGCCAATATTTCAATTTTATTCAACTGCCACTCCACTTTGTACGAAATTGGCAAAAGTAAAAGCATTGATGAGCGCCATATGGGTCCTGCGCCGACAATGGCATCTTTTTTTGCTTTAAGTGAGGATGATCAAAATAAAATCGACGTTATGATCTCCTAATTTGATGAATAATACTTCTATAATTATATAAATAGCATCACAAAATAATAAATGAACGTTGTGCTAAGTAAACTGTAATAAAAAAAAATCACGTTAAATTTAAATTGCTTTTGAAATCCTAGGTCGCTTTTTTCCCACGCCTATTTATCAAGTTTTGACCAGAAAAAAAAAATAGACTTTAAAAGCTTACCGATAAGATAAAAAAACTGTGAAATCAGTTCATCCAGTGAGAAGTTCTGGATGAAAAAATAAAAAAGAAAATAATAAAACACTATAAATGCACAACAAGCTCGATTTTGAAATCGGTAAATAATGCAAGTAAAGTTTTAACACATTTTTTTTATGACTTATAAATACAATAAAAGTAAATTTAAAGCAGAGATGGAGTGGAATATATATTTCATCCAGGGGGGTAGAAATCTCCTACGCTTACATCTTCCGTCAACCCCCCGGACACGCCGAGGGCGCGGGTGTGATGCAAGCATAAAAGAGAAATTTCGAAGACCCGAAATGATCTTCAAGTGTTTGAAATCATTCATCCTTATACTATTTTCAATCTCTCGAGAGTGAGAAATTCAACGCAGATTGCTAATTTCGTTTTGAAATTAAAAATCAAAAACAATCAAGTGTTTCTTTGACATTCATTTAAAGCGAGTGCTGATCTTTTAATTTAATTAACGAGGCTGAAAATCCTAAATTTAAATTTATTAACATATATTTTTTTAATGTGTGCTAAATAAGGTGAAGAAATGTTTTACTTTTATTTTAAATGCAGAATAATTTATTTCCTCTGGGGAAGAAACACTATTCAGCTGGTTGTAGTACGAGACATCGGTGAAGGAGCTACTGAATAAGTATAAAGGAATAAAATTTCACGTTAAATTAAAGCACAAATGAGCATTAAAACGCAGACATATGTTTCGGGATCGCTTGGAATCCCTTTTTCAATGCGACAGGGAGCTTCTAGATGCAAAACATCCAAATGAAGCAGACAGAACAACAAAAACAAAGCTTATATAGCCTAAGAATTAACTGTAAACCAATGAGAATAAAGGTAGTGTGAAGTGGAAGTAGAAGTAGTATTAAAGGCACCAGAAGGTACACAAGGCAGGTATTCCTTTCAGACCAATTGTTTCCAATATTGGCACTGCTTCATATAAACTTTCCAAGTATTTAGTTTCTGTGTTTTCTCCACTTAGGAGTCAGAATGTTTTCACTGTTAAAAATTCCACCGATTTTGTTAAGAAACTTCATAACTTCGTTCCGAATAATTCAGTTATGGCCTCTTTTGATGTTAATTCCTTGTTTACTAATGTTCCTGTTGATGGCGCTTTGACTTGCCTCAGGAAAAGGCTTTCTGAATTCCATTTTACTTCTGTGGAAATCGAGGAATTAGTTTTTCTTACTCGTGTGTGCTTGCAACAGAGCACTTTTGTATTTAATGGTAAATTCTATGCTATGGTAGATGGCCTAGCCATGGGAAGTCCTCTTAGTCCTATTTTAAGTGATTTCTATATGCATTATTTTGAGGAAAAACTATTCCAAAAATTGCAATTTCAATTTTATGTTCGTTATGTGGATGATTGTTTTGTCCTAACGGACAGTAACTTGTTAGGTATTGATGATGCTCTTTCGATTATGAACTCCATTGATTCTAATATCCAGTTTTCTTGTGAGAAAGAACTTAATAGTAGCCTCGCGTTTCTTGATGTTTTGATTTCTAGGAGTGAGTCTGGTTTCACAACTTCTGTCTATCGTAAACCTTTCGCTGTTTCTTTACCTCCTCACAGACTATCGTCTCATCCTCCCAACCAAAAATATTCGGCTTTTAATGCTCTTGTCCATCGTGCTATTAATATTTGCTCTTCTCCTGAGCTTCTCAAGATTGAACTCAACTATCTGAAAGCTGTAGCTGTTGATAGAGGATTTTCTCACTCTTTAATTGATTCTATTCATAACAAACTTTCTAAAAAAACTTCTGGTCCCAATCATGTGGTTTCTAGAAAGGATTTGGTTGTGTTACCATTCTTTCATTCTGTAAGTTTTCGTATTGCTAAAATCCTAAAAAGGTTTCAATTTCAAGTTGTTTTTGCTCCTAGCAACAAACTTTCCTTCTCTTCTCTTAAAGATCCTGTTGATCAACTTAATACTTGGGGTATTTACCAAATTAGTTGCCGTTGCGGCCTTTCTTACATTGGACAGACAAAACGTGCTCTGAAAATTCGGTTAAATGAGCATAAAGGTTATGTACGAAAGCAAGAGCTGAATAAGTCTAGCATTGCTCAACATTGTTGGAATTCCAACCACTCTTTTGATTTCAATTCTGGGAAAATTATTCAAAAATGTTCTTCCCCTTTAGAACTTGACTTTTGGGAAGCTTATCATATTAACAGGAATAGTTCTAATTTGGTTAATGATTCTTCCTCAACTCCTTATTTTTCACAGGTCTGGCATAAGTTCCTTTAATTTGTTGTTCTTTCTTGGTTTTCTTGTTAGTTTTCCTTTTTTTTGTGTCAATTTTTTTCTCTCTCCCCCCCTCCCCCTCTTCATGTGTACTTTGTTTTGCTTTTTGTTTCGGTATTTTCTGTACTTATTTTATTTCCATTTTATTCTTTGTATTTTATTTTATTTTTTTTGCAATTTTCATGTATTTTCACATTCTTATGCTGTTGTCTTTTTCTTTGTTTTTATTGATATTCCTTTTTACTTTCTGTACTTCCAACTACATTTGTTTGTTGCTCTCTTATTGGTGCCTTTAATACTACTTCTACTTCCACTTCACACTACCTTTATTCTCATTGGTTTACAGTTAATTCTTAGGCTATATAAGCTTTGTTTTTGTTGTTCTGTCTGCTTCATTTGGATGTTTTGCATCTAGAAGCTCCCTGTCGCATTGAAAAAGGGATTCCAAGCGATCCCGAAACATATGTCTGCGTTTTAATGCTCATTTGTGCTTTAATTTAACGTGAAATTTTATTTCTATTACTTTGCACAAAGTTTAATCATTACTAAGTATAAAGGTTTTCCGAGTTGATTTCATTGGGAAAGAAATGCACTGCAATTTTAGTAATTAAGGAGCCATTTCGAAAATAATCTATGCAATTATTAAATATTTTACCAATATTATATGGTTTACATGTCATTATTATTGTATTATTTTTTTTTGTTACTGATTTATTTTTTTGTTATCGAGCTATTTTTCTTTCGTGGGAGGGGTACATTAATTCCTTAAAGCACTTCCCGTGTCTCACACGGGCGAAGTTGAATCAGGCACTGCTTTTTTTTGACTGCTCGTTAGAGATCCGTTTGCACTTTGTTTGAAAATAATATTTTTATATAACTTTTACCCCATCTAACGCTCTCTAGTCACCCCTACAACTGAAATTGCCTAAAACAATTTATACTATACCTATATCTTCATTTTCTGTCAAAAAGAACTCTTACTGCAAGGGGTAAAATATTTTTTACATGAAAACCGATTTAACGAAAAATTCGTATTTAGCACTCTCTCACTTTTTTTTTCTGTTTCATGTTGGGGGGTGGCAGGGTATGATTTTAGCACTGCCGTGTTCAATCTTCCTTTGACTCTATTTCCCTCGACGTAGTTCATTGTCCGAGTAGAAAGACAGATCAGGTTAAAGGGTCATCTTTATTCATTTACGCACATTTTTTGCCACATATTCCTCTTACTCTTCCATTTACGATCGGATAAATCTGCTTAAATCCTGAGAGCTAAAAAAATATATCGTTTTTTGTAGGGAATTAAGGATTTTTATATTCATCTTTTTCACTCATAAAAAATAGCATTTTTCTTTACTGATACATATAATTTTCTTTACTGATTTATAATTTTTAATAATGAATATGCAAAGGGTCTGTAACAGTTTAACACCTTGAATTCATTTTTCGTAACTCATGGGAAATAGGGCTGTTCACTGCGAATACCTCTCTTACAGGGTGCGGCAAATAGGGGCTTGCAAGCGTATTTGGAAAAAAAAAAAGGACGCAATTTAGAGAAATGCGGTCTGTTTTTTATTTTATTCAGTACATCATGCCGCTTTATACATTGGCTTTCAAAAATGATATCCCGCCGACAGCGATACATTGATAAAGGCGATTTCTGAAGTTTTCGACCGCATTTTGACACATTTCGATTGGTATAGCGACGATTTCTTCCCGAATTCACTCTTACAGTTCTTCCAAAATGTGAAACCGATTTTGAAGAACCTTATGCTTCGGGTAGCCTCACAGTGGGGAGAAAATCGCCGCTATACCAATCGAAATGTGGCAAAATGCGGTCGAAACCTTCTGAAATCGCCTTTATCAATGCATCGTTGTCGGCGTCCATCCTCTTTATGATATCATTTTTTAAACTTGATGTATAAAACGGCATAACTAAACGGCATAACGGATGTACTGAATAAAATAAAAGGAACCTCATTGCCGCAAGTTGCATCGTTTTTTTTTTTTTTTTAATAAACTTTTAAAACAGCACTGTTTGATTTGACGCACCCTGTAAATTATTGGCATTCAACTATAATGAGATTGTAAAGGGCCTGAGAAATAAAACTGAAAAATTTATGGAATATTCAAATAAAGTAGGAAACAGGACCAGGGAAAATATGAGGAAAAACTATGATATTTATCCATGATCTTATCTCAAAAAATATGTGAGGGGTTCTAACACAGTTAAATAGAAACATTGGAAATAATTTATTTACAACTATCTGCCTCTTACCATTCACACTATAAAAGAGTCATGTAAGAAGCAACGATGTCAAAATAGAAAATACATCGCGAAAAACAGTTATAATTTTTTGTCCCTTCGCCAAGCTGTAGTGAAAAGGAGGAAGGGTTCATTGTGGTAAAGGGTTATTCCATTCGAAAAGCGAAACATTCGACGCGATGCTAAGGAAGCCCGTAAAAAATCAGTACGTGCTGACTGAGCCTAGTGGCCTGCTTATCTATATCGATTTATTAACATCACTCAGTTATTTCTTTGTCCCGCAGTGGACCAGTGGGTAGAAGTTCGGTTCCCGCAGAACACCGAAAGTGAAGCAACATCGATTTAGGTCAGTGTTTGGGAGGGTGACAACCTCTCGGCGGCTGGTTTCTGTGAGGCCGCGTACGCTAAAGGGAGCTAGCTGGTGCATGTTACATAGGTCGTGGCTCCTATGTCCTCCAAGTGAAACGATACCTCTGGGGGTGCCAACCCCAGGTGACGGTCTCTCATCTGGGAGCTGGTTCAAAAAATTAAGAGACCACATATAAAGGGGCCGAAGTCGGACTCCTGCCTATAAGGGCCCCGTTAGACTCAGGAGCAGCGCACCCATTATTCCTCGCATCTCGCGGGGATACGAACAACAACATTTATTTCTTTAACTGCACATTTTCAAAACTTGTTTATTTATTACATTTTCAAAATAAAAGATGCCGTGGTAGCCTAGTGGTTATGATGTCGGACTTCCAACCGGAAGATTGGGCGACCTGACCCGCTGAAGACCCCCTTGGGCTTACGTGGATCCGTGGACCACGAAGTCCCGAGGCAATTCCGAGGGTACCGGAGGTTGGAGAATTTCTCTTTCCTTCACTCTTAGGTCAAAGCGGGAACACACCAAAAAATAGAGCTCTCACTTTTGAAGATTCTTCAACCGTCGAGAAAATTTCGTCATTTATAACCATTCTTTCCTCACGCTATCACGTGACTTTAAAAAGTGACTACACAAATGTCCCCAATTTGACGAAAGGTTTACCCGGAGCATTTGTCACGAAGCCATTTCGTCAAATACGACGAAAGTTTCGTGAGATTTGAGCATGCGCTTCCGAGAGTGGGGGTGGTGTATTTGTGGGGGGTCATCTGGTGTCATCCAATTACATCATGAGCCGAGTCGTACTTCCACCGTTGTGGTGCTCATCTATAAAACGGAAGGCGCTCCTAACTGCCTTCAATCCTGGTCGCTCTGCGAAGAAGTGCTTGGATACTCAAGTAACATTAGCAACAACAACAAAAAAAATTGCCTTTCCGAATAACCGTGTCTTCCTTGCAGTGGCCGGACAGGGTTCCGGATAGTTTCAAAACGATCGGGTATCGCATATACCGTGGACTGGGAAAGGACGACCTGTGTCCGTCATTAGTAGGTCCATCAGACGTCCAAATGACGTCGCTCTAGACACAGATCGGCATCGACGATGTGTATTCGCGTGAGAGTAACTCCACAGGTGCGAGAGCGCGAATGCCTCCACAGGTAAGCGAGGCTGCGGCAGATATTGATTTGCAGGTGCAGCGTTTGCTCCGGCAAAAGCCAACCACTCTCGCAATCAATGAAAATCGGATTAAAATCCTTCCACGCGGGTAATCCGTTAGCGAACATCTCCCTCCTTCCCTCTCTCCGATGCGGATTTAATACGCTCCGAACATGAACACATTTTTCAACAAACCCACGCCCTCTAGCGTTCACTTATGATACAACAGCACTTGAGAATTTATTTTAAATGGAGCAACAAAAAAAACTCCCAACATGCTGGATACTTACAGCACACGTGTGTGTTCGCGGAATGTGGAAAGCGGGGAATTCAACTTTTTCACAGACTGTGATAGCCTAGTGGACGCACCGGAAACCGAGGACGCACCGGAAACCCATGACGTCCTCGGTTTGAACTAACGCTGTTTTCGGTATCAGGAAGTCTATCTTGTGGTAATCAATGCTAACTACGGCCATACTGTCTATACTATACTGTTTCACAGACTACCTCCAATACGAGGGGGTGCGACCGCAGCGCTGTCCTCCTTCGAACCTCCCACAAACGCTCTAGATACTTGACAACCAGCACCGGCCATAAAGGGCTGGGCTGGCAGAGCTTTGCCTACCTGCTTTACCGACATGAGGCCACAGTCATACTACAAAGTATGCCTTACATCACCCGGATCGGATATTGCTATTTTAGTCGCCTCCTACGATACGCATAACTACGTCGGCGCTATTCTACGCCCGCCACCGCACACCGGTCTATTTTGTGGTAGAAAATTGATTTTTATTAAAATTTAAAGGTTGCCAGGATATACATATTGGTGTGTGAAGCGCGAAGAGGGGAGTATGCGAGCTCGCGTCCCCGGTTCCTAGTTATTAATCAACACGAGTGTCAGTCCTATGTACCTTGATATAAACGCACACTTTTCAAAAATGAGTTTTTCTTCTACGCATTCGGTTCTTTAATGGATATACTAGGAAAAATTTTAAGTTTTTGTATTTCAGAGCATGAACTTTATTTTGTCATGTCCCGTTATATAAAAAAAACGATATAACGAGTTGTTCTATTTATTTTTTTGAGACTGACTCCAGATTTCTTTTCGTTTCAGTTTGAATTTTAGCACGTTGAGTGCCACGCGGTTTGATAGCGACTTCCACGTCAGGCCGCGCGCGCAGGTATCGTAGTAACGTGTTTAAATAAAATCCATTAAAGTTTTCTTAAAAAAAAGGTTCAATTTTTATCTTTACTATCATATTTTATACTGTCAGTCACCGGTGACTGACGTGGCACGCAACGTGTTAATTACATAACCTCAAACAACGCGTACAGAAAATAATAATTATCTATGTAAAATATCGTTACAGCGAATACTAATACAACTAAATTTCCACTATAGCGAAACAAATTTTAAGTCCCAAAGAGCCATTTTATGTTACGACGAACAATTTTGTCGGTCCCTTGCAGTTCGTCGTAACGGGTATACAGTATGTAAAGGTAAATAGAAAATATTTTAGCCTCAAAACAGCAAATGTAAAGTTCCGTGCGCTGAGTGCAACTTAGCTGTTTGGCGGGAAGCTTTCTGCTCACCCAAGCAACCACCTCTCTCCTTAAAGCTTCTCGCCACACAGCATTGAAAAAAATTTCAAGGATCTATCCAAGAAGTTGAGGGTGGGGGGGAGGGGGGGTTCTAATGCAAGTAGGTGGGATGAAAGGGGGAAAGCATAGAAGATGCTAGTTTGTCAGGGCAGATAGGTATCAGCAGTCTTTGCTGAAGAGTTGTTTTTTTTTTTTTTTTTTTTTGAGAGGGAGAGGAAGCTAATTGACAGACAATTGGATATCATAACTTTTTACGGCTGATGAGGGTTTTGGGGTTTAGCATGAAACGATTCTTTTTGATAAGAGTTTAAGATTTTCTTGGCTGGCAATTTTCACAACAGGGTTGTTTTTTGAATTTAGTGATAGACCTAACAAAATCTGCCACACAGCATGTTTTAGAAAATCTACTGAATCAAGACTTCATTCATCTTAGAGGCAAAAGGAACGCAAATGCACTTACATCCGTTTTCTCTTAACAAACACTTGTTTCTTGTTTTTTATTTTAAATTCCTAATGTAGACGAGCTATTTACAGGGGGAAAAGAGTACGAATGCGAGTTTGTCCATTGAGAAAACATAGATAAAGTCATTAAATCTTCTTGCAGTTTGCAATAGCTCTTTTTTTTAATGTGCGATAAAGTTATTTCCTAGCCTGCAGCTTTTCGCCATTGCAAAAATTTAATAACTGAGAGTAAATATAGAATAGAATTGAAATTATTTAATGAACAAAGAAAGGTATGGATTCTCCTCTAGAAAGTTGCAATGCAGTAAGAATAAAAGGAATATTCACTACATATGCTAGATTATGGCGTTTAAAACCTTGTCAAAAGGAGAGAGAGCAACATTTACATCGATCTTAGTATATGACAAATCAACACTTAAATTAGGGCGTATTAAACACATAAGCGGTTATAAAGTAACATGAAATGAAATATTTAATCACCGCAGGCATCATTTTATGAAAATAGATAGCTTTAAAAGAAATCGACAAAGAAAAATCATGAACGCAGTCACCAAGAAGCGCCGAAAATCGCGTGGAGCCACCGAACGGCAGAAATCGAGGACTGCCAAAAGAGGACACCTGAGGAATTGTACAAGTGAAAGAAAAGGAAGATTCGCTTCTTTAAACGACAGCTCATTTGTATTGCAACAAAATCTCAGAAAAGGAATTAAACCACTTTCGCGAGATGACGATTTGATGAATAGAATGTCGAACAAAATGGTTCTCGGCAATAAACGTCCACGCCCCCGACGGCGACGCTTCGGATACATTTTCGAAATTGAATGCCAAATAGACTTCCCCCCAAGCGATGATTCCACAATCCATCTTCGAAATGGAAACGGAATTAATAAGTATAAATACAACGCAAACGAATTAATACTTATTAATTCCTTCTCCATTTCCAAGGATGTGCTGAATCAGTGGTCGGCAACCCGTCGATGGCGATCGACCGGTCGATCTCGATCGACCGGTCGATCTCGATCCATTTTCGGTCGATCGCGACAGCCTTTTGACAGTTTATATAATTTTTTAAAAAATTAAATGAGTTTTGAATTAGAAGGCAAATCTTTTTCTTTTTCAGAAAATGTTTATTAATTTGTCAAACCATCCGATGGACTTAGAAAAACTTGCCAATAATATGGAATGTAAGTCGTCACATTAATTATGCTCTAGGTGAGTTAATTAAAATATGTAACGGAATTTCACCAGTGTGTTTTATTTAAAAAGCAAAACAAAATAAAACCTAACAGTATTTTGTAAAATTTAAAAGAAATAATACATTAGTATCTGAAATATTTTTTTGACGCAAGTTCACGATGTTAATGCAGTATCATTTTTGAAATTTTAAAGTCGGCATTTTATAAGAGTCAAAACTTTTTCTGACGAGAATTAACCTATAATTTGAAGACAGGCGCAGTCCTAACGTGTCCTATGAATAGTGTACGCAAAGTCAAACAGGGAATTTTTGGTTGCAAAATACGCCAATTCGAACCCTGATCAGAGGGTTCCTACAAATACAGCACTTTCTGAAAATGCGCATCTCAGAAAGTGGCATAGACAAAAGGAAAAATGATTCAGAGGGAACATAACATAATAACCATGACTTGTCTTTTCGTCCTGGACACTGCCAAATCTCATGAAATGGAAGCAACGACGACTTCTTAGCTTCGTCATTGCATAGTGTCACGGAATGTACTTGCACTTTTCATTCCGAAAAAAGGATTTCAGCCCATCATCATAGAATAGACAGCCTTTTTAGCTTAAGAACCGTTTCATTGCGGGAAATAGGGGTTCATTATGAGATGCAGTCACCTCATAACGATCAAAAAGTAATGCATAATGGATGTCGTTTTCCGAGAAGCTTTTTACAAACAACGTCTAGATGATACATCACATATACGGAGCGCATTTGGGTCTTAATTTATTTAAGACGTGAAACCTTGCTCTTCCTTAAAAAATATATCGAGTAATGAAAAGTTTACTTTGTAATCGTTATTTTTTCTTCTAATTTGTTTAAAATGTGAACTTTTTTGACGTGAATACGTCTTTAAATTTGCTGCCATACGTGGGCAATCCAAAAAAACTAATGATAACAAAATCGAGGGATACAGTTTGACGTTGTAATTTCGAATCTACACTGTTAAAAATTTCCGTAAGAAAATAGTAAAATAACCATTTATTTGATTGATATTTTACCATATTTAATTACAACAGTTGTTAATATTATACAGTAATACAATATACAGTAAATTTACATTAAAAGATGGTACTGAAACCGCTGATTGCGAAAAAAATCGTTCATTCTCTGTTTATCCTAAAGAACGTTTAACTAACCGTCATTTTCAAGCGCTCAATAAGAATCGGACATGCGAAACAATCAATATCTTGGTTGCGAAACATTACCGGTCGTACCTTGTTTTTAAATAGGAATACGGATTTATCAGTTAAATTCTGCATGTGTATATGAAAAAAGAAGAAAAAAAAAATGGCTTAAGCAGTGGTTACTAAATAGAAACACATACACACGCAAATCAAAAATTGGAGACATCAGATTCCCGAACTCTTGCGACTGAGCGAACCCATCATTTGAGCTGCTGAAGCGTGTTTGTATTTTAATTTTTGCAGCAAATAAAATCATTTTAGTCAATATACAGTAAATTTAGACTGAAATCTCAAAAACTGAAATCTCAATTTTAAGGCAGTTTCTCTGTTGAAAAAGAAGATTTATTGATAAATAAACGGCCGCTTCACGTGGTGTAGATGGCCGAATGGCTAGAGAGCAAGGTTGGTGTACCGTACACCCAGGGTTCGATTCCTGCAAGCTTCGTTTACGATTTCTACGCCTCGAAATGGTTCAAAAACGGTGAAAATTTTGTTTTGAAATCATTTTTAAATGGTTATAAAACCGTAAACTTTTGTATTTACGGCTTTTTAACCAAGTAGATTGGAAATGGTTAGGTCCCGTAAAGATAGAAAAATGTTCCAAACCGTAAATTTAACGGTGAATTAGATGGACAGACTGCTGCCGGTCATTTAAACGTAATTTCATGATGAAATTTCTAACAGTGTATCCTTTACATTCAAAACTAAATTATACCATTGGATAACGAAAGGATCAAAGAATTCATTACGATAAGCGAGAAAAGTGAAGCATCGCGGGGGGGGGGGGGGAAGCGCCGTCCTTTTCAGGTTATTTTGCAGCTTATCGAAATTTGCAATGAGTATAGCTTTTGACTCGGAGAATCTACGATGTTCGTTTAGGTTTTAATCATCAACTGTCGTCAAAATCTATCGATTGTATATAAAACATTAGTTTAAAGTAGTGATAGTGAATATAATACGGTGTTAGAATAAAAAAATATCAAAAATATATAGATAATGTCGGCCTATATGCGTCGAAAAAGTTATTAATTAATAAAGTTATATTGTAACACAATAATTATTTGTTTCCTTGCTTTTATTATAAATACATAAATAATAATATTTTATTTTAAAAATGTAGCCCGTTACATAAACGTATTCATGTACAACACACTGCCGTGCCCATAACACAGCCACATCCAGCTTTTTTTTTTTTGCTGCCCGTAGGAAGGCAATTTCTCGCAGGCAGTTACGCAATGTTTTGAAAGCGATATCATTTAGATGACCATGACCGTCTGATGTATAACTTTTGACTAAACACAAATGAATCGACTTCTCTGAAGCATTGTTGCGCTAGTATTATTATCCAGTGTGAGGTGCGTTGCTCTACTTCTGGTACTTAAATTTCCGAGAAATTCACTTTTTAATGTCCCTAAACTAGCGTATGTGTGACACTCCCTGAACACAAATCCATTTTTGATTGAGACTTTCTAAAATCGGTGCGTGTCTTTTGTACTTCTTCAAACTGATCAAAATGCCATCATAAAGCGCAATGGAAATATAAGTTGGACCGGTCATTCTAAAATGTGATTTGTCGTCGAGGCGAAGGAGTTATGAATTAAAATATTTTCTATGTCAATTTGGTCCATTTACATTTCATTTGCATTCTACATAGTCTCTCTTTTAATGTGCAAAACCAAAATGTCTACCAGATAAATCAATGAAAGATGCTTATTCAAACAACTTACTGTGATTAATTTTGAAAGGATTATTTCTGGCAACGTCCTTCTCTGTTGCTAAGCGATGTTGTGTCATTAACGCTTCATTACTTGTCCATTAGTGTCCTCCAGTTGTCTCCGAAAGCATTGACGACAAATAGTTTAGATGTACTGCCGGACAAATCGAGTTATGCAAATCACTGGGAGGAGGGGAGGAAGGGGGGGGACAGATGACGGGATTATTCCAAGAAGAATGGTTTGAGCGGGTTTTAATCCTCGGAGGTGCGTTATTTTATCGCAGCGGCATTATCTCAAGAACAGTTTGTCAAGAGACAATGTGGCGGGAGTTTTATTCGTTGGCTGAGTAGTTGCCGATATGGGGGCATTTCCAGAGGTTCGGCATTCTGGAGTCGCGAGGGGATGCTGTAATGTCCCTCCCTCATGAGCAATGAACGTTTACTGAACACAAAAGCGAGTGCCAAAAATACCTTTCATTCGCGTGTAACAGGATCGGGTTTTTGACGTCAAAAATCGGTGTTTGACGGTTTTTTTGACGTTTTTTTGGAACTGTCAAAGAAATCCAAAATCTTAAGTATGTAATTTTAAACATATTAAAAGTAATCCATTACTTTTAATAGTACTCTATGTAATTAAAATAATTATATTATGGTGCAATTAAAAGTAATCATCAGTTATTTTTAGTTCTACCCAAAGTAATTAGCAACGTAAGCCATAATTGGATTTTATAAACATAGAATATACAATTGATAGCATATCTCAGAATGCAATGTAATTAAAATGAGTTCAATTTAATAAAATATGCATTCTAATACATAACAATAACTAAACCATTGCATTTGTGCGTACTAACATGATCAGGATGGATAAATAACTTAAGTATTTTTGCAACGTTTTCAGTTGACTTTCAAAATGTGGCAAATTTTAATCATCTTTTGAAGCAATACCAATATTTTACGGCAATAGTTTTGATGAATTACCAGGTGCAAAACTTTGATTTCCAGTTAGAGTATGGAAGTTTAAATTTTATAGTAAAGGAATATAAAATTCATACAAAAGGGATAAGAAAATGTCATGTTTTTTCTTAAGCACGAGTTAAGGAAATTATACATGAACATGAAATTTAAATAAAAAGTTTCAATGAAGTACAATTTTAGACTATACTAGCAGTACCAGCACAGCGTTGCTGGAAATAAGTACTTGAAAAACATCGTCTGCCTGTTGTTCAAATAAAATATTCGATGTTGTCAACACTTGAAAACGCTATATAACATGTAAAAAAATTTGTTAAGAAGGTACATTAAGTTCCCAAAAGTAATATTAAATAGAAATCCATCATGCAGTTACGTTGAAAATTATTAAATTGAACTGATAATTTGAAATCGAATCGGCAAAAATTGAATCAGGAGTGGGGTACAAATTAAATAAAATAATGTATTCTGAACGGCCAGACAAATTGTAAAATTAAAGCGGAAAATCACAAATTCGGTCCTATTGCAAACCATAGAAAAACAAGAACAGCAAAATACACTAATCAAATGAAATTAAGTATTATTGTAAACCGTACTTTAAAAATGTAGAAACAATTCCTTTAGTAGGATCAGATCTGTGGCCAAAGGATAATAGAGGCAAGTAGAAGCAAAGAGATGTCGCTGACAAAATTCACATTTTGTGTGGACTCGTACAAAGTTCGGATCATACTGATTCTGGGCATTTGTTTTGAGAAAATAATGTCATTGTCAAGTGTAGAGGGGTGCACAGAAAATATGCTATGGACAAGCAATTTTTCAGGTTTGTTATCCAATTTTAACTAAACGTTCATGCAAATGATATTCTTAAAAATGCGCTGTGGCCAGGTCTCCTAAATGGAAAACTCATTTGTTTTTGACATTTTGGTATATTTAATTCATTGAGCTTCAAAAACAATATAACTGCTCTACAGTTTGAGCGAAATGAATAATGCGGTTTCTAGAGAAGAAACGTACCTGGTTTTGTGAGCAGCAACTGTGCCTCACAATTTAGGATGACGCTGCTTGATGTTCGTCTTCATATGAGGTCACGAAGCATCCTTTCAATCTTTTACCCCCCTTTCAAAGCTTCTAATGATCGTCAGAAACGTAGCGTCACCTGCAAAAAAAAAGAAAATACGCACGTACACCTTCGTTAAAAGGTTATACAGTGAAGCCATTTGCGTTGCAGCACTTTAGTGGTCAACTTAAGACAGGTGGTCAGCTTATAAAGGGTGGAGATTTCTTTTTTTTTTTTTTGTCATTTCTTACACTATGCGAATTATTCATTTGTAACTCATTAAAATGTCACTTCATATATTTACGTTACTTTAAAATTAGTAACCAAGTGTTCTTTTCACAATTGTTTAAAACATCATTAGATAAATTGAACCTGAATGATTTACAGTTTATAAAATAAAGATGAATATCTTATTAATTATGTCAGTTACTTATTGGACGGTAAAGATAAAATTCCTAAAAATACATATTTTTCAAAGTGGCTATATCAATTAGAAGACAAATGAATAAACCTATTTCAAGAGTAAAAGAGTGCTCACAGGAGATTTCCCATATGGTTCACTTACAAAGAGGTTTAGGCGAACTTTGTATTGATGTTTCATCCGTCCAGACACATACTGGTCTAACATTATGGCATAAAAATTATCCTGGAGAAGTGATATTTAAGTTATCGGTATATTTTCAAAAATAGCTAAACAAATAAAAATAGCAATAATTAGGTGTTCAACTTACAAAGGGTTTTTTCGATTCTCCCCGTCAAATTTGGCATACATAAGTGGTCAATATCGACAGGTTGTCAACTTCGGTGGTCACATTACAAAGGTTTCCCTACATTATATGGTATAGGGCTCATTCCGTTCCTGGCAAAAGTGGTCAACTTTACAGGTTTTACTGTACTTCTTAAATCTAAAAAAAATAGTTTTTAGTCAGTGATGTATACAGTTCAACCACGGACTTTTAACATTTGGACGCGTCCGTGTTTAACATTAACCGTTTAACATTTTTTTTCTGCGCATGGCAGAAAAAAAACGATTCCGTTCGAGTCTTAAATTAGGGAAGTTCGTTTTGCCGCGTGTATTTAGTACGCGAATCAGAATGTTTGTTTCATTGTTGGTTGAAAGCAACGAAATGTATAAACTGGCACGGAAGAAATCAAGTATTCTAAACGAACTAAAACGAGAAAAAAAAAACATTCCATATACCAGCAGTTTCTCCTTTGAGCATGAATTGGATTCTTCTCGACACTCTGGCAGGCAGATTGCTTTGGTTGATGGAAGAAGAGCAGAGCAAATCTCAGGACGATTGATTGAGTGATTGGTTTTGAACTCTAAAAAAACAAAATATGGAAGCGGTATTTTTTTTTTTTTTTTTTTGAGATTAAGCATAAAATGGTGCTTTGAAGACAAAAATACCGACCCGTACTAACTTACTAACTAATTATTAGTAAATGCCTTTTTAAGGATATATTAAAATCTCAGTTAGAAATAGGCTCATTCCATACATGATAGGCGGCAGAGCAAAACACATTTTTGTCTCAATATTAAAATAACTTCATAAATGTTAGTGTAATTGCACATCTTCCTATCTACTTTAAACCGGTTTTTTTCTTCATCGTCCTGTACACAGGACACTTAATTTTTCAAATCCTATTAAGTGAAATTAACAATATATTATATATACACATATACTTCTTTACCTAACATCACCTTAAAAACTTTTGATTAACCCCTTGAAACACGAGTTCTTTTCAGAAAAACTGGTAAAAAAATGATAGTTTATTTTTTGACAGTACATGAATGTACAGGTATAGTATAAATTTGCTTTTGGAAATTTCAGTGGTAAGGGGTGTTTAGAGAGCGAGGGTGGCGTGAAAGTTACATAAAAACTAAACTCAGTGGCGCGGCAGCCCTTTTGGGTGCCATGGCCTACTGTGCCCATCCAGAGAAGGAGCGCCTTGGGGTGCAGAAGCACATGCTCCGGTCAAGTAGTCTGCTTGACGTGGAACCGCCTGTCCCCAATAATGCTTAGCCCTCATTTTTTCGACCCCACTGAAGGGGTGAAGGGCTAAGTCGATCCTGCAGAGCCCGGGAATCGAACCCCGGACCTGTGGCATGGTAGCACGGAAGGCTACCACTCAGCCACTGGGCCTCGGTAAAAGTTACACGAAAAATTATTACGCAAAGTGCAAACGGATCTCAGAGGGGTATTAGAAATAAAATAACGCGAGATGCAAGATCGCCCGTGTGAGACACGGGCGTGTCCAAATTTGCCGCTTACTTTCGCTCGTGTATGACGCGAGCAAATGCTTTAAGTGGTTAAACAAAAGTTGAGATAAAATTGTTAAAAAAAGAAGCTTGGCTTAAGTTTCTTTTCGAGGAGGTGTACGGGGCAGAGTCCCACTTTTTTTTTTCAATATGTTTGATTCTCCCTCCCTTTGTCACACTTCAACATACCCCTACCTCTGTCACATGTCACGCTTGTATTACATAAGCATATGCACTTGCAATTCGGAAACGAAGCACTGCGTTATGGGTCACATTTTCAATTTTCTTTAAGCTTTAAATGACATTTGTGAGCATAACAAAAATAATGATTAGTGGGAATTTAATTTGTATAAAATGAGATTAATGTTTACAACAAAAATGAAAGTTAGCATATAGTAAAAAGAAATATTAATTGTCCGAATTATGAAAAATAACCCCAGCTGTTTTATCTTAAAAGTGTAAATGTCCTTTATCGGAAAAATGTAATTCGCAGGGTTTGTCGCGCCGAAATAACGGTGACACCTGTAGTTACGCTGTTGGTGTCACCATTTTGGCGTTTAACGTTCGACTGGCGTCGCCATTAACACGTATAACCATTCTATGGCAAAATAAACTAAGAAACGAGAAAAACTTTAAGGGAAAAATAATCGGGTCTGAGAGTATAAGTATGTGGCCTTTAGTAATCATTGTTCGTTAACCCCTTCACTTTTTTTTTTTTTTTTTTTTCACAAATGTTCCTAAAAAAAGCATATTTTTTATTGAATTAATTAAAGACCTAACTTTTGGTATAGAAGGAAAATGAAAGATTCTTTTTTTTTAATTTCATAAATAAGAAATTTGAGCAATTTTTTATTTTATAACTTTGAAATACAAATGCCTTTGAATGACTCTCTTTCAATCTATTAAAAATACTCTCAAAAAAAGAAACGCGGAAATTTCAATGCCCGTACGCTGTACTGGCAAACCAGTTGGGACCCACTTTGGGTAGCCCGTACGGGCAAACCAGTTACGGGGTTAATAATTTCTTGGTCATCCAACTACATTCATAAAACAAGGAGCACAACCTTTTTCTGTTCCTTTTTTTAAAAATACTTTGCTAATTACATATTTTGTAACACGGGAACTTAAAATGCGAATAAATATTTTGAAAGCGAGCACCGCATTTTGTGCAGCCATTTCCAAGTCGCCTGTTTAAAGCGAAAAATCTCATTTTCTCCCCCAAGATTACTTCTCCTGACATGTTCGATAAAGTGCTGGCTCGAATAACCCCTCGGCAACCGGATTTGGCGCCTCGTTACTCACTCCCGTTTTATTATTCTTGTTTTTGTGATGCCACACCGAGGTGAAATTAGTTCGCATTAAATCCCCTCTAACACGCAGGGGCCGACTCGTCGGACATTTTGGTTCACGCGGAATCATGTGCTAAGGAAACAGATTGGTATTTCAATGAACAGAAAGGTTTTTTTCTTTCTTAGATCAATGAAAACCGCCGAGATACACTTCTACCATCAATCAGAGCAAGCTGCCCGACAGAGTGCCGAGAAGGATCCATTCATATTCAAGGGAGGAACTTCTGGTATATGCAATGTGCCATTTTTCGTTCGTTTAGAGTACAGTAAAACCTGCAAAGTTGACCACCTTTGTACATTGACCACCTAAGTTGACCACTTTTGTCAGGAACAGAATTGGCCCTTCTCCCTCTACCTCACCCTCTGTAAGTCGATCACCTGTCTGAGTTGACCACTAAATTGCTGCACCTCAAGCGGTCAACTTCCACAGGTTCTACTGTGCTGGATTTCTTCTGAACGGATGCTATATGCCAGTTTACTAATTTAGGTTCTTTGAACAAACAGTGAAGCAAATGTTCTGATTCACGTTCTAAATAAATGAGGCAAAACGAACTTCCCTAAAACTTGAATGGATTCGTTCTTCTTTGTCATGCGCAGAAGCGTCCAACTGTCCGTGGTCGAAGCGTAAAATGTTATCTAAATTCTAAACGGTGTGCTACAAAGAATGCCCGATTCGTATCAGCAATCGTCTTTTTGGGCCGTGGTAGCCTAGTGGTTGGCACGTCGGACTTCCACCTGGAAGGTCGCGCGTTCGATAGCCACTGAAGACCACCATGTATACTTGGGGATATGTGTATGTAAAATCCGTAGACCCCACTACCTCTCCCCGTGCTTAAGCAATCCTAAGGCCTCGGCTAACAGGTAGGGGTTTTGGTGGAGAAAAGCATTCGTCTTTTTGGATAAGATCTACCACGATGCCCCGGGGACTCCCGTGCGCGTACGGGAAAAGGCACTTTTTAGTTTTTGTTTCTTGAGAGATTGTACCGGATGTTCAGGACGCGGAGTAACGAATTTGCTTGAAACTGGAACAGGACCAAAAAATGTGTTCGGCTTTATTGCTCCGAATTTTTTTCGTTGACTTACTTCAAACTTTAAAATAAAGGAATGAGTTGTTACTTTTTAAATGTTATAAATTAATTATTTTTCCCAAAGTTGTTTTTACAACCTCTTTTTTTGGACACAATGCACATAAGAAATTTAATATTCATTTATAGACAAATATTCTATGAGTAACTATTCAAAATATTTGTCACACATATAATGTAAAGTCGGTAGAGTTGGCGCACAATCGGAATACATGATAAAAAATATGAAAATGTTAATTCTTGCCATCGCTTCTCTCCTTGTAAGTGGATTGTATTATAATAAATGAAAGTAAATTGTCGAAATATCTGCAAAACGTTTGATTAAAAAATATCTAGCAGTACTCGCATTGCAACGAAAATCAGAGGAACAGTCATGAAAATTCAAGTCCTTACATTTGGGAAGCAAACAACAAAAACGACATTGTGTCATACATTTTCAGAGAAATACTGATGAATTCAAGCAGACACTGTGCTGCTGTTGGCTGTACAACTACTTAAAATCACGGTGCACTCACACCTTCGCTTCCCCCCCAAAAATTCATTTCAAGTGCGCCATCTCTCCGACCACGCAATCTCACCCGGTTTTACCTTACCTATTGAAAGATTAACTTTAAAAAGAAACGATAGATGCAAATGATAAATATTGTACCTGTTTAAAACTATTTGAAGCACGGATCGAACCAGGAGAAAAGTAAGGGAGACCGGGATTAGTTGGCATTGTGATTTTTAAAAATTCCACGGTTGATTCAGAGCGCCAGTGAGCCTGTCACCTGATCGTCATTGAAATGTCCATCTTGGATGAGAACGCCAGTTGGATCCAGCCATTGCCTTGAGACGAAGGATTGAAAACGTGATTTTCATATCAGTAAGTAAAATTTTGAATATTCAGTATTTGTCGTTTTGTACAGTAGTGTAGCCATACAGAGATAACATTCACAAGTTTTTAGTATCTTTGGACATTTAGCTAAGAGGTTATAAGTCCATTTCTGCTGTAGTTGATGGACACTTGTTTTGGTCGCTGTGTTTATTTAACTTGCCGTGTTGGGGTTAGTTGGCATAGGGACTCGGGGGCTAGTTGACATAAGCTGGCAGGGTATGCCAACTAACCCCGCAACATCGGGTAGGTTGACATAGGTATGCCAACATTCATACCGACCTAATTTTAGTTAGGTATAAGCTACTTCATTCTCAATAACGGCTGGACGGATATTAACGCTTGAGGTGTCGAATTAAAGGTACTTTTACGTAGATTTGCCAACCTCAGAGTTTTTAAAAAGTACATCATTTAAGTACTGTACAAATTTCAGCTCGATTTCGAGCAAACGGTTACCTAGTTATTATTATGTAATAAACGGTTACTGAAAGTTACCGGTACACTTTTTCCGCCTTACCTATCAGTGATAATGTAAATAAGTTTTGTTCAGATCATGAGGACTTATAAACGGAAAACTGACAGGGCTACAGTGACAGCAGATAATAGGAAGAGAGCTGTTGAGGCACACCTAATTTAGAAAAGAAGTTTGAGAAAAGTAGCTGATGAATTCAAGATCTCTGTTAGAAGTCTCGCACGGTACTGTAGGATCGCAAAAGAAAAAATGAATAATACTCAACGGGGGGTCTCATTGTGGGGGATTATGTATCTGTGAAATACATTTGCAGGGTGTATATACCCTGGGAAAATTACGGAAATTGGGAATGGCGAATTCAAAGTGTCTACAATTCAGAAATATAAGGAATAATGACATTGGCCTGAAAACATGGGCGTAATCTGGTACAAATCTAATAAAATCATCAAGAAAAATGAACCACCCATTATGATAAGCAGTGACCCAGCAGTTTATTCAGTTGCCATGTGACTTAACAGGATGATTTGATTTTGACCTTATGCTTTGTGCATTTTTGTAAATATGCTTTTTGTATGCATAAAAATGTGTTGATTTTTCTTTTTTGACATATGCGATGTTCAATTTCATGCACATTAACATTCTTTCTAACTGCACCTTACATAACGACGAGTAGAAACGCTTGCTTCACATCTTATGCCAACTTACCCCACTACCTATGCCAACTAACCCCGATACCGGGGTAGGTTGGCATAGTTTGACTGGACAAGGAAAAACATTTTTCACAGAAAGTGGCAACAATATACTGAATCAATTGTGTGTGCGATTTGTAGCCAAAATGTATACCTACATTACCCAATTTTTACATTTCAAATATCTTCAAACCAAAAAATTAGAAAAACTTTAAAGTGCCTTACTGTGTCAACTAACCCCGGTCTCCTGTACTCACTCAGGCATTGGAACAAAGCAAATCCAGGTCCCACATCGTAGCACCGTAAAAATTGCTTTTTAAATAAGACGGGATCCTTAATGTCGGCTGAATGGGCCTTTCTTCCGTCTCCGCATGGGGGCGGAATAAGCGATGATGTTAGGTAATGACGGAGTGGGGGTGGGGGGACTTAATGCCGATGCATGTGTTTACCCCAGCGGCAAAATGACGCTAAAATGGATGCAGAAAAGACGTTTCTTTGAAGAGATCTTTTTAGTTTCTCGAAAACGATGTTACGCGAGAAAATTTAATTAAGGCTTTTAATTTGACAAAGACATTTTTTAACGTGTCACCTGCCATTTAGCTCGGATGAAAAAAGTTTTGTAAGACATTGTATGGTCATATTTTCTAGCAGGATCCTTTTTTTTTTCTTCAACTCTCCCGAGACCCACTTGTGAGTTGCTGCAGAGTGTTGTTTTGCAACTTTAACTCCTCAATTCGTTTTAAAAAAGAAATTGTATTAGTTGATTGGCTAAAACTGATAAATGTACTTCATCCAAACCTCGTGTCCTTTAAACGTTATTCACGGTAAGAGGGTTTTCTTTCTTTTTTTTTTTTTTTGTTTGTAATTTTAATTTCTGGCGCTGTATCTCTCATAAACATTTTAAATTCTTTAATTTTTTTAAAGTTTCATTTTCTGTATTTTCCAAATTTTATACCAGGGCGCCTACAAAACCAGTGCTACCGTTGCCATGGCAACGGGCGTCGGTGAGTCAAGGGAGTCAAGGGCGTCGGCGAGTCCGTGGTTCAAAACTGCAAGTAAAATGAGTACATTATCGAAAGAAATTAAGTATTAGCAATTATTTTTTTTTAATAATAACGTTCTTTACAGCGAATTTAGCTATGTCTATTCCGAAACACATTTTTTTCCCCTTTTAAGTGAATGACAGTGATGCTCTTAATTTTTTTTTTTAATTCCATAACAAATACTTGTCGATGAAGTGAGCCTAATAACTAAAATGAAAAAAAAAATCAAAATTTCTGAAATTTAAAAAGCTGGAGCGGTGGAGAAGAGCGCATTTCCTTGCTCCGTTTCCGCTCCAGTATCGGGTAAAATCTCTCCATATCCCAGTTTGCTTATGCTTCTAAAGGCAGCGGTAGTTGAAATGCTAGGGTCCGGTGGGGTAAATGGGTCACTTTTTAGCTATTTTCAAAGTTTCATAGCAACAAAACTAGAAACATTTCCCATTTGGTTTCAATTGCATCTTCACATTGAACTCCTTCAGGTCAATTTTATGTCATTTTAATATTTATTTTTTAATTATGAAATAGCTTAACTGAGCTTATAAAGTTGTGACCGGATTTACTCCAACGTGGGGTAAAATGGGTCAGAGTGGAAAATAATGCTGAAAACAGTTATTTATTACTTTGAAATTGAAAAAAAAAAAAAAGAAAGTAGCATACTTAGCAAGATTTTGAATTATGATTACATTGAAATGTTGAAATAATATTGTTCTAGATTGTTGCATATTGGTTCACATAACTCTTCAACAACATCACTTCTCTCTACCACATCAACATGATTTTTTTTTTTTTTTGAGGAAAACATGAAAAAAAATCAGTTTAATTTCTAATAAAATAAACAACATACATTGTTCAAATTTAGGAACTTTCTTCAGTGAGGTGCAACAGAGTAAATTTTAAAATAATAATCGAATCGAACTAAGCTAAGCCTAACCCTGACCCATTTTACCCCATCCAAGAAGAACTGGTGTAAAAAATTCAATATTTAATTTTTTTTTAATATATATGCTCGGCTGGAATTGTTCTCCAAAGCTTCTCAGTGAGGAAATCCTTTAAATTTGGGCTGTTATTTGAAAAAATATAGAGATTTTCAGAAGTTGGTAAATCATATGATTAGCACACTATCTTCCAAAAATTACAAAAATATTTTTTGTGTTGCCATATTTAAGAACCTAACTTTTTTAGAATGAAAAATGTTGCCAACACATTGAAATATAACATAAAAAATATTGGTTTAAAAATTTCAATTTCGGGTTCTATTATTTAGGGTTTTTTATCAAGTGACTCATTTTACCCCATACTCCCCTATACGACGATCCCAAAAAGTCAAGAGATGCTGATCATGGAAATGAGTGGATGCGCAAGAACTCCCCACTTGTTGCGACTGCAGCGGAATTCGTGCACCTGACATTGATTTATCGACCTCAGCATTTGTCGCGATATTCGCTTCCATTTAAATTCGTGCTCTCCGCACACGATCGATCTCTCTCGACACTTGTTACGTTGCGGATCATTCCGGTTCATAATCGGACTCCCGGAATAGAAGCTCTTTTTCTCCCCCCTATCATGCCACTCACTGGTATGTTGTTCGAAAACTTTTCTTCTTGAGCGTCGTCTCCTCATAGGACACAACTCTCCCTTATATACCGTAATTATCGGTAAATAGCCCGCATCGTTGTCTAGTCCGCAGGAAGAAAATTTCATTCTAAAAAAAATAAGTTTGGTGTATAACCCGCATCGTTGTATAACCCGCACCCAGAAAAAAACGGGGTTATACATCCCTAGAAAACAATACATTCGCCTGTAAAGCCCGAGCCCCAATCTGCTTTCGGCCATTGTTTCGAAAGCTACGATTAATTATCTGCATTTTGTTTTTCAGGAAGGGAAATTTCGGGGGGTATTTTTGAACAACGGTAGTTCCTTTTTTAATAATCCCTTTTTTTTTTTTTTAATTTCATGTATTGCCCGCATCGTTATATTGCCCGCAGATGGTAAAAAAAAAAAAAGAGTTTTTTTTTTTGTAGATAACCCGTGGGCTATACACAGACAATTACGGTACTGGGGGCCCAACAGTCGAAATTCGACCGGATTAACTGAATTTAGCATTGAAAACACTATGCTATTTATAGAATTATATAAGTAAAACTCATCAAATTTGTCGACTATAACGTCATATGCAAATATTCAGATATAATTATATAAGTAAAATTCATCGAATCTGGCGACTATAACGTCATATGTAGTTATATAATTATATAAGTAAAATTCATAGAATTTGGCGACTAAAACGTCAGATGTAAATTTTCAGATGTAAGTATATACTTATATAAGAAAAATTCATCGAATTTGGCAACTATAACGTCAGATGTAATTATATGATTATATAAGTAAAATTCATCGAATTTGGCAACTATAACGTCAGATGTAATTATATAATTATATAAGTAAAATTAATCGAATTTGGCGACTATTTTAAAATCTTAATCCCTTATTTTTTCTAATGCTGTATTGTTAATTATGCATCACTGTAAATGGATTTGTCTGTAGTGTGCATGTCTCTTTCTTTTTTTTTTTTTTTTTGAATAAATAAAAAAATAACGTCAGATGTAAATATTCAGATGTACCGTCAACTACATTTAAATATTCTCCCATAACCCATTTTCTGATATCTTAGATAAAATTTGGAAGGTGGTTCCTAGATGTGATTTATGTAGTTATTTTCTTTTATATCGTTCCCTCCTCGTTAAAAAAAAAGAAATATGGGTGGGCAAAGTCACCTAGTGACGTGGGGTCACTTTGCCCACCAGATGTTTTCTTCGTATATCGAAACTGTATAAAAGATGGGCGAAGCCACCTCTTCAGGGTATTAAAAAAGCCACAGTAAACACAAAAAGTGTTCAAAATTCGTTTTTTCCCCCAAAATACAAAAATTAATACAAATATTGGACAAATAATCCTAAAAAGTTTTGTAAAACGTGAGCAAAAAAGATGAATTATGAAAATAAAGAACAGGTCAGCAAGAAATAAGTGCCAAAAAGAATCCATCAAGAACTACGTGAAAAAATTTTTTCTCCAAATCGTCTGTAAAGTGAAAACTTGTCTCTTTTCTGTGGGCGGAGTAGGCTTGAAAACAATTTCGTCTCGTGAAACGCTGGCTTCATCTGCCACGTGAGGAAAAGGGAACGATATTCGCTTATCCTTGGTTCTCATGTATGAGACCTCAAAACCTCCATCACTACATTCATTAGTAATTTTTGCCATAAAATGCTTTGCAGCTTTTTCCCCAGGATTTTCACCACAACGAATTCCTTTTTTTCTGAAAGGAACCGGTTCTTAGTAGTTAGAGGAATCAGTCTGTTCTCCCTCCTCCTCCATTTCAGAAAAATTTCATTTTGGTTATTATTATTAACCTAAACATCTTGATAAATTACCAAAAAAAAACTCCTATTGCGATGTAACACTTCAAATAACAAGTGGGCAAAGTGACCCCAATTTTCCTGCAAATCGTGGGGCGACATTGCCCAGTCAAATGACAATCAACAGGTTGGGTGCAGGAACGAAGTTCCAACGGGATTATATTCTTCATTACATTTACCAATAATAATAATAACTGATGAAACTCACCTCGTTTTCGTGAAAGCTGTGTGTATCTAATTTTGAAGAGCTGTAATTTTCATGGAAAACACACTTCACAAATGAAACAGAAGATTGGTGATAACACTTATCAGGAACCACTTGCAACCCACAGAATACCTCTTAGACATTGAGGAGGAATGTCTCAGTGACTGCAACCTCAGCCTGCAAGCCTCAGACGACCTATCAGATATTTACTATGCTGGCGCGAAACTCTTTTTCAAAATTGGGCAAAGTCACCCAGTTGACGGTAATTAAGAAATATGCAATCATTCACTGCTGCTTGATTCATGAAAAATATGACTGGGTCATGTGATGGAAAGGTGAGAAAAACTCCAAGTGTAAAATGAATGCAGAGGGAAATTTAGTTCTGCAGTTATGTGTTGTTTCTGCCTGCCTTTAGCCATTGGTGATCGACTACCTTTTCCGTGAGATAAAAGGGTGCTGATTCCTAAGTTAGTGCTCATATTTATCAGTTGATACCAAACAACTTGAATCACTTTCCATTTTTCTCTGAATCATTTTAAAACTTTGATTGGTTAGAGTTTGGTTATTCAAATGTTGGGAAAATGGTAACAATTGGTAGAAGCAAAATAAAATAATTTTTATAACTGAAGGGGAAAAAAGGAAAGTATGGCAAAGTTGGCAACACATGAAGGCTTCGCACCATTCAAGGAAATTTCATTCCGATTAAATATGTTTTTGTTAAACTACTTTTAGTTTACTTACACTATACTTATTAACTTACACTATACTAGTTTTTCAGAAAAAAACTCGTTCGTCATGGGGCTAAATATAAATAAAGCCGATATCAAGAATTTATAAGGAAACAAGATTTTAGAACCGTAACTTCTTAAGCGCCTCGAGTACTTCATTTATTTACTTATTTTCATTCAATCCGAAACGAAAACATACAAAACGCTAACGACTCTCCCGCGTCCATCAGAGAGCATTCCAAAGACGCAAAAAGGAACGGCTGTAAAATAAGAGCCTATTTAGAGCGAATTGAAAAGTCTCTTGGAGAGGAATTCTGAATTAATTTCTTTCCTCAATCAAAAAGCGGCTCCTCCGCATAAGCTCTTAATTAGGAGGCAAACGACGGAGATAATTAAATGCGGTCGACGATGTTGCCGATCCATTGAGCCTTTAACGAACAAAATGGAAACGGTTGATTTTTTTTGCCCGACATGGTTCGACAGGTCAACAAAAGCGGCGGCGGCTCTCTTTGATGCAGTTAAGTGTTTTCGTGTCGTCGATGTACTCCTGTTTAAAAAGAATCCTTAATGACATCAGTTTTCCTAATTGAGGTTATAAAATATTTCTTCTAT
This sequence comes from Octonoba sinensis, assembly GCA_038502835.1. Classification (NCBI taxonomy): domain Eukaryota; kingdom Metazoa; phylum Arthropoda; class Arachnida; order Araneae; family Uloboridae; genus Octonoba; species Octonoba sinensis. The sequence continues at coordinate 2,690,388 of CM076604.1, forward strand.
TGCTATTTCATTATCTGAACATTTTGCGTATTCGGTCCGTGTGGGCTCTCAGGGCGCTTGTCGCACAGACTCTTTTCAAGGAGGGGATCTGAAAATGCTCCGATTTTTAGTTCCGGCCCCCCATACACACTTTATTTATAAATGAAGTCACGCTTCAAGGGGGGAGGGGGGCTCGTGAAGTTGTGACAAGGTGGAGGGGTAACAAGAAGTGTGACATCATGCTTATGCAACACAGCGTGGCACGTGAGAAAAGGGGAGGGGGTGTGCTGAAGTGTGACATTTTGTAAGCAAGCGGGAAAGGGGAGTCAAATATATGAGAAAAAAGTGGGATGTCATTTAAGGATGGTACATATATATACTGCCGATTCCGTTTAATCGGACCACGTCGGGACGCGATCATTCTGGTCCTATTAACCGGCTGGTCTGATTAAGCGACTGTGGCCTGTGTAACAAGACCGGGCGTACTATAAGCTAAAGGATAGCGAACCTTTTTAAAACGAGGGTGACATTTTGTTCAAATTTTTTTATTACCAGCTCGTGGGTCACTAGTGCCCATTTGCATAAAATTTAGTTTAAAAATTTTTAACTGAGTATTTATGAAACTAAATATCTTTAAAATTCAACTGGCTCAACTGGTAAAAATGGGTGTTTTTAGAGGATTTAAGAATTTTTAGTGGGGTTAAAAATTCTTGAATGTTTGGTGCAAATGGGAACAAATGACTGAATGAACAAAGAGTAACGAAAATGACATGAGTTTTATTTGAAGAAAGTGCTTCAAATATAGTTATTTGCTTTGGTTTGTCGATTTTTTTTCAACAAACAAAATATGAGTAAAATTATTCACTTTATTTGATACTTCATAAACAATTTTGCTGTATTTCAAACACTACAAACTCATTTGTCGTCATTTGCGTAGCTTTAGAACTGTAATGATCATACTGAAGGCATTTAAATTGCATTTGTGTCGATACAGTGCTTGAAAAAATATAAATAGATTATAAATTATCCACACAAATTAGAAAATCTAAATAAACCTACGGTAAACAAACAAATGGTTGCCTAGCAATCGTGGGTCAGTGTCTGACCCACGGGTCATAGATTCGCCATCACTGTAATATACGTTATATATTAAAGTGTGTTTATGATTATTGTGAGGATTATTGTTCCCTATCTAGAGGGAATTTTGCTAAATATCATCAGAATTCAGTGAAAAAGACAGCAATCGTAATCAACGTTGAATAAATTAACTTTCAGGCTCGTTGACGCTTTAATCCGTTCTACGCTGGTAAACTTATGGCTCCTGTTTTACACTTGCTTTCCTTTCTCTGATCCGAAAAAACGGATTTTTGGTCACATTAAGCTAATAATATTAGGTCCTATGTAATAGAATACGTTTTGGTTCGTTTAGAGTTTGGTCCGAATGAGGGACTGGTCGATTATCCGGTAGTCTAATGAAGCGGATTCCACTGCATTTATTTCTACCGTAAGCAAAACAAAGCAGATCTGATTTGTCACGTTGATCTTATCCGGAAATAACCATCATTCCGTAAGAACATCATTATTGTTACTTTATTTCAGTCCCACTCAAATGTTTCTGAGCTAAAGCAAATGCATCAATATTTTGTATATACAAAGGGAGAAATGACAGGGGTGGCCATATAGTCCCATCCCCTAGAAGTCGGGTATCCGGTATCTAACCAATTTTTTATTAGCCGGAATCTGGTCGGGCTGCTGCCGAAAGACCTGGTTTGGTGCATGTCAAATTTTATTCACAAAACTTAATTCGCATGTTTTGAAAACGTAGGTAAATTAAGAATTTGCAACAGATGGGGATGCAGCAATGGGATGTTTAAAATGTGTAAAATTTATGGGTTTCAAACACTGAGCCGGATATATCCGGTGTGGATCCATCAGACAAGGGACACCTGATAACCAATATCCGCCAAAATCAATATCCTCTTGATCCTGTGTCCATTACCGAACAGGTTTCATTTTTTGGATTTAATTTTAATTTGGAATTGATACTTCCAGTATAAAATCCAAATTAGAAATGGTAAACTAATCCTACACTGTAAAAATTTTGCGTTTATTTGCCACCATGTTTGGTATTACTGAACACTATAACTGGTGTTCAGTTAATGATGCATTTGTAATACAATTAAAAAAAAATTTATATATCTATCTAAAAATCTATAGACAGTATGACAGCGATTCTCAACCTGTGGGGCACACGAGAAGGGGTGCGCAAGAATATCCAAGAGAAAATATTACTTTAAAAAATTGATTAACTGACTGAAAGGAAAGCACATATATATACACATAGAAAACAAAATACATTATTAACAAAATACATATTTAATAACTTATTAAAGCAAAGCAAATTATTAAATTAAAACTTTCTCAGTCAAAACATACTAAATAAAAAAACAAATGTAATAATTATTAGTGACATCCTTGGGGGCCTTTGCAAAGCAAAGTTTTTCGTAGGAAGGCTTAAAACTAGTCGTAGTAGAAATAGCCACTCTCGGTTGTCTTTGTAGCCGAGATCTATAGTTTGTCTTCAAAGAAGCCACAGCAGAAAATTCAGTTTCACAAAAGTAGGATGTTGAAAATGGGAATAGAATACGAAATACCCTTGTTTTTAGTGCATAAAAATCCTCCTCTACTCCTGCCCAAAATTCAAATAGTGATTTATTACTAATTTTATTACTAAATGACTCGTTTTTACTCTTGTTTTGGCAATTAGTTAAAAATAATTCAAAAACAGAATCCAAAGTACTCAATATACATTATTGTTGTATACATTTTATGGTAAATGGGGGGCACGATGAAAATTATGATAGAAAATTGGGCCGTGAATACTGAAAAGTTGAGAAACGCTGCAGTATGATGTTTCTAAGCACATGAAATGTGTTACCTCCGCTACGTGTCGAAATATCTTTACGATGGCTCATTTCTATGAAAATAGGATAAATGAGCAATTTTTGATGCGTAGATGAGTTAACCAACATCCTATGCTCAAAAACGATTCAGCTGTCAGTATTTTTTTAGACAGACACATTTAAAAATTTAAAATCTATCAAAATATTAAAAAAAAATAACTTTAGACCAACTGAACAACAAAAATGGAGTTCAGTAACACTAAAAAAAATCTCAATGTACTTGCAGTGTAAATCCAAATGGAGGCAATTCATACAGCGTCATAGGTAACGTGATAGCGATGTCAGCGGTGTAAACAAAGGAAGCTGTAGTATAGCTTTATTTCGAGTTCGACTAATCTAATTAAAACTAGGCCTAAATAAAATTCTAAGTTATTAAAAACTAAGACTGACTTGGTTTATAATCAGAAAATTAATGAAAATAGTCTCATTTTAAGATAGCTCATTTTGCTTCGGGGACTCCGCGTAGAACTCAATTAAAAATTTGGTAAACAAATCAGCGATTCCAGTTATCACGTGACGCGATGAATTGCCTCCATTAAAAACGGCAAGCCAATCTTATTGAGTATCAAGTCTAAATGACTTGAGCAACAGCTGAAATTTGATGAGTAGTGGCCTGTTAATGACTTTTTCTGCTCAAAAAAGGATCTCGACCAAAGCAAGGCTCGCCAGCCCCAGGTGAATGAATAAATGAGAAGGCGCTTCTTTCTCATTCCGTAGAAAGTCTATTTATTTCAATTAAACGGAAGGCTTCTCCGAGAAGGACGATCTCCGGAGAGATTCTTCCCGCCAGAAAAGAAAGATCAAGAGGAGAGTAGTTTTTTGCGTTATTTGTTGAGAGCAATGCTTTCACGTAGCTGTCGGCCACCCATACTCGCCAAATCAGATCCCCTCTTTTGTTTACTTCTCTGCTGCTGGATTGAGATTCCCTATCGCGTATAAAAAAATAGAGATTCATTCAATATCCCAGCACAAAGTTGTTGTTTCTACTGCCACTTGGGTATCCCAGCACAAAGTTGTTGTTTCTACTGCCACTTGGGTATCCCAGCACAAAGTTGTTGTTTCTACTGCCACTTGGGTATCCCAGCACAAAATTGTTGTTTCTACTGCCACTTGGGTATCCCAGCTCCCCTTCGCAGAGTGACCAGGAACGAAGACAGTAAGGAGCACCACAACGGTGGAAGTACGATTTGGTTCATTACGTATTTAGATGACACCAGATAACGCCACCATTAGCCTACCACGGCCTCCCTAACACAAAGCAATCTGTTGTGACCATCGCGACATTTTCTCCTGCATAATTGATTTGGATACTCTAGTTTTTAAAACCACTCCACTTTATCGATTGGAGCCTAAACCTAATCAGCACCTCTTCACATTGAGGTCCATTTGTATACCTTTTTGTTTGGAATCCTATCACTTGTTCTTAAAATACAGTAGTCATGCTTAATCGAAAAAACGTTCAATGGCGCCCTCCCCGTTTAGCAATGGATTTCTAAAGTTTGTTTTACATTTTATTACATCACCTTTTATTAACACGAACACTACATAAAAACTAGGCATATAACGAATATTCGGCAACTATTCGATATTCGGCCCTTTGGCCGAATAGCCATTCCATTATCAAGTCGAATATTCGGCCTGGCCGAACACTGAGTAAGGTCAAATTCGGCCGAATAGTTCTGCTGCATTAGAAATGTAAACAAAATAAAGAAATTAACAGATTTTAAACATTTAAAATTGTTTTATAATTATTGCAAAATAATTCATTAGTATATAGTTTTAATAAATAAAAATAATTTAGATAAAAACTACTTATTTTAAACCTTGTTTTAGGTTTGACTGATCAAAAACAGATTTTAAAGTTGTAATATTGTACTTTATACTCGTACTTAGTATTTGCTCCCAAAAGCTGGCAATAGTTAATTATGATAGAGAATATGAGAAATTAATTTTGTTATTATTAGACACACTTCGTTTGGGTAGGCTAATTTATTGTTAATAACGGGTAAGAGATAAATGTGAAATGCCTACCATTAATATTTAGATAGCATAAGTTATTGGGGTTTTTGAAAATTAAAATATATTAAAGTTAAGTGCATTAAATTTTAATAGATCTTTTAAAAATAGGTATGTAAAAAACCCCATAAAATAAAAATATTAACTTTTCTAACTTTTAAAATATTTTCATAAAACAGTTTTGAGCAAGGTTAAAGTTCACTAAGCAATAGTAGTTCTTTCATTTGAATTAAATAATTAGTAAAATAATGCTAGTGCTTACTACCATAAAACCTGTCATTTCTATTTCACTTGTGGTGAAATTCTTAGTTTTATTACATTCAAAACAATAGAGAAAATACACTCATTTTAAATAGTTTTAAAGTATTAACACATAGAATTAAATCATACATAATAAATTGTGTGTCATTGGTGTTTGACTTTGTGAATAATTTTAAATTTGACAAATACTTTCTATTACAACGATTTTAATATTCTGCAGCCGAATATTCGGTATTCGGCCACACTTAAGGTGCATCACAGCACTTTAGTGGTCAACTGAGACAGGTGGTCAACTTATAAAGGGTGAGGATGATTTTGTCATTTTTATTGTGTCATTCTTACACTATGCCATTCATTTCTTTTTAACTAATTAAAATACTTTAAAGTTTAACTTCATGTATTAACCTTACTTTAAAATAGCAATTAGCTATTTTGTTACACAATTATCTAAAATATCATTAGAGAAATTAAACCCGACTGGATTACAATGTATCATACAATTTCAAAATTAAAGTGCTTAGATAAAATAAAGATAAATAGCTTGTTAATTGCGTACGTTGTTTATTTGATTGTAAAGATTTCTTAAAAACACATAATTGTTAAAAATGTCTGTCACAGATTTATATGAAAAAAGAAGAAATTTATTTAAGGAATAAAAGAAGGCTCATAATAGTTTTCCCAGAAAGTTAGAAAGAGGTTTAGACAAGCTTTATAATTACTGTTTCATCCGTGCAGTGCAGACGCATACTGATATTACATTATAGCATAAAAAATATCCTGAACAAGTTATTTTTCGTATTAAATAAATATCACGTTGATAATTAAGCAGTCCACTTACTTGCCGGTTTTTATGATACTCCCACCCAAATTTGGTGTGTATAAGGGGTCAACATAGACAGGGGCTCAAGTGACGAATGTTTCAATACATTGCATATTATAGAGCTCATTCAGTTCCTGACAAAACTGGTCAACAGGTGGTCAAAAGGGGATCAACTTTACAGGTTTTACTGTACTCATTGTTCAATGGGATTTCACACGATTATTACATGGTAATAACTGTGGTAAAAACTGTGCACAGTCATAATTTAGCCATCCCTACGAAGGTATCCGCATGTTTTCGATTGTACTATTTTTAAATACCACGTTCATACAAGTTAAAAAGCTTCACACAGATGACAGAAGTCATGAGTCCGAAGACAAACTATTTTTTTGTCCTGAGTAACCGAATTATTCAACAACTTAAACTATTTCATTTTCGTGCATGCTCCATTTACAGAAAATCACTACTGTCTTGAGCAATTCTATACTAGTTCTTACACGGGCATTGGCACGCACATTCTATTGGAATTACCAGACAGAAAAACATTCAAAATCATAACAGCGAGGGAAGAAGTGCGAATTTTCTCATAGCATGTTTTTAGAAGAAAAGAAGCGAAGGTCGACGTAAGTGGACCGAGGTAGTGAACTTGGTTGAAATATTATCTTCAAATGAAAAAACGTGACATTTTTGGTACTAAATAAAAGTTTTAAATGTGAACTAATTAAAAAATACTCGGGACGTCAGTTAGCTATGGTGATAATTTTACAAAACATGGAGAGTTTTCGTGTAATTATTTCTTTCACAAGAAAATAGACTAAAGCAATGTCAACTATTTGCAAATACGACACAAAGAGGGATACTTTAGGAGGAATACCCTTTACGTAGAGGAATACTTTATGGAAATACCCTTTCCATTCATCAAAGTGATTTACAAAACGCACAATTATCAGAATCCAGGAATAGTCCTCGAGTGCCTCAATGTGCCTGACGCAAGCTACCAGTCCCACGGTGGTGCTGAGTGTCGAGCACCTTTATTTTTCTCTTTCCGTCGCAACAAAAGCTTCTCTCGGCGGGGAAGGAAAAGAAAAGCCACTTTCGAGTGGAGAAGAATTGCGAAACTCACGTTCCTGGCTATTAGGCCGACATTAAAGAGGCCCCAGAGAGCACACGTCCATTGGCTGGTGATCTCTTCCAATGAGCGTTCCTTTTAGGTGCCCCCGGGGGCCAGACATTCAATCCTTAAAGCAGAGGGGAAAAAGTTTTAAAAGCTCATTTCATCAGAAAGCTTTTCACTTCACTTCGTTTGAATATACGTTTCTGTAGACATTGAACAGCAGGACGAAAGTACGGAAATAAATCAAAGCGGAATGAAAAACATTTTTTATGGAATGCACTGATAGATTTACCGTGCTTGACGCTGCTAAAAGACGGGCCTGCACGATATGTAGTGAATACAAACGCAATTACAGCGTCGTGCATACCTTGTGGTTAGGATGTCGGACATCCAACATGGTGGGTACTTTCAACCCAATACGTATATGTAGGAAAAATTAATTACTGCACATTCGACAGGCCGTTAGCAAGTAACATAAATATATGTATATCAGCCATTTAAATAATTTTTGTATATCATTTATTCATAATCGCAAATAAATTAATATAAAATTTATTTTTGAATAACACATACAGTTAAGTGTTTTCTTGATCCCACTTGATATTAAGTAATTTGAAAGAGAGAACAAGTTTGGCTGTCTTTTCTACACCTAGTTAATTTTTGAGCTTGTGAACTATTCAACAGTTCTTCTTAACAGAGTAGGAAACAGTAACTTCTTAATTATTTTTTACAAATTTTAAGCAACAATTTTATTTTATAAAGTAGTTTTTATTGCTTACATAGTTTTAAAATAAATATAACTTGTCCGAAAAATTTCGTGAAAAATATATATTAAGGAACCTTCTTTACTAGTTTGAAAACAACTAGCGCAAGAAAAATTGCGCAGTGTAGGGTTAAAAGGCGAAATTTCAGATAATTAATTCTATTTAGCACACGCAATAAACGAAGGTCATCAGGAGCTTTGCATTTCAAAGCGTATATGAGTTACAATGCTCAAACTTTTATATATATATTTTTAAACAATATTTTCCCCCTTTGGTTCGCGTTCAGCAGTATGTGACTGATCAAATTTTAAGCTCAAATCCAGATTGTGCTGTTATATCGAACATTTCCAGGAGCTATTTTGATGTCATAAATTAATTTAAACGAATAAAGTATTAAATTTCATTGTCTTTGATTTCTTTTGTCACTTCCATTTAGAGAACGAAGTTTAGTATTGCGTAAGGAACATAAAACTTATTTTATAAAAAAATTAATTCCTTCGGGACCAATGTGCAGGGCCTTATTTGCCATTACGCCCGTGAGGAGCGGGCCTAGTGCCTCCATTTTGAGGGGCCCCCTAATTTTGGTTATTATTATTATTACTTTTGTAATTTAAAATTTTTAGAAAAATATTTTAAAATAGCATCTTTCAAAAACAAACTGTTAGTGTTCTGTTGCTTCACAGAAAAGTTGTATTATTCAATTACTTTAAAACCACAAGGAATTTTCACTCACAAGGGCCCAAATTTTTTGTCTGACAATTCGAAATTTGAAAAACAAAATCGATTTTGCACTTTGGGGCCCCCAGATTGTATTCAAATATTTTGTAATTTTAAAACAAAACCATTTGCACGTTGGGGGCTCCCAAATGTTAGTCTGACTCTGACATTTGAAAAACAAATTAGTTTTTGCGCTTTGGGTGTCCCACATTTTAGTGTGACTGGCAAGTTTAAGAAGCACATACTGAATGTTATGTTTTTAAAATTTTTGTTGCGTGAGGGGCCCCCAAACCTGAGTTGTGACTATAGTGATTCAAAATGTAAATCGGGCCCTGCCAATGTGATTGAATTAAACGGCGGGAACTGCAGTTGCAATGCAATTTTGTTGCTCATGACATAGCATTACTTCGGACCAAAAAAAAAGCGAAGTAATACTGATATTCAAATGGTGTCTTTCCTAAATTCAATTCGAAAATGTTCCATCCGCAAACTAATTATAATTCGCACCGTCTATTAATATTTTCTGGAGAAAAACCTTCAAGCACAGAAAAATCTGCGGTAGATGTAACAAGATGCTCTCCTACTTTTCTCAGCTCATTAAAAGAGGATTAAAGAAGAGAGATAATTAGCTATTTCAATTAAAAATAATTGTCCCAAAAAAGCGAGATATACATATCCGCTTTTCTTTTTCAGGATTTTTTTTTTTGCATTTGATCGAGTCTCAATTTAAATGAATACAATCTCTAAACGAACGAAAACGTTTCATTTGCAGTTCTTGCGAATCCGTTTCAATTTTTCCTAGAAGTTCCGTCTAGAACTATACGAACCTACTTTCCCGTATTTTCCCAACCTCAAATTTATAATTTAGCTATATCTCTCCCTCTTTCTAATTTAGCTTTAGTTTTTAAGTACTTCAACTATTCCCATTTTAACATTTAATACATATTCATTCACTCAGTCATTCATTCATTCGATTTATTCATTCATGTATTTATACACTCATTTAATTGTTTTTTTTCATTTATTCACTCACTTATTTACTCATACATTCATTCTTTCACTCATTCATTTATTCATACATTCATTCTCTCACTCATTCAAATGAATGAGTGAGAGAATTCACTCAGTCATTTAGAATTCACTCAGTCATTTAGAAATATTCTTAAAAATCCCGATCAAAAAAATTTTACAAAAATTTTTACAATTCATAGAAAATTAGGCTTGTTTAGTTCTGGTTGAACTACACTCTTCGAAGTGGAGCGCTCGTTTTTGACGATTCTTCTATCGTCAAGAAAATTTCGTCATTTATAACGATTCTTTCCTCGCGCGATCACGTGACTTAAAGAAGTGACTACACACATTTCGCCAATTTGACGAAAGGTTTACTCGGAGCATTTGTCGCGAAGCCATTTCGTCAAACACGACGAAAGTTTCATGCGATTTGAGCATGCGTTTCTGAGAGTGTACGAATCTATACATGTTCTATGGCCTAACATCTTTCCGATCAAATTTGTTCCAAATAATCCGTCGGCTAGGTCAGGATTTATATAAAATTAAAATTTCCCCGCTAGTGCTGTTTTTTTTTTTTTTTTCTAACTGTTCAAAAATGAACAAAAATTTTTCAAATCAAAAAATAATTTAAGCCGATAGCTTCTTCCAATAACCTTGTTCGCAGGAACTTGGATCTTATGTCCAGCTTACATAATTATCTTCCTTTTTGCCCACAGGCGCTTATGTTAAGAGTTTTTTGAACTGTTCAAAATTAAACGAAAAATTGTTAAAATGGGAAAGTAAAATATGAAAATGAGATTTCCTCGCCAGGATTTTTCGCATGCAAAAAAAAAAAAAAAAATCTTTCGAATCGGACGATTCCCACAAAAGTTACTAGAGGAGTAGATAGACCGACAGACACATTTTCGCCATCTCAAAACAAGGGCTGCAAAACAGCTGGTTTTTTAAAAAAGGCCAGACTGGCCGGCTTTAATTAAAAAAGACGGGTCTTTATTGACCTTTTTCAAGTAGACACAATGCTATTTACTATTTTCACTTATACTATGTCCATTTATGTTGCTACTGTTAATTTGTGTAAAATGAAACTCAAATCTTTCTTTGAATGGAGTTTATTTAAAGTTAGATTCAGAATTATTTTGTTGCACAACCTGAATGCATTTTACAATACTGATTACCATTTTCGTGTTTGTGCGCTTAAGTTCGTGAGACTCTCTCATTAACCCCTTGCCTATACAGAATCGATTTTTTTCAACACAAAAGAAGGAAATCAAATTAATTCTGGGAGAGGAATCAAATTCGGCTTCTATAGTCGAGCACAATACCTTTTCTAAATACATATGAGAAGCTATCCTATTACAGATTCAAGTACATACTTCTCACTCAAAACTGATATTTTAATGTTAAGAATTTAATTACTTTCAAATAATTCGGAATACTGAAACTTGCAATAAAGAACTATGCTCATTCATTTTTTTCTATCATATATTTTACACTACAAACAAAAAAGTCTTTTGCTCAAGGCGAGAAGAGTAGGAAAAACGGTGATTTCAAGTATCTCCTTTTCCTTTAACAAAACACTACTTTCATAATCCGAATTAACTAAACTAATGTTTACTTACAGCACTACTCATGGCAAAAATTTAAAAGAAGTCGTCGTCTATGGGGAGTAATTGGCTGGCTTTTATATAATGAATTTTATTTCTAAATATACATAACATTAACATACATTTTAATATGAATATACATAACATATACATAACATTTTAATATGAATATCATTCTAGTACAATTTAATGTCGACCAGCTAGTCTGCTTCAAGATGGACATTGTTTATTTTATGCAATTTATTTGACAACGAGCTTTTATTTTTATTTGGATCGGAGAACTAGTTCAGGTTCTGAAAAAAGGTTTAAAAAATCAAGGTTCTTTAAAATATACAAAAGGTTATGAGTTAAAGACTAAGGCAAAAGATTGGTAATATTTAGCTCATATAGTATTGTGAAGTGAACTTTTGAATTCTTAGTAAAAATCTAGTCATCTTAATGAAAATAAATTATTTAAATTGTGTTGAATTTAAATAGATTTCTAATAAATAGCACTTTCTCTTTGCTATTTCTGTAATGTATCATTCTATTAAATAATTTTCATTCTTATTTCACGTATTTTCCTATTGCAGTAATAATTTAATTGTATAAATGATAGAAATATAATTTTTTATTTAATAATTTTTTTGAAAAAAATTATAAAAATTTCGAATATATAATAAAAGGCGGCTTTTATTTTTAAAAAAATCCGGCCTTTTTTAAGCGATTTAAACCAAAAAAAAACCGGCCGGCTTTTTTTGGCCCGGCTAAAATCCGGCAGCCCTGTTCAAAACCCTACTTTTACATTTTTATTTTTCAGTCTTAAATTAGTTTACTTATTTTTTACGATGCATAAAGCCTTCTTTCACACTTCATTCATTTATTTATTTTTTTACTTTTGCGGGAAAGTAGGCTAAAGAACGAATTCCCCCAGAGCAGTTCACAAGAGACAAACCTGAAAAGCATCCATTAATGAAAATCCCCCTGAAAAGCAAATTTTTTTGTCATAGGTAAAGGTGGATACCCCTCTTTGATGGATCGCTTTTAATTCCTCGACAGCTAATCTTATAGAGCCTACACTAAAAAAAAAAATCTCCTGAAAATAACGGAAAAAGTACGGCAGCAGAGTTGCCTGAAATATTCCATTCCTGATAATATTTTCCCGAGATTTGACAGTTTAGAAGTTCCATTTCTTTTTCACCGTTAATCCAAATCAGGTTGTGAAAATACGGCAACCGTAAAACGGAAAAGTTTCGCTCTCGTACTTTCAGGACGTGGTATTTCCGTTTTTGGAAGGAAAAACTATGTACTGAAGTACTACGGAAATCTTCCGTTAAAAATCAGCCAAAAAACACTGAAAATTCAGGTTTTTTTAACAGTTTACAGAAAAACCCACTTTTTGGGAACACCTCTCTATTATGGACAAATACTATTGAGTTTTACTGTATATCACGATACCGAACCAGAAGATAAGACAGGTGTGAAAAATAAGTCCTCGTTGAGGATCATAATGTTTCGAAATGTAGTTAAGATTTTTAGCAGTCTTTGGGTTTTCCAATGCAGTAAAACTCCTCCTAACGGACACCCCTCTTGTTAAGGCAGCCAGTTTTGAATTACCCGGCAACAGACCATTGAACCGAAAAGAAAACCTTTTTTCGGACACCCCTCTATGACGGAGAAATAGTTTCTATTGTATATTCGAAGTATACCTTAATTCTAAACGTATAATCTCATTTACTTATTCAGTTAATTAATTAATTTGTTATTATTATTTTATTTTGTTCTTCAAGGTTTGTATATTTTATTTTGTTTGATACTTTATTTGTGTTCATTTGTTCATATTTACTTTTTAAGAAAAATCATACTTCAAGGAATTGATGTGCTATTTCTACACTCCAAATACATACTTTTTACTGTGCCTTGGTTTGATCAGCAGAAACTAAATTAGTTTAGTGAAAGTAGCAAAAAATGTGGCCATCATACTGTCGTAAAATAGCCCCTTCCTCTCACACACATTTAATACTAAAAATAGATAACAGAATGAAACTCCACCTTAGCGGACGCCAGTGGAGAAAAATTATTTTTCCGTAATAGACGGGTATCCGCAAAAGATTTTAAAGTGCAAGCCATGCTGTAAAACAAGATGAGAATAAATGTTTCATAAAAATTTGTTTCATAAACGTTCCACTAAAATTCTCACTTAACCTTTATGTACTTATTATTTTTAACATTTTCAGAGCTCTACGTGATGGAGGCAAATTTTGCTCAAATTTACTCATTGCAGTTCATCCGTTACTAAGCTGTCAGCGGCACACCCATATCAAGGTTATGGAACTTGTATTTACGTCGCTCGGTTCACAACTTTTTTTTCTTGTAAATTTACTGCCATGAAGTATTATCTTTCCAACCGGCTCCTGTTTTTAGGAAGAAAGTGCCGATGGGGGAATTCCCAAGATATCCAAGTTTACCCGGTGATAAGATGAACGTATCTTGTGCAAATGCAACGAAGCGTTCATTTCAAAAACATAAAGCATTTTAATCCTTCCTGAAGGGAATAATACTATACGGTAAAACCTGTAAAGTTCACCCCCTTTGTAAGCTGACCAGCTGTCTAAGTTGAATCCATTTTTGTCAAGAACAGAATGAGACCTATAATTATATATTACAAGGAAACCTTTTTCAGGTGGTCACTTGACCACCTGAAAATATTGACCACATATGTACGCTACAATCGGGTGGGAGTAAAATAAAAAACCTTGGTAAGATGACCGCCTAATTATTATTTGTTTACCTATTTTTTCAAAGATAAAAAAAAAAAAAAAAAAAAAAAAAAAAAAACCCCTTCTCCAGTTTTTTTTTTTTTTTTTTGCCGTAATGTTAAACCAGTACTTGTCTGGATGGATGAAACATCCATATGAAGTGTACCTGAACCTCTTGGTAAGCGAACCATATGGGAAAATGACTAGGAGCACTCTGTTATTGTTTAAATAAGCTTCTTTTTCCTAAGATCTGATCCAGCCATTTTGAAAAATTCTGTTTGTTTAGGCAATCTTTACCGTCAAATAAGTAACTGATATAATTAATACGATGTTTATTTGTATTTTAAAGTTGTATAGAGTACACAGTAAGTCACTCAGATTACATTTCTCTAAGGATATTTTAGATTTAAGTGAAAAAAAATGCTCATTACTATTTCAAAGTAACGTTAATTGATGAAGCTATATTTCAAGTAGTTGCAAATGAATAAATATATAACGGTATAAGAAATTTTAAAAATATCCACCCTCTATAAGCTGACTACTAAAGTCCGCATCACCGTAAGTGGCCAACTGACACAGGTTTTACTGCGTCCAAATCTCAATAGTCCGTGGTCGACACTGTATTATTTCACAAATGAATTTGAATAGGTCATTAAAGAGCAATTTTGCATACAGTGCAGTATGCAGTCCCGTCATTTCAAAATTATCCCCGGAGGGGGGCATAGGGATCTCCACAAAAATTGCACATAAAAATGAAAAATACATATACATAGGGGAAATTCGGACAAAACCGGGTCCCAAAGTGTTTTTTTTATTTCCTAAGCGAATAATTGTATAAAATTGCTTAAATTTCTATTTGAATGATAAATTAGTTCTTTAGTTACAGAAATAAATATCTTTCAATGTGGAAGAACAATATTTTCGAGGATAAATAATTTTTTTTTTGGAAGTATAAAAGTACCCGGTTTTATCCAACCAGGTCGGAAAAAAACGGGTATGTTTATGAACACTTGAAAAATGCTGTTGTCTTACTACTGAAAAATTTATTTATAACAATAAATTGGTACAATGGCCGTAGTATACTGAGAAACATAGATGGGTTAAAAATAGCTCTTCGGGATATTGTATTTTTGAGTTCTTTTTTTCTGTGTAGACTTCTTAAAAGTTGTCTCCTTTTTAATTAATTTCCCGAGCAGATATTTTAAAAAATACGAAAGCATCACACGCCCAAGCTTAACATTAGTGAGCTGAATTCGTAAATTGACTGACGAGCAGCCTTAATTTTTATGGGTGCAATTTTTAGTCTAACAACATTATACGTTTGTAAAAGCATTAATTTTTTCATTCTACCCTACTTAAAAATAAGAAGAAAAAACATTTTTTGGAATAAACTGACAAACACGATTTAATTTTTAAAAAATAATTTTTATTTTAAATGTTAATAATTTTAATTTTATGTTTGTACTAAGTGGGAAACTATACTGTAGTATAAAAATAATTTAACTTTGTGCAAGTAAACAATAATAATAAAATTACACGTTAATTTAAAGCACAAATGAGCAAAAAAATGCAGACATATGTTTCGGGATTGCTTGGAATCCCTTTTTCAATGCGACAGGGAGCTTCTAGATGCAAAACATCCAAATGAAGCAGACAGAACAAGAAAAACAAAGCTTATATAGCCTAAGAATTATCTGTAAACCAATGAGAATAAAGGCAGCGTGAAGTGGAAGTAGAAGTAGCAGGAAGACACCAATAAGAGAGCAACAAACGAATTCTTCGTTTGTTGCAACTTCG
The DNA here is from genome assembly GCA_038502835.1 of Octonoba sinensis. Lineage (NCBI taxonomy): Eukaryota > Metazoa > Arthropoda > Arachnida > Araneae > Uloboridae > Octonoba > Octonoba sinensis. The sequence goes on from CM076604.1 coordinate 2,706,172, forward strand.
TTTTTGTTCTTCCATCTGTTCGCTGCTTGGTGAGTGTTTGTTTTTTGTTCTTTTCTTAATTGCTTTTCTTGACTGTGTTTGTTTTTGCTTTTTTGTTTTCTGACATTTATTCCGCATATTGTTACGTTGTGTATGTTTCGCACTTGTTTTTGAATTTTGTTCTTTCTGTTTATTTTTATTTATTGAACGGTTTTGCTATTGTTTTCCCCTTATGTTTTGGTTGTTCTGATTCTGGTTATGTCTCAGGTTAACAGATTTTGTAATCTACGGATTAAAAAGGTTCGGTTTTTGAACCATTTAAAATTTCTCCAGTCTTGCAGGCGCAAGAAAGTTATTCCTAAGTTTATCACCTTGAAGTGTAATTTACCGCGTTCTGTTAGGGTTGATAAGGTAATTTTTCGTTCTAAATTAGCGTTACTTAGAGCTTCTATCCAAGAAACTAGGAAAAAACTTTCGTTCATAGAACGTGAACTTTATGATTTACATCTTTCTGTATCTAATTCTAATTTCGATTTTGAGTCTATTGATAGAATGTCATGGGCAAGAGCTCTTCGTTCATCCGACAGTCACAAAATTACTTTAAATAAGAAATTTACTAAGTTGTGTAACGATTCAAATGTTCCTGTTCCGGCTGATTTGCCTCTTGTTAATAGGAACACGGTTGTAAATCTTTCGAAATTTCCTTTGAATAGTAATGAAATCAATGCTCTGAAATGTAATAACAATTTTGCTTTGGCTAAAAAGCCTTCTTTTTCTGAACTTATTGCTCCGGTTGAAAAAGCTTTCAAATTTAGTGCCTTAACTTCCACTCAAAAAGAGTCGGTTCGGCATCTTATTGCTTCCAATGTTGATTTCAATTCAAAAGTTCCTAATACTGGTTTTACCCATTCTGTGAAACGATGTGTCAATAATTTAGTCTCAAATTCTGATTTGGTCATTACCAAAGCTGACAAGGGTGGTCAAATTGTTGTTCTTAATAAATCATCTTATGTTGAAAAAACTGATGACTTAATTGCTTCTGGTCCTTATTCTGAAATTTATAAAGATCCTAGTGACAAAGAGTTAAAAGCTATTTCTTCTGCTGTTAAGTCTGTTCATTCTATTCCTTTGATTGATAAACGGTCTGTGATTCCTTCTGTTGCTAATTGTGCACGTTTTTATGCTTTACCGAAGGTACACAAGGCAGGTATTCCTTTCAGACCAATTATTTCCAATATTGGCACTGCTTCATATAAACTTTCCAAGTATTTAGTTTCTGTGTTTTCTCCACTTAGGAGTCAGAATGTTTTCACTGTTAAAAATTCCACCGATTTTGTTAAGAAACTTCATAACTTCGTTCCGAATAATTCAGTTATGGCCTCTTTTGATGTTAATTCCTTGTTTACTAATGTTCCTGTTGATGGCGCTTTGACTTGCCTCAGGAAAAGGCTTTCTGAATTCCATTTTACTTCTGTGGAAATTGAGGAATTAGTTTTCCTTACTCGTGTGTGCTTGCAACAGAGCACTTTTGTATTTAATGGTAAATTCTATGCTATGGTAGATGGCCTGCCTATGGGAAGTCCTCTTAGTCCTATTTTAAGTGATTTCTATATGCATTATTTTGAGGAAAAACTGTTCCAGAAATTGCAATTTCAATTTTATGTTCGTTATGTGGATGATTGTTTTGTCCTAACGGACAGTAACTTGTTAGGTATTGATGATGCTCTTTCTATTATGAACTCCATTGATCCTAATATCCAGTTTTCTTGTGAGAAAGAACTTAATAGTAGCCTCGCGTTTCTTGATGTCTTTATTTCTAAGAGTGAGTCTGGTTTCACTACTTCTGTCTATCGTAAACCTTTCGCTGTTTCTTTACCTCCTCACAGACTATCGTCTCATCCTCCCAACCAAAAATATTCGGCTTTTAATGCTCTGGTCCATCGTGCTATTAATATTTGCTCTTCTCCTGAGCTTCTCAAGATTGAACTCAACTATCTGAAAGCTGTAGCTGTTGATAGAGGATTTTCTCACTCTTTAATTGATTCTATTCATAACAAACTTTCTAAGAAAACTTCTGGTCCCAATAATGTAGTTTCTAGAAAGAATTTGGTTGTGTTACCATTCTTTCATTCTGTCAGTTTCCGTATTGCTAAAATCCTAAAAAGGTTTCAATTTCAAGTCGTTTTTGCTCCTAGTAACAAACTTTCCTTCTCTTCTCTTAAGGATCCTGTCGATCACCTTAACACTTGGGGTATTTACCAAATTAGTTGCCGTTGCGGCCTTTCTTACATTGGGCAGACAAAACGTGCTCTGAAAATTCGCTTAAATGAGCATAAAGGTTATGTACGAAAGCAAGAGTTAAATAAGTCTAGCATTGCTCAACATTGTTGGAATTCCAACCACTCTTTTGACTTCAATTCTGGTAAAATTATTCAAAAATGTTCTTCCCCTTTAGAGCTTGACTTTTGGGAAGCTTATCATATTAACAGGAATAGTTCTAATTTGGTTAATGATTCTTCCTCAACTCCTTATTTTTCACAGGTCTGGCATAAATTTCTTTAATTTGTTGTTCTTTCTAGGTTTTCTTGTTGTTTTCCTTTTTTGTGTCTATTTTTCTCCTTCCCCCCTCCCTCCCCTCCTTTACATGTGTACTTTGTTTTGCATTTTGTTTTGGTAGTTTCTGTACTTATTTTTATTTCAATTTTATTCTTTGTATTTTATTTTATTATTTTTGCAAATGCTGTCGTCTTTTTTGCTTTATTTTTATTGTTATTCCTTTTTACTTCCTGTACTTTCAACTGGATTCGTTTGTTGCTCTCTTATTGGTGTCTTCCTGCTACTTCTACTTCCACTTCACGCTGCCTTTATTCTCATTGGTTTACAGATAATTCTTAGGCTATATAAGCTTTGTTTTTCTTGTTCTGTCTGCTTCATTTGGATGTTTTGCATCTAGAAGCTCCCTGTCGCATTGAAAAAGGGATTCCAAGCAATCCCGAAACATATGTCTGCATTTTTTTTGCTCATTTGTGCTTTAAATTAACGTGTAATTTTATTATTATTGTATACTGTAGTAGCCTATATTCATACGAAGTCTCTCCTAAAAAGTAATAAATATTTAATTTCATACCGTTTATGAGATGATTCTTTAAGATTTATATTTTACAAATTAAACTATTTATATTTCGCACGGTAAAAAAAAAGTCGTCCAAAACCGGGCACTACCCGGTCTTGTCCGACTGCCAGTGTCCCGGTTTAATCAGACAACGCCATTAATCAGAAAAGACGGCTTAGCACGTTTCAAACATGATGCAAAACCTGGTTTAACAATTTAAAATAACTGCTGAAAAAGGTGTTATCAAGTGTTGTACTTACCTAAAATAAATATCTAAGCAATTAGAAACTACAAAGTGAAACCGGTGGTGTAAAAATCAAAACTTTTCCACTCGAATTTTTCAAAACATCGGCGTTGACAAACAAATAAACAACAGTGCCTTTCATTTAACTTCAAATAACATGGCGGTTGTTTGCAACAAGTTTCAAGCGTTTTCCGACAAATAGCAATACTAATCAAGCTAAAACTGCTGGGTCCCGGTTTTATGCAACTTTCCCCTACATAAAAAGGCGTCATAACAAGGGGGGTCAATTGTACCCTCTTGACCCCCCACCTTCCTCTTTAAATCACGGCCCTGATGTAGTACACTTTACAATAATTTGCAATAGAAAATTATCCTCCCGTTCCCTTCTGATTCAGATTCGGTCCACTCACAGAGATCCATGTATATTCATTTTACTTTATTTTATCAAAAATGAACTGAGAGTTGAAAAATACCCCACTTTAGAAAATGATAGAAGTTGAAAATGTTGAAATATAAAATCACAAATTCTGTGCGAGTTTTAATATCTACATATTGGATTTAAATCCTGCACTGAAAAGTGACTGCAAACTGTCGTTTCTTAGCACATGAAACGTGCTACCTCCATTACGATGGCTCATTTCTATGAGAAAAGAATAGATGAGAAATCGTAATGAACTTTTGATGCGTAGATGAGTTAGCGAACACATGCTAAAATTAATTTCTGCCGTCTGTTATTTTTTTATCCTGACACTTGAGATCATTTTAAAAAAAATAAAAAATAAATAAAATCTACACCAACCGACCACCAAAAATGGGTGCTCGGTAACAGCAAAAAGGAGGCAACACATTTTTAGAGTGGGCCGACCGCAAAGGATTAATAACTCTAAAAACTAAAAAACTTCAAAAGCACGAAATTGAACTATATACAATGAAACCTGTGAAAGTTGATCACTTGCGATGCTACACTTTGGTGCTCAACTTATAGATGGTGGAGAATTTTTTCTTTATGCATTTATTCATTTATAACTAATTAAAATATAGCTTCATGTAATGACGTTACTTTAAAATAGTGATTAGTCTTTTTTTTTTTTTTTTTCACAATTCCCTAAAGTACCATTAAAGAAATTTAACCCGAATGACTTACAATGCTATACAACTTCATGCTATACAACTTCAAAAGTAAAGTACTTAGTTAAAATGAAGATAAAGATCATATTAAATATGTCAGTTACCTATATGATGCTAAAGATTTCCTAAAAATATATTTTTTTCATAATGGCTATATCAGGTCAAAGAAAAAAAAAAAAAAACTTATTTAACGTTAAAAGAGTGATCATATTAGTTTTCCCATTTGGTTCACTTACAGAGAGGTTCAGGCGAACTTTATATTGATGTTTCATCCATCCAGGCAAGTACTAATCTAACATGATAGCATAAAAAATATCCTGGAGAAGCTATTTTAGTTTTTTTTTTTTTTAATCTTTCCAAAAATTGATAAACAAATAAATATAGTAATAATGAGGCGGTCAACTTACAAAAGGTTTTTTAAACACTCCCATCCAAATGTGGCGTACATGAGTTGTCAACATAGACAGATGGTCAACTTAGGTGGTCAAAATAACACGAACGACAGAAAAGTAATTCGGAAAGCTTTAATCAACGGTTCAATAACTGACTGATCAATACCAGATAATAGAAAAAGTTTTATTCTCGCTTACCTGTCATCTGCTTCTTTCATAGAAGAACCTCCATTAAATACGACCCCTATCACTTAAAACGCTGTCCAGCCATTTCCAACAACGCATCACCACCAGTTACTAAAGCAGAATGGAACGAAAACGCAACCATCATCAGCAGTTGCGGTGCTAGCCTCCTAATAGAACAAACACACAAGTCTCAAAAATATAAGGAAAACGGTACCCATTAAAACTTCGATTCTGTTCTACTACTGCAGCATTACGCCTACGAGATAGAACGTAACGTTCATTCATATATCGGTTTAAACAATATTCCCCTTCTTTTACAAATGATATCAAAATCTTCAATTTTACATCTTGTTTTAAAAAATGATACAATTTTACGCATCGTATAACTCATGTTCTTCATGCACAACGGCAAACATCAACCATTCCACGACAACATTCTAACTTTTTATTTTTTTAGGTTGCCATTCAAAGAAAAAGAAATAAACGGTGCAGTCGATAAATACATGAATGAATAGCAAAAAAATATAAAGCAACGAAGACAGTAAAAAAGAGTGAACGATTCGCAAAGAAATGTGAAAAAAGGAATGCAGATGAAGATTGAATCAATAAATAGCGGTAACAATCGCTGAATGACGTCACTGTGCCATAGTTTTCGGTTCATTCCAACATTATATTACATTGAACTCTTAGGCGTACGATAGTTTAGAAGTTGTTGTCATTACTCATACTTTTAACACGCAATATTTTCATTAAATAAACAGAAGAGACTGATCTCTATCTTTTACCTTTGTGGTGGCCACATTTCGGGAATACCGTTATTGCATATTAGCCTGTAGTTCGACCTAGGAACTTTGACATTTGGACGCTTCTGCGCATGGCAGAAAAAAACGAATCCATTCGAGTTTAAGGCAAGTTCGTTTATTTAGTACGAGAGTCAGAATCTTTGCATCTATGTTTGTTGAAAGCCACTAAATTTAAAAACTGGCGTCTTCCGTTAGGAAGAAATCAAGTATGCCATACGAACTAGCACGAGAACAAAAACGGCACTTTCCTTTTACCGGCAGTTCCTCCCTTGAACATGAAGGGATTCTTCTTGGCACTCTGCCAGGCAGATTGCTTTCGTTGGGGTAGATCTTCATAACTGCCAACTTTTACGATATTTTCATCACTTTTACGAACAGGAATCAGTTGTTACGATTTTACGCTCGTCATCCGTAGTTTACGATTTTTGCCTTTTCTACAATCCATTTTAAATTCTGTTTATTTCTAGTGAAATTCTAGCGATTTTAGGGATACAGTAAAACCTGTAAAGTTGACCACCTTTGTAAGCTGACCACCTGTCTAAATTGACCACTTTTATCATGAAGGGAATGAGCCCTATATTATATAACTAGGGCTTTAACCCTTCGCATGTTGTTGTTGTTTCTAATGCCACTTGGGGGCTCCCAAACTCCCCATCGCTCAACGACCAGGATTTAGGGCAGTAAGGAGCGCCTTCCGTTTATAGATGAGCCCCACAACGGTGAAGTACGAGCAGGCTCAGCGTATTTTGATGACACCAGATGGCGTCACCCCAAATACTCCATTTTAATTTTTCTGACCTAAGAATGAGATAAACAGAAATTATCCACCCTTCGGTACCCTCGAAACTGCCTCAGGACTTCGGGGTTCACGGATTTTACATGCCCGTATCACCAATTCCAATTGTACATGGTGGGTCTTCTGCGAGTCGGGTATCGAACCCCTATCTTCTGGTTGGAAGTCCGACAGCCTAACCACTAGGCTACCACGGCCCTCGTAGGAAGCAGTTGCGGAATACGTTTTTTTTTTTTTTTTTGCGCATGTTGATCACGGACAACGCCGTGTCGGAGCTACTTTACTTTAATTTAACCAATTATGAGCGCATGTTTTTCATGGTACACTTCAGTTTCACTTCATCATTTATTGATTTGTAACTCATTAAAATATAGCTTCATGTAATATATCATTACATAATATCATTTGAGACATTTAACCTGAGTGACTCACAATGTATCCGATACAACTTTAAAAGCAAAGTACTTAGTTAAAATAAAGATAAATACCTTATTAATTAACATACGAGGCGCGTTCATAAAGTAAGGGCCGTTTGCTTATATTTAAATAATGGCGCTTCGGAGCACAATTTTACTACTGCAGCGCCGTCTACTGACTCATTGCGAGGCTACAGCGTCATTTGTTTTGATTCTGAAGTCGTATTTATGTCCGTGAATGCAAAGAACAATGGCCGCGAAAATCGTTGGTCCCGCCAACTGTGAAGCGCGTTCAACAAAATGAGACGTGCGATCCAAAACAAAAGGCGCGGGAAACTGTCATCTGGCATAGTCCTCCTCCACGATAACGCGCGTCCTCACTCTGCTGCCAAAACCAAGGAGAAAATTCAAGATTTTCGTTGGGAACTTTTTCACCACTTGCCGCACAGTCCCGACCTAGCACCTACCGGCTGCGAGTACTTCCTCTTCTTGCATTTTAAACAGTGGCTCGGTGGACAACGTTTTGAAACCGAAGAGGGACTCAAAAACGCCATTGTCAACTGGTTCAACACTCCGGCGGCAAGCTTCTATGCAGAGGGGTTAAAGAAGCTGGTGCAGCGGTACGAAAAATGCTTAGAAGTGAACGGCGATTATGTAGAGAAGTAAAATAAGTTTTTACCTAACTAAATATGACAGTAAAATTTGTTTCTTATGAGTATATTTTTTTCTGTGATCAAACGGCCCTTACTTTATGAATGCGCCTCGTATTTCCTAAAAATATATATAATTTTTCAAAATGGCTACATCAGACGGAAGAAACTTATTTAAGGAATAAAAGCGTTCTCATAGTCGTTTTCCCAACGGTTCACTTACAAAGAAGTACATCATTTATGAATGACCCTCCATCTGGATGCTTCAGAGCGAGAAGCAGAAATCAACAAACGGAGTAGGGGGAGGGGCGGGGGAGGAGGAGGAATGTTTGGCTGTTCCCGGATGTCATTTCCTCTGAAACGTCTGCATTGAGCGGGAATAAAGCCGTCTTCTTCGAGTACTCGTTGTTCTCTTTCTTCGAGCGAAAGATAATCCTTTTTCTCCTCCTGGCGAATCGATTTCGATTAAATATTTATCGGTATGATTTTCGACCGGAATGACGACCTGGCTTTGACATCTGACAAACCATCTATCCGTAACGCTTTTTCTTTTTCTTGTTCGCTTTTCCTGTTGCTTTTCATGAATAAATCAGGCAGTGGTTCCATTCAAAGCGAAATCTATTTAGACTCTTTTCAGATATCTACTGGCGACGTTTTCCGGATGTTCCCTAACTCGGTGCCCATTCAAAGACGTGATTTTTATGGAATCTGGAATAGTCCAAAATTTTAATAGGAATCATATTATTTTTCCCTTTTTTCTTCTTCCTTTCTTATAAGTTCTTTTATTGCGAGGAGTATATGCCGTAAAATACTGGAAACGTTATTTAGCGACGATTTATTATCAATAAATATGTTGTCGTGTGTTGTCTCTAATACTACTTGGATAACTAAATTTATTGAGTTTTAAACCCTAAAAAAGTCACATTAATGACTGAATTGTGAATGAACGATTTTCCCGCAGTGGACCAGTCGGGAGAAGTTCGGTTTCCGCTGAACTCCGTAAGTGAAGCAACATTGATCGGGGTCAGTGGTTTTGGAGGGTGACATCCTCTCTCGGCTGGTTGTTTTGGGACCGTGTACGCTAAAGGGCGCTTGTGCACGTTAAATCCATCGTTACTCCGATGTAACCCCCAAGTGAAACGATACCTCTGGGCGGGCAACTCCAGGTGACGGTCTCTCATCTGGGAGGAGGTTCAAAAATGAAGAGGGGCGGAAGTCGGACTTTTGTCTGTAAGTTCACAGTTTGACTCAAAAGCAGCGCACCCATTCTTCGCGCGAAGACACAACAACAAATGGACAATCATTCACGGAGATGACAATAAAGGCCCAGAAAAAGTATTTCGGCCCTATGCTCTGCAAAAAAGACGAGGGCCAGCACTGGAATGACATTCTTTTCTCTCTCTTTCTCTCTCTGCTTCTAACCGAGACCCCAATAGGCCTTAAGGACCGTTCATAAATGATGTCACACTCCAACATACTCCCTTTGTCACCATGTCAAGCTATAATATATTAGATTAAAATAGGTTTAATTTTCTGATTTAAAAAAAATGGCTTATGAAGAGCTGGAAAACTTGACGGGTCCTGATCTTTTCCTATTTTATTTTGGTAGGTAATAGCAATGCAATATTGGTAAATTTAAACGATTTTGCATTCATTGTGCCATAAAAATTAATAAATGAGTACTGAGAGTTTTTTCTTTTTCAAAACGGAGATGTTACCTTTTCAAAATAAATGATTCAAATGTTTTATAGAAATCAAAATGTACGATGCCACACTTCTTGTTACCCCCTCTCCTTGTCACAAACTGTCACACTTTCTTGAACCTCCTCCCCCCCCCCTCGAAGCGTGACATCACTTATGAATGACCCCTTACCCAAAACACCAGCAGGACGAAAGAAACACCACTCTGTGTTTCGTGCAAGAGATCCGAGGCATCTGCCCTGACAGGTGCCGATGTCAAGCTAGTGCACTGAGTGAAACCTGAGCGGTTCAAACGTTGCCTTCGTTTCGCCCAAAATGCGGGATCTGGAACTGAGCATGGAGCAGAAGTACGGAGCTATGACATTTTTGCTCGAAACTGGAGTTCAGCAAGAGCAAAAAAATTGGATATTCTACACACTGTAAAATTGTTGCGTTTAGTTTTTGGTGTTGCTGAACCCGATTCTTGGTGCTCTGTTGGTGAGAAGTTGAAAATGATTCACTTTTGTTATACTGTCATTTTTTTTATGCGTCTGTCAAAAAGATATAGAGTGTGTAATGTTTCTTACAGCATAGAAACGTGTTGACTCCGTAACGTTCGAAATGTCATTGCGATGGCTCATTTCTACGAAAATAGGATAAATGAGTCATCGTAATGAATTGTTGATGCTTAGAAGAGTGAACGAACATCCTCTGCTAAAAAAACATTTTGCTGTCTGTATTTTTTAGACAGACATTTAAAAGAATTTAAAATACATAAAAAATAAATGAGTTTCAACTTTACCCCGACTGAACACCAAAAATGGGGTTCAGGAACACTAAAAATTTCTACAGGGCACTGTTCCTAATTTTTTCCCCCAAAATTATCCTCATAAATTTAAAAATAATTAAATGATTTTTTCTTTGATTTGTGCCTAATTATTCCCGTGTTATAGTACAGATAAAACACTCTATATTTCTTCATAAATAATTGACCCAAAAGTAGCTACTTTAATGTTTTAGCACATAAAAAATAAATTAGCTGAAAAATAAGAGTAATATTTACATAATATATTAAATCTATTCGGAGAACAGAACAGAGTCACTCAAGTGGTTGCTCCAGACTCTTAATTTGATTTTTCAACTGAAAAAAAGAACGAATCCCCTACGGTCAGCATTGTTTATCCAGATCCCATCCATTCTTCCCCAAGATGTAAACATTATTTCTGAACGGACGAGTTGAGTTGAGTGGAATAAACAGGTCATAAAATTTTGATCACAAAGGAGAGTCTCACAAAGAGAGCAACGGAGTGCGATTTATTCGATCTAATGAAAACACTCTTTGGCGAGATAACAAGAGGAAAGGAACAACATCCTGCTCGGGAGCAACAGGTGATCTCCCAGAGGGTGATTCTCAATAAAGGAACAAGCCATCGCAGCTGGGAGCGGGAAATGAACGAGGCCTCCTGAATGAATCAACATGGAAGATGAGGAGCATCCGAGTGACGAGCCGGCCAGAGGAAACCATTCCGGACCACAGTTAGCTCAATGCCATGTTCTGTAATTTATCAGGTCTCTCTCTTTTTTTTTTTTTTTCGTTTCTGGAACTAAGCATTAAAATAGCTCAACAAATGTATGTGTGTCTGCTGACGCATCTCCATGCCCGATGTAAAAATAGTGGGCAAATGTTGCTCTGTATTTTTAAATATTATGAAGAAGCACCAGACATGACAAAATACGGACACTTCATCAATGGCAGGTTTTTACATAATACACTAAAACCTACACTGTTAGAAATTTCATCATGAAATGACGGTTAAATGACCGGCAGCAGTTTGTCCGTCTCATTCACCGTTAAATTTACGGTTTGGGAAATTTTTCTATATTTACGGTACCTAAACCATTTCCAATCAGCTTGGTTAAAAAGCCGTAAATACAAAAGTTTACGGTTTTATAACTATTTAGAAATGGTTTCAAAACAAAATTCTTACCGTTTTTGAACCATTTCGAGGCATAGAGACCGTAAACGAAGCGTGAGGGAATAGAACCCGGGTGTATGGTATACCAACCTTGCGCGCTAGTCATTCGGCCATCTACACCACGTAAAGCGGCCGTTTATTTATCAATAAATCTTCTTTTCCAACAGGCAAACTGCCTTAAAATTGAGATTTCAGTTTTTGATTGGATCTAAATTTATTTTTAGTCTAAATTTACTGTATATTGACGAAAATCATTTCATTTGCTGCAAAAATTAAAATACAAACAAGCTTCAGCAGCTCAAATGATGGGTTCACTCATTCGTAAGCAGTTCGGGAATCCGATGTCTGCAATTTTTGATTGACGTGTGTATGTGTTATATATAGCCCAAATATTGGTCTAACATTTATAATATAAAAAAAAATCCTGGAGAAGTTACTTTTTTTTTTTATCTTTGATAAAATAGATAAGCAAAAAATGCAGTAAAAAGGTAGTGGTCCACTTACAAAGGGTTTTTCATAATACTCCCACCCAAATTTGGCTTACATTAGTGATCAATATAGACAGGTGGTTAAATTAAGTGGTCGAGTTACAAAGGTGTCCCTACATTATATAATATAGGGCTCATTCCGTTAATGGCAAAAGTGTCAACTTAGACAGGTGGTCAACTTTTCAGGTTTTACTGTACTTCAAAATCTTATATACTATTTCCTTAGCCTGTTTTACAGTTGGTTGATCTTCCTTATTAATTTTTCAAATTCCGAGATTTACTCTTGATTTAAAAGCTTATCGTACCAGCTTATGACGAGAAATAGACCCACGGTCTAAAAACGTACCGCTTCTCCTAAATTGGAGATTTTAACTGCAGGGCGCCGCTGCCATGGTAACCCTCGGGTGCCAAATGTGACAACCCTAAAATAGGAAACCCCAGAAAGATCGAAGAGTGGTCGAGAGGCCTTGGATGAGAGAGAGAGCTGAGTCGTTATCGACGATGGATGTTTGAATGTTAGTCTGTATTCCTCGTACATGTTGTATGTGTTTTGTGATGTGTCCCTTTCACAGAAAGCATAATAAAATACCTGGGACCATACAAAAGTGTCTTCTACTGCATTCATTGTGTCCGGTCCCGTCATTTCCGACTGAATTAGAAAAGACTCCACAAGGGTTGTCTACATTAACCCTCTAAGAAGAGGTCAATTACATGTTTTGCAAGATGATAGAGAGCAATATGAGAGGTGAATACGTCAATACAAAAGATGTGCTCAATACATGTCATTTTTTGTACCAACAGCTGTTTACCTTTCTCCATTCTTCTTCATAATGTCCTTAATGTTTAAAGAATGGAATGCCAAACAAAGCGAAATTCCATAGAGTATGGTTCTCTCACTATTTTTTAAAGTAGTTATGAAGACACACCGACAGTTGTTGAATTATTTTGATATTCAGTGCCTGAAACGAAACGTAAAGAGGTGGGTGTTTAGCCACGTCTCTCCGGACTCAGAAACAGCGAAGTGAAGTTCAACGGATTAGTCGACAGGGTGGTGTAGTGGCAAGGCGCAGGTCTCGTACGCCCAAGAACGCAGGTTCGAACCTGATTCAAGTCGGTGGATTTTCAAGATGCAGAAAATCGTCTGCGCCCATGTCGCATGATTGTGCGGCATGTTAAAGATCCCTTGAGTATCCAGTAGGCTTGGATACTCTCGGCTAAATTAAATACCCAGTACAATTCACATCAAATGAGAGCTCAGGCGCCGCCATCTAGGAGAAACTGAGCGTCCAAATGTCAGTGGCAATGGCATCCACTGACAGTGGTGCTACTTGAAAAAATGGATGCCGATGACCGTTAGTTACGATTCTTTGCTATATTTTCTTGTTAAACATTTATTCATTTCGCTGCCTATTTACATTATTATTTTACATATATTTTACAGTGGTTAAAATTCCACATCATTGAGTTCTTAGATGTTTCAAAGTTACGGGTACAAGCTCTCCCGCGCAATGTTACGTCTAAAGTTCTTTGGTATTTCTTTACGGGCACAAGCTCTCCCGTTACGTTACGTCTGGATGGGCGCAACTCCTCCCTGTCCAGCATTCGAAGATCTCCTGCTCATCCGACCGCAACCTCGTAGGCAAGCGAAAGTCGATCTTCTCGCCCCCGCTTCTAAGGGCAGCTTATATAGGGGGTGCCTGACCTTAGGCCGACATTGAAGGCAAGGGGACACACGTGCACCATTTCCTGTCGTGTAGGCCCCTTCGTCCTGTCACGTAGGCCCCGTAGGTTTGCCGGCCTAGGCCTAACCTGACACCGTTATACGCACAAGGTCTTCAAAGATTAATGACCACACCCAGCCCTATTAGAAAGAAAAAAAAGAGGTAACGGATTATCTCCACCCAATAAGAAGTAGAAAGTTGTGACATAGTAGAAAGTCAACCATCCCATGTTAAATTGAATATTTCTTCAAGACGTCCTTGTGTGTATTACCACATAAGGACGTTTACATCTAAACACTGTAAAGGAAAAAAAATTATGTTACTAAACAACGGTTTTGGTGCTACATTGGTGTTAAAATGATTCATTTTTTGATGCAGTTTAAATTCTTTAAAAAAGTATGTCTAAAAAAATACAGACGCCAGCATGTTTTTTTTAGCTCACGATGTTCGTTCACTCATCTACGCATTAAACATTCATTACGATGGCTCATTGATCCTATTTTCATAGAAATGAACCATCGTCATGAAATGTGGAGTTAACACATTTCATGTGCTATAAGAAACGTTATAGGGTCATTGCATGTCAACTGGACCAATTTTCAAAATCATCCATACTCGACCACCTCCAATTTTGATAAAATTTTGCACAAAGTTTCTGGTAGGTATAAAACTAAGTTAGCCAAATTTTTAGACCTTGAAAGTAAAAACTCATGTAGCAGGGGCCGCTTAACTTTAGGAACCAAGATGGCTGCCATTGACGAGCGAACCAAGTAGCCATGTTTGGATGTACCTGGAAAGCCACATAATAAAAGTACAACCCCGAAATTTATTTTCCTCAGACAATTTTTTGTACTTAATCTAATAGCAACGTTTTGAAAGACCACAAAGAAAGTTATTTACTATTGTGTTCAGTCAAAGTTGGCTGAAAATTCAATTTGACAAAAATTTTTAAAACTTTATACTGCTCTACATCGTCAGTAACTAAACTTACACACGTGTAATTTTGTAAACATCTAAGTCAACTACTTGTCAACGTATTCTGAAAATTTCAAAAATTTCATTAAGCTAGGTTTTGATTTATAGTTACTTAAACATGCAGCGGTTTTCAAAAATGGCAAATTTTGATCATTTTTGAACCATCATATCTGAGAGGGAACTTAATGAATTTCCATTGTTTTACTTTCATTAGATAGAGGAAAGCTTTCTCTACCAAATTTGAAATTTTTAGGAGGGTGTTTTTTCGTAAGCCGGAGAAAAAATGGTTCAAATTTGAGTTAAAAACCATGCTGATATGTGTGCATTTTTAGCCTCAATTTTGCTTTTTTGAAGTTTTATTTGACATTTAAAAGGAAAAAAACTTGCATTGGGTCCTACAGGGCTCGCGCATACTTGCATTTGACACATAATCAATATTATGTTAAAAAATTGACTCTCATTTTTGGAAGATGAGAGTCAAACTTTGGTAAAATTTCGCCCAAAAGACATTCTAATACTGAAAAATTGATTTGTATTTTTGCTCAATATGATTTGTATTGTGGTCTTTTAAAACGTTGCTATTAGATGAAGTACAAAAAGTTGTCTGAGGAAAATAAATTTCGGGGTTGTACTTTTATTATGTCGCTTTCCAGGTACATCCAAACATGGCTACTTGGTTCGCTCGTCAATGGCAGCCATCTTGGTTCCTAAAGTTAGGCAGACCCTGCTACAGGAGTTTTTACTTTCAAGGTCTAAAAATTTGGCTAACTTAGTTGTATACCAACCAGAAACTTTGTGCAAAATTTTATCAAAATTGGAGATGGTCGAGTGGGGACCACTGGTCCAGTTGACATGGAATGACCCTATACTGTCTTATATTTTTTTAGACAGGCACATAAAAGACATTTAAAATATATCAACAAGAAGTTCCGTCTAGAACTATACGAGCCTACTTTCCCGTATACACCAAATTCAAATTTATAATCTAGCTATCTCTTTCTCTCTCTTTATTATTTATCTTTAGTTCTAATTATTGAAAATATACCTTTTTCAACGGATAATACATATTCATTCACTCACTCATTCATTCTTTCATTTATTCAGCCATGCATTTATTCATTCATTCGTTACCTCATTCAAGTGTTTATTCATTCATTTACGCATTCATGTATTTATTCACTCATTTATTTATATTTTCATTTATTCAATAATTTATTCATTCATTCTTTTCCTCATTCATTTATTCATTGATTTATTCTTTCACTCTTTCATTTATTCATTCATTCATTATTTCACTCATTGAGTCACTGAGAAATATCCTTGAAAATCCCGATCAAAAAATTTCATAGCAAAATAGGCTCGTACGTTCTGGATAAACTTTCTATTTCTACATGTTCTACGTTATAAGAGCTTTCCGATAAAGTTTGTTCCAAGCAAATCGGTCCGTTAGATCAGGATTTATATAGGGTTGAAATTTCCCCGTAAGCTCTGTGTTAATTTTTTGAACTGTTCAAAAATGAACAAAAACTGTTCAAATCAATATTTCACGCCGAGAACTCCTTTCAATAAGCTTTCAATAGGAACTTGGCTCTTGTGCCCAGAGTTTACAGAATTTGCTTCAATTTTGTCCATAGGCGCTAATGTTAAAATTTTTTGAACTGTTCAAAATTGAACAAAAAATTGTTCAAATCAAAAAGTGAAATATAGAAATGAGATGTCCTCGCCGAGATCTTTCGAATGCAAAAAGAATTTTTCCAATCGGACAATTCGTTCAAAAGTTATTAGGGGGGGACAGACCGACAGACAGACAGACCGACAGACAGACCGACAGACAGACCGACAGACAGACAGACCGACAGACCGACAGACACACTTTTTCCCCATCTCAATACCCTACTTTCAAATTTTTTATTTTTCAATCTTTATTTAATTACTTCACTTATTTTTGACTTTTCTTGATTTTTAACGATATTTTCACGATACATTAAGCCTTCTTTCATGCTTTATTATTATTTTTTTTTACTTTTACGGGAAAGTAGGCTAAAAATGAATCATTTTCAACTGTACACCAACTGAACAAACACCCAAATTCGCGTTCAGTAACGCCAAAATGGTATCAACGAAACGCAAACTTTTTACACTGAGGGATAAGCTTATAGAACCTTGGTTTAAAATGTATTTGCTTTGAAGAAAGGTCTTTTTTTTTTTTTTTTTTTTTTTTTTTTTTTTTTTTTTTTTTTTTTTCACTTACAGACAGTAGCGTCACTACGGTGGGAGTAGGGGGGAACAACTGAAATGAATTGAACATTTTTTGGAAAAGAGCCACATATAATAGAACTAGTAAGCCCGGCGGTCATACGAAAGGATCGCTGTTCTAGATATTAATAAATTGTAATTAAAATGATTTGGGCAAAGGTGTCTGCTCATTTAAACTGAATGACCCAGCTCAGTCGGCGAGGACGCCCCTTTGCTTTACTGGCCCACACTACCATATACTTATTTACTATATAATCAAACTATTTGTGAGAAATATGTATTTATGATCGAAAGAGCTTATCGAAAATTTTATTAAGCTTTTCAAAACAAAAGTTTTAACGAAACTGGGGGAAAAGAGCGCTGCCACTCTAATAAAAAAAATATAAAAAGCGCAGACGATAAATAAGTAAATTTAAAAGAAAGGATTAAATTAAATTCGCATATACATTAATTTTTAACCGAGATTGCAAATACAGCGAAGCCTCACTCAATATGACAGAGAAACGTTTTGATTTTTATTAGTATATTTGTTACAACAATGGCAACTGCATTGATTTGTTTGCTCACACGGCAACTGTAATTATATGGTTGGCAACAATGCAGAAATAAAATAAAACGACTCAAAAAAACCATTGAAAATGTTTTTAAAAAAAAAATTTAAAAAAAAAAAAAACAAATTGAGTCACAACTTTCATCTTTGCAGCGATGAGTTTTTCGAGTCGTAAACATTAACCGTGCCGAATGTGGTCCCGATTGGTAAAACGGCCTGTGATTTTATAGCGGACAGACAGATCGACAGACAGAAAAGCCGCTTATATATAAGATAATACAAATTTACTGAGGTCATTTCAACCTATCATATCTGAATATAAATGTAGTGAATGAAAGTGACGCCAAATAAAGAAATTAGGATTTCGCAAGATTTTTAAAATGTTTTTATTACTTAAAATAGTATAAACTACAAAATTACAAGTTTATACAAAACAAGAGTTTTCTTGTGAGTGTGGGGAGGAAGGGGGAGAGGGGTCCCAGCAAGTTATTGCACCGGGTGACACCAATGCTGAGAACGCTACTGAATACAGATTTTTGCAACCGCAAGGAAATTTATCAATTTATTCATTTGAGTGAAGTGTTACCTTTTTCTAAACAGAACCGTGTTGAGTAAGACTTCGAGTTAACCCTGTACTTACACATGTAGCTGAAAAAGTAGAAATAAATATGAAAATGAATAGGAAGAGGTAGGAAATAGAAAAACATATGCAAAAGACGAACAACGCAGCGAACTGCAGCTCGTCAGACGGACTTCAGTTTCAAAAACCGAGAAGTTGGATCGGGAACTGTTCAATGATGCCTTTTTTTCCCAACTTTTGGCGCACACTTTCAATATATTTTTTTTTTCACCGCACTGTAAGCATCTTCCCGAGTTGACACACTCACATACACGGAGCGTCTTGCAAAAGATATATAATGCAACGGTCATTTATAATTCGCTATAAAACGTGATGAGAAAAGCGTGTGTTCGAAATAAGTGATAAAAATGGGTGATTGTCAGTTTGGGAGCACTATGTTTATATGTGCCTGGTACACCCTTCCCCTCCCTCTAGCTGGAGCTGTTGTAAGAAAACTTAAGTGTGTCCCTATTTTCTAATGTGGGAGAGGCATCCATTGGACTAAAAGTATCTCCTGCTCGTATAAGTAGTGCTCCGAAAAGCAATTTGTTTAATCAGGTGTCCATAAACACCCCGGAGCGACTCTTGGGATGGAGTCGAGGGAAAGATGATTAAGGAGTCGCATTTTCCCGCCTCGTTAAGCAGCCTGAGTGGAATTCTCGAGGAGAAGTCGCTCTTCCTTTTTTTCTTCCCGGGATAAATCGTTTCCTAGTGCAGGTCAAAAATAACCTCATAACTGCGCGTGGTGGTTGCATTAAGGTGCCCCCGGGGCTGTCGCTTCAAATATGTCGTTTAATTAATTCCTTCAAATAAAGTTACATGATGATAGCTCTCGGCACGGGACGTGCTTTAGGGGGCTGTTGTAAAAACTGGAAAGATATATACGTAAAACCCGCTTAAGAAGCTTTCCAGGGGACCAAGAGGAAAAACTTCTTATGCGGGAAAACTTCTTAAACGGGGAAGCTTCTTAAACGGGTAGACGTTTGAAAGTGAATTTACTTTATGATATTTAGGGATAATATTATTTGGCAATATTTAAATAAACATAAAATAGACACCCCCACTCTACAAATATTCCTTTCTCCCCTTATCAATCATCACTAGGGTCGCAAGTTTGTCGCGGGAAAAAAAGTGCGAAATTCACGGGAAATTCGCGCAAATTTCGCGAAATGTTCGCAAGAACACAAATATAGCAAAATACAGCAGATCAACAATGAAAGTTATTCTTTATCCTTAAATATAGGGATATTATTAAAAATAGAAGGATTATTAACTCCGTTAAAAGCACTTAAATATTTGTATTGACAAGGAATCAAAAACTCAGCATAAATTTTAAAAAATTTAGGGTAGTTGGCAAAAACTGTTTATTGTTACTGCTTTCAAAAAAAAATAATTTTGAATTTTTTCTTGTCACAAGTTTAGAGCCTTTTTATAGACTTTGGGTACTCAGATTTTATCCTTGGTTTCTGAAATTTTTAAAAAATCGGATATTTCGCGAGTGAATAATTAAAAAAAATTAAAATAGGAAAAATTCGCGGCGCGACAAACTTGCAACCCTAGCCATCACTGTTCTCGTGACAACCCCCTGTCTAACTCTCTCTGCCACCTATTTTCCTGGAACTGTTAGTGTTGAGAAAAGGGTACCCTCGAGAAAAAGCTTACCAAAACAGCTTTTCTAAACCTTCTTCTGATCTTTTGTTCCACAGAAAGAAAAATAACTACGTACGTACTGAAATTAGAAACTTCTTAAACGGGAAAGCTTCTTTAGCAGGTTTTACTACATCAAAGACCTGGAGCAACCATTTTTTTTTAAATGCTCCGTTCCGACGTCTAAACACTTGCTCCGGCTCCGAATCATTACCATATTTACAGTTCGACCATGAAGTTCTGACACTTCGACGCTTTTGCGCATGGCAGAGAAGGACGAATCCATTCGAGTTTTAGGGAAGTTCGTTCTGCGGGTGGGTTTGTTTAGTACGCGAACCAGAATGTTTGTTGAAAGCAGCTAAGATCATAAACTGGCATATAGCCTCAGTTTGAAGGATATCAAATATGCTGAACGAACGAAAACGAGAACAGAAACGGCACTTTCTTTATACCTCCCTTGAACATGAATGGATTCTTCTTGGCACTATGCCAAGCAGACTGCATTGGTTGATGGTAGAACTGCATCTCTCTCTCTCTCTCTCTTTTTTTCTTTTTTTTACATGATAAAAAATTTTAGGAGAAATTAGAGCAGTGGAACTCAGCACATGTCTGTGCTCCGGCGACTCTTCAGTTTTGAGAAAAACCTCGTTGCTCCGCTCTAGATCCGTCATATGTAGAATACAGGAGCACATCGACGAGGAATTCGTGCCATCTGCATGTGCTATGTGTGTATGTATCTCTCCTAACTCAAAAGCATTGAGTCGAAGCGGGCTAAAATTTCGTATGTACGACTTGTACAACGTCGAGTTTTACACCTCTCCTTTTGGTTGCAAAAGGAGAAATGCAAAGGAGGAAGGGGCTCTTTTACCCAATTTTGTGTCACTTTCAAGTCATTTTTCGTGTCAAGATATTTTTGATCTCCGCAGTTGGCGACAAGTTGGAAATATTTCGCCAAATTTGACGTCAAAATAGAGGAGCCTAATCCAGTGTCTGTTTGGTGATATTCTGTGCTGTACTTGGAGATTTTCCGCAGAAATCCCACGTTAAGGTATTTACGAAAATTAACAAAAATTATCTTCTAAAATAGTTTTTCTTCTATCGGACCTCAACAACAAGGGTTTTAAGTATTTCACTTGTCCTTCTCCTCACCTTAGAACACATTTACGTTGTATTTTTGTTCCTTTGACACATTCTGTTTAGCTGTTGTTGTTTGAATTTCAGATTTCAGACGCTAATAAAAACATAACAGTTCTTTAACTCTTAAAGTACCATTCTCCATATTTGGGACCGTTCACAAATGATGTTACGCTATTTTCCCATATATTTGACCGCCTCTCCCCCCTTTGTCACAAAATAGCACACCTCAACGGAACCCGTACCCCCTTTGTCACATGTCACCCTATGTTGCATAAGCATGATGTCACTTCTTATTATTCCCCTTGTCACAATTTCACGAACTCCCTTCCCCCTCAAAGTGTGACTTCATTTATGAATGATCTGTATGCTAAACTTTAGAGGTGTGGAGAAAGTGAAAGAGAAAAAACCCAAAATTCATTTGAAAAACAATATTGATTAACTTAAGAAAAATAACTTCTAATGCGTGCATATAAGTACGCACACCTTTTTTTTACCTGTTAAAAAGTACAATTTTTAATGGGCGAACAAGGAAGTAGTATGGTGAACACACACATTTTATTTTCTTTTTACTAAAATTTGTCTTCAAAACTGAATTTTAATACGATTAGGAATGAAACCATCTACTTATCTAACTTATTTTTAATTCGTTCGAAGGATTAAAGTTTGAAAAAAGAATGGAAAATTCGTTTTTAAAATCTTCAATGTAGAGCCATTATTAAAAAGGAATAAGTATACGCATTTCGAACAAGACACAGAAATAGCCCAAACTCATTTGCGGTTCTTAAGCTCCGCCAAAAGTAATATTAAACTTTTTCTACTTCGGAATCCTCTAGAAGAAAAAATGAAGAAGGCGAAATCGAAGGAAATATACACACCCATCAGTGGGAGCAAAAAAAGTCAAACATTTTAGGAAAAAGAAAATAAAAATGGTTCAGTAGAAACCATCATTTTATCCGCCATGATTCCCCCACAGAAAAAGTACCACCTTAATACTCAAAGAGGAAATAAAAAATTTCTTCGAATGAAGCAACCTATTTTATCGGCAAAAAAAATTGGGAGGCGAAAAAATGAAACGCGTTTCCACTTTTCTTCTTTTATTCTAAAAGATTTTCTTTATTTTCTAAGATTAGAAGAGTGGACATTTTTACATCAAAGCCCCATATTCTGAGAAACATGGGGGGAGGGGGGATAGTTATTATTTCTCTCTCTCTTTTTTTAATTTTTTATAACGTTTTTCTTAACTCGCTTTGTTGTCTGTCCGCGGAATTTTGCAATCAAATTTTCGACTGTTTCCCGATAAGCTATTGTTCTGAAACTTTACATATAGCTCAAAACCAGATGACTATGCAATATTCTACTACGCCTAAAACATCCGACAAGTAGTTCCTTTTATTATTCCAATTTTACGCAAATTTCCACATAAATTCCCCAATGTGGGGGTTAAAAAAATCTTTATCGATCGAAAGCGCTGATTTTTCCGCAGAAGGTGAAATTTGTTCGAAGTTTCTAAGTCAATAAGAACGCCAGTTACGAGCCTTTTAATTCGATTTCTTAAGGCTTACCTTGACCAAAAAATAATAATTACCAGTTTCCTCAACTCCGGGTTAGCTTAATTTCCGTAGCAGAAAAAATGGAAATAAAAGTCTCATAAGTCACCTTTTGTTGTATAAAATTTGATATCTGGTTTGTCTTTAAATCGCGAGCGCTAACTTTTGTAGTAAGGATAGTTGCAGTGTACATCGAGGCTCTGAATAAATTTCTACGATTGCGAAATTTCACCCATCAAAAACCAAAAAGAAGAAAATAATATTGCATAAATAAAAACAATTTTATAAAAACAACGTTTATCTTGCGCACTAAAAAGGTAGAAAATAAAATTCCTATGAGCCCGGCAGAATTGCTGAATAAATTGGTCACATTATGGTAACAGAGTCTCTAACTCTTATAAAACGAAAAACGTTGGGAGCATGTACTCAAACATCAAGACTCCTCCTCAAACTTTATATATACATCAATGATGTGTAAAACAAAATTTCATAACATAAAGAATTCATGCGCCCAACGTTTTTCGTTTTATAAGAAATAGAAACTCTGTTACCGTAATGTGACCAATTTATTCAGAAATTCTGCCAGGCTCATAGGAATATTATTTTTTTACCTTTTTAGAGCGCTAGATAAACGTTGTTTTTATAAAATTGTTTTTATTTATGTAATAATATTTTAATTAAGATCCTGCTTTTCGCAGTTAAGTACTATGTAAAAGGCGTCCTTCGATTCCATTTACTATAAGGTAAAAACCTGGTGAGTTTGCGTGGTCGGAGAGATGGTGCACTTGAATTTTGGGGGGGAAGGGGAGGTGTGGGTGCACTGCGATTTCAGGCAGTTGTACAACCACAACAACCCAGTGTTCACTTGAACTCATAAGTTTTTTCTCAGAAAATGTATGACACAACGTCGTTTTCATTGTATGCTAATGTAAAGGCTTGAATTTTCATTACCGCTCTTCTGACTTTTAACCAAATGCTTTTTCAACTATTTTAACAATTTACTTGCAGTTATTATTAATATAAACTCCTTATTATCGGAAGTCATTTCCAATGCGTGTGAACCACTCGTATGCGGCAACTCACCCGCCCTACAAGGAGAGAAGCGAAAAATAGATGTCTTACTTTTATTCCAGCTGTCGCTTTAATACATAGAGTAACGACAAAATGATGATGGAAATGCGTACAGAAGGAATGTGATCTACAATATTCACCAAACGTTTTTCAAAAAATTAACCTTTTCATTCTTGTTTAACCGACTTCACAAACGAAGGAGGTTATACATTCGTACTGTGTATGTATATCGCTTTGGTTTGTTTGTTTGTTTGTTTGTCCACTCATAACTTCTCACCGGATGAACCGATTTTCATGATTTTTTTTTTAATCGATCGAGGGTGGTTTCTCATAGGTCCCGTACCTTTGTTTGACCCTATTCTATAATTATAAAAAAGTTATGGGCAGAAACATAGTCATTTTTTAGTTTTTCCATCCACAACTTTTGACTACATGAACCGATTTTGGTGATTTTTTCTTTAATTGATAGAGGGTCGCCTAGATCAAATATTGCACATCCATTTGACTTCATTTGTTTTTTGGAAAAAACGTTTCGGGTGAAAAATTAGTATTTTTAATTTTAATTGAAAAGGCTTGGCTTGATTTTTCTTTGTTGGGAAAACTATTAGGTCGTTTCGAAAGTTTTGTCCGTTTTTATAAGTCTACTTTAAACTGTAATATCTCAATGAATATTTATTCAATTTAATCGAAATAAGCTTCATTTGCATCAGTGCACTTTTGCCAACGTAACACAAGTCGATTAATTCCCGTCGGCATAAAAATTGGGTGCTCGGGATTCGATGAAGTCGACGAAGTTCGTTTTTGCTAGGTTCTGATTAGCAAAGGTTCTACCGGTGAGAACGTTATCGAAGTGCTTGAAAAGATGGTAGTCGGTTGGCGAGAGGTCTGGGGAGTATGGTGGGTGGGGCAAAACTTCGACGCTCAATTCCTTTAATTTTCGGACGGTGATTTGTGTGTCAGGGGCCGGGCGTTGTCGTGGCGCATGATATGTTGACCAGTGCTGGCTGCTACTGACGCAATGGAGAAGTTGCATGGGTTTCTAAAATGGCTTGAATTTATATTTTTCTGAAAGATATTATTACACAGAGTGCCAATACAAATTTTTAAAAATGTTAAAAAATTTTAAACAGTCTTAAAATTCGATTTTAAAGCAGAGAAAAACGTAAACAATGACACGTGATCAAAAAACGCTCCTTCATTGGTTTGACGTCAATCGACACGCTTCCCTCCGCAAGGGAAAGCTTGCCGATTTCTACCCGTCTATTATGTCAAGGGTTTCTACCGCATTCGCATGTAAATTTGTAGCTATGGTATTTCACCCTCACCTTTTCCAACCATTCTAAGCTTAAGAATAGTTATATTTTTACTTATTCTTAACTATGCATCACATAAGTTGATTCCTTTTAAAACTGAATAATTTAGATTATAGTAATTTTCACAATAGAGTTCAGCAGATTTTTTAAGGGGCAACTGACAATTTGTCAAAGTTGTATTTTCTCCTTAGTTTTTTATTTTTACGATAACATCCCAATTTTTTACTGGCACTGTAATAAAGAGAATCAAGACAAAAAAAAAAAAAAAATTAAGCATTTTAACCACAAGCACTATAATCCTAAATGTGTTAATAAAGGGGAAGGAAGGAGGGAAAAAATCAGAAAATACTTAAAAGCCTTTTGATTTTAAAAATCTGTTTAATTAATATTTTAACTATAATTTAGCTTTGTCCACTTGGATCAATATACAATGTTTATTATATTAATTTTCCATTATTCTGTCGATTTTTTAAAACTAGCGATTTTTTTTACTAGCACTGTAATAAAAAGAATCAAGACAAAAGAAGTAAGAAACCATTTTAACCACAAAGTGCAATAAGCCCAAATGTGTTAAAAATAAAAATAAATAAATAAAACAAAAAAGGAAGAAAAAAGTCAGCAAATACTTAAAAATCTTATGATTTAAAAAATCCGTCTTTTTTTTTTTTTTTTTTTTTAACTAAAATTTAGTTTTATCCACTTGGATTAATGTTCATGTTTTTCATAATTCTGCCAATTTTTTGAAACGGTTGAAAAGCGAATAAGGGACCATCCATAAAGAATGTCACGTTTTTTCCCATATATTTGACCCCCTCCCCCCTTTGTCACAAAAGTCCCACTTCAACGTACTCCTCCTCTCCCCTTTGTCACATAACAAGCTATGTTGCATAAGCATGATGAAACACTTCTTGTTACCCCCTGCCCTTTCCTTGTCACAGTTTGTTACAATTTCTCCCCCCCCCCCTAGAAGCATGACATCATTTACAAATGTTCCCTATGCAAGGATAAAGGGAAATGGAATTAACTCCTAAATGCTCCCCTTTGCAGCGCTCTTCTTTATGTATAGAAAATAAATTTTCATTCAGTATCTAAGTTTTATTAATTGAACGTCAATAATTTATTAAACAAAAGATAAATTCAGTACTATTCAAATTGCCCCAAAAGCAATGTTTTATTTTCTCCAAAAATTGTGTGTGCTATATTGTTTTTTAACACCAACCTATTACTGACCTTACTTTTACTTAACTCTTCCCCTATCCCTTGCCTACAATGTTTTCTTTTTTAGCCGACTCTCCCATAAAAGTTATTTAAAAAACCATGAAGGCTAATGTATCAAAAGTTCATTAAATAATTTAATAAATATTGAAAATTAAAAATACTGAAAGTATTGTTATGAAATGGGGATATGTACCCCCCCCCTCAACCCCCGCCTCAGTTTTTTCTCTTTTTTTATTTTGTGGCGGGGGCGAAAGAAGAATCCGTTCGAAAGATCTCAGACCTAACACTTCATTTCCATACTTCACTTTTTTTTATTCAAACGTTTTTTCATTCAATGTACTGCATTTCGAAGAAAAAAGCTAACAGCAAAATTTGAATTATTAAGAGAGGTTCGGGGTTCTCCACCGCAATTCTTTTCAAACGGAAGCCCAAAAAACGTTATTTAAAACTCTTTGATGGAAGATGGGAACTCTCCATCGGAAAATTTTGGAACTTGAAGTGCTAAGCACAATTTTAGGAAATTTTTCGTAACATTAAAGGTGATCATGGCTTTACCCTTTGATTCACCGTTTCGTCTGCTGTGACACAAAATCAGACTGGAATATATTCAAGTTCACACCTGCTAAAAATTCTCTACAAACTGAATACTTCCGAGCCCTTACAGAAGTAAATAAACTAGTGAAGTTAAAAAAAAAGGATTTACTTTAAGCTGAAATTTTGTTAGAGGCACAGTTCAAGATATTTCCTATAATAAGTATATCTAACATTCACGTTGATGGAATAAGTACACTAATTAAGAGTTTTATTATTTTATAAACAGTGGCATTATTTTGCATTTTAAGTTACTATTGTTTCGTAAACTCTTAAAAAGACTTCTTTGCTTCAAGACTAAGGGCGCAAATTAAAGAACTCTGAATTCCATCTTTAAAAGAGTAGCAACTTAAGCTCCCCCCCCCTGAAATTATGACCCTATCCTCACAAAAATAAAGTTAATTTTAACCCTGCATATCATAGCGCAGACTGTAGGCAACATATCGTTCGACCTCTGTGTTTGTAATTTTCCTTAAAATTTTAAAACCCTGAAATGCGAGTATTTTATTTTATTTCCTTTATATTTATTTTGATTTGCACCTATTTATTTATTTTTGTTGATGCTATCTTCTCGAATCCAAAAAATAGAAAAGTTGAAAAGTGATAGATGATGAATAAAATGAAACCATGAAAAAGAAAAGGAAAGAAAGAAATCTAACATAAAATACGTGTTTTATTATAATTTTATTTATTCATTTTTGTTAGTACCTCGAATCCAAAAAATCAAATTAAACCAAAATTATAAGTGATTGAGGATTAAGGAATACCTGAAATACGTATTTCTTATTATTTTATTTATTTATTTTTGTTAGTACCTTGAATCAAAAAAATCAAATTAAACCAAGATTATAAGTGATTGAGGATTAAGGAATACCTACTCGGCTCGTGGCTTTTAAAGAACCCAAAACAGGATTATTTTTTTCATGCCTCTTATTACTCGAATTTGAACAACATGGTTCTATGGAGCATCTGTATGCATATTTCTTGGATTATGATACTTTAAATCATTTTTAAGGATATTTTAAAGCGGTTAACATGCATCCCGGCAAATTTGCCCAACGGTAGGACTGTAGTAAGACTTCCCACTTTCCCCTCGTGTCGATTGACGTCACATCCTTTCTCCCGCGTTTGAGCTGGATGTGACGTCACAGCACTTTTAAAATGCATTTTAAAAATACCTCCACGTCGTTCTCCGTGTTAAGAATGGTACCATTCGACATATTTTTTCAAGTTCTTTCAATTTCACGAAGATTTAGAAATCATGCAACTTCTCCATTTTTGGTACTTTTTCGTCGATTTCCTCACAGTATGTTGTGATGGTTTCCTTCCTGTTGTGATGGTTTGGCCTGGTTGCAGAAAGTTATAGTGAATCACACCAGACGCTGACCACCATACAGTAACCATGATCTTTTTTTGGTGGGGTTTCGCCTTTGGGAAGTGCCTGGGTGGCTCATCGGTGTCAACCAGTGTCCTGAACGTTTCCTATTGTCGTAGAGAAACCCCTTTTCATCATACGTGACAATCCGATCCAAAAAAGGATCGTTTTGGTTGCGCAAAAGCAATGAAGAACAAGCCTCTAAACGTGACAATTTCTGCACATCGTTTAAATCGTGGGGCACCCACTTTTCGTGCTTTTTGACCTTTCCAATACGTTTCAAACCATCAAAAACCACATGGGAGCTGAAACCCAGTTCTTCCGCCGTCCCGCGCACCGTTTTTGATGGGTTAGTCTCCACCAGGGTCCTCAAATCCTCGTCCTGGATTACTTTAGATCGACCATTTCGGGGCTCATCTTCGAGGCTAAAATTTCCGGAACGAAATTTCGCAAACCAACGTTGAACAGTGCGTTCATTAACACCATCATTTCCAAATGCCTGGTTAAATTTTCGGACTGTTTCGGCAGCGCTTTGGTTCAATTTGAGTTCGTAGAGAAAAATTGGCCGAAAATCGCTTAATGACATCATATAGTAATAGGATGAAAATAATAAAAAAATTAAATTAGGAGAAAATGAACAGCATCAGTGTATAGAGAAACAAAATTCTCCACGACACAGTAGAATAAATATTTATTGAGATATGAAGCTACAAAAACACATGTCATTAAAACGGACAAAACTTTCGAAACGACCTAATATTAATAAATATAAAAGTCATTGCTAAAAAAGAGTTCGTTGCCACTAAGCTGTAATATTAAAAGTAATTATAGCAACAGAAACAGTTTGACTGAAGGCTTCTCTGAGGCAAAAATTAAATCCAATCAGTTAGTTTGCTAAAAGCGACTTCAAAACGGAATTTATCATACAAATGGTTAGATTTTAGTGCCATTGATTCAAAAAAGGTTTGCCCTTTGATATGGATTTCTTAAAAATAGAGTACTTCTATAAAAAATATTTACACTAAAACGAATAAAATAAAATAATTTTTGAGAAAAAAGTATAACCGACTTCAAAGCATAGCAACTATAAATTGTGCTAAAAAGTAAAAGCTTAACATTTTGATGTATACTGAAAATAACGGAAAAAGTACGGCAGCAGAGTTGCCGGAAATATTCCGTTTCTTTATCATATTTTCCCGAGATTTGACAGAAGTTCCATTTCTTTTTTCTCCGTTAATCCAAATCAGCTTGTGAAAATACAGCAACCGTAAAACGGAAAACTTCCGTTCTCGTATTTTCAGGACGTGATATTTCCGTTTTTGGAAGGAAAAACCATGTATTGAAGCACTACTTAAATCAGTCAAAAAACACTCTGAAAATTCAAGTTCTTTTTAACAGTGTATGAGCAAATTTCTTCGCAACCAGTATTATCGCTTTGCAACCGTCCATTGCATATTTTACTGCTTGAAAAATGAGATTTTTAGCTTCCCTCCATCATCGATCACGCGTTCATCGAAGTGCGTTATTGCGAGATATCCTTTCCATTTATCCGGGAAATCGGCGACATATTTGCATGCACTTTTAAAATTCTCCAATGTTTAAATAAATTTTCTTAATTTCTGCAAGGTATAAGTAAAATTTTATATTTTGGAAGCATACCAACATAGAACACGTGCTTCACTGAAAATGAGCGGGACGGTCGTTCCAATCCTTTTGCATCCCATAAATATTTGATTTGTTTTAAAAGTTAGGGAGGTATTTTACCATACCTTAAATATTCACCTAATTAAATAATTTTTATTTTAAAATTGTAATGCATACTTTCTCCGCAAATTTCCTGTTAAGCTCAGAATTTTTTTTTTTTTGCTCAGAATCACTTATGACTGACACGCCTACTCACTATTTAGATGAGAATTCTGAGGATGCTTTTCAAAAATTCAGAAAAAGCGGAAAATGGCGAATGTTATTTTCTGACCAAATTAAAAATCACCTTCAATTAAATACAAAAAAAATTAATATTTCAAATATAGAGCAAATATGTATTTATTTCTCATCCCGTCTTAAAACTTAAATAACCCAATCAAACGACAATCATTACCATAAAAATCATTTTAATCTTTAATATATAATCGAAACATTGTTGAAATTGAGTACAAATCAATCCTAAATCGCACCAAAAATAGACAAAAAAAATTTAAATGGTTTGTATTTAAAAAAAAAGAAAAAAATCATAAAAAAGTAATTTTTATAAAAAAAACAGAACCGACTTCAAATCATAAATTGCGCTAAAAAGTGAAAAATAAATTCATTCTTTAAACAACATCGATGTGACTTTTAAACATAGTTTTAGAAGTCGGTGCGAAATTAGGATAGATAAAATCTTTTGTAATCATGAATCCCCAATTACAAATATATATTTTTTCGCAGAATTAGTAACAGTTCCAATATGAAGAAGCAAATTTTATAATGGTAATTAAACTCATAATTTTGCACCGACTTCTGAAACTATGTTTAAAAGTCACATTGATGTTGTTTAAAGAATGAATTTATTTTTCACTTTTTAGCGCAAATAATGATTTGAAGTCGGTTCTGTTTTTTGATAAAAATTATTTTATTTTATTCTTTTTAGTGTAAATACATTTTGTATATAAATACTCTATTTAAAAAAAATCCATATCAAAGGGCAAAACTTCTTTGAATGAATGGCACTAAAAACTAATCATTTGTATGATAAATTCCCTTTTGAAGTCGATTTTAGCAAACAAACTGATGGGATTAATTTTTGCCACAGAGAAGCCTTCAGTCAAACTCTTGATGTAATTTCTTTTAATCCCATGACAACAAACATGTTTTTAACAATGACTTTTATATTTATTAATAGATTTTCCAACAAGAAAAAATCAAGCCAAGCCTTTCCAATTAAAATAAAAAATATTTATTTTTCACCCGTAATGTTCTTCTAAAAAAACAAATGTAGTCAAATTGATTTGCAATATTTGAGTTAGACGACCCTCTATCGATTAAAGAAAAACTCATCAAAATCGATTCATTTAGCCAAAAGTTATGGATGAAAAAACAAAACTAATACTACATTCCTGCCCATAACTTTTTTTCTAATTATTGAATATGGTTAAACGAAGTTATGGGACCTATGGGAAACCACCCTCGATCGATTAAAAAAAGAATCATGAAAATTGCTTCATCCGGTGAGAAGTTATGAGTGGTCAAACAAAAAAAAAACAAAAAAAAAAAACGACATACATACAGTACGAATGTATAACCTCTTTCCTTTGTGAAGTCGGTTAAAAATGGATGACGAGCATTAACCCCCTTCACTGCCACGGGCGAAACTCTCCCGAAATGCGACTCTTTGCTCTGTGTTGCAATCTGTAAGATGACGGTCGAGTCTTCGGAATGGCATGAAGTGATCTTAATAGTATTTGAGAAGGATAATACTTATTTCTGAAGGCGGGGAAGGGGCAAAACTTGCTTCGTTCCCCCTAGTACCTACGCGCACCTATTTGAAAAATAGAGGCACAGGGAGGCGAATCGTGTAAATTTTCCTCGGCAGGTGAGGGGTTAAATCAAAAAAACCTGACCTCCTTTCGTTCCATTTACGAAAAAGTCGTAAAAGTCGGCCACACTGTAAAAATTTTGCGTTTAGTTGCCACCATTTTTGGTGTTACTGAACACGATTTTTTTATTTCAGTTGGTGTTAAGTTGAAAATGATTCGTTCTTGATATATTTTATTTATTTTTTGTGTCTGTCTAAAAACATGTTTCTTAGCATATGAAACGTGATAACTCCATTACGCATCGTAACTTCATTACGATTTCTCATTTCTATGAAAATGGAATGAACTAGCAAGCGTAATGAACTTTTGACACGTTGATGAGTAAACGAATATCATATGCTAAAAACACACTCTGATGAAAGAATTTAAAATACATGAAATATTACATAAGTAAAAAAATTTCTATAAAAAAACAAAGTTTTTCTTGCGCACTAAAAAGGTAGAAATTTTTCTACTTTTTAGTTTTTGATGGGTGAAATTTCGCAATCGTAGAAATTTATTCAGAACCTCGATGAACAACGCAGTGATCCTTACTACGAAAGTTAGAGTTCGCGAGCGCCGCTACTGAATTTTGGTGGCCGTTTTCGGAACTAATCGCCATAATTAATTCTATTTTATTGGAAATTATTGTTGTTTTTTCCGCTAAAAACTAAACTGATGTCTCTCTATTTTGAAAATAAGTTTGATATTGAATTTAGGCTAACACTATTCACCCGGCCTGGAGGAAACTGCTAATTATTATTTTTGGATCAAGCTAAGCCTTAAGAAATCGAACTACAAAGCTCATAACTGGCGTTCTTATTGACTTAGAAACTTAGAACACACGTCATCTTGTGCGGAAAAATCAGCGCTTTCGATCGATATATTACATTAATATGTGCAAGGTTTTTTTCATCCCCATATTGGGGAATTTATGTGTAAATTTGCGTAAAATTGGAATAAAAAAAGGAACTACCCTTCGGTTTTTTTATGGGTGGTAGAATATTGCGTTGTCATCTGGTTCTGAGCTACATGTAAAGTTTCAGAACAGTAGCTTATCGGGAAAGGGTCGAAAATTCGATTGCAAAATTCCGTGGACAGACAACAAAGTGAGTTAAGAAAAACGTTGTAATAATAATAAAAATGAATCATTTTGAACTTTGCATCAACTGAACACCAAAAATGGCGCCAACAAAAAACAGAAATTTTTAAAAGGGGGGGTTGGTACAGGTGACGTCAGAGAGATATGTTCAGTTTGGCACCCTCCAAAATGTCTTATGGTTTTATACAGTTGTTTGGCGGCGTTCTAAAACATGCGTGGGAGAGAAAATACATATTTATAAAGCTTAGCACCGATAAAGATCGGCAAAAAATGCACAGAATGAGGATGCATTTTGTTCAGCCATCCATTTGCATAATGCTCCCGAAAATGCTCTTTTCTGTCACTTAGGGTCCTTTCTTTCCAACTAGCTTACGGGGATTTATTCTCCCCAAACTAAAGTTACGCGTTACTTTTATTCCGAGGAGGAGGGAGCGGGGGTATTTTTCAGAAAACCCATTTCTTTGTTAACGCCCTGGAACAATGAAATCCATTATTTAGAGTGTTTTTCTGAAATCAAGGCAGTCCATGAGAGCGGCGGCTTAGAAAGCAGATTTAAACACTGCGAGATGAATTTAATTCTGAGATGTACGCTCTGTCTTAAGTTTATTGCGAACAACAGAACGTTTGGATCAAACGCTGGTTCGCGTCTTATTTTCCAAGACATTAAAATAATCGAGGTGGAAATATTTCCGAATATATATATATATTGTACAGCTATGATTAAAGGAGCAGCTATAGAATTTGGCACTCGTTAATATCAATTCTTTTATCGGTGATAAACACTACTTCAAAAGTCGTTGCTTGTATCGAACTTGGACCCCTTTCTCAAACTTATGTTTTTGTTAGCATATCATTCATTTTCGAAAAAAAGCTTAAATCAAAACTGCTTTAATCTTAAAGTCACAAATGGGCTCATTCCTCTCGAGAACAGAGAAGTGACTGTTAACCGACAATGAAGGGAAACCTAACCGAACACTGGTTCCCCAACTATATATTTTACCGACTGTGAAAATTTTTCTGTCGGGGAAAATTTATAGTTGGGGTAGCCAGTTCTTGGTTAGGGTTCTCTTCATTGTCGGTTAACTGCCATTTCTCTGTTCGCGAGAAGAATGAATCCAATTGTGACTTTAAAATTAAGGTAGTTTTCCTTTAAGCGTAAAGTAGTTTTTTTTTTTTTTTACATGTTTCGTTGTGTTGTACTACGTATTTTTAATTTTTCCCATGTTTAATAATTTTGTTCTCAGAACTTTAACATTTTTGATCAAGATTTCAGTAGAAAAATTTTTCTTTTGAAACTTTATACATGTTATTTATAAATTTTCATGGTGTTTTAACATTTCGTACTCAGTAGTTTTGTGGCATCAGTCTAAGTTTTAGTAGATAAATCTTCATTTTTTTCGTTTTGTATTTAGTACTTTTACATTTTTGTGTGGCTTTAATATATTATACTTAGTATTTTTACATCTTCATTGTAGGTTTTAGTAGCTAAGGCTAAGTCTTATCATTCTGCTAGTGCATAACACTTTTATTTTGTAAATTTCCGTACTATTACTTTTTCGTTCTAAGTTTCTCTTAATGGTTTTAGGTTTTGTCATTTAAGGGATTTTGGTATATGAAGTTAGCATTCTTTCATGCGTTATTGTTTTGTATTGCGTATTTTTAATCTTTCGTTAGCATTTTGTTCTTCGAAATTTTAAAATTTTTGATTAAGATTTCACTCGACAAATCTACGTTTTGAAGTTTTATTTAGGTAACTCCATATTTTTTTATGTTTTGTATTTTGTACTTTTACGTTTTAGGTGTTGCTTAGTATTTTTACTTCTTCATTCTACACATTTTTGTCTTACATTTCAGCGTTTTGCTAATACATAATAGTCTTATTTTTAAAATAACCATAAATCTTATACATCTTATCATAATAAATACATATTATTTTTAAAATAATTTTAAAATACCATTACGTTTTTATTCTAAGTTTTTCTGGATCAATTTAAGTTTTGATGTTTTGTACTTAGTACTTTTAGATTTTCATGCTGTTTTTAATTTTTTGTTCTTAGTACTTTTACTTTTCTAACCGAATTTCTAGTAGATGAATTTAAGTTTTGCAAGTGCATAAAACTTTTATTTTGAAACTTTCCGTAGCTTTACATTTTCGTTCTAAATTTTTCTGTATGAATTTAGGTTTTGAAGCTTTATAGTTGGTACTCTTTCATTCTTTATTGTTTTGTACTGCGTTTCTTTACTTTTTAAGTTTTAGCACTTTGTTCTTCGAACTCTTACATTTCTGATTAAGGTTTTTGTAAACAGATTATATGTTTTGATGTGGAATCTATGTTTTGAAGTTTTAATAGATAGTTTTAGTATTTTGCACTTTTATAATTTTGTGTTTCTTTAGTATATTATACTTAGTATTTTTATTTCATTCTAGGTTTTAGTAGATAAATCTAAGTGTTAACATTTTGTATATGGTACTTTTTACGTTTTTACATTAAGTTTTAACATTTTGCATTTTCTGGATCAACGTAAGTTTTGAAGCTTTGTACTTAGTACTTTTAGATTTTCATGCTGTTTTAACGTGTTGTACTTGCTATTTTTAATTTTTCATGCTGCTTTTAGTTGATGTACATAGTACTTTTACTTTTTAAACCATTTTTTTAGTAGAGGAATTTAACTTTTGGAGTTTTACATTTCGTACCTTTACATTTTTGCTCTGTTTGAACATCGTGTACTTAATATTTTTACATTTTAAAAGGTGAATATCAGTTTTCACATTTATTTCACAATTTTAGAGTTAAGTGCTACTTGATGAATCGAAGTTGCAGTTTTGTTATTATACTACTCCAAGTTTTGATATTTCGTATTTTTTGTATCTAATACTTTTTACATTTTTGCTTTTAATAATTTGCAAATGCCTATCACTTTTGTTTTGTAAACTTCAGTAATTTTACATTTCCGTTCTAAGTTTTTCTGAATGAAGTTAAGTTTTAAAATTTTATGATTTGTTACATTTTTAAATTTTAGTTCTAAGAGTTTTTGCAGTTTGTATGTAGTACTTTTCTTTCTTTTGTACTGTTTTAATAGATTAAATCCTTGTTTGATGCGTTGGCTTTAGTACTTTAACAGTTTCGTTCTGTTTTTTACCAAAATAAATGTATATTAGAGGTTCTATGCTTAGTACTTTTACATTTTTGTACTAAGTTTAATAGATGAATCTAAGTTTTGATGTTTTGTACATAGTGCTTTTACGTTTTAGTGTTGCTTTAATATATTATACTTAATATTTTTACATCTTCATTCCGTGTTTTAGTTGATAAATCTAAGTTTCAAGATTCATACACAGTACTTTTTATATTTTTGCATTAAGTTTTAACACTTTGCAAGTGGATAACAGTTATATTTCTGAAAATTTTCGTTCGGATTTACATATTTTTTTGGTTTCCAAGTTTTTTTTTTCTTCCTTGGATGAATTCAAGATTAGAAGTTTTATAGTTAGTACATGCTTTGTTGTGTTGCACTGCGTATTTTTCATATTTTCACTACTTTAGCATTTTGTCCTTAGAACTTTTACATTTTTGATTTAGATTTCAATGGAGAAATCTATGTTTTTGATACATTATACTTGTTATTTAGTCATTTTTATGATGTTTGAACATTTGTACTTGGTAATTTTACGACTTCAGTCTAAGTTTTAGTTAGATAACTCTAACTTTTTTTACGTTTTATATTTAGTACTCTTAAATTTTTGTGTTGCTATAATGTATTATACTTAGTATTTTTTATACTTAGTATCTTTTTTCTGGGTTTTAGTAGATAAATTTAAGTTTTAACATTTTGTAAGTGCATAACACGTTTATTTTGAAAATTTTTTGTTACCTTTTCGTGCTAAGTTTTTCTGTGTTTTAGTAGATGAATATAAGGTTTTTTTTTTGTTTTTTACTTAGTACTTTTATTAAGTTTGACACTTTTACTCATTCTAAATTTTATTAGATACATCTAAGTTTTGATGTTTGCATTTTCGGAAATTTTTCATTTTCATGATGTTTAACCTTTCATACTTTTTACGACTTTAGTTGGGATTTTTTGTAGATAAATCTAAGTTTTTTAAGTTTCGTACATAAACGATTACATTTTCGTACAAATTTCACTTGATGGAATACGTTATACACTTAGTACTTTTACATTTTCGCGTTGCTGTAGTAGATAAATCAGAGTTTTAACATTTTATACATAGTAATTCTTAAGATTTGGCAGTAATAACACTTTTATTTTGAAAAGTTTCGTGCTTTTACATCATCGTTCTAAGTTTTTCTAAATGAGTTTTGCAGCTTTATACTTACCATTTTTACATGTTTTGTTGTTTTGTACTAAGTGTTTTTAATTTATCAGTTTTAGGATTTTGTTGTTAGAACTTTTACATTTTTGATCAAGATTTCAGTAGACAAATCTATGTTTTGTTGGTTTATACTTCCTATTTTCAAGTTTTTATGATGTTTTAACAGTTTGTACTTGGTAATTTTACAACTTCTGTCTATGTTTTAGTAGATAAATCAATTTGTTTACGTTTTTGTACTTAGTACTTTAACATTTTCTTGCTGCTTTAA
This sequence comes from Octonoba sinensis, assembly GCA_038502835.1. Lineage (NCBI taxonomy): Eukaryota > Metazoa > Arthropoda > Arachnida > Araneae > Uloboridae > Octonoba > Octonoba sinensis. Next base: position 2,743,296 of record CM076604.1, read on the forward strand.
TATATACTTAGTAATTTTACATCTTCATCCACAGTTTTAGTAGATAAATCTAAATTTTAGCATTTTGTGCGTAGTACTTTTTACATTTTCGCATTAAGTTTTAACGTTTTTCAAGTGCATCACACTTTCGTTTTGAAAAGTTTCGTACTTTTACATTTTTCGTTCTAAGTTTTTATGGATGAAATTAAGTTTTGCAGCTTTATACTTAACATTTTTACATGTTTTGTTGTTTTGTACTGCATGTTTTTAATTTTTCAGGGTTGTAAGATTTTGTTGTTTGAACTTTTACATTTTTGATCAAGATTTCAGTAGACAAATATAAGTTTTGCTGTTTTTGTACTGCGTGTTTTTACTTTTTTCAGAGTTTTAGGATTTTGTTTGAATTTTTACGTTTTTCGATCAAGATTTCTGCAAACAGATCTAAGTCTTTTAAGTTTCGTACTTAAGTTTAACATTTTTGTACAAAGTTTCACTTGATGACTACGCGATATACTTAGTACTTTCACATTTTCATGCTACTTTACTATTTCATACTTAGTACATTTGATTGAATTACATTTTCATTCTAAGTTTTAGTAGATAAATCAGAGTTTTAACATTTTAGACGAAGTATTTTTTACATTTTTACATTAAGTTTTAACATTTTGTAAGTGCATAACACTTTTACTTTGAAAAGTTCCGTACTTTTACAACTTCGTTCTAAGTTTTTCTGGAAAAATTTAAGTTTTGCAGCCTTATACTTAGCATTTTTACAGGTTTTGCTGTTTTTGTACTGCGTGTTTTCAATTTTACAGAGTTTTAGGATTTTGTTGTTTGAACTTTCACATTTTTTTATCAAGGTTTCTATAGACAAATCTATGTTTTGCTGCTTTATACTTGATATTTGTACATTTTTATGATGTTTTAACACTTTGTACTTAGTAATTTTACGACTTCAGTCTAAGTTATAGTAGATAAATATTTTTTTTTAACGTTTTGTACTTAGTACTTTTACGTTTTCGTGTTGTTTTAATATATTACACTTAGTAATTTTACATCTTCATTCACTGTTTTAGTAGATAAATCTAAATTTTAACATTTTGTAAAGAGTACTTTTTACGTTTTTGCACTAAGTTTTAACATTTTGCAAGTGCATCATATTTTTGTTTTGAAAATTTCCGAATTTTTACATTTTTTGTTCTAAGTTTTTCTAGATGAATTTAAGTTCTCATGTTGTGTATTTTTTATTTCTAGCTTTTATGCTGTTTTTTAGTTTTCGCTCTTAGTACTTTTACATTTTTTACCGAACTTTTAGTAGATGAATTTAGGTTTTGTAATTTTACGTTTCCATTCTTTTCTGAATGGGTTTAAGTTTTGAAAGTTTATAGTTTTAAAAGATTTGTTCTACGTATTTCTAACTTTTCTCAGTTTTAGCAATTTGCTCTTAGCACTTTTAAGTTTCACATAAAGCACTTTGCAATAGTTTTAAGTTTTGAGATTTAAATTTTTCAAGTTTTACGTTTCTAGTGAAGTTATTATTCTATTTCACTTTTAAGGTTCTCAAATCTATTTTAGTGTTTTTACATTTACTTTTTAAGTCTCAAATCTTTATTCCACAGTTTAAATTGTTTCGGTTTTTTTATGATTCAGTGTTGAAATTTTAGTTCAAAGTTTCAAACGTTACATTTTCATGCGAAGTTCTAAAATGTTGCAAGTAGAAAATCATTTTGTTTTGCAAGTCCAAACATTTTTATTTAGTAATTTCTTACATTCTCTACTGTTTTACGGAATGAATCAAAGTTTTAACATTTTGGGCATTGTACTTTTGCTTTTCGTACTAAATTTGGCTGGATGAAACTAAGTTTGGAACAAGCACTAGTAGTACTAACACTCGTTTCGTTCTGTTTTAACATTTAATACTTGGTATTTTTATATTTTCATGCTGTTGTGACATTTTGTATCTAGTACTTTTATATTTTCATGCTGTTTAAACCTTTTGTATTTAGCAATTTTTGCATTTCTGTACTGAGTTTTACTGGATGAATATGTTTTGTACTTAGTATTTTTACATTATTGTTCTAAGTTTTACGCGTTCAATCTCAGTTTTTTGCGTTCATATGTGAAATAATAGAGTTTTATAAAATATTCTTTGAAGGAGACTGCAAGTGTGATAATAATATAAAGTAGAAAAAACTTTAGAATGAAATGTGTCATGCAGTTAAAATTATGATTTAAGAAAAAATTTGCAAAACGGATCAGAAAAATGTTACTGTACTATGTTTTACATACTTAGAAAAAAAAATCACTTGCAACTAAAAAATTTTCTAAGTCTGAAAATAAATAAATAAATAAAAACTAAAAAGTATTGCAGTCTTTTCTAAGTAAAAATGACGGGAATTTTCTTATTAGAGTGTAAAAATAATTAACTTATAAAATAGTTCCTGTGCGGATGCTAAGTGGAAACATTAAAAAGGTTGAAAAAGAAAATCTTTCTAAGTCGAAAAAAAGAAATAAATACATAATAGGATGTAAATAGCGACAATAAATTTAATTCATTATACGTTATAATTATTTTTTGTAATATAAAATAGTTTCTGCTTGAATTCTGAGAGAAAACATTAGAAAAAAAATTCTAAGTTCCAAAATAGTTACATTTTCTTCTCATAGATGGCGCTACAATCGACATCGCATTGCATCAAGTCCTAAACTGAAACAAAAAGGTGTTGCCATTCCAAAATTATAAATTTTTGAAAAACATTTCAACTCTACTCGAAAAACGCCTGAGGGCATACAACTCAACTCTACTCGAAAAATGCTTGAGGGCATACAACTCAACTCTACTCGAAAAACGCCTGGAGGCATACAACTCAACTCCACTCGGAAAACGCCTGGGGGCAAAACAACTCAACTCCACTCGAAAAACGCCTGAGGGCATACAACTCAACTCCACTCGACATGCCTGGGGGCATTGCGCATTGCGCCTCTTGGCGCAGAAACGGCCTTATTCCCCTACTCCTGTCCAATTACAATATTTATACAAAATCTTCCAACTTCTTAAAAGATAAGATTCAAGATGGACAGAATTACGGGACATGCAAGCAAAACCAAATCTTAATCAATAACGATAATTTAGCTTAGTTAAACTTAGTATTACTTATTTAAATCACACATTTCGCTTTTCGAAAATGAATGATATCCTAACAAAAACATAAGTTTGAGAAAGGGGTCCAAGTTCGACACAAGAAACGTATTTCGAAGTAGTGGTTGTCACCGATAAAAGAATTGATATTAACGAGTGCCAAGTTCTATAGCTGCTCCTTTAATCATAGCTGTACAATATATATATATATATATATATATATATTCGGAAATATTTCGGAAAGAGCATTTTCGGGAGCATTATGCAAATGGATGGCTGAACAAAATGCATCCTCATTCTGTGCATTTTTTGCCGATCTTTATCGGTGCTAAGCTTTATAAATATGTATTTTCTCTCCCACGCATGTTTTAGAACGCCGCCAAACAACTGTATAAAACCATAAGACATTTTGGAGGGTGCCAAACTGAACATATCTCTCTGACGTCACCTGTACCCACCCCCCTTTTAAAAATTTCCTTTTTTTGTTGGCGCCATTTTTGGTGTTCAGTTGATGCAAAGTTCTAAATGATTCATTTTTATTGTTATTACAACGTTTTTCTTAACTCGCTTTGCTGTCTGTCCACGGAATTTTGCAATCGAATTTTCGACCCTTTCCCGATAAGCTATTGTTCTGAAACTTTACATGTAGCTCAGAACCAGATGACAACGCAATATTCTACCACCCATAAAAAAACCGAAGGGTAGTTCCTTTTTTTATTCCAATTGTACGCAAATTTACACATAAATTCCCCAATATGGGGATGAAAAAAACCTTGCACATATTAATGTAATATATCGATCGAAAGCGCTGATTTTTCCGCACAAGATGACGTGTGTTCTAAGTTTCTAAGTCAATAAGAACGCCAGTTATGAGCTTTGTAGTTCGATTTCTTAAGGCTTAGCTTGATCCAAAAATAATAATTAGCAGTTTCCTCCAGGCCGGGGGAATAGTGTTAGCCTAAATTCAATATCAAACTTATTTTCAAAATAGAGAGACATCAGTTTAGTTTTTAGCGGAAAAAACAACAATAATTTCCAATAAAATGGAATTAAATATGGCGATTAGTTCCGAAAACGGCCACCAAAATTCAGTAGCGGCGCTCGCGAACTCTAACTTTTGTTGTAAGGATAATTGGGCTTCTTCATCGAGGTTCTGAATAAATTTCTACGATTGCGAGATTTCACCCATCAAAAACTAAAAAGTAGAAACATTTCTCCCTTTTTAGTGCGCAAGAAAAACTTTGTTTTTTTATAGACATTTTTTTATTTATGTAATATTTCATGTATTTTAAATTCTTTCATCAGAGTGTGTTTTTAGCATATGATATTCGTTCACTCATCTATGTGTCAAAAGTTCATTACGATTGCTAGTTCATTCCATTTTCATAGAAATGAGCCATCGTAATGAAGTTACGATGCGTAATGGAGTTAACACGTTTCATATGCTAAGAAACATGTTTTTATACAGACACAAAAAATAAATAAAATGTATCAAGAACGAATCATTTTCAACTTAACACCAACTGAAATAAAAAAATCGTGTTCAGTAACACCAAAAATGATGGCAACTAAACGCAAAATGTTTATGCTATCCCGCGATTATGCTATAACGCGGGTGCCAAACATGTCCCCCGACACCCGCGTTTTAACGGGGTTTTACTGCATGCACTTTTCAAACATGCATTAAATGTGTGTATGTATTGATGTTATTATAACTATTTATTTTGATCTACTATTTTATATATTTTCGGACAACTAAACCTCGAGGGTGGTGACGCAGTGGTAAGACACTGAACTCATACGCCCTAGTTCGCAGGATCTACCCCTCTCCCAAGTCGGTGGATCTTCAAGATGCAAAAAATCGTCAGCGGCCATGTCGTACGATGATGCGGCATGTTAAATATCCCTTGAGTATCTGATTGACTTGGGTACTCTCGGCTAAATTGAATACCTAGTGAAGTTTCGCATCGTTTAGAGCTCAGGTGACGCCATCTAGGAGTAACTGAGCGTCAACATTCTCGAGCGGTAATGGCATCCGCCGATAGTGGGGTTACTTGAAAGAATGGATGCCGGTTTCCGGGGAATGCACTAGTTCTGCAAAAGTTAGTGACCATATGCAGCCCCACGAGAAAGAAAAAAAAAATAAATCGCAATCCAGAAGATGTGTTTTGACCACTTATCTGCCCTGCGAATGGTTGTCGTTGTGCATTGTAAATGACTTTGCCATCCTCGCAGTGTTGTGGTTGTTATGAATGGCAATCAAGTCGGAACTCATAAAATTTAAAAATTCGAATGACGGAATAGTAAACCATGTTCGCGGCTCTACTTCAGTGGACTCTAAAAAGTCACCAGACAGCAAAGCAAAAGCATTTTGTCCCCTGAAAAGAATGAATAAACGCTAGAATTGTTTTTATCAAACTCAAGGAATGGATAAATAATTCCCCGTGAAAAAGAGCACTAGAAAATCCCCCCGCGACGTGGTTGGCAGCGCTGACAAAGCGGCTCATTATTCAAAGTAGTGTTCGAGAGAGGGTGCGTGGTAAGGACGGCTTAAGGGGCTCTACCACTAAATACTGCGGGAGAGCCTTCACTTCATAAAGTGCGTCCCGTTCCTTACGCTCCGATGCACTGGCAGTAACAGCCGACACAGTTTCAAATAATAATATAATAAACCGCACTGTCGCTTGCGAAATGCTTCGCTCTTAAGTAAATTTGGAATCCTTAAATGAGTAGAGTAAATTTATAATTCATAAATCTGAGTCATGCAATTGCGAAAAGTGCGATGTTATATTAAAACAAAATGCCCCAGCTTGTTCTTAAATGGAGGCAATTCAAGCAACGTCATTGGTCACGTGGCAGCGATGAAAGCAATGTAAACAAAGGAAGCCGTAGCATCGCTTTAATTCGAGTTCGGCATATCGTATTAAAAACTAGGCCTAAATAAAGTTCTACATTTTATAAAAATAACACTAAACAAAATACTTTAACTATTGTAATAATTAATAAATTTCTTTCATAAGGATTAAAGTAAATGTAAATACTGGGTTATAATCAGAAAAAGCTGTGATAGTCTAATTAATTTTAAGATAACTCATTTTGCCTAGTGAACTCTACGTAAAACTCAATAGGAAATCTTAGTAAACAACGAGCGGATATCACGTGACAACGGTGATCGTTCATGAGTCCCTCCAGCGGTGAATTGCCTCCATTAATTTTCAAGTGTGCTTGCAGTCGGCGCTCATTAGGTTGCTGTTGTTTTTTCTAATGCCACTTTGGTATCCAAGCTCCCCTTCGCAGAGCGACTAGGAATGAAGTTAGTAAGTGGCGCCTTCGGTTTAGAGATGAGCACCGAAACGGTGGAAGTAGGACTTGGCTCATGATGCATGTGGATGGCGCCCCCACAAATACAATCCCTTCCCTTTTTTTGACCTAATAGTAAAGGGAAGGGACATTCTCCACCCTCTGGTACTCTCGAAACTGCCTCGAGACTTCAGGGCCCACGGATTTTACAGGCACGTATCTCCGTGTGCATGGTGGGTCTACAGCGGGTCGGGTATCGAACACCTAATCTTCCGGTTGGAAGCCCGACATCGAACACTACGCTACTACGGCCACCAAGTTGTTAATAGTTAGTACCTGAAATGAATCAAAAAGTTGCGAGAGACGGAACAAAATACACTGCAAAAAAAAAACTGACAGGAATTAAATTGATCTTTCTTAAATTATTAGAGAATTGTTCGCTTTTGTTGAGAATTTAACAAAACATGTAATACTTTTCCACTTTTGCTTCCCTTTCAAAAACAAAAAAAAACTTATATTAGCTGAGACTAATGCAAAAAATAACGAGAAAGAAACGAAAGAGAGAAAGGGGGAAAAAATCATAGGCATCTGTCGCTTGCGTGTGTCGTTCTTTCTCTAGTTCTTACCATCACCAAATAAATTCCTTTCGAAAGGATATATTTTCTTTTTCAAACAAAAATAATACATATTGGTTTCCGGATCGGTTTTCGATAGAAGGAAAGAGAGAAAAAAATTGAAATTTAATGTTGGACGTTACGTTGGAGTGACTAGTTTAGAACGCACGTAACCTCTTCAGACCCTAGAACTATGCACAAACAATTTTGACGCCATTTTTTGGTTCCCTGATTTAAAAAATGATTTCAAAACAAAATAACTAAAAAATTTTTTTTAAATTTTGATTAATAATTAGTGTAAATAATAATGAATGCCCAATTTCCATGTTTTCCATGTGTAAAACGAATTAAACTATCTGTTGATTCATTTCAAAAACAATGGGGTGTTTTAGCTTTTAAATTGCACAAACAGTGGTTAATAAACAGTATTTGAAAATGTACCCAATTGGGTACACTTGGATTGAAGAGGTTAAAAAGAGCACGACATTCGTGAAGCAGCAAATAGGAACTCATTCATCGGTTTCTATAACGGAACGGGCCACTGTACCCGAGTTCGTTCTAAAGAGCGGAGAACCTTGCACAATGAATGCTCAATAAATGTCAAAATCATTAACGTATATGCTATTTTAGGGGATCAATGTTAAATGCAAACTTCAATTTCATATTAACGAGGAAAAGTAATTACCGGAAAAAAGGGGAGTTAGCAGCCATCGTTTATGTTTTGGCTGATTAATTATATATATATATATATATATGTATGGGATCGACACAGAAAGAAGGAAATTCCCCTCTAGTATTATCTCTTTACGGAAGACGGCAGCACTGAAAAGCTTTTGCTCAGCTGAAAACCGAGCGTTGTCCCTCCGTTTGTGAAAATATTCCAGAAGTTGAACTGAACTACAATCGTTTTTATCGAAATGGAACACTAAAATTGCTTTTTTGCCGAATGGCAACAGAACTGGACGGAAGGCTGCAGAAGTTGGTTCTGAGAGAATGGCGAAGGGACCGCGCAATAGTCTCTCTGTCATTCTTAAGAACTTAAATGATATTAATTGTGCATAATGTATTGATAAGGAACGTTTTTTCTTAATTAAATGTTTAAAGATTACTTGCTAGTTGTCGGTCAAATTCTTTTGAAGAAATGAAGCCCTACATATATATATATATATATATATATTAGAAATTTCCGCGAGTTTGTAGTTTCAAGGTACACCATCTCCAACATCTGATTCCTTCTTAAACAGCATGGCAACCCTTTTTCCGTGTCATAAAAGAGCGCCATGTCGCCGCTCAAAAACCTTCCAAGAAATCAGACGAAACGCCAAATCGCTACCTGCGCCATACGACGGAAGTGGATATACTCCCCGTATCGGGTACAATGAGGGAAAAATCGAAATTCATAGAGAGAGAGAAAAAAAAGAGGGCGAGGGAAAAAAAGGAAGAGGTTGAAAATGAGAGATAAAGTGACGCATCTCTTGGACAATCAATAAACGGAATCTCGATGCGCGCTAACTTCGGATTCGAACACAAAATGTAATTAGTAAGAGGGGAGTCCTCATTAAAACGAAGCTAATTAAGAGGCCGAAAAGAAAAATGCACAAACTATTTTTTTTTCGCATCATTATGACGCTCCACATGATTGGGAGGAATATATTCTGCGAGAAAGAATTCATAAGTGTGTGAAAGAAACATTTGTTGAGCGAAGTAAGGATTGTGGAATGACTCTCAAAAGCGAAGGGCAGTTGTATAAGGAGAGGGACATTTTGCATATATATATATATATATGAGAAGAAAAAAAAGTAAAACGCCATTGGGTGCATTGGAATCAAAAATTCAGCTTTAAATAAAGTAAAAAATATTAAATATAAAATAGTTTATTTTACTGTCTTATATATTAGTATACGGCCTTATTTGAAACCTTGTTATTCTCATTCATAATGATAACATTTTTTGAAAACATTACAGTAACTGCCGCAACATAAAATAGACATATGTACTGGAAAATACAAAACAAATTCAGAAATCTGTGAATTATGAACTTCTGTCAAGCAAATTTTTATTTAAATAAAAAGAAAATAATGCATTCTTAAAAAGATGTACACTTGTGCTATTCTGTGGTGTTACTCTCATTATTTATGCATACAGAAAAAAATAGTAACTGACGCAACTCAAAAGAAAATCAGGCTTCTAATATTCATCTAGTGACAGCCAAATTGTTTATTGTGAAGACGTTTTTTCTGACAAGGGGTTAGGAAGAGTTGTAAATAACTTCTGTATCCCGAAAAAACATAAGAAAGTAGAACTCGTTAAAATTTGTCATTTTAATGTTTCTCAAAGATGTCCACTTTTACGGGGAATTCACCCATAGCTAAGGGGCCCAGGACAAAGAATAAAATCACAGCAAAGACCTAAACTACTTATAAAGAGTGGCCATTAAAACTGAAACTCCATGAAGGAAAGCAAATACAAGAAATAAACAGTATGGCATGAAGACGATATGATTTAATTTTTCAAGCAGTTTTGGGGTTTACAGGAGTTTTTTACTTGGTGGGCCAATTTCTCAGCGACCCACGACCTGCTGGAGAGCACGCTGGCCGGGACAACAATCGAATGTCTTGTGCATCGAGGAAGATCAAAACACGACGTGCAGATTGCGCTAGGCAAGCCTCGAAGATGGGACTTGTAGCGTTGCACCCACTGGACGTAAGTTGTCAGAAATATGCCCACTCTGCGTTCAACAGATCGTCGATGCGAACTGATTTATACCCAATCTCTGCCCAAACCACAGATCTTATAAACTCCAGATGTCGCCTGGAGGCGTTCCAGTGTCCCGAGGGCGGGAATCGGTCGACCTCACGTGTTCAAGAAGAAAAGCCAATCTCTGTTTCGAAGGGCTTTCTGCAGTTGATAAGCGAGCGTTTCGAATTCCACTCGAATTGGGGCGCTCACAAATTTGCCGTAACGAGCACAACCGCACAGTGGCTTTTTGAGTTACTTTACCGAAAGGGTTTTTCTGGTTCATTGACGTGATTGTTTTAGCAGGCGCAAGTACGTAAATAGGATTGGAATAGTTGATCACTGATTGTGTAATTGCTATAAATTTCTTTTATAAAGAAAAGTTCATTAAAGCGCGGGATTTCAATTTGAATTCAAAGGTTAACAGTTCGCTTAATAAAACTAAATAATTATTTTTAAAAAACAGCTTAAAAACACGTATTTTAAAGTCAATTATCCGTTGCTACCGATATTTTAATGTCTTTATTCCAGGCATGCCATTTAGAGCGGCCAGTAGGATGCCACTGCCTACTGGAGGCCCGGATTTAAGGATATAATGTGTTTTTATGAACGCAAATGTGTTTGCTTCCTCAGTATAAGATATAAAAAGAATATACCCTTTGCACTCTCCCCCCCCCCCCCCACTCAGAAAAATTCGAAATGACGGACTTATTTTGCTCTTACCGATAGATAATTGATTTGTAATTCACTAAAATTCATAAAACTTTTCTTTTTAAACATAAAACAAGAGGAAACAGCAAATAACTGAAGATTATTGAAGATATTCGCTTCTGTTATAAAGTGCTAACAATCGGAAAACCTTAAGAGGCATTTAAATTTTAATTTCTATTCGTTAGACTTTTTTTAACACTTAATTACCCCTACGTAATACATATATATATAAATATATATATGTATTAATATATATACAAACCAAAAACTAATATATATATATATATATATATTAATATATATAGAGAGAGAGTTTTTACGTGTGTATATCATATATATACACGCGTACGTGTATGTATGCGTATATTTTATTTTCATTGCATTTTTAAATTCATACATTTGTTCCTAAATTAAGTGTAAATTTAGGTAAAAGTTTAAAAAAAACTTTAACATACTTATTGATAATTTCTGCAGGGTATTTTAAACTCATTAATGCATTAGAAGTAATTGCATGTAACTATACTTTTATAAACCAACTATACATAATGACAGTTTAACATAATTTTATTGGTTTTTAAAAAGAATTAATTTCGTGAATTTGCGTCTAACTCGCTTCTCGCGCTTTAGGTTGAACATTTGAATTGCATGATGCATTCTTGCATTTAAATAAGTTTTTAAAATATATAAAGTTAAGTCATAAACATGGTTGTCCTCTGGGTCACAATCTTTAACATGTTCATCCAGAGAACTGAAGTTTGATGGTTTTATGCTTCGCATTGTTCGTAGAATCATAATTTGCATTTACTAAAGTTATGTGTGCTCATTCATTGTCGAAAAACCGATTCCGCTTGTTTACATACATGGGTGATTTTCAAAAAGATTGACGGTTTGATGTCCGCAGTATAAAATCTGAATTTTATGTCGATAAATCTATTATTCTGCCATTATAAAAACCAGTAGGGAAGCATCATTTCATAGTTAATTAAATGCATTCATTACATTTTTTCCAAGTTGTGAAATAGTAGGCTTTTTCTGTTACTTTAGTTGGAAAGAAATGGAAAATAGCGTGTCCGGAGCAAAAAATTCACAGAACCAGAGTCTTTTTTTTTATCATTCCAAGCAATTTTTTTATTCAATATGATATAAAATATGAGGTAATATGTGTTTACTTAACAAAAATGCAAGTGATTTTAGTGAAATGTTTATCTAATATTTTAAAATTCAAAGAAAGTGTTTGTCCGGACATGCAGCTCATGAGTGTTACCTCGAGAAAGTTCCTATCATTCAACTTTCAAAATATTTAAATATTGTAATTATTTTCTGTGGTAGGGAAGGCCAGTATGTTTCTTTTAACCTCGTACCATCTAGAATGAGTTAGTTATATTCCTTTAATGTTTTATAGTGGAACATACAATTCAACATGATGCGTATTTTTATTACTTCTCAGGAGTGTTACCCATTTATTTCCCAATATTTTTTACAGCATAAAAATCAGCAATTCAGTAATAGTGTATTTCTTGTAGAGGAATCAATCGGTGCAATTAAATTTTTAGGAACACAGTCAGAATTGTTTTTAGTGAGGACTTTCTTAATAAATCTCATGAGTGTTACTTGTTAAGAGAAGGAAGTAACAATTATGATTGAAAACAATCAAATAATAAATAAATCTGCAGATATAGATGTTTGTTGAACTTTAAATCAAACTATTTGTTTTTTATTCAAAATTATATTGTAATTCTATATATATATATATATATATATGTATATATATATATATATTAAAAGAGACACTTTGACACAAAATTTTTACGTTGGCAGATATGATTTTTGTGTGGGCTTTTTTAAAGATACGTTTTATTCTTAAGAAGTAAATAAAGAAAAACTCCCGTACTTGTAACCCCCCTCGCCCCCAAAAAAAGAAAGAAAGAAATGAGTAAAAAAATAAACATTTGTTTGGGTATTCCAGTTGTTACTTTATGTAAACAAAAAACTGATGTATTGAAAACTATTATCTTCACTTTACTTAAATTAAAGATATGGTTTGCAGAATTAGAATTATTTATTTCGATATTTTTACTGCCTACTTTAAAACTGAAATTAATTTTTTATTAGTTCTGTCTAAAAACATCTATTTCTGGATCAGAATCATGAGAGTAGTGATGTTTTATTACATTTTTAATGTAACATAGCAATTAATGGGGTAAAATATTTTCGATTTTAGTCTCTCATTTTACAATTATTGTTATTTTTATTACTATTATTATTTTTGGTGCCTTATAGCAAGAGGATTGCTTGTTTGTCTCATGAGTGTTACCATCTCTCATGAGTGCTACTGTAGCTAAAAATTAGAATTTTATTAATGTATTTGTTAGTTAATAATTAAAAAATGGTTTTCTAGTTAAGTCTATCCAGTTATTTCTTATACCTGCAGCGAAAACATTTAATTTTTAATAAAATACATTTTTATTGAAAGTTATGTGCTTATTATTAAGAAACAAAGTAACACTCATGAGATAAAGTGCAATTAAAATAGTTTAAAAATTTTAAATATGTCAATTTTAATACTATTTTTACTTATTACAAAGTATTTAAGATTACTTAAACAAGATTTTTTAGATTAATTATTGATAAGGATTATTTTAAAAAAAGTTTGATAACGGTAACAATCATAAGAAAAACGATCACTTGTCAAGACACTTTTTGAAATATCTAAAATATAACTAAATTAACTCGAAAAAAACTACCTGCTCAGAATGCAGTAAATTATAAGGTATTCATACATAGGCAAGCTTTTATGTTTGATGCAACAAAAATTTTCAGATTGTGTCATACCCAAACCGCTAACAAATTTGAAAATCACCCACATGCAAAACGTCTGGAGAAGGATTTATCAGCCCTGCATTTTTTTCTGTAACATAATGTTTTACTGCGGACAGTCTTGTAAACCACGATACAGATACAAGCACATTAGAGCATTGCTCAAATTTTAGAAACTTTAATTTTTTTCACCACAAACCCACCAATAACCCCTCTACCCCCACCCCTGGCGAGGTTCAAGAAATTCCGATCTCGTTGTAATTTGAATTAAGCACTGGCACTTCTTGAACAGATCCATATATATATTGCATATACATATATAAAATTATTACTAAAAACAGTGGGAAAAATTAATCCTCTACGAATGAATTGAATTACACTGATTCAGTTTCTGTATTGTTGTTGTCTACAGAGGAAAAGAAGGGGGGAAAATGAAGAAAGAATGTACGTCATGTTCTGTACGTTAAAAGAAAAAGCGCTCAGAATTTGAGACAACCTAGAATTCTGAAGGTGGAACTCGCAACTTTTTTGGTGCATTGGGAATTTTGAGTGCAAAAAAAATCAAATCTGTTTTTACACTGGCATAGTAAGCCAAATTTACAAGTTTCCTACAGTTGATACTATTTCTAAAACAAGTTTTACATTTACAATGCATATTTGGAATACTGTTCTTTAAAACATCTTGGTTATGACATCAAAACTAAATTTAAATAAATAAATAAAACAGACCCTTAAAGTTATTCGACTTCGATAGAGTGAGTGTAAGAAACGTATGATTTGTATTCTATCCAGGGTAGCAACCAGAATTTTCTCTCCGGGGATGGGGAGGGGATGCTATATGTATTACTGGAATCAGCAGTATTGTTGAAAAATATTAGAAAACTAAGGGTTCTGGGGGGAGCAGTATATATTATTATGATAGGGAACTAAATAGCTAAGGTAGGATGGGGTAAAATGGGTCATGGGGTAAAATGGGTCACTTGATAAAAAACCCAAAATAATAGAACTTAAAATTGAAATTTTTATACCAATATTTTTTTGTTACATTTCAATGTGTTGGCAACATTTTTCATTCTAAAGAAAGTTAGGTTCTTAAAAATGGCAACACAAAAAAAATGTTTTTGTAATTTTTGGATTATAGTATGCTAAACACATGGTTTACCAACTTCTGAAAATCTTTATATTTTATCTAATAAGAACCAAATTTAAAAGATTTCCGCACAAAGAAACTTTGGAGAACAATTACAGCCGAGTCATGTAAACAAAAATTAAATATTTAACTTTTACACCAGTTTTTCTCGGATGGGGTAAAATGGGTCATGGTTAGGCTTAGCTAGTTCTATTCTATTATTGTTTTAAGATTTACTCTGTTGCACCTCACTGCAGGAAATTCCTAAATTTAAACAGTGTTCGTTGTTTATTTAATTGAAATTAAATGAAAAAAAATGTTTTTTAATGTTTTCCCTAAAAAAGATCACGTTGATGTGGTAGAGAGAAGTGATGTTTTTGAAGTGTTATGGGAACCAATATATAACAATCTAGAACACTATTATTTAAACATTTCAATGTAATTATAATTCAAAACGCTGCAAGATATGTTACTTACTCTTTTTTTTTGAATTTCAAAGTAATAAATAACAGTTTTCAGCATTATTTTGCATTATGACCCATTTTACCCCACGATGGAGTAAATCAGGTCACAACTTTATAAACTCAGTTAAACTATTTCATAATTAAAAAAAATATATTAAAATCGCATAAAATTGATCTAAACGAGTTCAATGTTAAGATGCAATTGAAAAGAAATGGGAAATGTTTCTGGCTTTGTTGCTATGAAACTTTAAATGTGAAAATAGCTAAAAATGACCCATTTTAACCCACCTGACCCTATAGAAAATTAGTCATCCAGCTTATCATTTAAATATTTAATAATAAACCAAAAATACTAATATGTTGTGCCCATTATGAAACATCTTTGATTTTCATGTAAATAGCCCCCGTATTTACATGAAAGACAAAGATATCTCATAATGATGTTTGATATGATGTTTCAAAATGAAAGACAAAGATGTTTTATAAAAAAAAAGGTGCCCCCCCCCCTCTCTCTTGCCCTCCTTCTATATACGCCCTTGGAATCAGTAGCTCATTGTACACAGATTTCCTTTTCATTCTTTGCCCCGTTATTTTCAGCAATAGTAAATATGCTGCCCAAAGTAAGCGTTTGATTGTGCCACTGTTGTCAGCAACTATTGCTTTATTTATTACATTAGTTCCTGACCCCTTTTGAACATTTGGCACTGGAAAATAATCAGCACCGGTTCTTATGGCATACTTGAGTACAACGTTTCGTTTGATTTACTGCATCACTGCTGCAGATATAGCAGTCAGGTTGATTGATAAAAACGTTCTACTACACCTCCATTTTAGAGCTGTTTGTTTCAAAAAGCGGCCAGTACCAGTGGCGTAGCGAGAATTTTTTTATGCAAGGACTTTGCCTTTCAAAGGAGAGGTTTTCATTTATAACACATACATTTATACACACAGACATACAAACATAGTTTTAGTGCTTCATTGGAGGCCCACTTCCATTTTGCCCCCCGCAGCTCCATTCCACGCTCTCTACGCTACCAGTTAGCGACAGTTTATATAAATGCCGATTTGCACATCGAATTTCGTTGCCTATCATGCATCACCTTTTTGAGTTGCAATTCCAACAAAAAATATTCCTCGAGATACACACACGCATTGTAGAGATACTTTTCCGAAACGCTTCATTTGTATTAGGATTCTAATAAGCAATAATCTTTATTTTGATAGGTTCCAGTGATAAATTTGAATTTTAATTTTAAAAAAAGTGAAATTTTTAGACTTTTTGAACTTGTAGATGATTATTTGCCTTTAAATTTCATTAAGATTCTGAGCATCGAAGATTTTGTAAGGAGTATCACCTTTCCCCCCCCCCCCTAACCTGTGTATAAGTTCAATCTGTTTCACTTCCAAATTTTGTAAAAATACTTCGACTCGTACATGCGTACGGTGTTTAAAAAACTTCAGATTATATTCAAAATTTTCCTCTCAGAAAACTCAGTTTATTTTGCGAATGAACCTGCCCTTTTTTTTCCTTCTTTTAAATATCCTTTATTTCCTTTCATTTGTTTAAAAATTTCTTTACAATAAAGAAAACCATTTTTGAAGATTACACATCGTAACACAGAATTAGATGTAAAGAAATATTAGGCTGTGGGAGATAGATTAGATAGATTTCATGACATTTTATTCAGAATTTAGTTTTATACTTATGAAAGGAAGGTCCTCCAAGACTTGTTCTTTCGGTACAAGTTGCCGCGCAGCATACGCCCATCTTGAGATACTTTAAAACCTTTAGATTACGGCGCTTGAGCTTCCAAAAATCATCCATAGAACGGCAAAATTCAGGAATTTTTTTCCCCTCAGTGTAACCACGGGGGTCATGACTAGTCCTCAAGCTCCCATTATACCTCTTTTGAGTGTGATTGACTTCATTAGATGGGTTGCAGTAAAATAAACTTTTCTTGGTCAGCCGCTATTTTCTGCTCCAAATCGCCAATTCGAAGCAACTACACGATTTCTAAAGTTAATTTTTCGAAAAGGTTAAAAAAAGGAACAGAACAAAATAATAATAATAATTTGAAAAAAATAATTCCCCCCTCCCCCTTTTGTTTTTTAAACTGCAATTTATTTTATTTTATTTATTTGCTTTTTTTGAAATCTAATGTGAGTTTTTCTATGTTTGTCTAAAAACATTTTGCTGAGCTAAGGCCACCAAAATTGCTGCCCAAATTCGACTAAAAATTAACAATAACAAGGGTTATTCCCCTTTGTTGAGTAGTTGGGACTATTCGTTATGTTAACGATTCAATAAAATAGCTTTTTTTTTTTTTTTTTTTGTGATTTCAGATCTGACATTTAATTTGCTTTCACTTTCTTGAGTTTTACGCAACTTGTTTACTTTTCGAAACGATTCCTAGTCTTTCTAAGTATAAAATCTTGAAGAAAGCATTATTAGATTACTATTTTTCTACTAAGTTTACTTTTTGCTTGACGGTGTATATCACAGTAAAAAGTGATTATGAACAGAGCAAGTAAATTCATAAATATGAATTAAAGAATAGAAAAGCCTTAAGCAGCAGTAAAACGGATTCACTTTATCCTAAATAACTGAAAAATCGCAGGATAAAAGATAATTTTCATTTAGTATTTTTACAACATAGACCCGTAAATTCACTCATATAATTGAAGAGAGGTCATATACCGAAGATACTCAGAATGTACTTCCAACTCCTATTATTAGGTTGTTTGTCTGTTGTACTTCTGAAAAGCTCAGTCCTTTTCTATTAGCTGACGACTTCGGGGTGAGATCCTTTGTTACGAAAAGGGAGATCGAACCCGCGGCCTATTGTACTAACGTTCCCCTCATCATTTCAACTTACTTAGTCCGATTATCTTAGGCTCTGCTTCCCAACTCTGTATCTGTTCAATTTCATGAACGAAATTTATGACTTGAGGCAGCGTAGTGTACATGTGTTTTTTATTAGAGAATGTAGAACGAAAGAGTTTGAAGAATAGTGTGTTACCGCCAGCCGCCAGCACATCGGGCTGCAAACTCTATTATAACTTGGGGGGTGGGGGTGACTCTGAGAGCGACAAAAACACCTTTTTTTTTACATTAATACCAAAATATGAAAAATACTGAAAGTGTTCCATCCAATTGAGTCATTTTTTAGTATTTTTAAACGCTTCTTTTTTCCCTTTTAAATATTTCTTTTAAAATACCGTTGGGTAGTAGGGCAGGGTTTAGCGTTCCCTTAAGAATATCGAATTGGAAAGCTAATCTCGAAAAAATTAAAAATGACCGCATCGGCATTTTGTTCAGTGACATCACGAGGGCGGATGGAACCCCCCCCCCCTCCAAGTTTTTTGGAAAAAGGGGTCACAAAATTTCAATATAGTAATAGTAATGGGATCTTTCATAAATGATGTCGCGCTTCGAGGGGGGAGGGGGTTCGTGAAATTGTGACAAAGTGTGACAAGGAAAGGGGAGGTTAGGGTGTGATAAGAAGTGTGACATCCTACTTATACAACATATCGTGACATGTGACAAGGGGGGAGGGTTATCAAATATGTGGGGAAAATGCGTGACATCATTTATGAACGGTCCCAATGGGAAAAGAAAAAAAAAGAGGGGGCGGGGAATGAATGAATAAAAAGATGAAAAATACTGAAAGTGTTTCATCCAATTGAGTTATCTTTTAGTGTTTTTAAAGATTGTTTTTTTCTTTCAAATATTTCTTTAAAATACCAATGTAATAGATAGGGCAGGACTTATTGTTCCCTAAAAAATATCGAATAGGAAAACTGGGCTCGAAAATACTCAAAATGACCACTTTGGCCTTTTGTTCAGGGCCATCACGAGACGGAAATCTTACATCCCCTCCCTCCTCAGTTTGCAGAAAAAAGCAAGATAGTAATCGGGAAAAAAGAACAAAGAAAGGGGAAAGGGGAATGGATGAATAAGAATTACAAAAAATATCTTTTCAGTAAAACTTTAAAAAAAAAACAATTATAAAATATTATGTATTGACATTGGCAAATCGATGTTATTATAATTGCCTAACTAAGGGCAGTTGAAATGCGCGTTTCCAACCTTCCTTTCTAACGAAAAAAAAGAGAGAGAATTCAATGCATTATAGAAACAAGTGGCAAGCTTGAATAAGCAAAAAATAAACAGATAGATTAACGTAACAATTTCAAAGTCGGGAGCCGACAGTTTTGTATTGCTATATTTACACATTTTTTTATTTTTTAATTCGAAATATCATTGCGAAAATCGCACAAAAATGCATGGGCCTCCGAAATATATTTCAAACTGATGAAAAGGAAGAAAGGAAAGCAAAAGTAAGTTACGGTAGACATGATATTTAAAATAAAACAAATTGAAAAAAAAAAAAAAAAATCCCTAAAGTGTCACTGCAAAATACTACCCCAATTCGAAATGTTAAAAGTTTTTGCAGGGCTCGTAGGCGTTTGTATTTCAAACAAATAAAAATAGGATTGAAATTAAAAATTTCATATATAGAAAATCAAACAATCAAATGTTTTTCGAAAAAGAGAAATTTCAGGAAGGGACTTACATACAGCATTTCTAATTCACGTGAATGAAAGAAGGTAGGGATGTGGTCAAGAAGGCTTGAGAAAGAGTCAAAACGGTCGAAACTCCCCCTTCCCCCTGCACACGTACAGACTGGACACAATTTTTTTTTCTTAGTTAGAGTTGGAGTGTGGAGAGTTGGTGTGTGTAATAATTTCAGATGTTCTTGTGACGTCATCAAAGATAGCCTAATATGCATTTTATGACTTGAATTTCAAAAAATTTCAGGAAAAAGACCGAGAACCAACCCTCCCCCCCTGTCTAACATCATCTATAGACGCCCAAAATTGCGGATTTAGAACTTCGATCTCGATAAGTTTCCGGGGAAGACCACATTAATACATCTAATCTCTTGATGATCAGGTTTATGTTAATAATTTTCTAATTCTTTTTCCATATATATAACAAAATTCTCCCGATTTGTTTGCTGATATTCTACTAATGAGCTTCTCCTAAACCAGATGCTGGACTAGTTCATATTACGTATATATAGGTCGATACAGCATTTTTCAGTCTTTTTTTTTTTTTTTTTGTGAATTTTGAAAAGATTTTTGTGAAAAATCAAATAATTTCGTGAAAATTCGAAATTTAAACGAAGTTATAATTTTTTTTATTATTATTTGCCGCTTACTTATTAAATAATTGTGTGGAAAATGCGATTTGGATCTCGGAATTTTATGGAGGGTCCGTTTTGATTGATTGAAATTTTGTGAAGAGTCCGTTTTGATTAATCGGAATTTTGTGAAAGGTTCGAAAGCGGAGCATACTTTCGAGAAGATAAACATAAATGTTATCTGACAGGGTATAAGTGTGACTAAACCAGAACACATTGAAGCTACTCGCCAGATAGTAAATCAGCGCCGAGTATTTCGCCAAGACTAGTTCGTGAAGACAGGAAATGCTAATGACTCTTGATCGTTTTCTCACCTCCTGGGGATCTCTCTCCGCTCAGGAAGGGGACGAAAGGTCTGGTACATATGCTGTACCGGAGCCGTAAGGAAGGCCAAACTTTTTTGCGGTACATATGCTGTACCGCCGAAATCTAAAGGTTAAAATAACAAAATTCCCCGCCGCCGTGGGAAGAATTTAAGGTGAAAGCAGATAAGGCGAAGCGAGATAAGACAACAGACGCTAATTTGGTGGTCGCCGTCACGTGACGTACTCGCCCCTCAGACACTCGCAAAGCGAAGGAAAAGCCAGATGACTCCGTCTATGCTAATACGTCTACAGCCCAAACCATCACACTACACTCCAAAAATTTTCCGTTTAGTTTTTCGTGCTATAAAATACGATTTTTGGTGTATAGTTGGTGTAAAGTGGAAAATGATTCCATTTTTGATGTACTTAAAAAAAATTTTATGTAGTTGTCTAAAAAAAATACAGACAGTATAACGTTTCTCAGCTCATGGAATGTGTTACCTCCCTTACGTATCAACATTTCCTTGCGATGGCTCAGTTCTATGAAAATAGGGCAATCGTAATGAATGTTTGATACGAAGATGAGTGAACGAACATCCTATGCCATAAAAACGTTCTGCTGTCTGCATTTTATTAGACAGACACTTAAAAGATTTTAAATTACATTAAAAAATGAATCATTTTCAACTTTACACCAAAAATGGTGTTCAGTAAACCCCACTGGACGGGTGCCACCCGTTTAGGGGTGACACCCATCCACGACGAAAAAAAAAGAACCCTTGAAAGCTCCATTGAACAAAGGAAGTACTCAAATTGGACCATTTTTCCTATCAATTTCTTTTATTTACTTTCAACTTCGAAAAGTGTTTCCTTTCAAAAATACGTGCTTTTTAACTGCTAAACAAACACACCATTGCCGTCAGCAAATACCTTAAATTTTACGCCGATCATAAGAACGGCTTTCTCCCTCCCCCCCCCCCCTTTTTTTGTTTCCAAGTTGTGATGATATATTTTTAAATGTATTGCATCACAATGCATAATTCGCGCTAACATATATATTTTTTTTGTTTAATCTTTTCCATTGGGGGACACCATCAATAACCGACCAGCGTGTCACCCTTGCTAGCTACGCCACTCGTGGTGTGCTATGTCTATCCTCACGGGAATCAGTCATTGGAAGAAGTAAAGATCCAGCATGCCCGTTTAGTATAACATTCAGCAACCCATATTCGCACGACACTTGTTGAATTTCAACCAGTGCGATGGGCAATATCACGGAATGGTTATCCACGCTTTCGATAGACAACGATCCTGCCTCAAGTAAATTCAAACTTGCTGGTAAGCATTTCTTCTTAATATTCGAAGCCACGATATTATGAACTAACTCCGACCTTTCAAATCACTTTCCGAATGAGAAATCCACTGCAGACCTTTGCTTCCCCGCTTCCCCCCCCCCTCCGTTCAATGCTTCAGATGTTATTTCTCCTTCTTGCGTCGTCTAAATGCGTTAAAATATAAATCATTTGCATACCCTGTAACCTCTTCTTCCTTTCATGTGATTTCGACGTCCGTCAGAACATTCCTTCCTTGTGTTGCAATTAACGGCCAGAAGTGTAGTAAATGTATAAAAATATAATTGCCATAAACAAAAATTTGTAATGGCCTTTGTAAATGTGTTTGAGCCTCTTCTGCAAGAAACAAATGCAAGAAAAAATTTAAATGATGTTAAAGCACCATAAAATAACAATTACTTTTTCTTTCAATTTTCCAATGACTGCTTTTTTGTACAGTTTCACGCACTGTTTAACTGCATCCCCTTGAGAAAAAGTCGACCAAAACAGCTCTCCAAAACCTTCATCTGATCGTTTTTCCATTAGAAAGGAAAATAACCACATATATCGAAATAAAACGTAAAAAAGAAAGAAACTTTGGAAGTCTAAAGTGATTTGAAAGAAAAAATTCACCGATATGAAAACTTATTAAGCAGCAAAAAAATATCAAAACTTTTTTAAAAGGGTTTTTTTTAACATTTGGGAGATGGGAATAAAACTGGTATTGAAATTAAAAACTTCTTAGGCGGGAAAACCTCTTAAGCGGTAACTCCTTAAACGGGTTTTACTGTATTTTAGAATAATTATGCTTTTACAAGATTATTCAAGATTTTATTTCTTAGATTGAAATGCGTCCACTTTCTTTAAAATAGGCATGAAAATGTGGAAGCCCACCAACATTTATTTACATATTTTAATACTTAGTACTTGAAACGAGAAAAAAAATGTGGTTTTGTCACGTGTGGCATATGGAATTAACCATTATTGTTATTTCTTTCTACGAAGTGTAGGAAGTATGGTAAACCCGAAAATATTCGCACGTTCATTTTAGCCTTAATTTTGCATTTTAATCCCAAATGAATCAGTTTGGGCAGTTTCTTTCAATGTCGGTATGTATGTACGGGCGGGCGTATGGACCACTGAAATATGGATTTTGACCATCCGCGAGTCCGTCTCGACCAGTTTTTTCTGTACATTTATTATACGAAAGTACCCCGTACGTATCTCGCATAGCTCAGAAACAGTCGTAGAAGATAGAAATTTCGTATGTAGGACCTGTGCAGGATAAAGTTGTGAACCTCTCCTTTTGGTTGCAGTCGGATGTTAAAAAAAGGGGTGTTTCACGCGATTTTGTGTCAATTGCATGCAAATTTCTTGTCTTGTGTTGGTTTGAATAATATACCAAGGGCATTATTCAAACTAACTCTATAGTTGAGTATATTGGAGCCAATTTGGCGTAAACTTGCAAATATTTTGCCAAATTTGGCAATATCTCACGACATTTGATGCCAAAATAGTGAAGCCACATCCGGCGGCCGTTTGACGATTAATACGGATTTTGGCGACTTTCCCGTAGAACTCCCATGTTAAAGTACTTGCAAGAACTAGTATCTTGTAAAACTGTCTTTCCTCCAATGGTCCTCAACAAACTAGTAGGCTTAATAAGTGTTCAAAAGGTTCTTTACGCATCACCCCAAGGCATGCTTACGTCATATTTTTTTCCCTTTGCAGATTCCGTTCAGTTACTGTTGTGCTTTATTTTATGATTTCTCAGGTCAATAAAAATAACAACCCTCAAAATGCCTTTCTCTATATTTACTATAACTCTATAGGTGTAGGGAAAAAAAGTGAACTAAAAATTTACGTAAAAAAGGCATGAAACAAAGAAATATAGCTTTTAGCGTGCGTATGTGATACACACACTCGTTTTTTTTTTCTTTTAGTTCTTAAAAAGGTTTATTATATTAAGTGTAGTACGAAGAAGTCAAGTGGTGAACACATCAGCTTGTTTTTCTTAAGTAAATCAAATAAATGTCTGTCTTTCCAAAATTGTGTTTCACTTTGTCAAATCAAAACCAAAATAACAATAAAATAATTTTTATAAAAAAAATAGAACCGACTTCAAATTATAAATTGCGCTAAAAAGTGAAAAATAAATTAATCCTTAAAACAACATCGATGCGACTTTTAAACACAGTTTTAGAAGTCGGTGTAAAATCAGGATATACAAAATCTTTTGTAATCATGAATCCAATTACAGATATATATATTTTCGCAGAATTAGCAACAGTTAAAATAGGAAGTAGCAAATGGTGTAATGGTAAATAAACTCATAATTTTGCACCGACTTCTAAAACTGTGTTTAAAAGTCACATCGATGTTGTTTTAAGAATTAATTTATTTTTCACTTTTTAGCGCAATTTATAATTTGAAGTCGGTTCTATTTTTTTTATAAAAATTATTTTATTTTATTCGTTTTAGTGTAAATACATTTTTTATATAAATACTCTATTTTTAAAAAATCCATGTCAAAGGGCAAACCTTCTTTGAATGAATGGCACTAAAAACTAATCACTTGTATGATAAATTCGGCTTTGAAGTCAATTTTAATAAACAAACTGATTAGATTTAACTTTTGCCTCAGAGAAGCCTTCAGTCAAACTCTTGCTGTAATTGCTTTTAATATTATACCACAATGCAACAAATGCTTTTTTAACAATGACTTTTATATTTATTAATAGTTTCCCAACAAAGAAAAATCAAGCCAAGCCTTTCTAATTAAAATAAAAAATACTTATTTTTCATTCGTAACGTTTTTTCTAAAAAACAAATGTAGTCAAATTGATTTGCAATATTTGAGTTAGACGACCCTCTATCGATTAAAGAAAAACTCATCAAAATCGGTTCATTTAGTCAAAAGTTATGGATAAGAAAACAAAGAAATGACTATCTTTCTGCCCATAACTTTTTTTTTAATTATCGAACAGGGTCAAACGAAGGTACGGGACCTATGGGAAACCACCCCTGATCGATTAAAAAATGAATCATGAAAATCGGTTCATCCGGTGAGAAGCTCTGAGTGGAAACAAAAAAAAAAAAAAAAACGACATACATACAAGACAAATGCATAACCTCCTTCCTTTGTGAAGTCGGTTAAAAACGAGATATTCATCCAGAAATAAACCTGCTTACTTTCCCGTACACCAACATCTCATTTGTAAAACGAGTTTTCTCTCTCTTTCTGGCTGCTAACACGAAATAATGACGCAAAAACGATTTCCTGAAATATTTCTACAGACGTCACCCACAGGAGGTCCTCGTGCACTCCGGGGTCGATTTTCACCAATAATCTCTCCTAATTCCGTGGGCAGGTGTTGGAAGAGATCGGTTTGAGCATCTGGAGGATTAATCGGATAAGCTCCGTTTTTCCTTAGAGAACGGATATGATGGTATTTTTGGCCTGTATGTGTATATATAAATATATTCTCAAGATTCCCTCCAAAGACGCATAGCATACACGCAACATTTTATTCTCTTCTCAAAATTGAAATATTTCAGGATAATTCAGGATAAATGTTTCAGGATAATTTGACCAGGAATGAAGGCACTAAGGCGCGCTTTCCGATTTTATAGATGAGCACCCCAACGGTGGACGTACAACTTGGCTCATGATGTATTTGGATGACACCCGATGGCGCCACCACAAATGCACCAACTTCCTTTTTTTGACCTAAAAGTGAAGGGAATTTCTCCACTCTCCGGTATCCTCGGGACTTCAGGGTCCACGGATTTTACATGCACGTATTCCTAAGCGTAATGGGAGGTCTTCAGCGAATCGGGTATAGAACACCGAATCTTCCGGTTTGAAGCTCGACATCCTAACCACTACTTTATAGACGTTCTAAAAGTAAAAAACTTTTTTCCTAATTCTAAGGGGCCGATGTCAAGCTTTTTTCCCATATACTTGACCCCCCTTCCCCTTTGACACAAAATGTCACACTTCAGCGGATCCCCCTCACCCCTTTGTCACAATATGTCACACTTCCACATGCCCTTACCCCCTTTGTGACATGTCACGCTATGCTGCACAATGCATGATGTCACACTTCTTGTTACCCCCCCCCCTTTGTCACAATATGTCACACTTCATCGGACCCCCTTCCCCCTTTGTCACATGTCACGCTATGTTGCATAAGCAGGGATGTGACACTTCTTGTTACCCCCTCCCCTCGTCACACTTTGTCACAATTTCGCGAACCTATCCCCCTCGAAGCGTGACATCATTTATGAATGATCCCTAATAACGAGCCTCCTAATTTTGCGTTTCTTTTTTATTTGCTTTCAACGCACAAGGGACCCTTAATGAGAAGTGTCCCTAAAAGTGGTAAAGATATTTGCGTGGCTCGAAGCTTAGAGATCAGCAGAAACTAAAACCATGTTTAAATAAGAAACTGTTTATAAAATGTAAAAATATCGGAAAAATTAGAATAAGAGGCTTCGAATAAATAAATTAATAGTAAGAAGTTTCTTTAAGAAAGGTTTCTGAAGACAGAAAAATAAATACAATTATAAGATACTTAAAACTTTAACTATACTAATATTATAAAGCTGTAGAGTTTGTTTGCTTGAACGCGCTAATCTCAGGAACTACTGGTCCGATTTGAAAAATTCTTTCAGTGTTAGATAGCCCTTTTATTGAGGAAGGCTATAGGATATATATCATCACGCTAAGAAAAATTGGAGCGGAATTCCGAAAATTGCGTAAAATAGTCCTTTTCTATCGGAAGAAATTAGCGCATCCTTTCGAGCTTGATACCATTGAAAAGCCCGTAAAAAACTATCCTGGAAAGATTTTTGTCCTTCGTACGAAAATTGGAAGCCTCTAAATGAACTAGAAAAGGAGTTATATGCGTTTTTCTCCGTAGTTTGAAATTATTTCTTCACGGTAATTAACATTATTTTTATTTGACCCAGATGATGACCGTTTTATTTTATTTGCATTGTTGCATCGTTTCAACAAATGTTACAGTTGCCGTGTGAACAAACAAATCAATGCAGTTGCCATTGTTAAACAAATAAAAAGAAAGAATAGTCAACGTTTCTAGCATTTTGATGAGGCATCGCTGTATTTGCAAAATATAATTTAAGATAGACCGTGCAACGCCGGGCGTCGCAGCTAGTCTATATATATTATTTCTCCGGCCTGTTTTTCTGTCGGTCCGCGATATCTTCCTCATTCTTTTATCACATTCCATGATTGGCCCCTCACTTTAAAGCTTAGGGGCCGTTCATAAATGACGTCACGCTTTTTCCCCATATATTTGACCCCCCTCCCCCCTTTGTCACAATATGTCACACTTCAGCGGACCCCCTCCCCCCCCCTTTGTCACGCGTCACGCTATGTTGCATAATGCATGATGTCACACTTCTTGTAACCCCCTCCCCTCCCCTTGTCACACTTTGTCACAATTTCCCGAGCCCCCTCCCCCTCTCGAAGCGTGACATCATTTATGAATGATCCCTTATCGTGCCGGTTAATGAAAACAAATAGGCCCACGGTCTAAAAATGTACCGCTCTTTCATGAAATTTGATATTTAAATGATCTAAGATGAGGTCCTTTCATCGATGCCAAATGGTGTTGCGTATGCGGGCGCCATCTATTATCAAGTAAACAAACAAGAAACTTTTTTTTTTATTGTGCAAAAAATCGGACAGTTTCAGTTGCGTCTGTGTGTTAAACTTATTCAATCGTAAAGCTCTACACATGCATTTATATGACGAATGTGTAGAGCCAAACCAACCGACAGTGACTACATTTTAAGTAATAGAACTGTTTCTTTATTGTATTTTAATGCTATGTATGGCATACTAATAATAAAAGCAATTATCATTCTTATTATGATTATTTTTAATATCTAAATAATAGTGGAAAAATAGTGGAAAACATTTGTACCAACTATTTGTACAGATGTGTTCAACGACATGTCTCTTTTTGTACCGACACCCGTTTACTTTTTTCTATTCTTCTTCATCATTTCCTTTCTCCTTTTTCTTTTCTTCTTCATCATTTCCTTTCTCCTTTTTCTTTTCTTCTTCGTCATTTCCTTTCTCCTTTTTCTTTTCTTCTTCATCATTTCCTTTCTCCTTTTTCTTTTCTTCTTCATCATTTCCTTTCTCCTTTTTCTTTTCTTCTTCATCATTTCCTTTCTCCTTTTTCTTTTCTTCTTCATAATTTCCTTTCTCCCAAATGAGTGCGGAAATCCGCACCGGGTCGACTAGTCATTACATATTCTGACTTTCAAGTACAACTCAATACTTGCTTAAATCAGAAGATTTTCATCAGTTCTTTTGATTACATATTTTGCATCCTAAAAAGTACCTTGCCCTGTCGAAGTGGCCGAGTCCCCTCTTTTCGTTGCCGTGAAAAATATTCCTCTTTTGCTTCACGAACCTCTGCTCAGTCAGAGATTGCCTCCATATTTCATCGGCCACTCGAAGCGAGTCCCGAACCATTTCTTTCTCGACGGAAATGAAACAAAAGGCTCGAAAATCCCCTCTCCTCGAGTGGTCACTTCCTCCGAAAAGGGGATGGCGAAGGAGATTCGAGAGATCGGTTATTAAAAATGTTCCGATGCTGATTTTAAAAAAGGGCGTCTTCATGTTTTTGGTGATTTTCGACGAGAGGTCCCGGAGAGAATCTTAAGAGTCTTTTCAGATTCAGAAGCCAAGTAAATACCCCCCCCCCCCCTCTCTCTGTCTCTTTCGGGGTATTATTGCTCGTTCTTATTTTATTTTCCTGTGCAAATTGACCACTTTCGGTGCAGCACTTCAGGGGTCAACTTAGACAGGTGGCCAGCTTATCGAGAGTAAAGTTTTTTTTTTTGCCATTCTCCCTTGTTACACATAAATAAATGCATAGTGGCCTTCAACAACTTTGCATTTATTCAATTTGTAACTAATCAAAATATAAACTCATGCATTAACGTTCCTTAAAAATGGCAATGAGTTATTTTTTTCACATTCATCAAAAATATCATTAGAGAAGTTGAACTTGAATTACAATGTAGCCTATACAACTTTAAAATTAAAGCATTCAGTTAAAATAAATGTAAATATCTTATTAATCATGTCAGTTACTTATTTAATGATAAAAATTTCCTAGAAATACATCATTTTTCAAAATGGCTAGATAAATTAGAAGAAAACAGAAGAAACTTATTTAAAGAATAAAAGAGCGCTCATAGTCGTTTTCCCATATCGTTTACTGACACCGAAGTTTAGGCACACTTTATATGGATGTTTCATCTATCCAAACAGATACTGCTCTAACATTATATCATAAAGAATTTCTCAAAGAAGAAATATTAGTTATTTTTATCTTTGCATAAATAGATAAAACTAATAAATATAGTAATAGTTAGCCGGTCAACTTACACACACACAAAGGGGTATTTCATAATATTCACACCCAAATGTGGCTCACATAAGTTGTCAATATTAGGTGGTGGTGGTCAAGTGACGAAGGTTTCCCTACATTATATATAATATAAGGCTCATTCCGCTCCTGACAAAAAGTGCTCAACTTACACATTTGACCAGCTTACAAAGGTGGCAACTTTACAGGTTTTATTGTTTTGTATTCACGAAGCATTTTCCACCCTCGCTTCAACTTTAAATTTTCATTTCAAGCACCCATGAATTACTTATGACTCGTTCCTTCGTCATGTCCGTTCAGAGGTTTTAGAAATATTATTTACATTTTTAAAAAATCTAATTTTTATGATTACCTTTCTATCGGGATTTTTTCCTCGCACCCTGTTAACTGCGTACTTTTATGTACCAATGTAATTTATTTATATGCACAGAAACCTTGAACTTATTTGTTAGAAGGTTTCACAAAAATGAATTTATTTACACGCTGAGAATGGCGATGCGTCAGAACGTTATTAAAAAAAAAAAAAAGAACACAGTAGTGTCTCTTGTTTTCATTTCTTAAAATAGTTGTGCAACATTTTCTTCCAGAAATGGTCGATATAAAGCTTTTTTTATGTATCAATTAGTGATACTCTTTAAAATTATTAAATGTTTTACCTTATTATTGATTATGCGTCAAACCGTGCGGAATTTCGCACTGCGCACTAAATAGTTCTGTATGTCGTTGCCTTCTTAAAAAATTTGGGAGAAAGAACATTATGAAGAAGCTAGCTAGAGGAATAATATGTAGATAGAGTTTTCAGGTCTAACTTGACGCACTAAGCCTAGCTTTTTATGCCCCATGAGCCCCATCAGTAACGGATGCCTAACCAAGCCTTACTACAGTATACAAAGGCACATTATAGAGGATGTTTCTCTGTATTTACCACCAACATTAATTTGCAAATAAACATCGTCCGTTTATTTGCCACCCTATTTGGTGTTACGGAACACGATTTCTGGTGGTTCGTTGATGTAAAGTTGAAAATAATTCATTTTTGAGAGATTTTTCAAAATTTTATGTATTTGTCCAAAAAACTGTAGACCGTGTCATGTTTCTCAGCCAATGACGTGTGTTAACTTAGTTACAAGTCAAAATTTCATTACGATTGCCCATTTCTATGAAAATAGAATAAATGAGTCATCATAATGCACTTTTGATACGTAAATGAGTTAACGAACACCATATGCTGAAAAAACTTTCGGCTATCTTTATTTTTTTAGACAGACACTAAGAGGAATTTAAAATATGTCAAAAATGAGTCATTTTCAACTTGCACTAACTGAACACCAACGATCGAGTTCAGTAAAGGTGCTTTCACACCAAAGGTGACAAAGACAAACAACAGAAGCCGAAAATATGCTCTGCGCTTGCGCAGATGAGGAAAACACGTGTTTTTATTGTCTTTGTCGCGTTTGGTGTGAAAGCATTCTAACATAAATGGTGGCAACCAAGCGCAAAATTTTCTCACTCTCAGAAATTGAGCTCTCACTTTTGACGAGTCTCCAATCGTCAAGAAAGTTTCGTCATTTACAACGACTCTTTCGTCGCGCGATCACGTGACTGAAAAAAGTGACCACATTTCGGCAATATGACGAAAGGTTTACCCGGAGCATTTGTCACGAAGCCATTTCGTCAAATACGACGAAAGTTTCGCGAGATTTGAGCATGCGTTTCTGAGAGTGCATATGCATGGAGGATTGATTCTCAATAAAATGAAAAAAACAATTAAATACAATCTCAACCTGACACAACATTTTCTGAAAACGTATGCATCATAAATTTAGAATAAAAATTACACAGTTAGTTGCTTCCCCCCCCCCCCATTCATCACCACCACATATACAATACTTACGTATCTAAATAAGCCAGCGGTTCCCAATTTTTTTTTTTTTTTTTCGCGTACCACCATTTTTCTTGCGAACCCTTTTGCGTACCACTGCTATATCCCCTTCATTCCAAGAATATCTACCCGATTGGGTACACTTTAAAATAATGTTTATTTATTAGTTTGTGCCATTTGGAAGCTAAAACACCCAATCGTTTTTGAAATGAATCAACAGATCGTTTACTTCGTTTTAAATATGGAAAACATGGAAATTGGGCATCCATTATTATTTAAACTAATTATTAATTAAAAAATTTCTAAAATTTAGTTATTTTGTTTTGTAATCATTTTTTAAATCAGAGAACCAATAACTTGCGTCAAAATTGTTTGTGCTTAGTTCTGGGGTTTGAAGAGGTTAAAACTTTATTATATAGAATAGAAGATCAATAGAGTGTAGGTAGATTTTTTTTTTTTCAGCACGCGTACCACCTAGAGATGCTTCGCGTACCACTAGTGGTTCGTACGCGTACCACAGCTTGGGAACCGCCGAAATAAGCAATAAACGAACTGAAATTTTTCGGAATAGGTTCTCAAAAATATTCTGAAATTTCAGATCCGAATCACCCAAGGAGAAGAGTTAATGGGGAGATGAAAGCTGAGGAAATTGAAAATGTTCTGCTGAGCAGAAATTGTATTTCGAAGAACATTCGAAACTTCGATTTTCTTTCTCAAAAAAGATGCTTTTCCCAGAAAGATTTCGCAACAAAGTTGCGTCGCGCTAAAAATACTCACAATTCCGCAGCCATTGAGCCTCCCAGAAGCAATATGTTCCATGGTTTGAACTAGAGACGCATTTCTTGTGAAGTGTAGTGCCGACTCGGTCGTTCCCGTTTGAGTCGGCAATGGTTATAAAAAGTTTTGGCTGTTCCCGTTTGAGTCGGTGCGTTTATTGGTAACCACGATTGGCTGCAAAGCGCTTATACTTGCCGTGAAAATTCTTCTTTGGAAAATAACATTAAAATAATGTGGCCATGATGTTCCCGTTATGGTAAAGTTGACGATTTATTGATTGCATCGATTTCAGAAAAAACGATAAAAAATGTAAGAAATATTTTTTCATTCCTAGATTATTATTTTGTTTGTTTTATTTTCTCTATTGAGATTGATAGAAGAAAATACAAAGATTAAATATAAACGTTTTTGACTGCTTTGCTAGTAAATGGAAGTATAAATGCTCTTGAGTCTGTGGTAGTGCAGCGGTTCCCAAACTGTGGTGGTTCCCAAAGGCGTAAAACTAGTGATACGCGTGCAAGCAAAAGAAATCTATCTATAATCTATTGATCTTCTATTTTATATAATAAAGTTAGTGGTACGCAAAATGGGTTGCAAGAAAAAAAGATTGGGATCCTCTGGTCTAGTGGTTAGGATGTCAGACTTCCCACTGGAAGATTGGGTGTTGGACACCCGACCCACTGAAGACCCACCATGTACACCTTGCCGCAAGCCTACTCTGACACGGTTTGAAGATTTAGATTAAGAGATATATTATGTCTCCTCAACAGGGTCTTAGCTTCAGAAGAAAAAAAGAATTTACTGCTATTTAAAATATGACTTTAGAATCTTGATTCAATAAAGCACAATTAAAAGTGTTCTTATTTCAATCTTCTAAAACTAATTGATAACCAATCAATTGGTTTTAGAAGATTGAACAAGGCAACAAAATAAATTTCAATTCGTTTTTGAAGATCTTCAATTTTCTAAAACTCTTTGAATTTTACTTTGCTGTTTTGTTCCTGTTAAGAAAGTTATTTTAAAGTAAAAAAAGTCACAGGTGCACACAATGATTTACTTCTACATTATATGGAGTTGTTTTTAATGACTTAGGTTATGTAGTGTTTGTGTCTTGGCACCACAGAAAACTTTCTAAGTGACTCTGGTAAGCGTTAAACTCTTATGGCTACTTTCTAAGCGTTATTACTCTGCTAAGCGTTGAACTCTTATGGTTGGCACCCAAAAGTGCTGCCAGAATGCAAAGAGAAATAACTCAATGTCTGCGATGGTGATTCTACAAATTGATTTTTTTCTTTTTCTGGTTTCGCAATTTGTACAAAACTGCGCCAAGTCAGAACCACCGACTGAAACGGGAATACTAAGTTATCTCTAACGCCCCCACCGACTCATTCGGGCAAAAGTAGCCTACCGACTCACTGGGGAACAACTGAAACGGCACATCACCTATTGGAATACCTCTCACTATTGTCTTTATTAACCAAAGGCTATTTTTTTACAACGAAAGATGTGCAAATTATTATTAAAGTATTTTTTATTATTTTGAATGTTAAAAATCATTTGTAATCACGATGTGCGAGCAAATTTTTATTACTTATAATTTTATTTATGTTTAGTTCTTAAACTGTGACTGTAACGTTCTAGACGGCTCTGCTAAGCTATATACATAAGACTGAAATTAAACTTTTACAGTTTAACAGGAAATTGGGGTTGAGTTTGTTTGGGTCGGTGTCTGTTCTATATGTACGTTGAGAAAGTTTTCCCTATTCGGGTTTACTACTGAAACACTTCTATTAGCGTACACATGAATGATAATTATAAGCATCAATGATAATTAAAAGCAACATTGATAATTATATGCGTCCCAGAGTTTACAGCAAGATCTACTTCAATTAGGTAACACTAGCTGATCTCCCACAGAACATCTGCGGGCTATAAATTCAACAATCAAATTAAACATGAGAATGATCGCTCCACGCAAACAAACTAAGGTGTTACCACTCTAAAGAATCGGAAATCAACCATTTTAAAATCGTAGAAAACGGGTTAAAAATTCGAAAGGCTTAAGAAAAGATCGTCAGCTGTAAACATGAGAATGATCGCCCGATATAAACAAGCTAAGGTGTTGCCAAAGAATCGGAAAACCATTTTAAAATCGTAGAAAACGTTTTAAAATTCGAAAGGCTTAATAAAAGATTGCTAGCTAGATATTAAAATGACAATGATCGCTCTGTATAAACATGTGCCAAAAATGTGTGGCCACTCCAACGAATTGGAAATTAAAAATTGACTTATGAATGGAAAGGCTCTTTCAGAAATAGAAATAAATTATTTAATGTTCGTAAGTTACAATAAGTACGAAAAATTATCTTATTTTTCTAGGCTAACCATTAAACAAATTTTTAAATATCGGTTTACCATAGTTTTTTTTAGAATGATGTCGGGTACCGTATCGCATTTAAAAATTTTATCATAACTGGTCCACGCTAAGTGATATATATATATAGATATTATTGAAGTGGTAATAATAACTTTTTCCTCTACCGACAATTTGCGCCGACTTCAAAAGTGATGTTTAAAAGTAGTATCAATGTCGTTTAAGTAATTAATTCATTTTTCACTTTACAGCGAAATTTATAACTGTTCTCATTTTATTTCGGCTGTATTTTTTTAGCACTAGATTTAGCAGGCCGTTTCCAACCTTTTCTAAACTGTCATTTTACACCAAGTTGCGACTCATGCTAAAACTTTCAGTCACATTCCCTTGTCCTAC
Organism: Octonoba sinensis; assembly: GCA_038502835.1. Classification (NCBI taxonomy): domain Eukaryota; kingdom Metazoa; phylum Arthropoda; class Arachnida; order Araneae; family Uloboridae; genus Octonoba; species Octonoba sinensis. The sequence goes on from CM076604.1 coordinate 2,777,893, forward strand.
TTTACCATGTATTAGTAAAAGCCAATGCAGTTGAAAGGGGCACTATCATTAGTAACAAATGATGCAAAATGGATGCTTCGAAACAGTCAAAAGGACTGGTCTGGTAAGTCTAGTTTTAAAAAGACTTTTTGCCGAAGTTGGCATTACATTTTATCCTCACTATCCTTAGCGTACCACTATGAGCAGCACCGGCCAGATAAGCGATCAACATCACGCGCAGAAGCATCGAACATTAAAACGAGTGCTCGGTTTTACTCAAATAAACATCATTAAAAAGAAAGAAAGAAAATGCAAGGAGTCGTCTCAAGTTTTCGGCATGAAACAAGATTCCTTTCTTAATCAAAATAAATGTTTTCCTGCTAATGATAAATGATGGCCACATCGGGATTCCTGTGATTTATGGCTCAAGCATTTTGCTCCTTCTCTTATCCGAGTCCTAATCGATGCTCTCTAGGCATCTTGCATTTTGGCAACAATGGACATCCGCCTCGCCCATTATTCAAGAAAACCAAGCACTAGTTTTCTTTTCTAAACTACATTTATCCTGAAAACCTTTCTTGAGGTTAAACCAAAATTTAAAACTCAAAATATGAGATTCAGGGAGATAACCCCCCAACCCCCTCTCAACCACATGAAAGTCCCTGGAGTTGATTTTCTGTATACTCGCGGAATACTATTTAAGAAACGCTGGTTTTAGATGGCTAGAGTTCGCCGAATAGTCAAAATTCGACCGTAAAAGTTGTTTTTAAATTTAGCATTGAAAACATGCTGCTATTTATATAATTATTATTCATAACATTTGGCGATCTTAACGTGCGAGTATCTTTTAATCATCCTCATTTGAAGCAAACGTATTGTAAATCAGTGTTTCTCAACGGGAGCCAAATGGCCCCCTTGGAGGCCAAAGAAAAAATGTAGGGGGCCAAGGGAGAAATTATGAAAATAGGTGAGCCATGAACCCTGTGAAGGGGACCATGGTATACTTCAAACTTCTAAAAACTTTTAACCATAAGGTAAAATACTCCCATATAAAATTTAACCAATTCTTCCAAAGGTGCATAAACGACGCAAAATTCAACTCAAAAAATAATAAAACTTCAACGAATAAAGCAGCGAGAAGCATGAAATTTCTTATGTGACTTGTTTTTCATGGGAAAAAAGAGGAAACTAAGTTTCAATTACTTTCATGTTTTTCCTAATAATGTATCTTTAATTTTGTTGCAAACGCATTTAAAATTTAAAATTTTTTGGTGTGTTTCACCATTAGCGTTCTTTAATATAAAAGTTGTTTTTAAAAGAAAAAAAAACAAATAAGAACATGAAAGAAAGCCTAATATCCTGTTAAATCCAAATATCCAAATGAAATGTATTGAGTCGATAAATATTTAAAAAGCATGAGAGTAGGCTTATTAGTTAGAGGAGGTGTGTCGCTCACGTTTTACTTAGAAGAATCGAAGAGCATTGGGTTTTACGAGGAAATTTTAATTTTTTATTAATACTTATTTAATAGCTGGATTAGCTAGCTTCCAATGTCTGCTTCCATATACTCTTCTCATTTTGCATTCCATTTTTTCGGAGAAGCCTTCACTCAAATGCTTATTATCGTCGCTTTTAATATGACTGCTTAATATGGCAACACACTCTTTTTAGCAATTAGTTTTATATTTAGTACCTCAGGATTTACTCAACAAAGACATGTGGCCATCCTATCTGTAACAATATAACATTACAGTTATAAATGAGGCTTGCAAGACACAAGAAAAGGGGACATAATTCATTATCTAATAATAAATTGTTTCCACATTTTTTAATGGGTATCACTAAAGCGCGTCAACAGCTACCAAACAAAAAAAAAAAAAGAATATTAAGGTATGTTACTAACCAAAAATCCTTGTTTTGGCGAAATGTTTCGATTTTTTATGTATTCATTTTATAGCTTAAACATTTAGGATTACAAAAATGCTTCGTTTTTGTTTTTACGATAATTAGAAGCAAAGATATAGTGTCATTATTACACCAGAAGTCAATGTTTTGTGTTCAATTAAAATCTTTAAATGTCTTTTCTCAGAAATTGTGTTTTGCGATATTTTTCTCTACGATAAACATCACTAAAAAAAATCTTTTAGAGGTATTGAATTCAAATTTTGAGGAAATGTTTTATGTAGTTCTATCTGTGTTAAGAACTAAAATCTAACCTATATATATGTAACCTATATACATGTGATATTAATAGAAAATTCATATATTTGAAAAAAGTGCTCCGAAAGTAGTCACATACCTTAAGAAACTCAGTTGAAAAACAGAGGAGAAAGAGATTTTTAATTGTTTTGTCTTCGCCTGTTTACATATAGACATTCCAAAGAAACCTCACGTTCCACGATGTAGCGATCATTCGATAATACCCGAACGACTATACATATTTTCCCTCAAATTCACTGAATTCAAGTAGAACGAACGTCATAGATTCCGACGCACAATGAACTTAGTTCACCCATTAGAAACTGTTCAAAGATAGAAATTTTTTCCTGCCCCGATAAGTTTATATGTATATGCACTAATTTTCGGTGTTCAGTTTGCGTAAAATTGAATATGATTCGTTTTTTAATGTATTTTAAGTTCTTTTAAGTGTGACGATATGATGTGTGTATTAAATGTGTTTCATATGATGTTCGTTAACTCATCTACGCATCAAAAATTTATTACGATTGTTCATTGATCGTATTTTCATAGAAATGAGCCATCGCACTGACATTTCGATACGTAATGGAATTAACACATTTCATAGGATAAGAAACATTACACCGTCTATATTTTTTTAGACAGACACATAAAATTTTTTTAAAGTGTATATCAAAAATGAATCATTTCCAAATGTACACCAACTGACCACCAAAAATCGTGTTCAATAACACTAAAAATGGTGGCAGCTAAATGCGAAATTTTTGCTGTAGAAATTTATTGGAGGCAATTCATACAGCGTTATAGGTCACGTGATAGCGATGTAAGCGATGTAAACAAAGGAAGCTGTAGTATCGCTTTACTTCGAGTTCGACCAATCTAATTAAAAGGCCTAAATAAAATTATACGTTATATAAAATTAACACTAAATAAAGCACTAAAACTATTGTAATAATTAATAAATTTCTTTTATAATGATTAAATTAAAGGCAAAATACTTGGTTTATAATCATAAAAAGCTATGAAAATAGTCTAATTTTAAGATAGCTCATTTTGCTTCGTGAACTCCGCGTAGAACTCAATTAAAAAGTTGGTAAACAAATCAGCGATCACCGTTATCACGTGACGCGATGAATTGCCTCCATTCACGAAATGACAAATTTCGCACATTTACTAATATTCTTAAAGTACAATAACATAAATTGCATATTTTGAGACGATTTTTAAAATCTATGAGCAAAAGGAATTTCTTTGAATAAAATCTATCTTTCTCTAAAAATGAAAACGAAGTTCCATCCTCGGACAAAGCACCGAACGATCGAGAGAATCCATTTCGAGATATCCCATTGCGGGTCTCAAGAGTGGAGAAATGATGGGAAAAGCGATACAAGAAAGGAGGAAAATGAAAAGTTTTATCTGGCTTTTCCCATTGTTCCGGTTCGTCCGTTAAATGGCTCGGAAGAAATTCCGGATAAGAATGGGAACAGATCGTTTGCGTTCCATCGATCCCCACCGAGCAGACGATTACCTCCGCCGAATGAATTTTGCTCTGAATAAAGATTTCGACGCTCCTTGATAACTAATGGAATGTTTATCATTCCTTCCGTAATGCTTTTAATTGAACTAACCCCTTCTCCCCCAATAGAATAGCTCAGTTTTGCTTTTGGGGAGAACCGAGCTCTGATGTCAGAGGGGGGTTCGAGAAATTGTGACAGTTTGTGACGAGGGGTGGGGAAGAAGAAGTATTATATGCCACATTTTGGTTTCAAAATCAGCAAATTATATTTGTAAGCGAATTAATTATCTTTATTTTTATCATTTGATTTTAAACTTTTCTTGATCATTTTGTATCGTAAACAGCGATGTTTACGGTTTAAATTGACTTCTTGTTAAAAGTTTTAAAATAAATTTACTTAGGCATTGACACTTTTAAGCTAAAATGGCATGGCTCACTTTTTCAAAATTTGAAAAATGAATATTTTTAGTTCTACCCTCATTATCTTATGCGCTTAACATCATTTTAAACAAATTGCACATGTAATCATTATCATTATTTTGCTCGCAAATGTCATCAAAAGCTCAAAAATAAAGTTGGAAGCGTGACCCATAACGCAGTGCTTTGTTTCTGAGTTGCAAGTTCATGTACTTATGTAATAAATATAGCGTGACATGTGACAAAGGAGGAGACAGGGTTCACATTGGGGAAAAATACAAGGTGGGGTTTTCCTCCTTGACCAAAATTTTAAGTAGGATTTTTAAAGTTTGGGCCCAAAAATTTTTTTTTCAGTGGAATTTCAAAAAATATTGCGGGAATCGCGCGATTGCGCGGCCTAGCTGATCGCGCGATTCCCTCCCTGATGAGAGGAGGTCAAATACTGTAAAACCTGTAAAGTTCACCACCTTTGTAAGCTGACCACCTGTCTAAGTTGACCGGTTTTGTCAGGGACGGGATGGGCCCTATATTATCTAGTGTAGAGAAACCTTTGTCACTTGACCACCTGTTTATGTTGATCACTTATGTATGCCAAATTTGGGTGGGAGTATTATAAGAAACCTTTTGTAAGTAGACCACCTAATTAGTATACTGTATTTGTTTATCTATTTTTGCAAAGATAAAAAAATAAAATTACTTATCCAGGGTATTTTTACGCTATCATGTTAGACCAGTATTTGTCTGGATGAAACTGAAACACCAATATAAAGTTTTCCTAAGCCTCTTTGTAAGCTAACCATATGGGAGAATGACTAAGAATGCTCTTTTATTCTTTTAATAAGTTTCTTCTTTTTTATTTAATCTAATGTAGCCATTTAAAGACAGTATGTATTTTTAGAAAATCTATGCCATCATATAAGTAACCAACATCATTAATATAAGATATTTGTCTTAATTTCAACTAAGTACTTCATTTTTAAAAGTTGTGTAGAATAAATTGTAAGTCATTCGGGTTACATTTCCCTGATGATGTTTTAGATAAATGTGGGGGGGGGGGAAAGCTAATCACTATTTTAAAGTCATTATTTTAAAGTTGTAGCTATATTTTAATAAGTTGTAAATGAATAAAAGCATAGTGTAATGTGCTGCATCGCAACTTACACAGGCTTCACTGTATCTTGAAAAAAAAAAGCGACATCATTTTTGAACGTCCTAGCCGTAAAATGAAGTGACAAAAAATTCCGAATACGCTACTGGTTCTAACAGTTATCATTTAATTCTTTCAATTGTTTTCAAATCACGCGACTCGCAGTTGCGAGGAAAAGGGGGTGGGGGCGCTATTCTAGTCATTCTGGTTACTATGTTTTTTCATGCAAAAAGATATGAAATGCGAAGAAAATTTCAAGCAAAAAAATAGTCGTAAAAAAAGTCTTATTAGTTAATTATGTCATTAACAGTAATTCGTTGGTGGGGTTAATATATACTATGCTAGATCGAAAATCTTCTGGTTAAAAAGGCCATACGTGACCTGTAAAAATAAACCGTTATCCATTTTAAAAGTGAAAAATCGCACTAACCATCCCCACGCTACATTTCGCTCATAACTTTGAATCTTGAAACTTTAATTAAAGAGCTTAAGAATTTTTATCTTTTTTTTCCGAATGTCCTAACGTGAACTTCTCTAAGTTTTCCCAGCTCATGTGGAATACTGTCGCATCAAAAGTTAAAACGATAAAATTTAAAATAAAATAAAGAGTTTGAAAAACTGTAACGAGACTAAGAAAAAACTAAAAAGAAAGCAACAGGTTAGTTGCTGACTACCATCATTGTCTTATTGAGTAAGAGAAGTCTTCAGATTTTTCTGTTTATTGTTTATATATATACAGTAAGAACCCGTTATACCGAGCCTCAGTATACCGCGGGATCGGGTATACCGCGGGATCGGATATACCGCGATGACTATCATGTCCCCCGACGTTTAAATATCCCTTTATCATTGCCATTCCTTATATCCAAATAAAGCCAGCCCGAACGCACACATATTAATGTTAAAGATGCAACAAAAGGGAGTGTTATTTCATGAATATGGTTCCGAAGCATAGTTTCACTACACCGCGGTTATGCTATAACGCGGGTCCCACACATGTCCCCCGATTCCCGCGTTTTAACGGGGTTTTACTGTATATCTATTTTGTTTCGATTGGAGTTGTCCGAAAGTTCTGCATCAATAACATTAATAATTCTTTTCAAATGTCATGGTCGTGCGTTGCAAACTACAAATTTGTAAGACAGATAAAAACAGTTGAGATGTCATCAATCAAGAATAAAAAATATACGGATTGTTTTGATTTATCCATCAAATTAGAACGGTTGGTGTAGTTGAAAAAGTTGAAAACAATTATAACGTGGTTAATGTGGAACTTTCAGAAAACTCCGATATAACTAAAAAGACAGAAATATCTAACATATCAAAAGAGTTATCTTACTCAATAAGACAGTGATAGCGATCAACAACTGACTTGTTTCATTTTAGGATGCTATCTAATTATTCAAACATTTGTTGTTGTTGTTGTCGTTTCTCATGCCACTTGGATGGGCTTTCTTCTTTAGGATATCCTAAAGAAGAAAGCCCGGCAAAAAAGGAAGAAAAAAAATCATTCGTATCATGGGAGTTATAACATTTAAAAGTATTTGTTGACGGCAGTGGTGCATTTAGCAGTAAAATACCTGCTTAAATATTTCTGTAACGAAACACTTTCCTCAGTTAGAAGTAGAAAGGGGGATCATTCATAAATGATGTCACGCTTCGAGCGGGGGAGGGGGTTTGTGACATTGTGACAAAGTGTGACAAGGGGAGGGGAGGGGGTCAAGAAGTGTGACATTATGTATTATGCAACATAGCGTGACGCGTGACAAAGGGGGGAGGGGGTCCGCTGAAGTGTGACATATTGTGACAAAAGGTATAGGGGGCCCGCTGAAGTGTGACATATTGTGACAAAAGGTGGAGGGGGCCAACTATATGGGGGAAAATCGTGACGTCATTTATGAACGGTAGCAAAGGAAAATGATAGAAAAAAATATCCAGTTCAAGATATTTGTTTCATTATATGGAGCTTATAAAGGTTTATTGTTTCCACCTTCGCTCTCGGCTGTCACCACAGAATGAGTGACACCTGGGGCGGGCGGCCCCCCTTAGCTACGCCACTGCCTTCATCACCCTGCCACCCGAAAGAAAGAGAGAGAGAGACAGGGCGTAGGTAGGAGTCCCCTCCAAGACAAATGACGGCCATTGATCTCCGTGGACGTTCATGCCCGATTCTGCGAACGCGATGGCGAATGCGTCATCATTGCTTACATGGCGTTCTACGGCGACCCTTGCTCTGGAAGCGATTTCTCACCACTTCCCTCCCCTCTTACCTCCGCCGGGGAATAAACATTAACGCGAAGCGGTTAGTACTTCGGGGGTGCAACGGCGGGTGGGGGACAGCCCCAGAAAGCCCCGGATATCTGGTATCCGAGGGATTTTTAAGTATCCGGAACTGGATCCAGCCATGGCACGAAAGGTCCGGATATACGGTATATCAAATTTAATTTTTTAAATGAATTTAAAGAGCATGTTTAGAAAATATACTTAATACGTACAGTGAAACCTGTGTAAATTGACCACTTGCGGTACAGCACTTTAGTGGTCAACTTATAGAGGATGGAGTTTTTTTTTTTTTTTGTTTTTTTTTTTTTTTTCTTACACTATGCATTCATTCACTCGTAACTCATTAAAATTTAGCTTCATGTAATAACGCTACTTCAAAATAGTAGTTAGCTGTTTTTTTCCCCGCAATTATCGAAAATATCAGACATTTAACTTGAATGACTCACAATGTATCCTATACAATTTTAAAAGAAAAGTACTTGGTAAAAATAAAGATACATATCTTATTAATTATGTAAATTACTTATATGATGGTCCTAAGAATACATCATTTTTCAAAATGACTACATCAGATAGAAGCAGAAAGAAGAAACTTTAAGAATAAAAAAGTGCTCATAGTCGTTTTCCCATGTGGTGCACGTACTTAGAGAGGATCAAGCAAACTTTATATATGGATGTATGATAGATCCAGACAAATATTGGTTCAACATGACAGGATAAAAAATATCTCGGAGAAGTTTTTTTAATCTTTGCAAAAATAAATGAACAACTAAAATATAGCAATAATGAGGCGGTTTACTTTACAAATTGTTTTCTGTAACACGGCATTGAAATTTGGCGTACATAAGTGGTCCATATAGACAGAAGGTCAAATGACATGGATTTGGCTACATTATATAATATAGGACTCATTCCGCTCCTAGCAAAAGCGGTCCACTTAGACAGGTGGTTAACTTATAAAGGAAGTCCACTTTACAGGATTTACTGCATTTAGAAGCTGGTGGTTGCTTGAAAATGAGTATACAATTTGCAAGTTTCAAACACCATGGGGGATCATTCATAAATGATGTCACGCTTCGAGGGGGGAGGATGGCTCGTGACATTGTGACAAGGGGAGGGGAGGAGGTTACATGAGGTGTGACATCATGCATTATGCATGATATGTGACAAAGGGGGGAGGGGGTCAAATATATGGGGAAAAAGCGTGACGTCATGTATCAACGGCCCCTAGCCGGATATTCGGTACGACTTCGTCCCACAAGCGACACTGGATATTCGCCATCTAAAAAAATCAATACCCGGTGTATCCCGATTCCTGACCTTGGGTCCCCCCCCCCCCCTTTAAGGAAAAGCCTGCTTACACCACTGACGTCAATGACCCGCTGCTCTTAGTAAATCTGCGTCGAAAAAAATGTTATAGGGGAAAGTTGGATAAAACTGGGTAAGTGGATAAAACTGGGACCCAGCAGTTTTAGCTTGATTAGTATTGCTATTTGTCGGAAAACGCTTGAAACTTGTTGCAAACAACCGCCATGTTATTTGAAGTTAAATGAAAGGCAGCGTTGTTTATTTGTTTGTCAACGCCGATGTTTTAAAAATCTCGAGTGGAAAAGTTTTGATTTTTACACCACAGATTTCATTTTGTAGTTTCTAATTACTTAGAGGTTTGTTTTAGGTAAGTACAACATTTGATAACACCTTTTTCAGCAGTTATTTTAAATTATTAAACCAGGTTTTGCATCATGTTTGAAATGTGCTAAGCCGTCTTTTCTTATTAATGGCGCTGTCGGGTAAAACCGGGACCTTGGAAGTCGGACAGGACCGGGTAGTACCCGGTTTTGGACGACCTTTTTTTACCGTGTGAAATATAAATAGTTTAATTTGTAAAATATAAATCTTAAAGAATCATCTCATAAATGGTATAAAATTAAATTTTTATTACTTTTTAGTAGGGACTTCGTATGAATATAGGTTACTATACACTATCTACCAAAAAGTATTTGGACACTTTGGATTTTAGACATTTTTTAAAAATTCTGAAGAAATGTTAAACTTGCTGTTCTGTAGTTTGTACCATTTAAAGAACATACTTAAACTCACATTTAAGAAACAAAATTCAGGCTTAAGCGCAATTAGGGGGCGGTCAAAAAATTAAAGAAGAAAAACAGCACTTTTGAATATCTTGTAACAGAAAATGAACGAAATGTCCTGTAACTTTCGCAAAACATTTTTAGTTATATACGCAATGCTTGCACCCGCTTTCGTCAGAATAGCAGTAATATTCACGAAGATATGGGCATTTGTTTTAAATATTCGAAATTTTTCGCAAGTGTTTTGCTTATAACTCGCTAAGTTCTATCTCAAATGACATGAAACTTGCAGAAAATTTGACAAAATAAAAAGTAAGTATGGTACCAAAACGTAGGGAAAATGTAACAAATAGTCGATGAGAATTGAGCAGTTTTATTAAAACAAATGTGATTGCGCATGCGCGAAATATATTAATTTTTTTTTAATAATTTGGTAGTGAGATGTATGGAGCAACTTATGTAAAAGTTTCAGTTGACTATTGATATTTTTCAAAGAGATATACACCGTACAGTGAGCCGTATTTAGCAAGCTCTCAAATTGGAAAAAAAAAGATAAGGGGTTTTCCACAAATTTTTATATTGCATGATAATTTTCGCAAAGTAAACAATAGCGATCAAATTCAGACTCCATAAACACAAATAATGCAATTTAATTCAGTTTAAAATCTGTCAATTTTCCCATTTATCATGCAATATAAAATTTGTGGAAAACCCCTTATCATTTTTCTCCAATTTGAGAGCTTGCTAAATACGGCTCACTGTACGGTGTATATCTCTTTGAAAAATATCAATAGTCAACTGAAACTTTTACATAAGTTGCTCCATACATCTCACTACCAAATTATTAAAAAAAAATTAATATCTTTCGCGCATGCGCAATCACATTTGTTTTAATAAAACTGCTCAATTCTCATCGACTATTTATTACATTTTCCCCACGTTTTGGTACCATACTTACTTTTTAATTTGTCAAATTGTCTGCAACTATCATGTAATTTAAGATAGAACTTAGCGAGTTAGAAGCAAAACACTTGCGAAAAATTTCGAATATTTAAAACAAATGCCCATACCTCCATGAATATTACTGCTATTCTGACGAAAGCGGGTGTAAGCATTGCATAATAATTAAAAATGTTTCACGAAAGTTACAGGACATTTCGATCATTTTCTGATACAAGATATTCAAAAGTGTTGTTTTTCTTCTTTAATTTTTTGACCACCCCCTAGTTGCCCCTAAGCCTGAATTTTGTTTCTTAAATGTGAGTTTAAGTATGTTCTTTCCATGGTACAAAATACAGAACAGCAAGTTTGATATTCAGAATTTTTAAAAAATGTCTAAAATCTAAAGTGCCCAAATACTTTTTGGTAGATAGTGTATTATAGTATCCCATTTAGTGCGAATATAAAATTAAAATTATTAACATTTAAAATACAAATTATTTTTTAAAAATTAAATCGTGTTTGTCAGTTTATTCCAAAAAAAGCTTTTTCTTCTTTTTTTTAAGTAGGGTAAAAAAAAATAAAGCTTTTACAAATTTATAATGTTGCTAGAATAAAAATTGCACCCATAAAAGTTAAGGCTGCTCGTCAGTCAATTTTCGAATTCAGCTCACTAATGTTAAGTTTATGGGCGTGTCATGCATTCGTATTTTTAAAATATCTCCTCGGGAAATTAATTAAAAAGGAGACATATTTTAAGAAGTCTACACAAAAAAAAGATTTCAAAAATACAATTTCCCGAAGAGATATTTTTAACCCACCTATGTTTTCTCAGTATAGGATGGCCATTGTGCCAATTTATTGTTATAAATAAATATTTCAGTAGTAAGACAACAGCATTTTTAAAGTGTTCCTAAACATACCCGGTTTTATCCAACCTGGTTGGATAAAACCGGGTACTTTATCCTTCCAAAAAAAAGTTATTTACTCTCCAAAATATTGTTCTTCCACATCGAAAAATATTTATTTCTGTAACTAAAGAAATAAGTTATCATTCAAAAAGAAATTTAAGCAATTTTATTCACTTAACTGCTTAGGAAAAGAAAAAAAACACTTTGGGACCCTGTTTTGTCCAACTTTTCCCTACAAACCTCGGATTTATCACGGCTAAATGACGACTCCGCTATAAACGAATTTTTTTCCCGATTTTATTTCTGATTTTATCGTTTTCATGGGCCGTGACAGTCTAGCGGTTAAGAAGTCGGGTTTGCAACCGGAGGGTGTGGGGTTCGATACCCGACCCAATGAAAATCCACCACTTACAACTGGGGATACGTGCATGTAAAATTTATTGGACCCTGAAGTCCCGAGGGTACCAGAAGGGGTCTTGGGTCAAAAAAGGAAGATGGCGTATTTGTGGTAGCGCCATCTAGTTTCAGCCTAATACATAATGAGCCGAGACGTACTTCCACCCCAGTGGTGCTCTTTAAAAACGGAATACCTTGTCTGCAGTAATTCCAGGTCCCTCTGCTAGGGGAACTTGGATATCCAAGTGAAAATAGCAACAACAACAGCATCGTTTTTCAAATACAATTACAAGAACTTCATTCGAGAGACAATAATGAATTTAGAATTGTTATCCTCGGCCATCACAACGATTGGATTTTACTTAATCTAGTTGAAATCTGGGACCCTGAAGCCCCGAGGCAGTTCCGAGGGTGTCGGAGTGGTGGCGCCACCTGGTGTCACCCAAACGCGTAATGAGTCGTACTTCCACCGTTTGGGTGCTCATCTAAAGCGGAAGACGCTCCTTACTGCCTTCACTCCAGGGCGCTCAGCGAAGAGGAGCTTTGGATACCCGAGCGGCATTAGAAAAAACAACGCAACACTAATCAAGAAAAAATGTCTCGGATCGAAAATGATTTAGAGACTACTTAGTGGTTCTCTAGTCTTAAAATAAAACTGTATTTAATAAGGTCTGTACCATCAGTATGAAAAAAAGTTCTTCCATTTAATTTTAAAATATAAAAAAAATATAGATTAAGAATAAAATAAGGATGTTAAAAATATATAATAGAAATAATAACTGCAAAGACCATTGCAATTCTGCAATTGTTTTCTGCGCTTCAAACGTCTTTTATTTTTATTTTTCGCACTAAAGGAAAACTAATATTAAAATGACTGATTACTATGGAAGAAAAAGATTTAATTACGAAAGAAAACTACTAGTGGGAGCGTTTTTCAGCAGACAAACGGACTGATAAAATATGAGTCTGGAAAATATTTCATCAGCTCTCTTCGGTCAATTCATCAACCTCGTCGTCTCGCCGAGACAATTGCTTGGGTTTGCTTCACTTCCATTCCTCTCATTTCTCCTCTTCCTTCACCATTTGAGGCCAAGCAAATCATTAAGGGTTGTTAATGAGCCTAAAAACCCTTTTTTTATTCCCTTATTTATTCGGTTTCTCTCCCACTTTTGTGTTTTCGTTTGAAGTAAAAAAAAGAGGCGAGCAAACACGATTATGGATTTTTAAATCAAGAAGACTCAATCCTTTATAATCCGTAATTAAGTAAATTCATTTCCCCGTCTTAACCAAGATAAATTTTTCATAAAAAATATATTTAAAAAAAAATTTAACTTTTTATTTATTTTACTTCAATTATTTATTCATTCATTTTTATAGTTTCAGGAAACTATACTAGTCAGTGGCGTCATTCTAATATGCAACCGCAGCTGCATCCTAACATGATTATTTTAGATTTAATTTCAAAACAACACGCACATTTTGTGAAAAACAAAAAACATAAGCAAAATCTAAAGTTTTGATGTATAGAATATATCATGTTTAAACAGTTTAAGTTTTTAATGCAGTCTAAGTTGAATTATTGAATCCTTTAACTACGAGTAACGTCAATAGACGATTTGGAGAAACTTTCCTGTGGTACGGGTGACGTCAATAAGCGATTTGATGAATTTTTGCTGAAAATGTAGGTTTCAGAATAAAAAGTTGAACAAATGGTAATGCATTTGTTCTTTACTTTATGAGTAATAATTTACTCCATTGTAAATGGCAAAATGAGAGGTGCAGAAGGGGGTATTGACCACCCTCTTTTGATACAGTGTGCCGCCGACTAAAAGCTACAGCTCATAGGTATTTTGATCTTGAGCAAAAAATTTCCAATCAACATCTCAAAAAATCGCTATAGGTCGAAAAATAATGTTGATTGGAATTCTCCAGTTTTGCCTTGTGAAAAACTCAGGACACATACATAACAAATAGATGTATCGCCATTTATGCAATTTTTTTGATATTTTTTTTTCTCGTTCAGACAAACAGATTTGTGAATATATTCCGGTAGGTTAAGGGGTTAAAAACATTTTGTCGCTGATACATACACTTATTAAACACACTTATTAAAAATATTCGGAGTATGGAGTAGGGTCGGAGCAACAGAAGTTGAAACGGAGCTAGAGTGGAGCAACTCTAAAAAATGGCTGCTCCAGACCACTGGTTTTTTTTCCATAAAAGTATCAATTAAAAATAAATAAATAAAAAAATTTCTTGAGTTTAAATGGAAATTCATCAACCGGTGTCGGTGGTGCCGAAGAAAGCAAATTCAGCAGACGCAAACGATTTTATCGTCACATGAAAGGGCCATCGCCTGCTTGAAGGTCTTTGCTGCTCGGCCATAAAACACTTCCTGAAGATCCCGCTTCATCATTACCCTTTTCTTCCGCTGCTGAAATGGAACTCTTAAAAGAGCATTAAGGGACACGCTCTCCCCTTCAGTATGAGCCCTGACGTAACAACGAATCGATTTCCACCCCCCCCCCCCAAAAAAAAAGGCGCGATTTGGTGTTAAATATCAAGCCTTTCTATACTCAGGTGAGGATCGGCAGATCCCGTGGTGAACATCCACATAGTGAATGTCGAATTTCAGAGCCCTTGTTCTTTGCGCCATCAATCTTTAAATATTACCAGTTACTTCTTTTCCGCCTGAAGGTGATGTTTTAGAATCTTCTATGAGAAGTACATAGAATTTTTTTCTTTTCAAGAAGTTCAAAATTCGTTCAAGTTCTTAGTTGACAATGTCATTTAAAATTCTGAGTTCCAAGCGGATTCGCGCTTGGGGAGCGTCACACATACAGTGAAACCTGTGTAAGTTGACCACTTGTGGGGCAGCCCTTTAGTGGTCCACTTAGACAGGTGGTCAACTTATAGAGGGGGGAGATTATTATTTATTTATTTATTTTGTCATTTCTAACATTTATACATTTATAACTAATTAAAATATAGCTTCATGTAATGACATCACTTTAAAGTAGTGATTAGCTTTTTTTCACAATTATCCAAAATATCATTAAAGAAATTGAACCCGAATGTCTTACAATATATCCTTTACAACTTCAAAAGTAAGGTAATTAGTTAAAATTAAGATAAATATTATATTAATTATGTCAGTTACTCATATGACGCTAAAGATTTCCTAAAAATATACATTTTTCAAAATGGCTATATCAGATCAAAGATAAAAGAAGACACTTATTTCAAGAATTAGAAAATGCTCATAGTAGCTTTCCCATTTTTTTAACTTACAAAGAGGGGAAACTTTCTATTGACATTTCATCCATCCCGACAAAGACTGGTCGAACATGATAGCATAAAAATTATTCTGGAGAAGCTATTTTTGTCTCTTTTTTACCTTCCAATAAATAGATAATCAAATAAATATAGTATAAGACAAATGATCAAAATACCTGAAAAAATTTTAATCTGAATTTGTGCTTTTTCACGTTGTTTTATCTTTGTACTTAAATAAATATAGTAATAATGAGGCGGTCAACTTACAAAAGGTTTCTTATAATACTCCCACCTAAAGTTTCGTGCATAAATGGTCAACATAGACAGGTGGTCTACTTAAGTGGTCAAGTTAAAAAGGTTTCTCTACATTAGATAATGTAGGGCTTATTCCGTTCCCGACAAAAGTGGTCAACTTAGACAGGTGGTCAGCTTACAAAGTTGGACAACTTTACAGGTTTTACTGTATATGACTTCAGGTACGATTTTGAAAAGAATAATTTCGTTGTTTACTTCCACAGTTTTTGAGCTTCCCCGAGGAACACTTGTTGTTGATATTGTTTTTAATGCCACCTAGGTTATCCAAGCTCCCCATCGCAGAGCTGCCGGGAATGAAGGCAGAAGGGAGCGTCTTTCTTTTATAGATGTGCACCACAATGGTGGAAGAGTGTCTCATCATTTTGAAGACACTTTCTATCGTTGACCAAGAAAAAAAAGGTGTGTTTGGTGACGTCTGTCACACACGAAATGAAGCCACGTTGAAAAAGTTACCTTGAAACAAAGCAATAAAAAAAGATGTGTTTTGTGACGTCTCTCACACATGGAATGCACCCACGTTGAAAGTTTAACAAAAGAAGAAGTATTTGAGAAGTGCTCGACAGTCCCCCTCATTAAAGAAATCTCATCAACAAACCGGAGCGAAAGCTTTTTCCGATAACTCTGCGCTTGCTCTTCGATGGCTCTGCTATGGATTTTAGTGGCCCTTTACTAAGGCTCGTTAACTTTTTCTTTCTTTTTTTTCTTCCCCTCCAATGTCTGCAGCTCAAAAGAATCTTCTTTACAAAATAAAATAACTTAAACGCAGGGTTCGTTGATTTAAATCAGCTTGATTTAAATCAAGTGATTTTTTTCAAAAACATCAATGATTTTACAATGTTAGAAAGTATTGCAACAATGAGCTATGTTGCAATGACAACCACTGTTTCAAACAAAACTTCCTAGGTCCATCTGTCTGTGTGCATAATATATTGAATAAGGGGCCGTTCATAAATGATGTCACGCTTTTTCCCATATATTTGACCCCCTTCCCCCCTTTGTCACAATATGTCACACTTCAGCGGAAACCCCTCCCTCGCTTTGTCACATGTCACGCTATGTTGTATAATGCATGATGTCACACTTCTTGTTACCCCTCCCCTCCCCCTGTCACACTTTGTCACAATTTCAAGAACCCCTCTCCCCCCCTCGATGCGTGACATCATTTACGAATGATCCCTTAACAGCAATTCATAATAATCATGAACCATTCAGTGTTTTTTATCTTAAAAAAAGTATTTTAGATCAATTTAATAAATGCCACACAATAAATAATACAGAATGGTACTGTATAAAACAACAATTGTTTAGAATTTAGAATATGTATCCTTAATATTTCATTCATGTCCCCTAATAGCTTCAGGTTTTTTTTCCTTCTATAACATTTTTTTATCATAGAAGTTTTTCAATGAAGATTAAAACAAAAAGTTTCAGCTTTTAGCAATGGTGTGAGCATATGATTTTACTAAATGGGTAAAGATACTTCAGGCTTTTTCATTTATAAAATAGAAAAATGATTGAAGTACACTTAGTGTACGAATTAAGTACACACAATTGTTACTTTTTTCCAGCTTTCAACAGCAAAATAATTCAGATTAAACGTGTTCATTTTCTCTGTACTTATGAGTGTACTGTTAATTCTGGTAGGGTTAAGTTTCAGTTGAGTCATGCATTCGATTTAAAATTTGTTTATCATTATTATTACTAAGAATTATTTGTTGCTGTGAAAATAGCTTAAAGTGTGGTTTTGCATATTGATTAACATGCCATTTTGTTTCTATGAATGTAACATAATAAATAACCAAAACATTTATGGTCTTTTTCAAAAAAAATCAATAAAATCCGATTTAAATAAAAATATCTGATTTAAATCAACAAAATCCGATTTTTTATATATTTTTTTTTAAATTACGAACCCTGCTTAACCGAGATCTGGTCAAAGTATCGATTGTTTCAGTGAATCCCATGCTTGACATAGTACTTGATAGGCAAGGAGGAACCATGATTTTTTACGAATGAATATAGAATGTCATCGAAAAACTATCAAATAATGTCATAAAAGCGAACTGTAAGTCAAACAACAGAGATTCTGGATTTTTCAGTCGGGTTCCCAATCTTAAAACATTAAAACTATTTCCATTCAAAAAATGACTTTATTTTTGGTAATTCTTTTGCTCTTCTTTATGCGTCACCTTTAAGTCTTTTTGACGCCAACTTGCATCATCTTCAAGAACCAAGCCCACCTTGTACCTGCCGCCATTGGTCAAATTTCTTTAAAATCTCCCCCCCCCCCCCATTTCACAGAATTTGTTATTAATCCCAGTGGAAAGGTCATTAGTATGCAGGTAACTAAGTGTTTTCCTGTCTTAACCTCTTCATTCCGAGTGTACGCAATTGGATACATTTTAAAATACTGTTTATTAACTACTCTTTGTGCAATTTGACAGCTAAAATACCCCATTGTTTTTGGAATGAATCAACAGATCGTTTACTTCGTTTTAAACATGGAAATTGGGCATTCATTACTATTTACACTAATAATTAGTTAAAATTATTTTTAAAAAAATTCTTTAGTTATTTTGTTTTGTAATCATTTTTTCAATCATAGAACCAAAAAATTGCGTCAAAATTGTTTGTGGAGGTTAAAAAAGTCGGTGCTTGAAAGAAGGCAATGATCCAAAATATGACTATTAACTGAGCTGAGTGCGAAAAGGGTCAGTAGTCGAAATGACTTCAGTACGAATCACACAAGTTGTAGGTAGATTAAAAGGATTAGGAGTTAGCAGGCTCAAACTTTTTATTTTTTGCAGAGAATGTTAATAAGTTGAATGATCTCTCTCTCTCTCTGTGTAAATATTTTCCAAATTTCTGATTGTCTGGAATGACACAAAAATCGTCTGAATTTCAAAGACCATTCCCCCTGGAACCTCGTTACCATCACTGTAGAACAGTCGGATCGACGCCAAAGAAGCTGTTTTTTTGCGAAGAAGTCTCATTTCCTGGATATCGGAAATTCTTTTGCACCGATATCGGAGAACATCCGTTCGACGACGCCCCTTGAAAGAATGTTCGATCATTCGATCGATACGAGTTTCTCGTCAAGAATGAATAACAAACCGGCGCATTTTCATACTATATTCTCTTTGCAGCAGGGGAAGAGAATGAAGCGCTCGCCGCTCTTTCGGAAGAAGATCGTGCGTATCAACAGGTATTTCTTGCAAAAAAGAGTGGCAGAAACGTAGGCATTATATATATGTGTGTGTGTGTGTGTCTATAAATGAGCTAATAGGACGTCTTGTGTTATATATATATACGATCCAGCCACTGCACTAACTCTAAAAATGTAATGAATGAGCATGATTTGAAAATATGTGCAAATTATGCAAACTTGAAAGCCGGCGTCGTGGTAAGGCGCGGGACTGGTACGTCTCAGGTTAGAGGATCGAGCCCGGCAGTGTCGGTGGATTTTCGAGATGCAGAAAATCGTCTGCGCCCATGGCCTCAGATTTTGCGCAAGTAAAAGATCCCTCAAGTAGACTTATTTATGGCTTGGATGCTCTCGGCTAAATTAAAATTCCTAGTGCAATTTCGCATCCACAGAGTCCGGGTCAGGTGGAGAATTTGTACGTCAAAATTCTCCTGCGGCGATGGTACCACTCTCATTGTGGTGCCGCTGAAGCAGGTGGTGCCAAACTCTTGCGAACGCACTAGGTCTGCAATTGACAGAAGCCAACAGCAGCCTATTAAAAAAACAAAACTTGCAATGTATTTGGAAGCTATGGAGTGGTTAAAAATATGTATAGAACTCATAGGTTTGAAACATCAGAGGATATCACACCGGATATCTGGTATCCGTGACCCATGACCCACCCAATATCCGGCAAAATCAATGTCTGATATATCACTCGTCCTTCATTCCCCTACCCCCAAGCAAAATCCCAGGTACGCAACTGCATACACTGTAAAAAAATTGCGTTTAGTTGCAACTTTTTTTGGCGTCTCTGAACACCATTTCTCGTCTTCAGTTGGTGTAAAGATGAACATTAGTCTTTTTTGATGCATTTAAAATTTTTTTAAGTGTCTGTCTAAAAAAATAGACATCAGAATGTTTTTTATTCGCATATGAGGTTCTTTCACTCATCTACGTATCAGAAGTTCATCACGATTTCTCATTTATTCTTCTTTCATAGAAATGAGCAATGGAGGCAATTCACCGCTAGAGGGTGAATGACTCATGAGCGATCATCGTTGTCACGTGATATCCGCTCTTTGTTTACTAAGATTTTCAATGAAGTTCACTAGGCAAAATGAGTTATCTTGAAATTTATTAGACTATTTTCACAGCTTTTTCTGATTATAACCCGGCATTTACATTTAATTTAATCATTATAAAAGAAACTTATTAATTATTACAATAGTTATAGCGTTTTATTTAGTGTTAATTGTATGTAATGTAGAGGAACTTTATTTAGGACTAGTTTTTATTAGATTTGTCGAATTCGAAGTAAAGCGATGCTACGGCTTCTTTTGTTTACATTGCTTTCATCGCTGCCACGTGACCAATGACGCTGGTTGAATTGCCTCCATTGTACGTAACGGAGTTAACAAATTTCAGGTTTTCATCAGCAGAGCACAAAAAATCGTGCTCAATACCACCAACGCAACATTTTTATAGTGCATGTATCGGAGCTTGAAATCTTCCGTGAATATTTCTAAACAACTGGCGCAGACCGGTTATTTAATGCTCTTTTCCAGACACATCTGACATTTTCCCCTTCCATAACATACTTATTCCAGCGTTACGCAGCCGCAGCGCCCCTCAATACAACCTCATAAAACCTTCTCGATACAACGCGTCAATAAAACCGTCCCCATCTCCATCCTCTTCTTCCGCAGCGAACTTTGACCGAGATTCATGATGGCAAAAGAACTTGAGGCATTCCATGCGGCACTCCTGCATACTGACGAGGTTCGAAGGGGTTGCCGCACACTTTTGCTTGCGCCTAAGAGCGCCCACTTATTTAGAATTCAAGACAGGGTCTTACCTTCTCTTTTTGCGAAACATCTTAAAATAGGTTTAAATGAGAGCGAAAAAGAATGCCCTAGTTTTGTTTCCTAATTATTTGTTTACTACTGCTATTTATTTATTTTTCGTCGAAAAGCGACGATAAAGCTGTACTTAAAGTTTGGATTCATGCAGGACATCAGTAATGGATAGGAAAATGACGTATATTGTGTGTGCGTACATATACAAACTCTTCCTAACAGTCACCCGTCTTAGACGAACAGTTTTTAATTCCCCGCCAGCAAAGCATTAAACCTGAAAAAAATCTCTCTTTCGGTCCAATTAAGGGGTATTTCTGTTTTAGTAAATTACGGTCAAATAATTTTTGCCCCGCTGGTGTCCGATATAGAAGGGTTTCTTGCTGTATACTAGAGTTCGCACTACAGTCGAAAGTAGTCCGTAAGAATTAAATTTAGCATTTAAAACATTGTGCTGTTTTTTGTTTATATAAGTACTCTTGACCAAATTTGCCAATTATAATGTAAAGTTTGATTTGATCATCCTCTTTCAAAGCAAACATATAGTTTCAACTTTGCGCCAACTGAGCACCAAAACTGGTGCTCAGTAACGCCAAAAAAGGGTGGCCATCAAACGCAAAATGTTTACAGTGTAGACAACCTACATGAATGAAGTAGGACGTTCGGCACGTTCTGGAACGTGGAAAATCTCAGCATTCACGCCAAACCGGAGAACAAACGCCAACGGTGGCGACGCTGCCCGTTTCATGTGATTCGGTTGTAAAGTGTTTAGCATTCTCCATCGAAGTGGATGTTTGTGGAGTGAGGCAGGCTCTTCCCTTTATTCCACCTCGCCGGTTTTCCGGGATACATAAAACCCGTCGACATGCATTAAAGCCATTTATCTCCGTCTTTTTCATTTATTCCTCCCTCTACGCTTCCGTCCAGAATAAGGAAAAGATGACGGGGAAGGGGTGCAAAGTGTCAGGCTCTTTCTTACATTCGCAAGCGTACGTATATTTTTGATTGCAAAAATCAGGATTTGGAGCTGCCATTTTTTTCTGTCGCTCCCCTCCGACCTCTGAATACTTGCTTCGGCTCCGCTCCTATTCATGTCAATAGGACTATGTTACATATATTTTCCTTTAGTTCCTTATTTTTTTATATAATAAAAATTTTAAAAACCTTACTTATAGATTATTTTTCAATTCATGAATACCTAGTTTTATCAGAAAAAAATATAGGTACTGCTCTTTCTTGAAACCTGGCACCGTTGTACAGTTCGATTTTAAAAAAGGCTATAGGCTCAGCGGATAGGCACTTCCGTTTGATGCGAGTCAAAACGTCTCTATTTATTCCACACATTGCTTGCTCAAGTGAAAAATAAAACTTTTTGGAACGTTTTATATTTATACAATGTTATACAATTTCGTGATCAAAAAAAAACGGAAAATTAACTCTCAGTGGAGCAACCAAACAGTTTTTAGAAGGGATCTGGAGCAGGGACGTTTGAGTTGCTCTGGTCCATGCTCCGAATAATTGTAATAGATTATCTTATTTATTGCTTTTTTTGCAAGTTAATTTGTGTTTTATGTGATAAAAATTTAAAAACTAAAAAAAGGAGCAGTGGAGCACACATTTCTTTGCACCGTCTATGCTCCAGTTTCGAGCAAAATCTCGTTGTTCCACTGCTCCGCGCCCTGCTCCTCTCGCTTTATTCTTGGCCCTGTACATATTTTTTCCATGTGGAAATTTCTCTTGTAGAGTGGGGAGGGAGGAGAAAGGAAAGGGAAAATAACGTATTTTCTGAGTACTTGTACTGTGCAGCACGAAAAATGTCCTTTAGATGAAAATGTCTTTTTCTTATGTATTTTTGGCTGAAAATTACGAATCTACCATTATTTTTTGTCTACCACGTACTATTTTCCCAAAATCCCACATCTTAGCTTTTTATGTATTTTCTGGAAAAATGGGCATATTTTCGTAAATTTTCGACTTAACTTATCATAAATTATATCTTTCTTATTGACAGTGATAAATTGACATTTCTCGTTGTCATTTTAGAGACCTTTTTAATGAACTTGGGTTACTTTAGCGACATTTTTGGCAACAAAAGCTTTATCTACTTTCTCGAAGTGTCGAGTCATTCACAAGACGACAAAGGTATTTTGTGGACTATTTTGCGGCGAAAGAAGAAATAGTATGCTGCTGTGATGTGAATGTACTATTTCAAGCATTAGGACATGAGTGCAATTCAGAAGAGTGGCACTTGTTTATCAGTGCTCCTCTATCTAAATATTTTTTTTTTTTTTTGCTATTTATTCCTATAGCATATTCTGCAAAACACAAAGGAAATTTCAAAATTGTGAGTAGCAAAACCGTACCAAATGAGCCACTTGTAAATCTACCATGTGCCTTTTTTCTACATGTGCACATTAAACTAGGTTTATCGAAATATTTGCGAAAGCTCCGGACAGAGAAGGAGTTGCTTTCTTGCATCTCAGGAACAAATTGAAAAATTTAAGTGAGGCAAAAGTAAAATAAAGGATTTTTATTGGCCCACAACTCAAGGAAGTCCTTTCATTATGAAGAGTATGCAATCAAACAGTCAGAAGCCGAAAATCAGCCTCGCTGGCCTTTAAATCAGTGTGCTAACGTCTCCTTGGAAATGAGAAAACTGAAAACTACGAAGATCTTCTTGGTGACATGATAAAATGCTTTTGTGTTATAGGTTGGCATATGTCGCTAAAGCTACACTTTTTGGACTCCCATATGGACTTCTTTCCTCAAAACCTTGGCGCAATCAATGATGAGCAGGGGGAAAGGTTTCATCAGGACATCTCTGTGTTTGAAAAGCACTTCAGCGGTCGATGGAATGGAAGTATATGAATTGAATATTGCTAATTTGTTGTCAGGGCACACCAACAGATGCCCACAAGATGAAACGGCCAAAAAAAATCATTTTAGCGTTTGTGTTTTCAATAAGTAAACCTCAGTTACGTTCTTCTATAACAAAATTGTATAAATATGAGAAGTGGGTCTCCCGCAAAAATGGTACGTGATGGACCATTTTGGTTTGGATATTTGAATCAACCACCTTCTGTTTATATAGAATCACATAGTTTCATCTAAAGGACAAAAAAAAAAGTTCAAGTTTGTTGCACAGTGTTATCTGCGCTTCTGATCTATGTTATTGAGTAAAAAAGAACATTCTTGTAAAAATTTCAAATCATTATTGTAAGGGCGAGGGGCACGGCGCCCACAGGACCTCCTTCTGGTTGAGTCACTGATGTTTCGATAACTCATCCAAATTTATCATTTCGTTACATCTTTTATTACAAATTCCGCCATTGCAATATTATTTTCGCGAACCACCTTCCTACTCTACGCGAACCCTGGTTGGGAAGCACTCATTTAAATCAAATAAAGTGCTATACACCCGTCTATGCCCGTAACAACACCGCTTAAATACGTAGAAAACATACCCGAAACGACGTTCAGCTTGCGGTGAACCTTCATTCAAAACCAATTAAAAAAAGATAAGTTTAAATTATTTAATTAAACTAAGCATCAGAGTCATTATAGAGTAATGGCAACAGTTTCAAAATTCCCCGAGGCAATAAATACAAGTTTCTAATCAACATTAACACTCCTTCTGTAAAATATACTTTAAAAATCCCCGCGACAATGAGTTGAATATTTATTATGCTACTTTTTAAGCGGATACAACTACTGTAACATTTCTCGTTTATCATTCAAATCTGCCGCGACCCCTAACGTTACTGCTTATACTCATTCTTAATACACAACATTTATTACGCTAGACAAATACACATAGAAATTGAATGAAATATTTACAAGAAAATCTTGAGCGCAAAGACATGCAACCTTCTGCTCGTAAGGCTGTGTGTAGACTGTTTCTAAGGGGTTAGCACCCTCTGTGGTGTTGTTGTTGGTCCACTGTTATTGGTCAGTTCTCAGTGTTCACGGGAACAGAGTGTGGTGGGCACATGCACATGTCATTATTGTGTAGGTGTAGTTTCATTTCGAATATATTTTGTAGGACTCTAACTGGGGAGGAGTGTCGCTGCACATCTAATAATAGCATTAACGTTTCACAACCACAATGAATGTAATTGAACTTACGTAACTGAGCGTATAATATGAAATGCCTGGAAAGTTCTCCATCCCCATTATATACTTTTGTCGTTGTCCAATTTACAATAATTTTGTTTCCAAATTTTCAGTCAAATTTCGCCATTTCTGAAGGAAGTATTAAGACGCATAGCACATACTAAATGGCCATCTTCCATCAAATGTGACTATTCGCTCATTTTACTCTTGGTGGTGGCGACCTCCCCTTACTCTGAATTTTTGAATTTGTTTCAAAAGTTTGAGGTCTGTCAACATTTGGCATGATTTCTACAAACTTGCGAAACTTCATTCTTTGCTTTATTTTTCTTTTTTATCCAACTTAAAATAAGAAACGTTTCTCAATTCGTACAGAGCGTTTTTTTTTTTGACGACTTTAAGCAGAAGCACCGACTTTAATTCAATAGAAACCCCTCCTCCCAGTTCCGCCATTTGGGGGACAGGAGCGACCCATCGCCCTTACCCCTATACTTTTCATCCAATGTGTGTTCGTAATTTATTTTTACTTATAACATGCATTGAATACATTCCCTTTGTCACGAGGAAAATTTTTAAATAATGGTCGTGTCCGCCCCCTCCACCAGCATAATTTTAAAAAGAAGAAAAGAAAGATACAACGAAATGAAACTACTTTTCACATGATTATAAATTGCGATGTGGTAAGGAAAAAATGATTCATTTTCCAAGGAACTACAGCAGTCTGTATAAACATTCATTTTTAAAAATTATACAAAATCGAGTATCATTATGAATAAATTGCAAAAATACATTCTGATAGCCCCATGCACTTAAATGTGCATCATCGCTTCTAGCGTCAAAAATATTCCGGGCCCTTCAATGGCGTTCTAATAATTCTACTATATAATAATTAATAAATAAAAATTCTACTATATAATCCATTCTATGAATAGCTCCAACATGTTTCAAGTTTTTGTCATTCATTCCTTGTACATTCAAATGAAGGACCGTTCATAAATGTCACCCTTTTTTTCAATATATTTAACCCTCCTCCTCCATTGTCACAAAATGTCACACTTCATATACCCCTACCCCCTTTGTCACATCATATTACATAAGCATTATGTACAGGGAAAAGTGTGTAAGTTGACCCCTTGCGGTGCAGTACTTTAGTGGTCAACTTAGACAGGTGGTCAATTTACAAAGGTGGTCAACTTTACAGGTGTTACTGTACTTGCAGTTCAGAAACAAAGCACAGACAGCGTTATGTGCGATCATGTTTATCATTTTATTTTCGAACTTTTAAGGCTACAGTGGATACTAAAAAAAATTTTTTTTTAGTTTTTTATCCACATGTTTGAAATTTTTTGCTTAGTGTGTTTGTAATAACTGAAAGTATTAAAAGGAAAATTAGTGCAAAAAAAAATAATATTTTTAAGAAATTTAAAATTTTTTTAAAAAAATTAATAAAAATTTTAAAATGTTCCCTGCGTCACAATTTTTTTTTCAAACTTCAAATTTCCAGTTGGTTTTCAATCTCTAGGCAAGACTACATAAAAGTTGCGATTATCTGCACTGTTTTATGTGTTAATTTTCAAAATATAGCAAAAAATGAACATTTATGTGAAATTTTTAGCAAAAACGATGACTTTAACAGCAAAAAGATTAAATTTCTAGTTGAACAGCACTGATATTACTCGAATTCATCGCAACTATTATGTAGTCTTACCTAAAAATTAAAAAAAAACTGGAAATTTGAAGTTTGAAAAAAATTTGTGACGCAGGGAACATTTTAAAATTTTTATTAATTTTTTTTTTTAAATTTAATTTCTTAAAAGTATTGATTTTTTTGCACCAATTTTCTTTTTAATACTTTCAGTTATTGCAAACACACTAATACAAAAAATTTTAAACATGTGGATAAAAAATTTTAAAAAAATAATTTTTAGTGTCCACTGTAGCCTTAATGACATTCGTGAGCGTAACAGTAATGATGATTACGAGTAGGCCTCATTTTCATAGAATGAGATTATGGTTCACGACGAAAAAGATTAATATAAAATAGCAAAAATATATTAACTGTTCGAATTCTAAAAAAAATGGACCACGCCGTTTTATCTTTAAAGTGTGAATGCCCAAGAAAATTTCCTTTTAAATTTTAATAAGACGTCAATTTAGACCTTCATCAGCATCGGTGTCTACGATACAAAATGATCAATGAAACTTTAAAATCAAATGATCAAAATTACAAAAACTTTAAAAATAAATTTCGTTTGCTGATTTAAAATGTTTTTTTTTAGAAACAATTATGTGTCATGTCACACTTCTTGTTACGCTCCCCTCTCCTTGTCACAAACCTGTCACACTTTCTGGAACCCTCCTCCGCCCCTCAAAGCTTGACACCATTTATGAATGACCCCTGAATGAAAGACACGTGGCTGTGAATATGATAAAGCTCGAATAATAAATCTCACCTCCGATTCTTTTGCGCTCCGACATCTTGGACGTCACTCTAAATATAATAGTACCTCTTTGCGTATTTCTGTTGCAATCGGGAATACGAGTACTTTCAATAAAGCAACATGACTCAGGATGTGCGTACTATTGGTGGAACTTAACGGAAAAATAATGCGAATTTATTTATCACCACAACTGCATCCATAAACGGTTCATTCTATTTAGAGCGGCTGACTCTTTGTTTACGAAAGAGAAGTGGAAGTGAAAGTCACTTACAAAATGTTTGTTTGTTTGTTTGTTTTACAACCACTTCGGGTCACATATATTTCTTGTGATGACTAGGCCATTACAAGGCTTCACATATATTTTCTAGTTGGGGCCTCAGTGGCTGAGCGGTCAAATCGACTGGCTCCGGTGCCTCCCTGCGCGGAGAGAAAGAGGCGTGGGTTCGATTCCCACCTTTGCCCTGGGTGTAGTATTTCCTTCTTTGTATATTAAAATCTGTTGTTCTATCTGTCATATTAGACGAGAGTTTGAAGCATATCCTTGAGAAAGGCAACTAAACTCGAATATTTATGTGACCTGAAATGGTCGTAAAACAAACAAACAAATATTTTCTAGTTTATTTGTTTTTCTCAATGGATATGCCTCAAACTCTCGTCCAATATTACAGATAGAACAGGACAGCTCGATAGTTTTTATTACAACACAAGAAAGGAAATACACCCAGGGCAAGGTGGGAATCGAACCCACGACCTCGTTACTGCGCACAAGCAGTGGGCGGAAACTGGTAACTAAGACCGCTCGGCTATCGAGGCCCCTTACAAATTCGAAATGGTTAAAAGCGTTGATGCAGCAGATGATTTTTTTTTTCTTTCTTTTTTTAGCACATACACAACAGTCGGAAGGTTCATGATGAAAACCACTCAGTGGTCTTTACCAAAATAAAAATCGCTCAATTTTTTATTATTTATTTATTTCTAATGGGCTGCTGTTGGCTTCTGCCAATTTCAGAGTGCGTTCCCCAAAGATGAGTACCACCTGCTTCAGCGGCACCACAATGAGAGTGGTACCATCGCCGCATGAGCATTTCGACGTCCAGTTTCTCCACCTGACCCGGACTCTGTAGATGCGAAATTGCACTAGGGATTTTAATTTAGCCGAGAGCATCCAAGCCATAAGTCTACCCGAGGGATCTTTTACATGCTGCATCATCATACGGCATCGGCGCAGACGATTTTCTGCATCTTGAAAATCCACCGACACTTCCCGGCTCGATCCTCTGACCTGGAGCGGACGAGTCCCGCGCCTTACCACGACGCCACCACGCCGGCACAGTCGGAAGGTTCTATGATAAGTGGATGACGAAAATCGCTCATGGGGCTTTAGTAAAAGAAAAACAACTCAACCTTGTTTTGTTTTTGTTTTTTGCTACATAGGGAGCATTGTTACTATTTCTGTCAAAATTTCAAAATTAAATACAAGTATAACGCCTTTTTCCTCTTTTACTATGTGTTAGTTCGTACTCATACGTAGTGCCTCTGTTATTTTTTTATTCGCCATTCATAATAAAAAAGATGGAGTACAGTATTTATTCGATATCAAAAATGTAGCCGAAAAAAACACCTATGATGATTCAATTTTAATAAAACAGGATCTGGAGCAGAGCGTATAGTACAGTGATTTTCAAACACTGCCGCGCGCGCGTGGCACATTTGTGTTCCGCCAAATTCTTAAAGTGTGAATCAAAACTTTAAAAATGTACAGAGTAAAAATCTTCGGAAGAATCAATTCATTCATTTTGGATTAGCATTAGATGCAATTATCCCATGATAGCCAAAAAAGCTTTCAAAGTATTATTGCAATTTTCTTCATCTTATTCGTGAAAATTCCGATTTTCCCTTTTAACATCCATTGTCATATTTATTCATGCTTTTTAAAATTTAATTTATTTACTTATTTACTTGTTAATAACCTTACATATTTATGAGTCCGTTGTGGCGCTCCTTACTGCTTCAACTCCTGGTCTTGTGTTATGTTCCCCAATGTAGGAACACAACACAAAAACTCCGATTTCTTTAAAAATATATATATTGAGGATCCGAAGGGAACATAATTTTATGTGACTCCGCCTCCTCTGAAACGTTCTATACATCAAACAACCAGTATACCGACTCCCGGTATAAGAGCGATTCATTGTAGTAGTACTCGTTTTCATCTGTGACCCAGTGATTGTGTCGTTTTTGTTTTCGTATTCATCAAAAGATAAAACGGGCGATAATTTCGGCCTTATCTTTTATTCCCTGATTGTTCGGCCTTTATCTTCGATCGAGGGTGGAATTCACTCTTTTGTGTCGGCATTTCTTTGAGGAATATGGATTGGCTGCTGCTCGGTTTTTTCATTCTCCTTTTTCAAGGTAAGACTGGTTTATGATGTGCCTTGAGACGAATCCCCATTAAAACCTTTTACACGCCAATGTTCCAATATTGGAACATCAACTCTAAAAATCTGTGAAAAATACAATTTTATCGGTATTGCGCTGAAATAATTTCACAACTAAGCGAGAACAATTAAAAATAGTCGTATTGTTAATTGAATATGTTTTATTTTAAAAAAAATGTTAATATTGCTTTTATTGGCGATGAAATTTGCATGTTCCAAAAATGGAACATTAGCGTGTAAAGGTCTACGTTTTAACACATTACAGTTCATTTGGTTACATTGCATCAAATAAATAAAGACAATTTTTAAATGATGGAACTCATGGTAAATGTTAGGCTTTAACGACTGTTTATTTACATTCTGTTCCCGTCTAACCCCCCCCCCCCTTTCCCCATCTGCAGCAAATCTTCTTGTAACCTGAAGGGAAGCACTTGACCTGAAGGGGATTACTTTTCTCTAAAAACACCATATGTTTTTTGATAGCGAGACTTCGTTTATGACTTAAATGTACAAATTAGAGGATAAAATAAATAGTTCAAGGATAAAATAGTTTATCACGGTGGTGCTAGTGGAGACAACACAGAGAAACACATGTTTAGGGAATCATGAGAAAGACTTTTAGCTATGTTTCTCAGTTAGTGAGTATTCCTTACACTGATCTGATGCTTCATTCCAAACCTTTTCGAACTGTAGACGAGGCACTGGATTATTTTTATACAGTATCTGATGATTCTGAAGAATATACTGATATTTATCAATTGCCTCCAGAAGAAAGTGGATGCTCAAGAGATGAAGAAGACATTGATGAGGACATTTTTGAGCCCGTTCTGCCAGCCGATGTTTGTCTAATATATGAGGAGCAAGCAGTCAAACCGTGTTTTCTCCAAAACGAAAATAAAATTAAAGTTACTGGTTTTTCTTTGAACTCCTCATTAACTGGTAAAAAAGTATGTTGTTATTTTAACCAAAACAAGCTTTAAACTTTTTTTGGTTGCAATTAACAACATACTTTTGTACTAGTTAATGAGGAGTTCAAAAAAAACAGTAACTTTAATTTATTTATTATTATTTTTATTTATTTATTTTTTTATTTTATTTATTTATTTATTTATTTTTTTTTTTTGAGAAAACACGGTTTAACTGTTTGCTCCTCATATATGGATGATGCTGCTGACTGGATTTTGCATTTACATTTGCACAAAGGTGCAACAGCAGAATGGTCCCATTTCTATTTTGGGAGGGAGGTGACCTTGCATTTACTTCGCCTGAAAACGAAAATCCATTGTCCCTGGACCTGAAATACATCCTTCTGAAGCTTAAGAAAATCTGATGTACATTATTTTGTGCCTACATCACAAGGAGTTGTGCTGTATGCATGAAGAATACTACAAAAAGAAATGTTTTGAGTGCGACAAAAGACGACGCGAAGCATGCTTTCCTAGCTACCATGGACAGTGGAAAAAATTCAGGACATTGAATCCGCGAGCATTTATAATAACTATTATATTTTGTTTCAAAGAATTTTAGTAAGATTTGTTATTCATACATTATTTAACTTTTCATTCAAATTATACTTTGTGTTTTCCAAATTATGGCACAGTGATAGTTATTGCTTTTCTAATGCAAATTTATTTCGGTTCGTTTATTTTTGATGCCTTTAAAAGATAAAAAATAATTTTATTTCTCTAATTATAACTCCTGGTTATCAGCAACAAATCATTTTTAGAATTCAGTTTGTTAGACTTTATTATTTGAAGCTTCGCTGTATATGCAAATCATCTATAGCTGAAGGACTTCATGAAAACTATCCCTAAAATTATGGTACAGCTTTGCTATTTTCCCCTGGAAATAGCGCTAATCACAAAAACCTTGTGTAATTTGCCTACAATTTCTTTAACATTCCTCAAAAAACCATTAGTTTGAACTTAAAAAGCGCAAATTAAATTTTTTAAAAACATGTGAAACAACAAAGCGTTACCCGCCAATGTTCCATTTTTGGAACATGCCAAAAATCATGTACAAAAAATTTTCTTTGAATAAAAAACTTACCCATAGTTCTTATATTTGCTTTATAAAGTGATTTTTAGTAATGAATTGTTCGTGGCATGTTCCAATCATAGTGCGACGATTAAAAGGTTAATGTGTGACCCTATTATTTGCTCTTAAAACTAGTTAAAAACACATCTATATGCGCATATAATACAAGCAAGAGTTAGTGTGTTTGTTCGTACGCGCGTCCCGGGAAAACGGCGATGCCTAGAAAGATGAAATTTGGTATACCGGTGTAGTTTTCGCCGTATTGTGCACCTCAGGGCTAATTTTTGATACATTAACTTTAATTATTTTTTGAGCCTTTTTTTTTAAAAAAAGTTATTATCTTGCTTCTAATGCCGCTTGGATTTCCAAGCTCCCCTTCGCAGAGCGGCCACGAAATAAGGCCGTAAGGAGCGCCTTCCGTTTATAGATGAGCACCACAACGGTGGAAGTATGATTTGGCTCATTATGTATTTGGATACCACACATACGCCGCCTTTCTTTCTATTACAGACACATTATATTAAAAATTTTGACATATTTTAAATATCAAGTGTCTATCTAAAAAATACTGACAGCAGGATGTATTTTAGCATGGGATGTTCGCTCACTCATCTACGTATCAAACGTTCATTACAATGGCTCATTTATCCTATTTTCATAAACATGAGCCATCGCCAGTAGCGGATTTCGCCTTAGGCCCGGGCCTAGGGGCTAAAATTAAAAATCGATTGGGTTTTCTGTAAACTGTAAGACCAAATTTTGAAATTTATTTTATTGCGCTATTACTATCTAGACATAGTACCATTGTGAAGGTAGAATTTCTTCGTTCAAATAATCAATCAGGCTGGTACTAAAATCTGAAATATCTAACAAAAAGATGTTTAACAACTTGTTTTAATGCTAGCATATTATTTACGAAATTATATTTATTTTCATATTTTTCATTGAAAATTTAACTATAACATTTGTTTTTTCTTTATTTTAAAACAAAACATTAATTCACCATGATAAATTATACGTGTCAGTTGACACATACAATAATTTTTTAACTTTTCAATTTCTTGTAAAATTTTTATAGTTTTATGTAATGTGAAGCCCCCAACGATCAGCATGATTGATCAGTTTTAAAAGGTCGCAAAATTTTTACAGTGCACAGAACTAACTTTGGAACTAGAGCGGAGCTGGAGCAAAGAAAAGAAATTTGCAGTGCTCCACTGCTCCATTCATTTATTCTTACTTTTGCTCCTATAAAAAAAAACTAAAAAAAGAAAAAATAATAATCCATTAACATTTGGAGCACGGAGTGGAGCCACAAGCATTAGAAGCGGAGCAACTCAAAATAGTGGCTGCTCCAGATCCCTGGTCCTAACGACTATCAGTTATCAATGTCGCTAAAAAGAAGGGATATATTTTCCGTGTAAGAGATGTGTTTCAAAAAGTGGCAAAATACAATGGAGGCAATTCAAGCAGCGTCATTGGTCACGTGGCAGCGATGAAAGCAATGTAAACAAAGGAAGCTGTAGCATCGTTTTACTTCGAGTTCGATAAATCTAATGAAAATCTAGGCCTAAATAAAGTTCTTCTACATTACGTAAAATAAACAGTAAATACAACACTATAACTATCCAAATAAATAATTAATAAATTTCTTGAATAATGATTAAATTAAGTGTAAATACTGGGTTGTAATCAGAAAAAGCTGTAAAAATAGCCTAATTAATTTTAAGATAACTCATTTTCCCTAGTGAATTCCACGTAGAACTCAATTGAAAACCTCAATAAACAGAGAGCGAATATCACGTGACAACGATGATCGCTCGTGAGTCCCTCCAGCGGTGAGTTGCCTCCATTGAAAAAATAGGATGTCACTGTACAACCACGGAATTTTGACATTCTTCATGCTTCTGGCGCATGGAACAAAAGGACGAATCCATTGGAGTTTTAGGGTAGTGCGTTTATTCAGGACGCGAATCGGAATATTAGCTTCTCTGTTTGTTGAAAGCAACTCAATTTATAAACTGGCATATAGAACCCGTTCAGAAAAAATCGAGTACGCTAAACGAACTACAACGAGAACAAAAACGATAGATGCCTTGTACCAGCAGTTCTTCCTTTGACCATGAATGAGTTCTTCTTGGCTTAGTAGATTGCTTTGGTTGATGGTAGAACTCTATTTTGTTCTTTCAAACTAAAGTTGCATTTTGCTATTCTTCATATTTGCTTCGCCATTTGTAACAACTTTAATTTGATTTTCCAGGTAAGGTTTTCATTCCTGTCATTAACATGACATTCGGAGAGTGAAAAAAGAATATGTGAATTCATTTCGTCGCTAATCGAGTTTTATCAGCTTGCCTTTCATTGAAGTCAGTCGCCAAAATTTCATTGGAAGTTGTGCTTACGTTCCATATTTCGGTGATGAATTGTTTTAAATGACAAATATGACATTATTTAAATGTATTTCTCGATTGCCCAATCCTTCAATTATTACTGGAGCTTTCTGTTACACGTTGGTGTTGCTGTTGTTTCTAATGCCACTAGGGTATCCAAACTCCCCTTCGCAGGGATGACGGCAGTAAGGAGCGGCTTCCTTAAGGAGATGAGCACCACAACGGTGGAAATCCGACTTGGCACATAGTGTATTTGGATCACACCAGATGGTACCAGCTTCGCTTTTTGACCCCGAACTTCAGGACCCACGGATTTTACATGCCCATATCCAGGGCCCGATTTACATTTTGAATCACTATAGGCACAACTCATGTTTGGGCCCCTCATGCAACAAAAGTTTCTTAAACATAACATTCTGTATGGGTTTTGTAAAACTTGCCAGTCACACCAAAATTTGGGACACCCAAAGCGCAAAAACTAATTTGTTTTTCAAATGTCAGAGTCAGACTTACATTGGGGAGCCCCCAACGTGCAAAATGATTTTGTTTTAAAATTGCAAAATGTTTGAATAAAATCTGGGGGCCCCCAAAGTGCAAAATCGATTTTGCTTTTCAAATTTCAAATGGTCAGACCAACATTTGGGGGCCCCTAAAGTGAAAATTCCTTGTGGTTTTAAAATAATTTAATAATACACATTTTCTGCGAAGCAACAGAACACTAACAGTTTGTTTTAAAAGATGATATTTTTAAATATTTTTCTAAAAAAATTTAAATTACAAAAAAAATAATCAAAATTTAGGGCCCCCCTCAAAGTGGGGGTCCTAGGCCCAGGCCTAATGGTAAATAAGGCCCTGCCCATATCCCCAAGTGTACATGATGGGTCTTCAGCGGGTCGGGTACCGAACTCCTGCTATTCGTAGAAACGGTTATCAGATTTATCGAATTATAATTGTAACGCACTGGTTAGAAATCGCTATAATAGTCCTGGCTGTGTACTATTTATGAATCATCCTCGCAATTTAGACATTCAAACATCTCAATGACTTGTCATTACGTCACTCACGTGCCACCAGGACACACAAAGTCTAGCTCTACTGATATCTTAAGTCACCTTTGACGTACGTACTTTTTCTCCCCCTTCAGGTTTTTTAAATACGAAGTCTTTAATACTTTATTCTCCCTCTAAATGTTCCATTCATAAATACAGTGGAGCACCGTTTTTACGTTTCCTTGAAATTGCAAATTTCATTTACACGTTTTTTTTCCCAAGTCATAAAGAGAAAACGCACGTTTCAGCCTCAGATTCTACGCTGACGATTTTTCCAGTTTTAGAAATCGCATGTGACCTTCACCCACACCTGCCTTGACTACTGACAGTGGTCATGCACCTGCCAAAATAAAAGACATACCCTGGAAGAATGCGAATATCCCAAATTCTCAGACAAGGGTTTTCTAATTGCAGTGCAATGCTTATTGAAATAGCAGGTTTGTTTGTTTGTTTTACAATTATTTCAGGTCACATATATTTTCGAGTTTATTTGCTTTTCTCAATAGATATGCCTCAAACTCTCGTCCAACACTGTTTTAAAAAATCTGAATTTTCAGAGTGTTTCGTTGACTGATTTTAGCGGACGATTTCCGTAGTGCTTCAATACCTTTCCGTTTTTCCTTTCAAAAACGGAAATATCACGTCCTGAAAATACGAGAACGGAACTTTTCCGTTTTACGGTTTCTGTATTTTCACAACCTGACTTCTATTAACGGAGAAAAAAGAAATCGAACATCTGTCAAATCTCGGGAAAATATTATCAGAAACGGAATATTTCCGGCAACTCTGCTGCCATACTTTTTCCTTTATTTTCAGGAGATTTTTTTTACAGTGAATATCACAGATAGAACAGGACAGTACGATAGTTTATTACAATACAAGGAAGGAAATGACAAGAATACACCCTGGGCAAGGGGGGAATCGAACCCACGACCTCGTTACTGCGCGCAAGCAGCGGGCGGAAACTGGTAACTAAGACCGCGCCCGGCCACCGAGGCGCCAAATAGAAGGTGGAGAAGCACTTTTCCTCCCCTACCAGTGTTGCCAGATTAGTCAGTTGCTACAGCGGGGTATGCTACTTTTTGCCATGGTAGCTCCATTTCAGTAAGTAGCCTGGAGACTTTCTGGAAACCCTGCTCTTGCCAACTTTATGAAATTCTAGGACCTAGCATTTACGATGGCTTCGCTTTCGAGTGGATGAAAACAAGCATTTAAAAAGAGTAGAAGTAGCCAAAAAGTTAGTTTTATCAGTTTCAACTTAAATCGCTATAATTTATAAGCGTAAGATCATCGAGGAAAGCCATAACCAAAGAGGTGCCAGTGCTTCAAAAAAACTTCCGAGTTCAAAGCGGAAAATTTTCGGATGTTGAGAAAGTTCTTTTACAGTGATTTAATCAGTGTCGTAGTGAAAACATTCCCATCAGTGGTCCTTTGCGTATAGAGAAAGCAAAACAAATTTCGATGAAGTTACCATGAATATTTTTTTCCTTTCTTTCTAACGGGGCTGCGCATGGTCATTAACTTTTGCAGACCTAGTGCGTACCCCGGTCATCGGCATCCATTTTTTCACTGTCGGTGGATGCCATTGCCACTGAGAATTTGGACGCTCAGTTTCCAATAGATGGCGGCACCCGAGCTCTCATTTGATGCGAATTGCACTAGGTATTTAATTTAGCCGAGAGTATCCAAGCCAAACGGATACTCAAGGGATCTTTAACATGCCGCACAATCATGCGACATGGGCGCAGACGATTTTCTGCATCTCGAAAAACCACCGACTTGGGCCAGGTTCGAACCTGCAATCTTGGGGGTACGAGACCTGCGCCTTACCACTAGGACACCCTGTCTACAGTTAAATATATTGTGTATGTGTTATATGTTTATTATGAATTATTAAAATTATTCATTATTTACTTTTCAATATTATTTTAAATTACTGTTTTGTTTTTCATAACGAAAATGTTGGGGGGTTTTCGGTGATTTTCGTTAATACGTTTTTTTATTACACCGCTTAGACGCTTGAAAACGTATAAACGGTGCTTTACTATATACATAAAACACAGTACAAAAAGGAAACAATCCAAAAGTTCGTAGACAGTTTTTAATCGTTAGAATCTTCCAAGTGAAGTTCCTTTCAGAACAGAATCAGCCATGGACATTGACTTTTCACACGATAAAAATCGAACTCATTTCCTTTCTGTTTATTTATAGGAGAAACGATGTCTGAAATACGAGGAGAGAATAGACCACCTGTTCTGGAACGCCTCCTTTTATCTGACGTTTCGAACATACAGCTGAACAGCGGAAGACGTTTCTATTTTGGCGCTGCGCCAGAAATGGCTGGAACTGCAGATCCTCATTCACGAAACACAGGAGGGAACAAACAGGTGGGCAAAGGACGAATTAATACAATCGTACGCAGTTCACAGTCATTTGAGAGAAAGGACAGGATGGATTCTCCGCCTGTGTCTTCCTCTTCGGTTACTGGGATAAGGAAGCAATTTGAAGATTCTTTCCAACCTAGGCAAAGCGATGGCATTTCATTTGCGAATGCCGATTCAGGACAGG
Organism: Octonoba sinensis; assembly: GCA_038502835.1. Taxonomy (NCBI): domain Eukaryota; kingdom Metazoa; phylum Arthropoda; class Arachnida; order Araneae; family Uloboridae; genus Octonoba; species Octonoba sinensis. The sequence continues at coordinate 2,815,431 of CM076604.1, forward strand.
CACTGCCTACAGCGGATGCTCTTTTACAGAACAGCTCACAATCAATGTTTGATCTTACAGACTCAAATACAGTATCTACAGACAAGATAAATAGCACTGATGAACAGACTTCACTTCAGGAAGTCACAAGTGTTCCAACCAAAAGTGTCTTCCCGCCAACAGGGACAAACGAAACATCTCACGAGACAAAAAGCACAGTTCCCGTGACGAAGACTACAGATAATATCGCGCCTAATACCACTGCTGCCACCACATCAGGAAAAGTCACGTCATCACCCACCACCTGTCCCACCTGCGAGACGTGCCCTGACAATCCAGGACTCATCGCAGGTTTTGTCGTACTCGCGATGGTACTGGTGGTGCTGATCTTTGTGCTGGTGTCCCTGTACTGTAAAAGAATGGTCCTGACCTGTGGGAGCATGTGCCGTTGCACAAAATACACGCTGGTTTGATCGAACACACATAAAGCAATTACGACCATTAAACAATGGGATTCTAAATATACAGGATTTGATTTCGTTTCTTCTGCTTCAGTTGCAGAAATGCCACGAAACACTGAAGAAGAGTTCTCATGCTGAGCGAAAGGCAATTTCTGGACCTATAAATTCTGATTTAACAATTGTCTAAGGACTTTTAATTGCTATCGTCGAAGCAAGGATATCATAAAATTAGAGAAAATAATGTTCGTCAAATCCGATTGGAGGCTAGTAAAATCTATCGCTCATTTGAAGAAATTGTAGAATCGAGTATCGTGAAATCATGTACACTGTAATATACAGTATTCACAAGTGTTTTAAACAACTTCAATGCCTGCATGTTTATTTATTTATTTATTTATTTTTTTCAAAACTGCTGCCAGACAAACTGTACGATAATTGAATAAATAGTGTTGTTTCAAGGATACAATGGAGCTTTTTCATCAGTGCAGAAAAGTGCTCAACACACAATTAGAAAGTTGTGTGCTGAGCAGTTTTTTTAGCTTCGAAACGGCTATTTGCAATATTTGTTCCGACAATTTGTGCTTTTTCATCTTTGCACTCATATTTTAGCACAAAGCATTTCGATCATTTGTCTTTAAAAACATGTTGTTTTACAACCTTTTAATGTTAACTTGACATCTATTTCAAAGTTGACACATCCCCGAACACGCCAAAAAATTCTCGCGGAAGGAGGGCTTGCTAGTCGGAACTTCTATCGACAGAGTGAGAACGAGCTCCATTATTACCTCAGGATTGCTTCAGAGCCATGCTTTTTATTTTTCCGAACGGAAGCACAGACGGACAAGAAGAGAGAGTGAATGCTTTTATTAGTAGTATGATACAGCAGGGTGGCTCCCTCTGTGCAGGGACAGAGGGAGCGCGCAGACAGACGAGCAGAGAGACTGAGTCCTTTCATTAACAGTAATGTACAGGGTTCACTTCCTTCGGCGAGGGCGGTTCCTCCGCCTGCGCTGTTCGGGGGGTGGGGGAGGCGGCGGGGGTGGGGCCTTCCTGGTGGCCCTGGCTCCTCCCCTCCGAACCACCAGTTGCTGTTCCACCAGATCCGCCAGCTTGCCCTGCTCGGCCAGCATGGACAGGAACGTGCAAATGAACTGGTCGTAGTTGTGGGTGCGCCGGCAGTCGTCCACCTGTTGGATCGGAAAAAAGAGAATCGAATTAGGGACCATTCATAAATCACTGCACGCTCCGAGGAGATAGCATGAAACAAGCAGTGTGACATCCTGCTTATGCAACATAGCCTGGCATGTGACAAAGGGGCAGGGTATGTTGAAGTGTGACATTTTGTGACAAAGGGGGAAGAATACAACAAATATATGGTAAAAAGCGTGACATCATTTATGGACGGTCCCTTAAATTTTCTTTTTATACTTTGATTTCTTTAAACACAACGGGTGTAAAGATAGCTTCTTAACTTTTTTTTTTCTTCCCCAATTGGCACAACGTTTAAGATCGCTGAAGATCAGAGTGCAATGAAGGCAGAGCTAGTTCTACTGTAATCGCTATATATATATATATATATATATTTCTTTTTTATGAGCCAATCACTATTTTTTTAGTTGGAAATATGCCAGTATGGAACGGAACAAGTGCTTCGATGGAAATGTCATACCTTATTTCAAGTTTCAATCCTTCAACACCCTTACTTAAATCCATTTAAAAGTTCGAAAACAATTTAGTATGTGCTAATTCAAATCTACAAATTGCTCGTTTTATTTCAATCATTCGTTTATTTTCAAAACGATTGTTAAATTAGTCTGCAATTCTTATTAGCCATTTAAAAAAATGTCTCTGAACTCTAAAAAGCAGCCACTAACAAAACTCAGTCGATCGGTCACTGGTTACAAACAAAATGTCTCAGATTTCACCTATAATATAGTGTTGGTATTTTCGTCAGGACTGGCAAAAACTTTATGTTCACCAATAATGTGCAGTAAGATCTACAATACAAAAAGAGCCTAAATAATTAAATTAATTTTTCTGCATTATCGAACCTCTTTACATTGCTAATTAACAAATTTTATCATTGAAACATCTGTTAATGAAACAGTACAAGTGAAGAAGTACCTATACTGAACTGAATATTATGCAAAGAAAAATCTTCTCTGTTATCTCATGAGGCAAATTGATTTATTTTCTCCCCTTTTGCTTTTGGTAAAAGAACAAACGGTTACTTTTACCAAGTTTGAAATGCATTCAGCTCTTAGGGTGATAAAAATTTCAATTTAGAATATAACTGTTTATTAATGATAATTTAACTTTGTGCAAGTAAACTAATAGGAATAAAATTTCAAGTTAATTTAAAGCACAAATGAGTATTAAAACGCAGACATATGTTTCGGGATTGCTTGGAATCCCTTTTTTCAATGCGACTTTAGATGCAAAACATCCAAATGAAGCAGACAAAACAACAAAAACAAAGCTTATATAGCCAAGGAATTAACTGTAAACCGATGGGAATGAAGGCAGTGTGAAGTGGAAGTAGAAGTAGCAGGGAAGGTACCAATAAGAGAGCAACAAACGAATCCATTGAAAGTACAGGAAGTAAAAAGGAATATCAATAAAAGCAAAGCAAAAAAGACGACAGCATGCATAAAAATGTGAAAATACATGAAAATTGCAAAAATAATAAAATAAAATACCAAGAAAAAATGGAAATAAAATAAGTACAGAAAATACCAAAACAAAAAGCAAAACAAATTACATATGTAAAGGAGGGGGAGGGGGGGAGAGAAGAAAAAATAGACACAAAAAAGGGAAAACTAAGAAGAAAACCAAGAAAGAACAACAAATTAAAGGAACTTATGCCAGACCTGTGAAAAATAAGGAGTTGAGGAAGAATCATTAACCAAATTAGAACTATTCCTGTTAATATGATAAGCTTCCCAAAAGTCAAGCTCTAAAAGGGGAAGAACATTTTTGAATAATTTTTCCAGAATTAAAATCAAAAGAGTGGTTGGAATTCCAACAATGTTGAGCAATACTAGACTTATTTAACTCTTGCTTTCGTACATAACCTTTATGCTCATTTAACCGAATTTTCAGAGCACGTTTTGTCTGTCCAATGTAAGAAAGTCCGCAACGACAACTAATTTGGTAAATACCCCAAGTATTAAGTTGATCGACAGGATCTTTAAGAGAAGAGAAGGAAAGTTTGTTGCTAGGAGCAAAAACGACTTGAAATTGAAACCTTTTTAGCATTTTAGCAATACGAAAACTGAGAGAATGAAAGAATGGTAACACAACCAAATTCTTTCTAGAAACCACACGATTGGGACCAGAAGTTTTTTTAGAAAGTTTGTTATGAATAGAATCAATTAAAGAGTGAGAAAATCCTCTATCAACAGCTACAGCTTTCAGATAGTTGAGTTCAATCTTGAGAAGCTCAGGAGAAGAGCAAATATTAATGGCACGATGGACAAGAGCATTAAAAGCCGAATATTTTTGGTTGGGAGGATGAGACGATAGTCTGTGAGGAGGTAAAGAAACAGCGAAAGGTTTACGACAGACAGAAGTAGTGAAACCAGACTCACTCCCAGAAATCAAAACATCAAGAAACGCGAGGCTACTATTAAGTTCTTTCTCATAGGAAAACTGGATATTAGGATCAATAGAGTTCCTACCAAGTTACGGAATACCTAACAAGTTACTGTCCGTTAGGACAAAACAATCATCCACATAACGAACATAAAATTGAAATTGCAATTTCTGGAACAGTTTTTCCTCAAAATAATGCATATAGAAATCACTTAAAATAGGACTAAGAGGACTTCCCATAGCCAGGCCATCTACCATAGCATAGAATTTACCATTAAATACAAAAGTGCTCTGTTGCAAGCACAAACGAGTAAGGAAAACTAATTCCTCAATTTCCACAGAAGTAAAATGGAATTCAGAAAGCCTTTTCCTGGGGCAAGTCAAAGCGCCATCAACAGGAACATTAGTAAACAAAGAATTAACATCAAAAGAGGCCATAACCGAATTATTCGGAACGAAGTTATGAAGTTTCTTAACAAAATCGATGGAATTTTTAACAGTGAAAACATTCCGACTCCTAAGTGGAGAAAACACAGAAACTAAATACTTGGAAAGTTTATATGAAGCAGTCCCAATATTGGAAACAATTGGTCTGAAAGGAATACCTGCCTTGTGTACCTTCGGTAAAGCATAGAAACGCGCACAATTAGCAACAGAAGGAATCACAGACCGTTTAGCAATCAAAGGAATAGAATGAACAGACTTAACAGCAGAAGAAATAGAACTCCTTGTCGCTAGGATCTTTATAAATTTCAGAATAAGGACCAGAAGCAATTAAGTCATCAGTTTTTTCAACATAAGATGATTTATTAAGAACAACAATCTGACCACCCTTGTCAGCTTTGGTAATGACCAAATCAGAATTTGAGACTAAATTATTGGCACAGCGTTTCACAGAATGGGTAAAACCAATATTAGGAACTTTGGAATTGAAATCAACATTGGAAGCAATAAGATGCCGAACCGACTCTTCGTGAGTGGAAGTTAAGGCACTAAATTTGAAAGCTTTTTCAGCCGGAGCAATAAGTTCAGAAAAAGAAGGCTTTTTAGGCAAAGCAAAATTGTTATTACATTTCAAAGCATTAATTTCATTACTATTCAAAGGAAATTTCGAAAGATTTACAACCGCATTCCTATTAACAAGAGGCAAATCAGCAGGAACAGGAACATTGGAATCGTTACACAACTTGGTAAATTTCTTATTTAAAGTAATTTTGTGACTGTCAGATGAATGAAGAGCTCTTGCCCATGACATTCTATCAATAGAATCAAAATCGAAATTAGAATTAGATACAGAAAGATGTAAGTCATAAAGTTCACGTTCTATGAACGAAAGTTTTTTCCTAGTTTCCTGGATTGAAGCTCTAAGTTTGTTTTATCCTAACGGACAGTAACTTGTTAGGTATTGATGATGCTCTTTCTATTATGAACTCCATTGATCCTAATATCCAGTTTTCTTGTGAGAAAGAACTTAGTAGCCTCGCGTTTCTTGATGTTTTGATTTCTGGGAGTGAGTCTGGTTTCACTACTTCTGTCTGTCGTAAACCTTTCGCTGTTTCTTTACCTCCTCACAGACTATCGTCTCATCCTCCCAACCAAAAATATTCGGCTTTTAATGCTCTTGTCCATCGTGCCATTAATATTTGCTCTTCTCCTGAGCTTCTCAAGATTGAACTCAACTATCTGAAAGCTGTAGCTGTTGATAGAGGATTTTCTCACTCTTTAATTGATTCTATTCATAACAAACTTTCTAAAAAAACTTCTGGTCCCAATCGTGTGGTTTCTAGAAAGAATTTGGTTGTGTTACCATTCTTTCATTCTCTCAGTTTTCGTATTGCTAAAATGCTAAAAAGGTTTCAATTTCAAGTCGTTTTTGCTCCTAGCAACAAACTTTCCTTCTCTTCTCTTAAAGATCCTGTCGATTAACTTAATACTTGGGGTATTTACCAAATTAGTTGTCGTTGCGGACTTTCTTACATTGGACAGACAAAACGTGCTCTGAAAATTCGGTTAAATGAGCATAAAGGTTATGTACGAAAGCAAGAGTTAAATAAGTCTAGTATTGCTCAACATTGTTGGAATTCCAACCACTCTTTTGATTTTAATTCTGGAAAAATTATTCAAAAATGTTCTTCCCCTTTTAGAGCTTGACTTTTGGGAAGCTTATCATATTAACAGGAATAGTTCTAATTTGGTTAATGATTCTTCCTCAACTCCTTATTTTTCACAGGTCTGGCATAAGTTCCTTTAATTTGTTGTTCTTGGTTTTCTTTCTTGGTTCGCTTTTCTTTCTTTGTCTTTCTTGGTTTTCTTGTTAATTTTCCTTTTTTGTGTCTATTTTTTCCTCTACCCCCCCCCCCCCTCCTTTACATGTGTAATTTCTTTTGCTTTTTGTTTTGGTATTTTCTGTACTTATTTTATTTCCATTTTTTTCTTTGTATTTTATTTTATTATTTTTGCAATTTTCATGTATTTTCACATTTTTATGCATGCTGTCGTCTTTTTTGCTTTGTTTTTATTAATATTCCTTTTTACTTCCTGTACTTTCAATGGTTTCGTTTGTTGCTCTCTTATTGGTACCTTCCCTGCTACTTCTACTTCCACTTCACACTGCCTTCATTCCCATCGGTTTACAGTTAATTCCTTTGCTATATAAGCTTTGTTTTTGTTGTTCTGTCTGCTTCATTTGGATGTTTTGCATCTAGAAGCTCCCTGTCGCATTGAAAAAGGGATTCCAAGCAATCCCGAAACATATGTCTGCGTTTTAATGCTCATTTGTGCTTTAAATTAACGTGAAATTTTATTCCTATTACAGATAACTGTTTATTGTCTAACTGTTATAAGCACTATTTCCATTTACAACCTGCACAGTCCCTTTTTGAGCAATTCTTGTATGAAAAGTTAGTATTCATTAGGACAAAAACAAAATGAACATCCCCAGACAGCTCACTTACATTTCTAGTTATTTATTTATTAATTTTGTATATAGTTTCATTTAACATTTTTTTTGTTATAAGACTGAGTATTTTTTTTTATTAAATGCATATTTCTAACAATATAGTTCATACCATACATGCTCAAATTAAGTATGAATAATATTGAGTTTTAGCTAAAATTTCTTTTATCTGATGGTCTCGTTTTTTTAACGTTGGAAAAAAAAAAAAGATGTTAAAACAAACACACTTCTTGGGGGAAGAAATTGAATTTTTTTTTGTAACAGAAAAGGAGTAAAAATGTTCAGAACTCATGAATCTCATACAGCTGTATGATTTAATGTTTTTCAAAAACTTTACAACACTACATTATAATGATGCAAATTAAAAATTACAATCAAAAGGACAAACTGAAAATGGACTGCTTGAGACCATCAGATCCTTAAATAGATCCTTCAAACATATTGAAACGAAAAAGCTTAACATTTTATTACCGCTTAAAAGAGGCCCCCAAAATGGAGGCCGAGATTGGCCACTAAATTATCCTCCGAAGCCAAAACATCTTTTGGAGAGATATTTCAATGTTTTATAAAATTCAAGAGAAATAGCATTGGCCCCATGTATTCAATTTAAAAATATTTTTTAAAAATATTGCAGTTTATTTCAAAACTTCACTTAGCTAAAATGGATGGTCTTAGTTACATTTTTTGGGTGACAATGTGGGAAATTTATGCAAACTGTTTATAATAACTATGGTCGAACTGTTATTCTTTTTAACAATGAGTTTTATATTTATTGCTTAATAATTTACTCGACGAAAGACATGTGGCCTTCTGCTATCTACAACACTATAACTTTGCAATTATAAATGAGGTTTGCCTTGCAAAAGAAAAGGGAACATAATCAAGAAATAATAACTTGTTTCCAAAGCTTTTTAGTGGTTATCACTAAAACGCCTCAACAGCCACTAAACAACGAGAGAGAAAAAACAAGAAAACCAGTTGAAAAACAGAGGAGATAATGGTTAGATGTTTTGTCTTTGCCTATTTATAAGTTTTTTTTTGCCCTTTCGGGGGAGGACCCTTTACCGTATCCTAATATTAAATTGAAGTTTTGTTTTATATAAACACTCCTTTTATCAGTTTGCATTTCATTTGAGGCAAGTTAATAACTCATCAACAAGTGTTGTCATAAAACATAATTTGAAATCGGGGCATGAGAGTTTATTAAAGGAAATAGAGTGAAACTGTGAGTCGACCACTTGCAGTGCAGCACATAAGTGGTCAATTTAGACAGGTGGTCAGCTTAGAGAGGGTGGAGATTTTTTTTTTGTCAGTTCTTACACTATGCATATATTTATTTGTAACTCATTAAAATATAGTTTCATGTACTTACGCTACTTTAAAATAGTGATCAGCTATTGTTTTTCACAATTATCTAAAATAACTCTAAAACTAAAGCACCTAGCTAAAATGAAGATAAATATCTTATTAATTTGTAAGTTACTTATTGGATGGGTAAAGATAAAATTCTTAAAAATACACATATTTCAAGACGGCAATATCAAAAGAGGTTCAGGCACACTTTATGACGATGTTCCATCCATCCAGACAAATACTGGTCTAATATTACGGCATAAAAAATATCCTGGAGAAGTTATTTTAGTTTTTTATATTTTTATCTTGCAAAAATAGTGAAAAGCTGGAGTCTCCTTTAATAATTGGGAGAGATTAATAATATCTTAAAATGAGTTGAAACATTCTGCATCAGAATCACCCCTGGGACTTAGTGACTCATGGAAATGAGGGAAATGGGTTTGGTCTTTTTACCATTTTCTTTTGGTAGGTAACACACATATTTGTGTATTTAATCGAAATGATTTTTGATTCACTATGCCATGAAAACGGAGAGTGGGACCCTATTCGAAAGGAAGATGCCACTATCCCTTTGGAACAAGCGATTCCATCATTTGATTGGTAGAAATGGACTGCTGGTGTGGAACCTTAAATGACTCATTTCCCAGCAAAATGAATTGCCTGAAATAGGTGCTGCATTCTGTGGTCTGAAAGAGCCATTGTTTCTGCAGCTCTTGGTGAGGTTCCATTTAAAGTGGATAAAAAACAAACAAATACAGTAAAACCTGGATAAGAACGTAAGATGGAAGCAAACTTCTGCATTTCTTACGCATTTGACTCAGCGATGAAAACGATAAACCAATTATCTCGAAACATGATTTTTTGAGTTGTGCCACTATTGCAGCCAGGGCCTTATTTACCATTAGGCCCATGAGGCCTAGGGCCCCCACTTTGAGGGGGGGGCCCTAATTTTGGTTATTATTATTTTTTTTGTCATTTAAAATTTTTTAGAAAAATATTTAAAAATAGCATCTTTCAAAACCAAATTGTTAATGTTCTCTTGCTTCACAGAAAATGTGTATTCTTAAATTATTTTAAAACCACAAGGAATCTTCACTTTGTGGGCCCCCAAATGCTGGTCTGACCGTTTGAAATTTGAAAAACAAAATCGATTTTGCAGTTTGGGGGCCCCCAGACTTTATTCAAGCATTTTGTTATTTAAAAACAAAATCATGTTGCAGGTTGGGAGGTCCCAAATGTGAGTCTGATACTTTGGCACTTGAAAAACAAATTAGTTTTTGTGCTTTGGGGCCCCCCAAATTTTGGTGTGACTGGCAAGTTTTACAAAACCCATACAGAATGTTATGTTTCAAAAACTTTTGTTGCATGAGGGGCCCCCCCAAACATGAGTTCTGCCCATAGTGATTCAAAATGTAAATCGGGCCCCGATTGCAGCCCATGTACGCCATTCAGGTTTAATTTCTTCGATGATATTTTAGCGAAATAAAACAGCCAAATACTATCTTAAAGTATCGTTGATACAGGAAGCTGAACGTAAAAGTATTTTAATTAGAAAGAAAGGAATGCATAGCGTAAGAATGTAAGAAACGAGAAAAAAATAACTCCACCCTCTCCAAGCTGACCACTAAAGTGCCGCAGGGCAAGTGGTCGCCTTAAACAGGTTTCACTTTAACCAAATAAATAATCAGTAAACGAAGCAGAGCCTAAGGGGACACAGAGATCTGAAAAAAAGCAAAGAGGGGGGGGGGGACCCACCTTATACCTCTTCCTCTTCTCGATCTCGTCGTGGAGATTGCTCTCGCACATGGCTATCTCCGTTTCCACGGTCTTGAGCAGGGCCAGCAAGTCCTGGAGAGAACAAACAATTCAGCAAATAAACAACCACCGAACATAATCACTCTCACGGCATTGGATGGAAAAATCAGACTGACACTTCAGGGTCCCCACTGTCCCAGCAGATTAAAAAAGAGGGCTTTTTTCAGGCCAATTTGTAACTATATATAGGGTCACTTTGCATACTCATACATAGTAATACATTTTAACAAATAAAGATTATGCATATACTTAGATAAAAGTTATACACATATCATTCATAATCTCCCTTTCAGACGCATTTAGTGACCACAGAAAGTATTACAAATGATTTCCTTTGTCAGGTTGCTGGCCCCCACTTTGAACTAAATCATGTTGATTAAATTTTCTCTATTATTATTAATTATAAGCATTAGAAAAATATTTTTATTTTAAATGTTTAAATTTCACTTATGTTATGCAAAAAATAAAAACGACTTTTGTGAACATGTTTTACCAAATATACAATGCATTGATAAACATAAAACTTCAAAACAATCCGAGGGTAACGTGCCCTCTCAAAAAACAGAGTATGACAAAAAAGATTTGGGAAAAATGAGAATGATGGGTAAGATGAGTTTAATTTGGAATCATGTGGGTCGATTTTTCCCCTATCCATCTTGGCACGACTCACATTTAAGATTCGAACACAGTATGGTATAATATGGCGTCATTTTATTCGCGTGTTTCAAGCGAATGCTAAAAAATTTTGATTATTTTTCAGGGCTATTATCTACTAAATATGGCCTATATCCTCCAGAGACCCGAGCAAATTAAAATACATATTCTCTCAACTATTACTTTTTCTGAACAATTGGGCATTAAAAGGGATGTTTTTCAAAAAATGAATAAACTCGAATTTTTAAATTTTTCTGGGGGGTCACATCCATTTGAATGCCATAACGACAGTAGAACGATGCGATACCGACACAAAAATAGATAAACAAAACATTTTATTCATTACTTATAACATAAGAAAAGAGATCAAACGTATAAGAACCCTAGAACAATATTGAAAAAGAAAAAAATAATGTGAAAATCAAAACAACTTTGAGAGCACCGAATTCCAACCTGACTCGCGTTCTTCGCCATATTGTAAACAAATAAACAACCGTTTCGGAATTCTCAAAGTTAAAAAGTGATTTCCTATTCCTCCTTTATAGTTCCAGGCCAGGTCTTGCTTGCTAAAGTAAAATCTGTCACAACAGGGGGGAAAAGCAAAAATCCATTTTATTGGACGCCAGGTCTCAGGAGGTTATGTATGGATAGATTACAAAGTATCTTCTCAGTCTGGCTCTGCAATCTGACGCATGTTAAAAATGTCACTTCTCAAAACGTGCCAAAAAAAAGGAAGTGCAACATGCAGTCCACGAGACAAAAGAAGTTTCACTTACTGATATCATTGTACGAATAAATAATCATTCATTTTTAGTTATTGTTAATCATTCAGGCCTTTAAAAAATGCTCATAATATAATGACCTCATTATTAAACATTGTTATTATCTTACCGAGATGAACATTGGGAATAACAAAAATTTAATAAGGAAGTGAGAACTCAGGTTAAACATTTTTTCAAAGAAATTTTAATTATTTTTTTAATTTCTAAATAACATTAAGAACAAATAACTATTTCCAACCCCCCTTTTTAACTGCAGTTTTGATTTTAAAACACAAAAACTAAACTGACCTACAGACAATTCTAGGCCCTTTATAGGTGTCCCCTTTCCCTTCCCCTTTTTTCCATGGCGCCACAGAAATTATATATCTTGAGACCCAGGTACTTCTTGCAGAACCAGTAAATAGTTAAAAACTTGCAGTATCATATGCAGGGCCTTATTTACCAATAGGCCCGTGAGGCCCGGGCCTAGGGCCCCCCACTTTGAGGGGGCCCCCTAATTTTGGTTATTATTTTTTTTTGGTAATTTAAAATTTTTAGAAAAATATTTAAAAATAGCATTTTTCAAAAACAAACTGTTAGTGTTCTGTTGCTTCACAGAAAATTTATTATTAAATTATTTTAAAACCACAAAGAATTTTCACTTTGGGGGCCCCCAAATCTTAGTCCGACACTTTGAAATTTGAAAAAACAAAATCGATTTTGCACTTTGGGGGCCCCCATATTTTATTCAAACATTTTGTAATTTTAAAACAAAATCATTTTGCACATTGGGGGCTCGGCTCCCAAATGTGAGTCTGAGCCTTTGACATTTGAAAAACAAATTAGTTTTTGTGCTTTGGGGGCCCCCAAATTTTGGTGTGACTGGCAAGTTTTACAAACACATACTGAATGTTATGTTTAAAAAAAACTTTGTTGCGTGAGAGGCCCCCAAACATGAGTTGTGCCTATAGTGATTCAAAATGTAAATCCGGCCTGATCACATGACAGAGAGCTCAAAATATGATTTGCATCCATTATTATAATCTATAGGGTTAAACAAATTTATTTCCATTACCTAAAAATTATTTTCCTTTATGACTCCATTTTTTATTTCCGATTCTTTGGTGTGGCGACACCCATATTTGTTTATGTCGAGAGAACCTTCTCAACGTTTATGTCTCGCTATCTTTTCTTGAACCTTTTGAATTTTAAAGCGTTTTTTTACAATTTCAAAGTGGTTAATATCCACTTTTTTGGAGCGGCAACTCCTTCGTTTGTTGATATCGAACGGCTCAGGCTCCAGTGTCTGAATCTGAACCGATCTGAACTTTATTAGTTTAGTCACTATTACAAAACCATGTTTTTGCAAAATGCAGTTTATGGCACCTTAAAATTTACACTCTTTCTTTTATGATATATATGCAAAATTAAAAAGTATAACAAATGGATGTAAGGGATTAAAAAACGATCCTGAGAAAAACGTGTTCAAAGTTTGGATCTTATGGGACCTTTGATGTCAATTTTCTTCTAGATCATGTCGGGGCAGAGCACCTATTAGAGCCATCACCGACATCTCTTGCCACATTATAAAATAGTAATTTTTCTATCATTTGCACTATAGTCTGCGTAATTAGAAAAGGCGCATCGAGGTCGCGCTTCCTGCTTTGTCACCATGGCAACTAGAAAAAGATAACAGGGCCAGACTTTTTTTTTTTACACTGCAGTTGAGGCATGACTACACCTCCGATTCAAAATATTAGAATAATTGAGAAAAAGTAATAACAAAGAATTTATTTTCCATTTATTTACTTTTGATACTCAGTAAATGCAATTGAAAGTCTCATACATTAAATCTGGGATGTTTAGATAAGATTTCAACACTTACAAAATATAAAATACAATAAATGAGGTATACAATAGCTTTCTGAAACACATCAAAATATTGGAATAAGATTTAGATGGGTTCAAAATATTAGAATACTTTATCTGACGCAATCTAGTTTTGCCATCGATAAATAAATCCGATTTGAATCCGTCTATTATTATTATGACTAAAACAACAAACTTAGTGATGTTCGCCCCAAACTAAGTGGGGGAAAAGTTTGTAGCATGGAAGCCATGGCGACCAGAAGGAGAAAAGGTAGAGTTGTGTGACCTTGACACGCCGACTTTAATTACATAGACTATAGCTATCTCCAAATGTACAATTTTGTCACTTACACCACTTTGCTTCTGTTAAAAATGACACTTTTCAAAATTTGCCAAAAAAACAGGAAGTGCAACACGTAGTCCATGAAACAAAAGAAGTATCTGTGCTACGTGGCACGAGACGTGGAACCCGGCGCCACTCGGCACGAGAGTGGAACCCGGCGCCACTCGGCACGAGAGCGTGGAACCCGGCGCCACTCGGCACGAGAGCGTGGAACCCGGCGCCAGTCGGCCCGAGAGCGTGGTACCTCACCTTGGGAGCGAATCGATGCGGCTCCACCAGCTTTAGATGCTTGCCCTTGGCGTCCTCCGTGCAGGGTCCCTCCTCGGGGGGCCGGGGCGGCTCCCCCACCACCCGTATCACAACGAGCCGGTCGATATCCCGCACATCCTCGAAGAGGGCGGGCCCCCTCCCGGGCGAGTTGAATGCGCTGCCCACCTCCGAGGAGGTGTCCGTGCTGGAGGGGGATGCCGTCTGGACGGAGAGGGGTGCCATCAGCCCCACGGAGGTGTCCACCGAGAGGGGGGCCCGCCGCTCGTCCTCCGAGGACTCCGAGTCCTCGTAGGGGGGATCCACGATCCCGCCGCTGTCCAGGCCCTCCATCAGGGGGCTCTTGGCGTAGTTGTGGCTGTCCAGGGCGGCCGGCACCTTCACCTTGCACTCCAGGCTGCAAGACGGGGAAGAAATCAGACGAGGACGCATGATAGGGAAATGTCTGTCTGTGTTTCAGTCCGTGTGGGGGTCACTCGAACAAGAAAACCCACAGAGTCGAACAAAATCGGGTGCTTTGATGGAGACAAAGGTTATCATTTCAAAATTTATCAAAATTTACACCAGATATTATGCAAGGACACAGAAGAATGCTGATTAAATACTTGTGAAACAACCAATAGTATCCCATTCAAAACAAAATAAACTTCAAATCGTGAAAAATATAAAAAAAATTCCTGATAGTGAAAAATAAAACTTCGAGATTATTGAGTAAACAAGGTATAAAACATGAATATTGTAAACCATAGTCACGGAGCTTCAGGGAAGACATCGAGCTCTATCTTCGGGGACTATAATCTACAATTGAAAGTCGATTTATTACTCACATGGGTCCTCTGGTTAAAATCCTTATGACAATACTTTTTATTATCATTGCTTTTGGTGACATAGTTCAGTGGCCTAGAATGTTTTTTTAATGGTGTGTGCAGGGTTGATTCTGATCCGAAAATTCTGTCATTAGCGAAGAAAAAAGTTGTTGATCTAGGAATACTGATTAGTCACGACTTCGACGAAGTTCAGTGTAGCATCGTAAGGAACAAAGCTAACAGGATGCTCGGGTTTATCAATAAGGCTATTTCGAACAGCTCTAAGGAAGTTGTATTGCCACTGTACAGATGTTTGGTAGGAGCTCATTTGGAATATGCTGTTCAGTTTTGGTCTCTGTACCTAAAAAGGATATTACCTTATTGGAAAGGGTTCAAAGGAGGGCTACTAGGCTGGTAAGTGGTCTTTGAGACTTAGATTATGAGGGCAAGCTTAAAAGGCTCAATAGGTATAGTCTTTAGCAAAGAAGTGTTAGAGGGGACATGACTCAGTTGTTTAAATTCATTAAAACGGGAAATTTTCAAATTTCAGGCTCATCTTGGAATTAGGAAAAATGACTACTTCAGTACGGTTGTAGGCGGTCGGAATAGTTTACCGGAAGTGGCTGTTAATTGCAGTGGGGTAAAAGCTTTTAAGAAAGCTCTTGATGTTCACTGGGGGCTGCTAAATGGACTTTGACCAGCCTAGCTGCGCCCTGAGCCTCTTGCTGGTCGTCACTTTTGTATTTGCATTTTTCCAAAAATTTCATGTTCCGATTTTTTCTTCTCAGAATCAACCATGGGTAAGTGTTCAAAGGGAATGAGCACATCACTTCTCTACTCCAGAGTAAACAATTATAAAAAAAACACTGGTAATCTAATCCAATAAAGGTTTACAAAAGGTCTTTTTAAGCAGAATACTGATTTTAGGTACAACTACATTTTCTGATTTGGTAATGGACATGTTTCTGTTACAAATTCTGCAACATGGATACAAAGTGCACTTCTATTCTTTATAAGGAAACAACAAATAATTAATGAAGGATTGACAGACAATCAATGGATTATTCGAACTCGAAAGTAAAACAAACACAGTTGTACAAATGTTCAATGACCTCAAAAACCAACCAGGACCACTTCTCACCAGGGTCCACGCACGTGCCAAATTTCGCCCGGTTCTGTGCGTTATATTTTGAGTTAGAGCACTCATGAAAAAAAGACAACAGACAGACACACAGACTGACACTTCCCCCCAAAAAAAAAAAATCAAAATAGATTCAGCACAATTAAAACATCTAAATTCGACAAAAATGGAACATTTCCATGAATCTAATACTTCCTTCCACATATTTTGAACAAAGAAAGAAAGTAAAAATCATTGATGCATCCGGCCCCAAACCGAGAGACCGTGTGCAACACCCACCTGTACGGCTGTGTCGTGTCGTCCTCCGCCGACACCGGTGCGAGGGGTTTGGCGTGCATGGCGGCCACCACCGCCGCGTGGTCGTCCGACGTCAGCTCCGGGTGCGTCAGTTTCACCAGCTGCGGGGACAGAGAGACCATGATCAATCTATACGCATAACGAAAGAAAGAGTTTGTGTGCGGGTACGTTCGTGGCACACGTCACGAGGAAACGGCGAGGCAAAGATGAAATTGGGTTGCTGAATTTAACACACCTACAGAATCAGAGCAGGGCTTTGGGGAAAAGTAAGTATTGGTTAAAATAATGCAGGCCCATTATTTATTGGCATCAGGAAGAGTGATTGTACCCCCCCCCCCCCCCCGTGGTGCTTTTGAAGCAAAAATAAGTGAATGCATGTATATGTGTGTGTGCATTTTGTTGTTGTTTTTTTCACATAACCTGGTTACCCATAGGAAACTTTTAAATGATAGGCCTGCGTTGACATATTGATTTCTCAGTCAGGATTTTGAGAACCTTCACTTTTATTTTATTCATTTATTTATTGATTACTTTGTTATCATTATTAGTAGTAGCGGTATAATTATTTTTGATATTTTAAAACAGTAAATTAAATTTTCAAATTAATTTATCAAATTTAAACAAATATGTTGAATATGAATACAATTTTACATTAAAAATATGCACTGCCAAAAAAAATTTCTGAGGGGGGGTTCATTTATACAAGTCCTTAAACATCATACTCGCATTGCCAATATGGCTTAAAACCAGGGGCTCTGGGGAGGAGGAGGGGGTTAGCCTCCAAACCACTTAACTGCATCCAACAACTATAGCAAATTGTAAAAAACACTTTATTTTTGTAAAAGTACTTAAAATCTGAATAGATTCTTAGTGCATTTTACTCTGAATACCATCGTTTATTACTTAAAATATATATATTATCCAAGCTAGGAAATTTCCTGTGACACAAGGATACGTAAGGAGTTTTGTGTGTGTGTATTAATAATGTCAAAAACTTGTGCAAAGTATAAAATCTTAAAACAAAACAAATTAAATTTCGACTTAACTTTAAAACCCTTCCCCCCTGTTAAGAAAATGATTGGAACAAATGTTTCATTGGGTTTTTTAAATGACCAATCACGATATGATAGCAAGTGTTGCTTGAGTCAGCATTTATAAATCTTCACAAGATTTTTAATGCAGAATTCCTGCATCATTTGGTTTATAAAACTACATAAGGAAGTATTCCCGCAGCTTTGGAACTCAATTTCAATGAGAATACATTTATGTAAATGTCTGTTATTGGAAAATTGTTCTCAAAAGAAAAATTATGTAAACACTGTCGTTAAATTTCCAAATTGTGTTGATCTAACTTGCTCCTAAAAAAATGTTTTTATTGAAACAAATTCTGTCATGTTCAATTATGTTAACTTCCATGTGTCATCTTTTTCTCCTCATAGTGTGTGCTTCCTAAAATAAATGCATTTAATACTCATTTTTGATTCAATATGTGCCCAAATGAGTTAAAATGATTATTTTAAAGTTCTATTTAAAATAAATAAATGAAAATACAAGGAGTTAGAACACAAGCCCCACAACTCTGTGGGCCGGTCTTCCTCTATCCATCAAACCCTCTAGTATATCACTTTTTTCAACTGAAGCATTTTGATATTGTCTTCTATGCATACGAGTATGTTAATTCAAATCACTACTTTTTATACAGGTAAGTATTTTTTTACCGTTATTATTTCACTATGAGGAAAAATAACCAGAGATTTCCAAAACTGAGCTTGATTAAAACTATTATTTTTTTCGGTTTTTAAAAAATTCATCTTCAATCAAATATGCTTCGTCTAAAACAGCCAAACAGCCATCAACTGATAAAACACACACACTTATTAATCAATGCAGACGAGGCAAATGCCTCCATCATGTTGATTAAGAAATGATGTTGTTGTTGCCTCTAATGCCACTCTGAGCGACCAGGAATGAAGGCAGTAATGGAGCGCCTTCCGTAGAAATGAGCACCACAACAGTGGAAGTACAGCTCGGCTCATTATGTATTCGGATGACACCATACGACACTTTCCTTTTTTGACCCGAGAGTAAAGAGAAAGGAAATGCTCCACCCTCTGGTACCCTCGGGACTTCGAGTAAGGCCCCAAATGTACATGGTGGGTCTTAAGCCACTAGGCTACCACGGCCTTAGCAATGATGGTTTTTTACTGAATGGTTTCCCATTACTTTGCATCCTTGCGTACACATTGCACTCGAGATCATTCATACAAGTTACCGGATTTCATCATCATCATCATCAAAATAAAATTTGAAAAAGCGTTTCATCATGCGGGATGAAAAGGGCGGCGTGCGAACCGCACCTGCCGCAGTTCCTCCGGTATGCAAGATCATTCGTACGAGAACCAGGATTTCTTTCATCATCCTCATGAATGATGAATAAAAAGAAAAAGTTTCATCACACAATTGCACGCATGATCATTCATACGAGAACCAGGATTTCTTTCATCATCCTCATGAATGATGAATAAAAAGAAAAAGTTTCATCACGCAATTGCACGCATGATGATTCATACGAGAACCAGGATTTCTTTCATCATCCTCATGAATGATGAACCAGAAGAAAAAGTGTTTCACCACGCAATTGCATGCAAGATCATTCATACGAGAACCAGGATTTCTTCCAGCATGGTCATGAATGATGAATAAAAAGAAAAAGTTTCCTCATGCAATTGCACGCAAGATCATTCATACGAGAACCAGGATTTCTTCCATCATCCTCATGAATGATGAATAAGAAGAAAAAGGGTATCATCACGCAATTGCACGCAAGATCATTCATACGAGAACCAGGATTTCTTTCATCATGGTCATGAATGATGAATAAGAAGAAAAAGTGATTCATCAAGCAATTGCACGCAAGATCATTCATACGAGAACCAGGATTTCTTTCATCATCCTCATGAATGATGAATAAGAAGAAAAAGTGATTCATCAAGCAATTGCACGCAAGATCATTCATACGAGAACCAGGATTTCTTTCATCATCCTCATGAATGATGAATAAGAAGAAAAAGTGATTCATCAAGCAATTGCACGCAAGATCATTCATACGAGAACCAGGATTTCTTTCATCATGGTCATGAAAGATGAATAAGAAGAAAAAGGGTCTCATCACGCAATTGCACGCAAGATCATTCATACGAGAACCAGGATTTCTTTCATCATGGTCATGAAAGATGAATAAGAAGAAAAAGGGTCTCATCATGCAATTGCACGCAAGATCATTTATACGAGAACCAGGATTTCTTTCATCATTGTCATGAATGATGCATAAGAAAAAGTCAGAGGTAATTGTGACACAAAGTAAAAAACCCTGAAAATTTTTTATGAAAAAAATCGGTATCACGTTTTATGCACCATAAATTATACAACAGCTTTTATACACATATAGTTACGACATGTTTAAAATAAATTTTGAAATTAAAATTTATATTTAACTTACCTACTTCTAACTAATAAGAAAAATGTAGTTATTTTTTGAAAAGAAATTGCAATTTATAGTAAAACATAATGAATATGAATTTCCCATCACTATATATTTTTTGCCAAATCTTTGCACAGGGGCCCTAATCCTAACTGGGGCCCGGGGCAAAAACTAATTTCGGGGCCCCCTCTGCTTTACTACTTCAGTAATGAAGAACCGAACTTTATGGAAGTATTTAAAATTTTCACCTCATCACAGGTAATATAACAAGAAAATTGACTAGATGCTAAAATAGCTATGAAGTCCCTCCCCCTCCAATGATCTAACGAAATATCGTTCTGTCCATTTTATTAATTTTCTGACAATTCTGTCTACCATTAAAGGATATAGCGCATCTGAAGAGTAAATATTTGACAAAAGATTAGGAGACGTTATTTTCGTTATCGTATCACATTTTGAGATATGCAAAATTACAGGCTTTTGATTAGCCAAATTTGTTCATCGTAATTGCGAAAATTTATCTGGATTCCACCCTAGAAAGCCATGGATTTACGTAAAATAGAATTTTTTTGTTCATACGATAAATGAATGGAGAAGCCAACATAAAACTGACGGATTTTACACTGTAGTGATTTTTTTTTTTTTTTAACATTCATTAATCCATTTAAAAGTTCATTAAGAGGGAAACACAATATAAACTTTAGATTCGATTTGGGGCCCCTCAGATGTGGGGGCCCTGGGCATCTTCCCCGTATGCACCTGCCTTAATTAGGCCCTGTCTTTGCAGTGAAATACTTTTTCATTTAGAGTTATTATTTTTTCATTTATTTGTCAAATATCTGCAACTTTTAAAATAAAAGTTGAGAAAATACTAAGTCCAGCGGCGATTTCAGGAAAAGGACGTAAAAATGCGTTAATATACAAAAAGAAATGAAGTTTGAAAAATGAGTTCAACTTTTTGTGATATTTATCGGAAAAATTACTAAATCCAAAAAAAAACTCCAAATTTTTTTTAATCATTCTTTTAAAAATAAACGCTGGAAAAAAATTACCACTTTTGGCGATGTTTACAACGGGAATGTAAACATAGGGAATGTTTTTCGCTTTTCGGTGTATTTTTTGTTCCCATCCGCTAAATTTTGCAATTTCGAAGATTAAAAACTAAGATTTTTAAAACACGGAAAGAGGATATGGAAAAACCCGGATTTCCGGGGTACACCCGGAATACAATCACCCCTGAAAAGTGTTTCATCACGCAATTGCACGCAAGATCATTCATACGAGAACCAGGATTTCTTTCACCATCCTCATGAATGATGAATAAGAAGAAAAAGTGTTTCATCATGCAGATGAAACGGGCCCCACCTGCTGCAGGGCCTCCAGCACGATCTGGCGGTTGGTCTTGAGGGTGCGCAGCTTGTGCTCGTAGGCGGTGCGGCGGTCCGGCACCACCGCCATCAGGCTGAACCGCACCTCGCCGCCCCGCTCCTGGGGCCCCAGCCGCTCGCCCATCACCCGCCGGAACTTGTCCGTCCAGTCGTCCTCCCCGCACGGACCTGCGACAGACAAACAGTTACACTCTCATCGGGATCATCGTTCACAGACCTACGGAATTGAAACGGAAAAGTGGCCGAACTTGCTACTAATGGGTTAAATAATGTACCCCTGTATTGCACTATACTCTGTGTAACTCGGATAGGCGCATCGAGATCTCGTTTCCTGCTTCGTCACCATGGCAACTGCGAGAAAAATAACAGCACCAACCTTTTTTTTTTGCACTGCCGTTAAGGCAATGGCATGACTACACCTCCGTTTCAAAATATTAGAATAATTTGTAAAAAATGATAAGAAAGAATTTATTTTCCATTTATTTATTTTTGATACTCAGTAAATGCAATTCAATGTCTCTTACATTAAATCTGGAATGTTTAGATACGATTTCAACATTCACAAAATATAAAATACGATAAATGAGGTATACAATAGCTTTCTGAAACACATCAAAATATTAGAATAAGACAGAGTGGTTCAAAATATTAGAATTCTTTATCTGACGCAATCTATTTTTGTCGTCGAGAAATAAATCCGACTTCAATCCGTCTATTATTATTAAAACTAAAACAACAAACGGACTTACCATGTTCCACAAACCAAGTGGGCAAAAAGTTTCTAGCATGGAAACCATGGCGACCAGGAGGGGAAAACGTGTGACCTTGACACGCAGATTTTAATGACACCGACTATAGTACATTAGTTTATATTTTCAGTGAAGTTTCATTTTATGAGCACTTATCAAAAACAGCATAAAATGTGTTAAAGAAATATTTTATTAATATTAATATATAAGTAAACTTAATAAAATCTTTACAGATGATTTCAATCTGGTTACCTAGAAAATCAAACACCGTGGTCAGTCTAATTTTATATCGCCTTCATTTCAAGAAAATGACCACAGAGCCACTTCTTGTTCTGACATGAAATGACTAACCATCTACTCCAGGAAGAGGCTGATTCTTAAAATGATCAAGTGACTATTTCTTTTGTTTATTGTCATTACAGAATACATTATGTTAAAAATGCAAAATAAAAATGTTGCTAGTATTTTTTTCATGCAAGTGCCTACATTTTATCATCCATTTATTATTCTTCAACCCAGGATTGAAAAAAGAATTTGTGTTAAAGCATCATGTAAAACATGATCACACAAAACAATTTAAGTTTTCCTCCTATTTAAAATATATAATAGGAATGATGAGTCATAAACGGAACTGAAAGCAGTTCGTTTGGTAGGGGTGGATGGGGTAAAATGGCTCATGGGGTAAAATGGGTCACTTGATAAAAAAACCCAAAATAATAGAACTTGAAATTTTTAAACCAATATTTTTTGTGTTATATTTCAATGTGTTGGCAACATTTTTCATTCTAAAAAAAAATTAGGTTCTTAAATATGGCAACACAAAAAATATTTTTGTAATTTTTGGATGATAGTGGGCTAAAGATATGGTTTACCAACTTATGAAAATCTCTATATTTTTTCAAATAACACCCCACATTTAAAGGATTTCCTCACTAAGAAGCTTTAGAGAACAATTCCAGCTGAGCATATAAAAAAAATATTAAATATTGAATTTTTTAACTCCAGTTTTTCTTGGATGGGGTAAAATGGGTCAGCGTTAGGCTTAGCTAGTTCTATTTGATTATTATTTTACAATTTACTCTGTTGCACCTCACTGCAGAAAGTTCCTGAATTTAAACAGTGCATGTTGTTTATTTTATTGGAAATTAAACTAAAAAAATCTTTTTTCATGTTTTCCTTAAAAAAAGATCATGTTGATGTGGTAGAGAGAAGTGATGTTGTTGAAGTGTTATGTGAACCAATATGTAACAATCTAGAACAATATTATTTCAACATTTCAATGAAATCATAGTTCAAAATCTTGCTAAATATGTTACTTTCATTTTTTTTTTTTTAAATTTCAAAGTAATAAATAACAGTTTTCAGCGTTATTTTCCACTCTGATCCATTTTACCCCACGATGGAGAAATCTGGTCACAATTTTATAAGCTCAGTTAAACTATTTTGTAATTAAAAAATAAATATTAAAATGACATAAAATTGACCTAAAGGAGTTCAATGTTAAGATGCAATTGAAACGAAATGGGAAATGTTTCTGGTTTTGCTGCTACGAAACTTTAAATAGGAAGATAGCTAAAATGTGACGAATTTTACCCCACCTGACCCTACTTTCTTTTCACAACACGACGCACTCTTACACAAGAAAGCTTTAATGTAATAGAGATATTAGCCATTTTTTAAACTTTTTTCACATACAATAGATTTTTCCAAATTCAGATAAAAATATTATCAAATATTTATTAATTACAACTCATTAATATTTATATTTATACATTACTAATACTGCATTACATATAAATCGATTCAATTAGACCCCTTGAGCTTTGGGACAATTTAAGACACTGTCAGGCAGTCCAAAATGAGTTTCAAACGTCCAAAACCAGAACACTGACATAAATAGCACTACCAAATAGCAATGAGTTTTGCATGAAAACAACAAAAAAAAAGAGATAAACCGAGTTTAATTTTGTACCTACATTTTTGAATACTACATTAAAATATTATATATAACAAAATTCACAGCACGTAAAATTATGAAAAATTTAATTTTGTTATTTTGAAGAAGAAGAAAGAGGCATTGTAACAGCAGTCCAGTTTGAAAGTTCGTCCCTACGATCACAATTCATGAAATTTTGATGAAAAACTTCAAAATAAAATTTTAATGAAAATAAAAAGAACTTTTATTTGTTTACCTTTTAACAAAGCACGGAAATATCGAAAATTTTAAAAGTTTACTTCCCATCGCAGATGCAAAAGCGCATTTTTTTATATGTGAGCAACAAATGTATGAAAAACAGCAAATAGGACTATTTTGAGAAAAATAATTTTAGAACTGGATTTTAATAAGGGGACGTTGATTAACATTAATGATTACAGATAAGATCGTTTGATTTTCGGAATGAATCAAAAACAAAGATAATATTACGATTTTCGGAAACATTCGCAAATTTCCTTGTTTTTCCTGGAACACTAGAATTCCCTGATTTCCTGGTTCTGTCTCCACCCTGAACAAGAAATTCAGAAAGAATTGTTCATTTTCCATCTTTCTCGTGTTAATGTTATTTTTTTCTAAATCACATTGCTCCGGAATACCCGGCAGGGTAACTATAGTCTGTGTAATTAGAATTGGCACGTCAACGTCACACAACTCTACCTTTTCCCCTTCCGGTCGCCATGGTTTCCGTGCTAGAAACATTTTCCCCATTTGGTTTGGGGAACATGATAAGTCAGTTTGTTGTTTTAGTTATAATAACAATAGACAGATTAAGATCGGATTTATTTCTCGATGGCGGAAATAGATTGCATCAGATAGAATATTCTAATATTTTGAACCCATCTAAGTCTTATTCTAACATTTTGATGTGTTTAAGAATGCAACCTAGTTTATTGTATTTTATACTTTGTAAATGTTAAAATCGATCTAAACATTCCAGATTTAATTTATGAGGCATTGAATTGCATTTACTAATTATCAAAAATAAATGAATGGAAAATAAATTCATTCTTATCACTTTTTCTCAAATATTCTAATATTTTGAATCAGAGGTGTAGTCATGCCATTGCCTTCACTGCAGTGCAAAAAGTCTGGCTCTGTTATCTTTCTCGCCGTTGCCATGGGGACAAAGCAGGGAAGGCGACCTTGATGCGCCTATTCTAATTACAGAGTACAGTGACATCTCTGGCCACAATACAGAATGCTGCTTTCCGTATCGTTCAATTTTGTCACTCACACCCCTTTGCTTCCGGGCGTCTGGCACACGAATGGTCAAAATGTGAAACAGGTGATTACCGTGGTCTATGGGGTAGGGCTTGAGTCCGTCCAGCTCGAAGAGTCTCCCCCCGATGGGGACATAGCTCACGAAATGGAACGCTTCAACAGTTCTTCCGGTAGAGATGCCCCCGTGGCACTTCTCCGGCAGGTGTCTGGGCTCCGGCCTGGAATACATCCCGATTAGTGTCTTTCAACTTTGTTTTAATGTTCACAACTGAATCCATCAAGCATTTTACATACAATGGGCCATTCAAAAATATAGTACCTTATTCCTTGATTTAAATCAGCTTGATTTAAATCATGATTTAAATCACGATTTAAAACAAGTGATTTTTTTTAAAATCATTGATTTAAATGAAGTGATTAAAAAAAAACATTAATTTAAATAAAGTGATTTAAAAAAATCATTGATTTAAATAAAGTGATTTTTAAAAAATCACCGATTTAAATAAAGTGATTTTAAAAAAAAACATTGATTTAAATCAAGTGATTTTTTAAAAAAATCATTGATTTTAATCAAGTGATTTTAAAAAAATATTGATTTTAATCAAGTGATTTTTTTTTTAAAAATCATTGACTTTACAATGTTAGAAAGCGTTGTAAAACTGAAATATGTTGCAATGACAACCACTGTTTCAAGCAAAACGTCCTAGGTCCACCTATCTGTGTGCATAACATATTCCATAAGTTTAGAACTAATTAATATTTTTCCAATTTTACAATATTACTCTTATTTTTCAATCATCTAAACGGCAAAGCATCATTCAGTCAATCATTCAAATTAGAATTCATAATAATCATGAACCATCCTGTATTTTTTACCATAAAAATAGTACTTTAGATCAATAATAAATGCCACTCAATAAATAATTCAGAATGATAGTGCTCAAAACAACAGTTGTTAGCATTTAGAATGTGTATCCTTAAAGTTTCATCCACGTCCCCTAATAGCTTAAGGTTTTTTTCCTTCTGAAATATATTTTTATCATAGAATTTTTCATTAAAGATATTTGATTAAAACAAAACGTTTCAGCTTTTAGTAATGATGTGAGTATATAATTTTGGAAAGTGGGCAAAAATACTTCAGGCTTCTTCATTTATAAAATAGAAAAATGATTAAAGAACACTCAATGCAAAAATGAAGTACGCACAGTTGTTACTTTCTTTCAGCTTTCACTAGCAAAATAATTCAGATTAGATGTGTTCATTTTCTCTGTACTTGTGAGTGTACTATTATTCCTGGTAGGGTTAAGTTTCATTCGAGTCATGCATTTGTATTAAAATTTGTTTATTATTATTATTATTAAAAAATATTTATTGCTATGAAAATAGCTTAAAGTATGTTTTTGCATATTGATTAACAGGCCATATTGTTTCTATGAATGTAACATAATAAATAACCAAAACATTTTAAGCAAGATTTATTGGCGAGAATATCTCAATCACACACAATATACTCATATGCATACATGTGTACAGATTCAGCAAAAAATATCATGTGATTAAATGAAAATTCTGTAACTTTTATGTGGGAAATCAATCTTTCTCAATGAACATTGTTTTAAGTGTTTCTAAAATAATAAATACTTTGCTTATCTCAAGGTAGAATGAAAAAAAGCACAGAAAAAAACATCTTCAGATTATTATAAATTGAAAAAAATTTGGAACATTTTTTTTTTTAATTTTTGGACCATGGTCTCTAAAAATTTCAGATCAGGATCACCCATGTTCTTGGATGGATGGACACCAGTTGCTTCCATAGATATCTGACACTGAATGATGTTTACAAACACATCATGTTAATTCACACAAAAAAGGTCATGTTCACTCACCGTTCATGGACCACCCCCGAAGCAGAGCCCTTTAAAACCCCCCAATATATTTCCATAATTGTCTCCATATCTAAAGCAGGATATTACCTTATTGGAAAGACTCCAAAGGGTACTAGGGTTACTAGGTCGGTAGGTGTTCTCTCAGACTTAGATTCTGAGGTCAGAATTTAACAGGCTCAATATGTATATATAAGGAGCAAGCAGTCAAACCATGTTTTCTCAAAAAAAAAATTAAAGTTACTGGTTTTTCTTTGAACTCCTCATTAACTAGTACAAAAGTATGTTGTTATTTGCAACCAAAACACGCTTTAAACTTGTTTGGGTTACGAATAACAACATACTTTTGTACTAGTTAATGAGTTAACCCAAAAAAAAAAAATATTAGAAATGAAATGGGGCTTAAGTGTTCATTCCCTGGTCAATCTACCCTACCAAGGGATGTGGCAGTTTACAATCGTTGCACATGGAATCTAAAATAACGGCTGAAATGAAAGTTAATGTTAATAAGCCCTATTTTGAAGACTTATTCAATCGACAAGCTTTTTCATACTTATTTCCTGCTTCCAAGCACAATAATAGAAGATGGATGGTACCAGACTTTTATTTTATATTAGAGCCATTCCATTTCAGATCAGGCAGAAGGTGTCACATGACCCTCACCGATTTTTTTGAAAAAATTACAGTAGTTACAACTAAGGGACATATGAAATATCCCAAAAGGATTTTGTGAAAAAAAAAAAATATTTCTCTAGTTACAGGCTTTTAAAATTTGGGACCAATTTGGGCCCTGTTTTCAGAAAATCAGCAAAACACTCACTTTTAAAATGGCCACTGTTTCAAAAGTATTTAACCGATTCGAATGATTTTTTTTCTATAAATAATGAAGGGATGGTATTTTATTTAGACACTATTTTTTAAAATTTAGTTGGCTTCATTGATAAAGAAAAAAAAGTGTTTCTGAAGTGAAAAAATAGTGTTTGTTCCGACTTCATGATTTTTTTTTCTTATGAAAGAAATTTATTTTTGACAAAACAGAGGTGGCGATCTAAAGTGCTGTTATGGAAGTTTTGTATGAAATTTTATTGTAAGCCTGAGATGCATATCCTCTCAGAATTTAAATTTTGAAATTTGAAAATGTTCAAAAATTACGATTTTTGAAGTGTGATTACTCAAAAAAGCCATTTTTTAAAAATCTGAAAACCTGCTCATTTGTTGCCCTTGAAGTGCTTAATGATCTACTATAAGTTATATCGTGTATTTTTGTCCCAGATATTTTATATGCTTTTTAAAAAATGGCCTTTTGTGCGTTTCTCAAAAAAGCCAGAAATTAAAACTTGTACTTATTTAATCACTTTAATATAATATTTAATCAATATTTATTAAGAAATATACTGTATTGTTACACAATTACTACAGATAAATTGTACTTAACCTTCTTAGAACTTAAATAGTTCCTAGCACAAAGCGTAGCTACTGTGATTTAATGCATGTTATTGTGTTCAATCCAATTACTAGTTTTAAACTCGCACACTTTACATCAAATATGATACCTTTTAGGGATTTTTACTATTTAGCAGTATTGTGGGATGGCCAATAATTTTTGTATTGTATTCCTACAATAAATTTTACATTTGCAGTTGCTTGGTATTTGATATAAAGCGTGTGAGTTTGAAACTAGTAATTGGATTGAGCAGAATAACATGCATTAAATCACAGTAGCTAGGCTTTGCGCTAGGAGCTATTTAAGTTCTAAGAAGGTTAAGTACAATTTATCTGTAGTAATTGTGTAACAATACAGTATATTTCTTAATAAATATTGGTTAAATATTATATTAAAGTGATTAAATAAGAACGAGTTTGAATTTTTGGCTTTTTTGCAAAACGCACAAAAGGCCATTTTTGAAAAATCATATAAAATATCTGGGGCAAAAATACACAACATAATTGATAGCAGCTCATTAAGCACTTTAAGGGCAACAAATGAGCAGATTTTCAGATTTAAAAAAAATGGCTTTTTTGAGTAATCACACTTCAAAAATCGTAATTTTTGAACATTTTCAAATTTCAAAATTTAAATTCTGAGAGGCTATGCATCTCAGGCTTACAATAAAATTTTATACAAAACTCCCATAACAGCACTTTAGATCGCCACCTCTGTTTTGTCAAAAATAAATTTCTTTCATAAGAAAAAAAAAATCATGAAGTCGGAACAGACACTATTTTTTCACTTCAGAAACACTTTTTTTTCTTTATCAATGAAGCCAACTAAATTTTAAAAAATAGTGTCTAAATAAAATACCATCCCTTCATTATTTATAGAAAAAAAATCATTCGATTCGGTTAAATACTTTTGAAACAGTGGCCATTTTAAAAGTGAGTGTTTTGCTGATTTTCTGAGACAGCCAACTTTGTCCCAAATTTTAAACGTCTGTAACTAGAGAAATATTTTTTTTTTTTTTTTTGGAAAATCCTTTTGGGATATTTTATATGTCCCTTAGTTGTAACTACTGTAATTTTTTCAAAAAAATCTGTGAGGGTCATGTGACAAGTTTCAGACCTGCCTGCCTGATTTGAAATGGAATGACTCGCTATTCACAATGGGAAAAGCAAACTGCCTTCATTCCTGGTCGCTTTTATACCTATGTGGCATTAGAAACAACAACAGAGAGGAATTTTCATCTATGAAATAAGCATTTTGAACATTTACACAAAAAACCTGCCATGTCAAATATTGGACATCATTTTTGAGGCATGTTTTTATTTACTATCATATATTTCCGAATATACGCCAATCCGTGAATAAGCCGAGCGTGCACTATTCCTTCAAAAATATACTGAAAATTTAAAACTCATATATAAGCCGAGATAAAAATGAGAAGAAAAAAAAATTACAGTACAAAGAGAATCGCCAAAGGGGGCGAACATTTCGTCAAGCAGGTAACACAGGTCAAGTCTTTTCCGATCAAGGCGTCGTGAAAGTGAGAAGCTAGGCGCCAACAGATTGATCTCTGGTAACCCTGTCTGAGGCAAGCAAGCATTTTCCCCTATTCATTCATTGTGCTTTTTGCCCCCGCGTTTGCTAGTGTGTTTTACATTTTTTATACACAGCTAGTCGTGAGCGAATTATTATAGTCAGGAGCAAATTTCACTATTTTGTTTCAGTGATGATTTAACAAAATCCAGCTGCAAAGTATACGCATATTCTTTTAAATAAAACTCTACTTATTTTCAGCAAATTTTTTCCTCCATGTAGGAGACATAAATTACATAATTGGTTCTATGTTAGTCGATATTTTGCGATATATAGACCGACTTTTTTTAAAGATAATTGGATCCGTATATAAGCCGACACCCCCGATTTAGCTTTCAAAAAATTTCCGAAAATTCTCGGCTTGTAGATGGCAATATATGGTAATTTAAGTTTCTTATCACAGACTAAAATTTTCCCACTCTTTTTAAAGTAGGCATGAAGCTGTGCACACACACAACATTAATTTATATCAGGGTTGCTACTCAACCAGCAGAATGAAATTAACTGTCTTTTCCAGGTTTTCCAGACTTATTTTTAAAAAATTCCAGTCTTAAATCAACAGCATCACACCATTACAAAAACATACATTTGCCCCCAAAATATTCTCTTTAAAACAATATCAGGAATGGCTAACCTTAAAATAATTTTTGAAAAACTTTGAAGCAGTATTCAGGCAAGTGATATAAGGGAACACACCTTTCCATAAAGAAAAACTAGGTACTTTACAAAATGTAT
Source organism: Octonoba sinensis (assembly GCA_038502835.1). Classification (NCBI taxonomy): domain Eukaryota; kingdom Metazoa; phylum Arthropoda; class Arachnida; order Araneae; family Uloboridae; genus Octonoba; species Octonoba sinensis. The sequence continues at coordinate 2,846,214 of CM076604.1, forward strand.
TTTTTTAAAGGTCTAATAACTTAGTTTCTTGATGAGAAAATTGATTGTTAACAAAATTTTTGAGAGAGAGAGAAAAAAAATATTATTAATTATCTAGATTAAAAATTTGAATAACAATAATAAAATGTTAATTACTTTTAACTATTTAAAATTTAAACTTAAGAGTTGAAAAAAAATTCTGATCAAGTCGATGGTTGAATCAGGTTCAACAAATCTCCACAGGTCCCTCTGAATGTTGTATTTTGAGCGTAGCAAAAGAGTTGATGTCATTATTTATATTGGACTTTCCGTGTCAGTGATTAAAACATTGTCTAAAATTCCCTGACTTTTCCAGATTTTTGATAAAATATTAAAATTCCCTGACATTTCCCTGACTTTTTCACTCGATTTTAAAATCCCCTGACTTTTCCCGGTTTTCTCTGTTTTCCAGGTAGCGTAGCAACCCTGTTATATATTCCAACATTTAGCACCTGAAATGAAACAGAAATTGTGTGCTTTGTAAAGACTGCCCCACATGGAATGAACCACTAGCATATTTGAATCTTAAAGAAAAAGAATAAAAACGAAAATCATACATAAAATAAAGCTTTCGTCCAAACAACTTGTGATTCGCACATCATGTTCCACTCATAAAATATCAAAAATCTTGATTATATAGTAAATAATGTACCATTGTTTCAGTAAACAATGGATTAAAAGTTGTGTTTAGATTATCTGTTAAGAGTCACTAGGAGTTTCACTCACTTTGCATGACTGTTGTGGGCTCTGGCCAATTCTGGAGTGTTGCCAATAGCGTAACCCTTATTCTGCAAGGAAAGTAACATTTACCCAAAGGATGATAGGCAATTTTAATTTTTAAAAAATCAACTCTAGAATGACTGTCATTGAACCTTGAGATTAGGCACAAGAAATAAAGATGGTTATCCACTGAACAAAATCCAAAGTTTGGAATGGAGTTTTGGGTTTTCCGCCTTTTTTAATCATTCCCGACAATGTTTCAAAAATTGAAAACATCTAAAAATTAGTTATTTCCCATCGATATCAAAAGTGATTACACAAAATAAGAGCATTAAAAAATTTATCTTCTGTAGAAAATTGCAAAAAAAAAAAAAAAAATGCCTACTCATTTTCAATTTTTAAAAGTAAGATTTAAGAAAACATAAATGATTTATTATTCAACCTAGACCTAAGCTTATGAAATACCAAGCAGCTGAAAATGATCGGTCTTCATACCTATTAAGTGACCAAGATAAGAATTTGAAGTTTTTTGTTGAAAATTCAGAGAAACGTGGTCGAAATGAAAGAAATTTTACTCTTGTGAGGGATGGAAATATAGGAAAACAAATAGAGTACATTCTTATGCTAACAAAAAATAAATAAATAAATAATCACCTGAATAAAAAATAAGGACTTTTTTATGGCCTTAAAAATGAAAACGAATTGTAAGGACTTTCTAGGACCATCTGAACACCTGAGACTTTTTTAATTAAATCTTGTAAAGGGTGCAAAAGGAAGCATCCCTCCAAGTCCCCAAGATGTACTCGATGCCATCTTTGATTCATGAACCAAAAATAGTGTTTTAATGTGTAAAAATTGCCATTCTCTAATACTGTCATTTAATTTTTTTTCCCCATTTATATTATTTGATTATTTGAAACTAGTAAGCCCGGGCGGTCATACGAAATGACCGCTGTTCTAGGTATTATAAATTGTGATTAAAACGATGTGTGCAAAGGTGTCTGCTCATTCAAACTGAATGACCCAGGTCAGGCTGCGAGGAAGCCCCTTTGCTTACTGCCCCACACTACTATATATTTATTTACTTTATAATCAACTTGTTTGTGAAAAATATAGATTTATCGTCGAAAGAACTTATTGAACATTTTATTATGCTCTTCAAAACAAAACTTTTAATGAAACTGGGAAAAAGAGTGCTGCCACTCTAATAAAAAAAAATACATAAAACGCAGACAATAAATAAATAAATTAAAAAGAAAGTAAAGGGATCAAATTAAATTTGGCGTACATTAGTTTTTAACGGAAATTGGAAATACAGCGAAGCCTCGCTCGGTATGCTAGAGCAACGTTTTGATTATTATTAGTATATTTGTTACAACAATGGCAACTGCGTTGATTTGTTTGTTCACATGGCAACTGTCGTTATAGGGTTGGAAACAACGGCAACAATGCAAAAATAAAATAAAAGGGGTCAAGAAGATCATTGAAAATTTTTTAAAAATTAATTAAGAAAAACTAATTGAGTCACAACTTTCATTTTTGCAGCTATGAGTTTCTCGTGGTGGTAAATATTAACCGTGCCAAATGGGGTTCCGATCGGTAAACCGGCCTGGGATTCTATAGCGGACACACAGATAGAATAAGCCGCTTATATATAAGATATAAGATAAGAAACAATGTAACTGATACAATTGTTTAATTGGAAGCAAAGTTGCTAAAGAAATAAATTTCCACTGGAGAAAATTCTTAATTTAGAGTTTAAAATATATATATATATAGTGGGTTATATTTCGCTATTAGGGATTTGCAGTCTGCGGACAGAACAGATAGGGATAATTATGGAGTTTCAGAGCAGTATTTTCATTTACTCCTGCCTAAATATCAAACTTATTTAATGTTCTAAAATTTTTATGGCTCTAAGAAGTTTAATTAATATTTCTTGCAGCTTTATCTAATCAGAAAAGAAGTTTTTGAGACTAGAATCAACAAAATGTTATTCAAGGAGTTTAATAAACAAAAGGAACTATTCATCCATATTATTGGATCTACATCAGCAGGAGGGTAAAAATGTCACAAATTGCTGTAATTGATTATCATTATTTTGCTGTATTTTATGTTTTCAAAAAAAAAAAAAAAAACTTAACCTATTTGTGCATCTTTTTTTCTAATTACAAAATTGAGGTGCATTGAGGGGGGAGAAAGAAAAAGGAGGAGGCATTTTGAAGACTGTCATGATACTGACTTGGCCCCTAGTTATAGTGTCTAGAATGGATAGTGTGGCAACCGCTCATGAACTAGCATATTCCAGTGGTTGCCAATCTCACCCATTTTGTGGTGGCGCTGATACACGTTTCCCTCCTACCATGTGCAGCATTGTTTTGATTATGCGATATTAATGTTACGGATATTTAAAGCACAAAAATGCCTAAGAAGAGGAGCAATCATTGTTTCGTTCCTTGATGCAACACGAAGTACGATAAATGTGGGTTATCATTATTTAGTGTTCCGAAAAATGAACAAATTTTTCAACAGTGGGAAAGGTTGATTCCCAGAGCGGACAAAAAGTTGGATAAATTTAGCGCTGTGTGTGAAAAGCATTTCATAGAGGATTATATCATTAAAGAGTTTTCCCACTCTATAAATAGGGAAATTGTGAAAATTGCACATGCTCATCCTGTGCTTACGGAGGATGCAATACCCACAATATTTCCTAATTTACCTAAGTATTTGAGCAAGCAAGTTCCTAAAAAGCGAAAGCCTAGGAAACATGCAGAAACATTTGCGGAACCCATATCTGAGCCTGACTGCAGCAATAAGCTTTCTATGAATGAACTGTGTAGTGTGGACTTGCCTTCACCAAATTGGGCCAAACAAATTCCATTGAATAATCTTAGTGCAATGGTGTTTCACTGTAGCAACGTTGACAAAGATGGCAAACTATCTGCTGAAAAACTCATTTTTGTCTCAGAAAAAGACTTGTTTTAAGGCTGAAATATTCCTCAGGGGAATGAAAATTGAAAATAATAAACCCATTCAAGACAGACAAGCCTTATTGCAAATATTAAGTGAAACAGATCAAATGCAAGTTTGCCATGGAGCAGGCACAGCAGAAGAATTTAAGAATATGAACCTAAGCAAGCATGCAGCATAAGAAAATGTAATATTCAGCCAACAATGCAATAGACTGAGTACTTCCCACATATGTATGCATTGCAAGTATCTTCGCCACAGATTGCTTCACAATTTGGCTCGACGAAAACGTTTAAGTTTTAAAATAAAATCTTCAAAAAATAAGATTGTGAGTACTCGAAAAATATCCAGGCTGGAAAGAAGATTGTCTTCTGCCAAAAATGTGGTCAAGAAGATGCAACTTGAAAATGAAAAATTCTGTGACATAAATGAAGAGATAAAGAAACTACCAGTAAAGCAGCAAATAATGGTCAAACATTGCTTTCAAGCCTCAAGACGAAAATCAACGCGTGGATTCAACTACAGCAATGAATGGATTTTATAGTGTTTATTTATGCATATGAAGAATCCAAAACTGTACGAACATATACGGCGGAATAATATTATGGTTCTACCATCTCGGCGAACAATCAGAAAATATTTAGCTAACTACAACAGTGGTTTTGGCTTCAATCCTAAAACATTCCATTTGATTAGGGAGAAGACAAAAACTATGGACAATTTTTTGCTACATGGAGGACTAATTGTTGATGAAATAAAACTGTGTGAAAACTTGCAAGTGAAGTCAAACGGCCAGATCGAAGGATTTGTCAATTTAGGACATTATACTTCAGATGAAATGAAAAAACAACAATGTAATCATGGTTTGTTATTCCTTTTCTCTCCTGTAAGTGGAAATTGGAAACAAATTATTGGCGTATTTGCCACTAACAAAAATATTAATGGACTTCTTCTTTCAAAGCTCCTGGTTGAAGCTATTGTTCTGACCGAAAATGCTGGTTTATTTGTAGATTTTGTCACTTGTGATGGAGCTTCATGGAACCGCAACATGTGGAAAACATTTGGCGTTTCAGGAGAAATGTCCAATGTTACATGCAAAATTGTACATCCTGTTGATGTTTCTAGGTATTTGCATTTTATTTCTGACTTTCCACTTCTGGTTAAATGTATAAGAAACTCTTTTGTTGATAAAGGCTTTTGCTTACCAGAAGGTGAGGCAAGAATTGAACACATTGAGGCAGCATGGAAAGAAATTCGGGAAAATGCAACTTTGAAAGCTATGCCGAGAATTACAAAAGTGCATCTTCATCCAAATGATTTTGAAAAAATGCGTGTAAATTATGCATTTCATTTGTTCAGTGATGAAGTTTTAAAAGGACTTTATGTTTATAAAGAGAAATGCGAAGTGCAATATTGTTACTGTCAAGCAACAGTTTTTTCATAAGCCTTATGAAGGATTTAATCAAGGACAGCAAGAACTCCGAAAGAAAGTCTGCTTTTAGAATCCACTAAACACCAAATTATAACTGATTTTTTGGAGTATTTGGATCAGTGGGAATCTTTTTGTGGTCCTAAAAAGATAGGATTTTTGAGCTCTAGTACAGCTACTGGTCTTAGAGTCACATTAAACTCAACTGTTTCCTTGCTGAAATATCTCGGAGAAAGCATCAATCAGACTTATTTGATGACATCACGATTAAGTCAAGATGCTATAGAAAATATTTTTGGAATAATTCGTCAGTCATCTGGCTGCAATGACCATCCTACTCCAACACAGTTCCTTATTACAGTCAATTGCCTCAGCTTTTATAATTTGGCCAAGCCTCCTAAAACAGGAAACAGTGAAGTCGAAGTAATAAATTCACATATTAGTGAAAGCTCCTGTGATGCAGAAAAAATTGACAACTTGCTGAATGCTGGAATGTTACAGGATGCCTTTGATTGCTTTTCTTCTTCCAGTGCATCAAATATTCATCCTGTCTGCTCAAGTACCGACCCAAACCATCAACTTCTTGTATATCTTTCCGGATATCTTACACGAAAATTTTTTGTCGAAACAAATTGCAAGGACTGCAAAGAATATTGTGTGATGTCTCTGGAAGAAAAAGAGAACTTCAAAGGAACAATGATATCCCATTTTGATAGAGGTGGGTTATTTTATCCATCATCCAACCTTTTAACATTTGTTTCACAGTTAGAGAAAATAATAGTGGAATATTTTAAGTCCAGTTCATTGCATTTCAGATGTCATAAATAGCCTTATTGAAAAAAAAAAAAAATTTAGTTGGTTGTATCATTCATAAAAACGAACGGAGTTTTCGAATTGTAAAATTCTTTTTGCTTACTAGATTACATTTTTTTGTTAAGGGCCTAAATAAATCAACACAAGCATGCAGGAAAAAGGTTAGGCAAACTAAATTAAGGCGTCTCAATTAGCTTAAATTTTTGTTTTTTGTTTTTACATGTTTTGTATTAATTTGCTTGTGGTGAATGCATTTTTCAATGTGTTACTTTTGTGTTTATTTTGAAAAGTAATTAATCTTACACACGTATTTGAATTTAGATATTATGTACTCTAAATTTGTAATTAACCATGGTTAACTTAATGCTTGAATATTTTTATTGTTCGGAAACAGTCTTTAATGTGTACTAGGTACTTTGTGTATGTTCTTCAATTATGTTTTTTTTTCTTTCATAAATACATTCTTTATTTAAAGTGCCTAATGTTGAGAAAGAGATTTGCTTGAAAACAATATTTAATTTTGTACTGCAAGTGTTGCTTATTGTTAACTTATTGCTGGCATACATTTAATTGAGAAAATTTTTAAAGAAATCTTTTTGGTAGATATATTCTCACCATTTTATAGTAAATATACTTTTTGTTTTATTAATTTTTTATCTCGGTAAATATGATTTTTCAAACGTATTATAACCTTTGCCTGAAAACAATATTTACTTTTTGAACAGGAAATGTTTATTGTTTTACCTCTTTTCTCACATTGCTGGCATAAATTTTATTTTGAGAAATAAAAAATACATCTTTTTGTACATATATTCTCACCATATTATAGTAAAGATACTTTTTTTTTTATTTGTTTTTTTATCTCAGTAAATATATAATTTTTCAAATGTATTTCAACCTATATCCCTTGCATGGTGACTATTTTGTTTGCTTGAAAACAGATTATTTTTGTACAGGAAGTATCGTTTCTTGTTTTAACTCTTTTCTTACATATTGCTGGCATAAATTTTATTTAGAAAATTAAAAATGTCTTTTTGTACATATATTCTCACCATATTATAGTAAAAATACTTTTTTTTTTTTTTGTTTTATTTTTTTTTTTTATCTCAGTAAATATATGATTTTTCAAATGTATTGTGAATATTTAGTTCGCCTGAAAACAGTATTTATTTTTGCACAGGAAGTGTCATTTCTTGTTTTAACTCTTTTCTTACACATTGCTTGCAGGAATTTTATTCAGAAAATTAAAATGTCTTTTTGTACATATATTCTCACCATATTATAGTAAAGATACTCTTTTTTTTTTTTTTTTTATCTCAGTAAATATATGATTTTTCAAATGTATTTCAACCTATATCCCTTGCATGGTGACTATTTTGTTTGCTTGAAAACAGTTTATTTTTGTACAGGAAGTGTTGTTTCTTGTTTTAACTCTTTTCTTACATATTGCTGGCATAAATTTTATTTAGAAAATTAAAAATGTCTTTTTGTACATATATTCTCACCATATTATAGTAAAGATACTCGTTTTTTGTTTTGTTTTTTATCTCGGTAAATATATGATTTTTCAAATGTATTTCAACCTATATCCCTTGCATGGTGACTATTGTTTACTTGAAAATAGTTTATTTTTGTACAGGAAGTGTCGTTTCTTGTTTTAACTCTTTTCTTACATATTGCTGGCATGAATTTAATTTTGAAAAGTAAAAAAATATATCTGTTTGAACGTATATTCTCACCATATTATAGTAAAGATAGTTTTTTTGTTTTTTATATTTTTTATCAGTAAATACCTGATTTTTAAAAAGCCTATATCTCTTGGTTGTGAATATCTTGTTAGTGTGAAAATAATATTTACTTTTGTACAGGAAGTGTCTTGTTGTTTTAACTCTTTTCTTACATATTGCTGGCATACATTTTATTTAGAAATTTTTTAATAAAAAACTTCTTTTTGTACATATATTCTCACCATATTGCACTAAAGGTACTTTTTTTTTTGTTTTATTTTTTATCTCGGTAAATATGATTTTTCATATGTATTGTAAATATTTTGTTTGCCTGAAAACAATAAATATTTTTGTACAGGAAGTGTCGTTTTGTTTTACTCCTTTCATACATATTGCTGGCATACATTTTATTTTAAAAAATTAAAAAATCTTTTGTTTTGCATATATTCTCACCATATTGTTCTAAACTGAATAGTTTGTTGCTAATTTTTGAAGGGCAAAAGACGTTTGTAACGTAATGGAAAGTTTAATTTTGTAGCATTAAAGATATTTTTTTATTGCAAGTATATTCTAAAAAGATTTTAAATTTTATTTTGAAAAGTACGAAAGTTAACTTCTCACATTTAGAAGGGGTGAATACTTTGCAAGGAATGTATATTCATTTTCATTAATTTACGGCTTTAAATAGAGGGAAAGTGTTCGCAGCGCCACCTAGTGAAATGGGTGAATTCGAAAGCCACATCCGACAAGCTGCTTTCCACACTATTCATACTAGACACTATACCCTAGTTTACTGAAAGTGACACCAAATAAATAAAGAAGAATTTCTTAATTTTTTTTTTTTTTTTTTGCACTCCTGAAAAAAATTTTAAAAAATAAAAATATTTTAAAGCAGCTTTAAGTATTTTTATTTATTTTTAAACTTATCCTTATAATAAAGAGATAAAAAAGGCTCTTCTCTTCTCATGATTTTGTTATGTATCAAAAAACATTGATGCTAATAAAGGTTTTACTTAGGTCGTACTTAAAAGATTAAATTTAATCTGTTTAAGGAGCATTTTGAGTTTCTGAGTAAAGATTTAGTGAAAAATATTATTGAATTTCATTGCAAAATTTTGCTGTTTTCCGTTCTTTCCCCCATAGTAATATTTCATTACTATTGTATATTCATTATGCTTTGTTGTAAAATTTACTCTTATTTCATTCACATTAAGCACACACTAGAATTCCGCACTGCGCACCAAATCGTTTAGTATGGCATTCCATTCTTTAAACATTTGGGAGAAAGAACATTTTGAAGACAAATAGAAAAAAGTAAACGGGTTCTTTTGTGTTCACGTATTCACGCCTTATCATCTTGTAAACCATGTAACAAACCTCTTCTTAGATGAGTTAAAATCTCAAATTTAGGAGAAAAGGTACATTTTTAGACTGTGGCTCTATTTTTCGTCATCAGGCGGCACGATAAGGTTTAAAATGAGGGATGAATCATGGAAGGTGATAAAAGAATAAGGAAGATCCCGTGGACCAACAGAGAAACCGGCTAGAGAAATAATATACAGTATGGGACCTCAAATACGAAACCCTCGGGGCCGCAATTTTTTCGGATTTCGGAATTTTACGGATTATGGGTCCTCATTCAAAAAATTTTGTAATATAAGTTTTTGTAAGCATGTTGCTCCTGTATAGCACTTTTTATTATCGCATATACTCGCCTATAAGTCGCGAAATTTAGCACAAAAAACGAAGTTGGAGTCTGCTTACAATTCGAGGCAAAACATCAAAAAACCTAGACTTTTCCCGACATTATTTTAACTTCTTTGATTGAGCAATAAAAGAAAAGATTTCCGTCAAATTCTGTGATAGGACTATATATTCTCTAACCACTTACTAAACACTTTTAATTGCAGTTAAAAATTGGTCTGATGGGAAAATGCGAAACGCAGAATTTCGATTTCGCGAACGTTCTGTATCGTCCAAAAATTAGAGCTCATTTCACAAAAATAAATATAATGAAACTACGAGAAAAATTAAAAAAGTAATGATATTAACTCAGGATTACAGCAACAATTAATAAAAACTCTAATCGCAAAAACGAACCCTTTTCAGAAAATGGCGAAATAACTTTTTTGAAAACTGCACATTTCCAATCTTCAACATCTTCATGACATTTTATTTTCCTTCTTTTTCCAAATAAAAAAAGTGCAAAAGATTTCCCGATGTTTCTTCAAAAACCAAAAGCTGTTTTTTTTCCAGCTACCGATTTTTTTTAAAAAAGATCCCGATTTTGGGTCTTCCGGATTCCGAATTTGGCGTCCCGTACTGTATATAGATTTGATCATTATTCTTGTTGTACTCATAAATGCCTTTGTAACACATAGTGCTTTGATCCTGAATTGAAATTATGTATGTTGATGTAATGCAGCATGATGCATGACAAAAGGGGGTATAGTAAACCGTCACTTTACTATACCCCCCCCCCCCCAAAGTGGTAAGGGGGGCTAAAAATATTGAAAAAAAAAGTGTAACATCATTTGTGAACAGCCCAATGGTGAAGACTTGAAGGCCGCAAATATCACTTTGAAATTCGGATGAGGGAAAAGGTGGGGTTGGTTCAAAGCGATGTCAGCAGAGAGACAACTCACCTCCGGGTTCATGTTTGCGGTGTGTTCCTTGAGCCTGGCCAGAGTGGGCCCCAGGAAGATCTGTGGGCAGTTGAGAAGGACACTCAACAGGGCATGGGTCGCACAAGAGTTGGGCACCATCTGAAAAGAATCATCTTTTATCAACACCTCGAGTACGCAACCACTTGCCGTCGAGGCTACTGCATGACAGAAATGAAAAGAAAAATACAGTAAAACCTCTCAATAAGGGACTGAAAATTTTGTCCCTTAAATAGAGTTGTCCCTTCCTCGGAGGTTCACAAATTAATGGAGGTACCACTGTATTGGAAATCGACTAACTAGCCTGTTAAGATTAGAATTGTTTTGTTTTGATACAGTTTATTAACCAAGTTTAACTTTTTAATAATAAACATGTGTTACCACTTAAGCTTAAATACTGAAAATGTCTCATGCATACAAAATATAAGTCGAAATTATTGAAACTTAAAATTTTTTCATTGAAAAACTAAAATTCCAGCATACATGTCGTATGGGCAAAGTTTTGTAACTTACGGAAATTTATCTCAAGTCATCTATTAGATGGGTTTGTTTTAAAGTACGTAATTTGAACAATACAGTATAAATTGCGTTTAGTGTACTTCTTCCAATTCTTGCATCAATAACTTGTTGGTAGCCGGGTCAATGCTGAGCCCAAATGTCTGTAGTACAAAAGAGAGAAAAGCCTTTACAAGTAGGTTTTGTCGAGTACTTTAAAATACACTTGTTTCTTTGTCCATGTTTCTAGGACGCATACCAACTTTCAGAAGTTAATTTTTAGGAAAAAAAGAACTTCAGCTTCTAGTAAATTTTCTTATCTATATAACTTGAATTTTGGAAATGTTTTCTAAGAATATCCCTTAAATAGAGTGTCCCTTATTCAGTGGTAAATACATTGCAGTCCCTATTCAAAGGGACTGGGATCAGAAAAAGTGTCCCTTAATTAGACGTGTCCCTTAAAGGAAATATCACTGTAATTCTAATAGTATGAAAAGCTTGACGCCACTATGTGAAGAAAGAAAAACTGAACTTCTTTGAAAAACAACATTAAAAAATCAAGTCAATTCCTACTTAGCTCAACAAAGAAAAATTATATTTTAGTTACTTTTTACTAATACTATGAACATTTTTTCTTCTCTAATTTATGAAGCTGGTGGAGGCCTACAATTTCTCATTCTATATCCATCTCTTGTAATCATGGCCTTATTTACCATTAGGCCCGAGCTTAGGGCCACCTAATTTTGGTTATTATTATTAATTTTTTTGGCAATTTAAAATTTTTTAAGAAAATATTTTAAAATAGCATCTTTCAAAAACAAACTGTTGATGTTCTGTTGCTTCACAGAAAATTTGTGTTATTAAATAATTTTAAAACCAAGAGTAATTTTCACTTTGGGAATCCCCAAATTTTGGTCTGACCACTTGACAGTTGAAAAATAAAATCATTTTGCACGTTGGGGGCTCCCAAGTGTGGTGACTCTTTGTCATTTGAAAAACAAATTAGTTTTTGCGCTTTGGGGGCCCCTAAATTTTGGTGTGACTCGCAAGTTTTACAAACACATACTGAATGTTATGTTTTAAAAAAATGTTGTTATGTGAGGGGCCCCCAAACATGATTTGTGCCTACAGTGATTCAAAATGCAAATTGGGCCCTGCTTGTAATGGCTCGTTATTGCACGAAACCTTTCCGGTGAGTTTCGAGCAGTCCAGTTCTTAAATTAATATCCCATCTGATGATTTCACTTGACCCAAGGCGACATATGCTGCCAAGAGTTTTCGTCCCAGATATATTACTGCATAATTTATAGTGCTACCTTGCATCCTAAGTACTGTTGTTGCCCCTGATAGTACTAATGGTAGCATTCTTCATTCAGAAATGAATGACGGTTAAAACGAATGAATGAATGAATATTTGAAGAAACTGTATTAACAACAAGTGTCATCCACTACAAGTTGAAGAAAACTGTATTTGAGCTTGAGTGGATGAAAAAAAAGTATTTTATCAATGATTGGAAACTTGAGCAAGATATAGGAAGAGTGGGAACTAATAGTAGGAATTGAATAAATCAATAATTAGCGATTTTAAAAATATTTACAAGACTACTGGAACTTTCTACGAGACGTACTAATCCAGTTGACAAAAATATCAGAATAAAAAAATAAAAGTGATTAGGTACTTAATCATAATAAATAGCATAACTACGAGCCCCATTAGAAAGAAAAAAAAAGTAGCATAACTCCCAACCAGCTAGAGAAAAAAAAGGGATCACAGCATGTAGACGAAATAACAGAAACATTCGAAAATACTTAAAAATTAAAATTCTTAAGGAAAAAAAAATAGTTTAACAACAATAGTGGTACACTTAAAATGAATGAAATTAATGAAATGCAATTACTAATTTATTTTTTTATTAATTGCCATTTAAAGCCGATCCAGCTACTTTCAGAAATCTTCATGTACCTAGTGGTAACAAGGTTCCATCATCTGTCATATTGAATCTAATTTCCCGACTCCGACGTTCCACTTCAAAATCTGTTTTATTTATTTTTCTTTTATTTATTTATTTTTTAGAAACATGAAAACAGAGCTCATTTCGCCAAACAGCAGGGAAATGAAGTAGAAATCAGAAATTATTTTCAAGGACCAAATTTCAATTTTTTTTCTCCTATGTTTTTGGTGAAATTTTGTCACTTCAACAAAGTTTTATTTGGAAGGGGCAAAAGATAATGTGGTAGTTAACAATAGAAATATTGTGATCAAAAATTGTATATTGGAAAATGACTTAAGTATAGGAAAAACTGATTAAGGAACAACACTGCTATTAAATAGTAGTTAATAGTAGCCTGCTATTAAATAGTATTAAAAGAGTGGTTATTTTTATCTGCGGTCAATCCAGCATTTTGACCAGTCCGTTTTTTTTATGAATTTTAAAATATATTTTCGTTAAAGATCAAATACTTTTGTGAAAAATAAAATAATTTTTTGAAAATTCAAAATTTAAACTTACAGCAATCGAAAATTTATAATTATTTAATACATTATTTTGGGAAAAGTACAATTTGGTAGCTTGGAATTTTGCGAAAAATAAGTTTTGATTAATTGAAATTATGTGAAGGGTCCATTTTGATTGATTGGAAGTTTACGAAGAATGGGACGAAAATGGACATGAATTTCCTCTGGCTGTTTCTGCTATCTTTTCTTACATCAAAAACTAAAACAAGAATGCTAAAAGCCAATTATGACTGGATATCCATCCAAACATTTTTCTTTCTGGGGCTGTAGCTAATTCATTCAAACAAAAAGTGAGTTATTTTGGTACATTTGAGACGAAGGGGAAAAGTTAGATGCCTGTAGAAGCTCTTCTGTACATATAAGAAACAGACAACAGCGGTGATCTTTTTTTTTAACAAAGGAAATGACATGCCAAATACGGAACATAACACATAACAGGGTTGCCACATTGAATGCAACTACCTTTCTGGTGTGAGTTGCTGTGTGTGAATGATCAAAGTGAGGATGGATTATGGTACAGTCAACTCTCTGAAATCCGCACTGCTGGGGACCAAGAGTTCTGTGGATTTCGGGTCAGTGATCTGTGCATGCATTTTGCAAGGTTATAATGTTCCATTCACCTTTTTACTGATTATTTTTATAAAATGTTTTGATAAACCGCTATTTATAAAGGCAAGAATATATAAAAGAGATTGATAGAAAAGAAAGAAAATTTTAAAAAATTAGATACAATATATATATATGTAAACTTTAAATGAAGTTTTTTTATTCAACTACTTTGTAAAGGGGCAGATTGGTGGTCGACACTCGCCAACTGGCTACCAAAAAGTTATAAATGGGGACCAAAAATTTCATTGCCAATTGCCAAGTTGGCGACCAAAATTGTCTGCATTAACTAGATCAAGAAGGAAGAACATTTGCACCAGAAAATCCATGCAAATACAAAATTAATACTAAGAAATAGCTGAATATTTTTACTGAATACGATTTAAATTGTGTACTAATGAAAAAATAGTAAAAAATATTGCAAACAGAAAACAGATGCAAAAAGATTGATGTCCAATTACAGCAAAACGTTAATATTGTGATATTGTGCATGACACGTGGTTATGAAAAAAACATAAAAATAAGCTAAATATACACCTTTTTCAACATATAAAAGACAGATGTGATTTATTGTGAACATTCTAATTTAAAACTGCTTTCAGTTATGAAGATTTAAGAAATTTCTCGTTTTTTAACTGGTTTTTAGACTAAGTTTCACCGCGAATTTGAGAGTTGACTGTACACATAAAAACATAAAACAAAGGAAAACTTATTCAAGAAGAGGATTTTTAAAAAACGTTTGTCATTACAAAACAAATACTGTTGTAAAGCGTCTGATGTTGTTTTATGAAGGGTTTTTTCATTAGCACCTATGCCGAATGAACCCGAGCTGGATTTTTTTTTGGACTTTCATAATTCATTTTACACGACTTTTCATCGATCTTCATGTAGATCCCAACTAAAAAAGGGTCTAAAGCAAAGCCAGGCCCTTGAGCCTCACTCCTATAATTTGTACAGAATCTTTATTTTAAATCGGTAAAAAAAAAAATTGTGGAGACTGATGGCCTGTTGACTCTTTTGCAGTATCACAATATGAGAGGTAGATGTTATTACCAATTTATACTGTTGTAACTGGGTGGTCGCCAGTTACAAGATCAATAAATACATAAGCATGAATTAAGTGAGATTAAAGACTATTATATTATATCGAACATAACCTATTATATGATATATCCTATTATAATTTTTTTCCTATTATAGTGCTTTTAGCAGAGCTAAATTGAGACAGAAGCACTTCTTATCACTACAGCTAAAGAGACATTTTATTAACTAATACAATTTAAATATTACAATAGAAAGAATGAGACAGCAATACTGATGCTATTGCGAAATGAGTTAACATAAATAAAATTCATTAACTTTGAAAAAAGCTTGCATCACATGACATAAAGGGGCAGTCTTACATTGAAATAGGCGAGAAAAATCTTCGTGGGAGGAAAAGGGGGGGGGGGGGGAGTTGCTAGATGAAAAGATGCAAATAAACCTGTCTCCATTAGGGAGGCAAAAACAGTTGAAGATCTGCCTGAGGCAGGAGTTTAAATTCAGTGAGCAGTGTTCCCAAAACGTGTTGAATATACTGACCTGCTGGGCAAAAAAAATGGAATTGATGGTTTCTTCGTCTTCCACGAAGGTCTCTTCGGAAGCGACTTTTCTGCGAGATCGACGCTCCTCCATCCATTTGAACAGGAAGATGAATCCGAACACCGGTCTGTGACGACAAATGAAGAAAATATAAATGCAAAAACTTATCATAACAACAAGGAGTTTTGAATTGAACATTTACTACATGGATTTGGTTTTACGCCCCCTTACAAGAATTTAATCTAATTCAAAACCTATATGCATGTTACATTCCTTTGAATAATGATTAGTTTACTAAATCAATATACAGTAAAACCTGTAAAGTTGACCACCTGTCTAAATTCACCACTAAAGTGCAGCTCCGCAAGTGGTGAACTTACACAGGTTTCACTGTATATATATATTTTTTTTTAAATGCAATTTTTAATTTTGTTGTCAAGTTTCCATTTTGAAATCAGGTTTTCCTTGAGGATAGGAGATAATCATTCTATATTTTGGGACATTCACATTCAAACAATGGAACACATCATTCATCGGAGCAGTGCTTTCCAAACTGGGTGTCGCGTATCAGCATCAAGGGTGTCGCGAGATTGCAAAACGAATGAAGAGCTTATGAAACAATATCAAATAATATTTAAAATATCAAACATGCTTTTCTTGGTTCAGTGTAATCATAGATCACATAGTGACCCCATGATCGATATGTGGATTTCTACAATTTGTCCACATAACTTCCAGTTATGGCGCTATATGTCTCTGTACTGTGCTGCTGTACATTGGCGCTCTCTATAAGCTTCTTGTTTTAGTCCTTCGAGCGGCGACTTTGGGCATTGTACATTTCCTTCAGTCTGCTTCTTTCTTTCATTCGTGACACACGCGATTACTTTACTTTCTTCAAAGTGACATATTCATGCCATAAATTTTACGGAACTCATCCGCTATGGATAAATTTATTGTCAGAAAGACACCTTTGATAGTTTATGAAGCATCAGATGCAGAGCAACAGTCAAGTGGTGAGTCTAAAACTTCAGTTGTTACTGAACAACAATTAAATAGTGTGTCTCAAACCTCTGTTTATTCCTCGCCAATATGCAGTAGCAAGAACACGAAAGTGAGAATGTATAAGGAAGAATACATAAAAATGGGATTTACGTGGTGTGGAGTTGAAGAATGTCCAACTCCGGAGTGTGTGATTTGTGGAGAGAAGCTGTACTTAAAATTTTTCCAAACTGTAATTCCAATTAATTATACTGTACTTCCAATTCACATATGAAATAATTATTGCTTTGAAATACCATTTGTTATGATAAAATCAAATCTGTTTTATTATTATGTGAAAGGATGTCGCATTAAATTGTATGTACTGGAAGGGTGCCGCCATCAGGGAAAGTTTGAAAAGCTCTGCATTGGAGACATGACTTTAATTACAGACAACTCCCTCCTATCTGCAGTGCTCGGGATCAAATATTTTGTGAATTATCAACTTTTGCAGATCACAGAGCATGTTTTGTTTAAATATTGTTCAATTAAATTTTTCTCGGAAATTTGTCATTACAAATTTGCTATAGTCTGTGTAATTAAAATCGGCGTGTCAAGGTCACACAACTCTACCTTTTTCCCTTCCCCATGGTTTCCGTGCTAGAAGTTTTCCCCAACGTTGGTTCAGCGAATATGATAAGTTTGTTGTTTTAGTTATAATGAAAATAGACGGATTCAAATCAGATTTATTTCTCGACGGCAAAAATAGATCGCGTCAGATAAAGTATTCAAAAATTTTGAACCCATCTAAATCTTATTCCAATATTTTGATGTGTTTCGGAAAGCTATTGTATACCTAATTTATTGCATTTTATACTTTATTAATGTTAAAATTTTATCTAAACATTCCAGATTTAATGTATGAGGCATTTAATTGCATTTACTTAGATTCAAAAATAAATAAATGGAAAACAAATTCTTTCTTATTACTTTTTACAAATTATTCTAATATTTTGAATCGGAGGAGTAATAATGCAATTGCCTTAACTGCAGTGCAAGGAAAAAAAGTTTGGAGGCTGTTAGCTTTCTCACAGTTGCCATGGAAACGAAACAGGAAACGCGACCTTGGTGCGCCTATTTTAATTACACAGACTGTAATAGTAAGCATGAACTCATCAATAAATAAAAGCATATCATCTGAAAAAGAAACGTCATTTTTTAAAATTTTTTACACCAAATTATTATACTATTACAGGCGTTATAGTTTCAGTACTAATTTTGTTTTTTTTGTTTTTTTTTTTTTTTTGAATGCATACTTACCGTAAAAGCAGTTATTTTTTATGCTTAAATTTTCATGCTTATCACAAGCCCATCCAAATTGCAAAAATTTAAGCAACGCTAAATACCTTTTTTTTTTTGGTTATGTTCACATAAAATTCACAACATTTTCCACTTGCGAAACTATCAATATCTTTATTTTTGAGAAATTGACGGCTCGCGAAAATGAGTGTTTTAACAGTAGCTAAGTATTTAAAACTGCTGAATTTTACTATTTTTGAGATTTTCTATTTCTCAAAATGAACACTCCACTTTCGACAGGAAAACATGCTCAAAAAAACATTTCATGAAGCGTCATTCGTTGCAGGGAGTTTTATCAAAATTTTCTTCAATTATTGTTATTATTATTTTTTCTTTCTGATGGGGCAACATACGGTTACTAACCTTTGCAAACCTAGTGCATTCCCCCGAAATCGGCATTCATTCTTTCAAGTAGCCCCACTATCGGCGGATACCATTACCACTTCAGAGTTTTGACGCTCCGTTTCCCCCTAGATTGCGGCACCTGAGCTGTAAATGATGCAAAATTGCACTAGGAATTTAATTTGGTGAAATCTTTAACATTATGCATCATCATAAAACATGGGTGCTGTCAAATTTCTGCATCTTGAAAATCCAGATTTGAGCCAGGTTTAAACCAGCAAACTTGGGCGTACGAGGCCGGTGCCTTACCACGACGCTACCCCACCGGCTTCTTCAATTATTTTAAAAAAGACCTTTTATGAGGAATTTGGATAAAAAATACAGGAGACCGATCTTGGACCCACTCGGGTAAAAACATCAAAAATCCGGAGCCTCGAGAAAAAATCGAGATTATAAAATATATTTCTTCCCAGAAAAGGACATAATTATTTCTTGGAATACATAAAGCTACCTCAATTAGAGATAAAATGCTTTAAAAGTAATAACACAGTACACAAAGGCTCTTCAAACAAGTTTTCGGAAGGCATTTTGCTTCAAATGATAATAGCAAGGCCTCCTTTATTTTCACATGTCTACAACACTAAGTTTCTTTGAAAAATTTCAAAACATGAGAAACTGCGTGTGTTAATCTCAGTTGTGCTGCCAAATGTTGCCCACGTGTTAGATCAGCTTTTCAACGAAAGAAATAGCCTGACAATCTTGTAAACACTTAGAGCTTCTTTACTGGTGCATACGCAGAATTTTTTCAAGGGGGGGTTCATAATTTTATGAAACTATTAAAAGAAATTCGAGTATGTAATAAAGCATGATTATTTCCCTAATTTAAGAGTTTTTGCCATTTTGTATGAGCTTAAGGGGGGGGGGGGGGTAAACCCCTAAACCCCCTTGCATATGCCACTGGTTAGTTTCATAATTAAACTACATAACAAATCTTCATCTCTTGATAGCCATACCAGCCATAGAGACGGTTCTACGATAAAGGTCAAGATTCGCAGTCACCACTCACCACGTGGCGACCTTGTTTGAAAAAGTGGCGACTTAAAAAAGTAGGTGCGATCGCCACCTTTCCTTTTTTAAAAATTTCTAAAGTAAATCCTTCCTTTTCAAATCCCCATCTATAGAATTTACAATCTTTGCCCCTTTCATGCACACAAGCACAATAAAAACGCATCAATTCGGTATTCAAGTAACCGAATTTCGGCCTATACTTCATTTCCCCTTTTCACAAAAAAAAAAAAAAGCGAAAATTTGTCCCGATTCCTTTATTTTCTTTAAAGTTCCTTTTCTCTTCTATATGAACCTCTTAAATGCAGTAAGAAGCAATCTTAATCTTTTTTTTTTTTTTTGCCGTTGCAACACATTAATTTCAGGTCAGCCATCTTCACTTTAACTCATAAAATCGGGCTCAAGTGTCGTGCCATTTTGAAAATGGTAAGAAAGTTTTTTAAAAAGTTTTGAAAAGAATTAAAATAAAATGTACTGAACAAAATTAGGATTGAAAATATATTTTTTTTATACTTGCGTTCGAAAATGGTCCGTATTTGTGATCGCGTTATTTGTAAAAAATTCGTTAATGTAATTGGGATTTTGGTTATCTGTTGCTTCTATTATTAAACAATTAAAATTTTGCATTAAAATTTTTTGTACTCTATAACATTCATTATGAAAAACCATATCGTAAAAATTCATATTTCCTTAATTTACAATCGCCAATGAAGCTAGTTTTTTCTTTTTCTTTTCCAGTTTAAAAATCATACACATTTTTCTTTTTTTTTGCTGTAGACTTAGTAGTTTTGACAAAATATTATGTTTTCTTCACTGAAAATAAGACACATAAGGAATTTTAGTGCACTGATGCAAAATCCCCCCCACCCTGCACTTTTGTTTTATGACGCATAGGTGGCCACTAAGTTAAAAATTTCTGAGTCTTGACCTTTATTCTACGAATAAGCACTCAACTAACCCTTCGATGGTTTTCTGGAGATCATAGACTTCTTCCACCTGCACCCCTCTCACTCCAAAATCTTCCAACAGCAGGGTGAACAACCCTATAAGGAAAAACAGAGATTAAAACACATCAGTACAAACATGATGGCAGTGCCTCAACCAGTAATTACCTATTACATGTAATAGTTCTGCTACAGTAGAAAAGAAAAAAAAATAAAGAAATTAGTAGATTTTAAAGATTTAAAATTGTATTATAGTTATTTCAAAAGAATATACATTACATTAGTATATAGTTTTAATAAATAAAAATAATTTAGAAAAAAGCTCCTTTTTTTTAAACATTGTTTTTAGGTTTGACTGAACAAAAACAACTTTTAAAGTTATAATATTGTATTTTATACTTAGCATTTTGCCCAAACGCTGGCAATAGATAATTATGATGGAGAATATGAGACTTATTTTGTTATTATTAATAAAGTGGAAGTCAGACGCTGTTTCGGTAGACTGATGTATTGTGAACATTGGGTAAGAGAGAAATTTGAAAAGCCTATAATGTATTATGAATATTGAATTAGCATAAATTATTTGGGTTTAGGTCCAGTTAAATGCATTAAATTTTAATGTACCTTTTAAAAATAGTTATGTAAAAAAATCCATAAAATGAAAATTTTTAACTCCTTAATAACTTTTAAAATATCTTAAAACTATTTTGAGCAAGGTAAAAGGTCTGTAATAGTATTTCTTTCATTTGAATTAAATAGTTAGTAAAATAATGCTAATGCTTACTTCATAAAATCTGTCATTTTGATTCCACTTAGTGGGTGAAGTTCTCAGTTTTACTGCATTCAAAACATTACTGAATATACATTAATTTCACATACTTTTAGATTCTTAACAAACAGAATAAAATCATACATCATAGATTAATGTGTGGAATTGGTGTTTGACTTTTAATACTTTTAAATTTGACAAATATTTTCTAATACTATGATTTTCTAGAATTTTTAATATTCGATACTCGGCCTACTACATAATATTCGGCTACATAATAATAGGTCCTTCTTTCCAGGGAAGGAAAGAAGGGCCTAATATCCGGTATTCGGCCAAATCACTATTCGTTACATCCCTAGTGATAAAGTACCACTTGTTATTTTTCATTTTAACTTTTTCCAAACAAAGAGGTAGATATTGAAAAAAACTTTGCGTACGGGAAAAAAAGTCTCAGACTGCTATCCCTCTTGAAAGAAGTGTTAAATGTTCCTGATAGACTCTCCACAATGTCTGAAAGAGTCCTACTACTTTCTGGTACAATAAACATAACAATGCCCTTGTTAAATGCTATAAAACCCTTGGGAGTTTTGAATACACTTGTGGCCAGCTTGAAGCGAGCGCCAAAGCATTCTTGATCACCTTTTAACAAATTTTCCATGAGTTTGGACTGTAAGGAGAAAAAAATGGCCGGGACAACATCGTCCTGGCCCCATTATGAAGTTATTTTCTTTCGGAAAAAGGGGGATTAAATGTCGTCCCAGCCACATGGCAAAGATTATAAATCAGTTTTAAATATCCTCCATTTTGCAAAGTCGCCACTATTCTTGGAAGTCCTCATCTTTCCTTTAGTAATGTTGTTTTTGAATGAGAGAAAAGTAAATTATAACATGCACCTATGGAAGTACCACTGAAATGCCTCTTGCATTCCACGCGCTCCATACGTCAGCGATCTCTGGTCTAAAGAATATTTTGAATTTTAAAAAAAACATGCCATGAGACGCATGACAAACATGGGACATTGTTTCCACCTAATGATTCAAAATTAAATCTCTAAAGCTAACATTCTTCCGCTACATTTAAAATAGACATGAACAAGTGTCAGCACACCAACATTTATTAAATTATTTTCATATTTAGTTACTGAAACAAAACAAAAAAAAACCTCTTTTGTCATGTCTATCCAATATATGGAATGAACCTTTTACATAGTCGTTTGTCGTTACTTTTCCCTTTCTCCTTTGAAATACGAAGGCCGCAACTGCGCTGCATGTACATAACGCTTATATTTACGAGTCATAAAAGAGTGTCTGTCGGGATTGCATCTAATTAAAAAACGCAAGTTGTTTCGAAAGAAAGAATCACCACAGAACCATACCGGGATCGCTTTCCAGTTCCAACCATCCTTCAGTGAGTCGATTCAAATCAGCTGGCATCGTAAGAAAGACATTGGATTCAATCATTCGCATTCAATTATGCGTCATTCATGGTCGATGCCGACATTTCACATCACGTCTCACACCAGCGAAGAAGTTCCAAGGAGAGGAATGCGATAAAAGACGGCCACCTATACTTGACAATGACCATTGGAGATATCTCCTAGTCAAGGGATAAGAAAAATCACTCCATATGCTCGTTCAAACAACATTTAAGTCAATTTTCGACACTTTATAACGCAGAATCTGACGCAAAACAAAAACACGAAATGAAAACATGACTTTACTTCACTTCAGGTGCGTGCGCTCGCAACGTATTTAGTCATCAGAACGACTTTATGAAGGAAAAGAAACCGTAAAACATATTATAATTAAATATGCATACATTTTAGAGTTTATTTACACTTCTGTATTAAAACTTTTACTATATAAGAAGCTTTACAACGAAAAAAAAGTCTTCCTACTTTAATCGTAACCGTAGCATGACTTATTTGTTTATACTGGATATTCTTCAATTTTGATCATTTGTATCAGCGCGAAATAGTTTTGCATCGTATTCCATATTTACGATCAAATGAAACTTATACATCTAAAATACTTGACTGGCAGTGTGTTCTCAGTTAAATAAAAGACCAAAGCTTTAAAGTTTGGTAGGTGCATCTTTATACACCTTTTGTTTTAAGTTTAGTTTATCTGATACAACACTATGATAATGTAAATTCTTGTCACATTCATCCGAAGTAAATTGAGTAGTTTATGTTGTTGTATTTTTCGGGGGGGGGGGAGGGAGATTCATAAATTTTTGCAAAATTGTGCTCACTTTGGCGATGAAGGTAAACATTCAACAGTGAAAGCAGTACCGGATTTTGAAGTTTTCCGTGGCGGTGCAAAACTTTAAAATGCTTCCCCCCTCCTACATCCAGTTATTGCTCATATTTCGTAAACTTTTATGCGCTAGCCCTTTTTTTTTGAGAGAGAGAGAGAATTCCAAATGTTAAATTTTCTAAAATAAATATATTTTTTTTTAATTTCCTTTTTCTTTTTATTTTTCTCTTTTTGCACATCAGTTGAATTTTCTGCTCTCCAGAAGTGCCCGGGGCACGGGCCCCAGCTTGCCCCCTAAATCAGTGAGCTAAACGGCATTCAGTTTAAGTGCCGTTTAGCCCCACCCGCCAATACTGAGCGGTAAACTCGCCAACTGTTACATAATCAAGGAACTGTGGGCGATCCTGAACAATCAGCAGCCAAAAGCTGCAGTGGGACTAAACAGCACTTCAACCCATTCAGCTATTTGGTATTTGACCCTTTCACTACCGGAATATATTCACAAATGTCTTTGTCGGAACGCCAAAAAAAGTATACAAAAATTGCGCAAATGGCGATACGCAGGGCCCGATTTACATTTTGAATCACTATAGGCACAACTCATGTTTGGGGGCCCCTCCCGCAACAAAGTTTTTTTAAACATAACATTCAGTATGTGTTTGTAAAACTTGCCAGTCACACCAAAATTTGGGGGCCCCCAAAGCACAAAAACTAATTTTTTTTTCAAATGTCAAAGACTCAGACTAACATTTGGGAGCCCCAATGTGCAAAATGATTTTGTTTTAAAATTACAAAATGTTTGAGTAAAATATGGGGGCCACCAGAGAGCAAAATCGATTTTGTTTTTTCAAATTTCAAATTGTCAGACCAAGATTTGTGTTCCCTCAAAGTGAAAATTCCTTGTGGTTTTAAAATAAGTTAATAATACACATTTTCTGTGAAGCAACAGAACACTAACAGTTTGTTTTTGAAAAATGCTATTTTTAAATATTTTTCTAAAAATTTTAAATTACAAAAAAAAAATAATAACCAAAATTAGGGGGCCCCCTCAAAGTGAGGGCCCTAGGCCCGGGCCTCATGGGCGTATTGGTAAATAAGGCCCTGGCAATATGTTTTTATTTTGTGCAGTTCAATCGTTGTCAGACTGTATTTGTTTCTTGTTGACCAGCTGAGGTTGCACTTGTCGTTTTGCGAGTCCAGTTACCAGATTTCACTTCTTGTTTCCCGGCAGACATGAAGGAGGAGAAGGACCCGACCACCCTCTTCGTGCGGCACCTGCCCGGGGAGCTGAGCACCGAGGACAGAGAGGACCTGTTGAGGCTGGTGGGGGCGGTCAAGGTGCGGATCATGCCGGACAACAACAGGATGAAGCACACCGCATTCGCGACGTTCCGGACCCACGAGGACGCCCAGCACGCCCTGTCCTTGCTCCACCAGAGAGAGATCCTCGGCCACTGTCTGTCGGCGGAATTCGCCAAGAAGCGACGGGTGCCGGAGACGGGCGACGCCTCCAGACCGACCCCCAGAGAGCCTTCCGTCCCGGAGCCCTCCCGGAAGGAAGTCGTGAAGGTGGACATGGAAGAGTTCTCCAAGGGACTGCACGGGGTGGCCCCCACGCTGGGCCTGGACTATCTTCCGTCCCCCCTGCTCAAGTACAAGTACCCCCCGCCCACGGCCACCGTGCTGCAAAATATCAGCCATGCCCTTGCCTCTTGCCCTAGATTCTACACGCAGGTGTTGCACCTGATGAACAAGATGAACCTCCCCGCACCCTTCGGACCGCCCACGCCCGCACCTCCCCTCGCGACGGAAGAGGCGGCGGAAGAGACGCCGGTCTCGGAAGAAGAAGAATCCGAGTACGAGAGCGAATCGGAGAAGAGGGAAGACGAGCAACGGCCGGTGCAGGAGAGGCCGCCGGCGAGAGCCAAGCCCCGGCGGAAGAAGCGAAAGCTCGCGGATCTGGTACCCGCGGTGCATCCCGCCTCCACCCCCAGAGAGAAGACGGAACCTTCGGACGTGTTCGAATCCCGGCCGCTGAGCCAGAAGAAGATCAGCATGAAGATAGATCCCGCCGCACTGGAGACGCCGCACGGGGCGGCGGCGGAAGGGGAGCCCGCGGGTGGCTTCGGAGCTTTCGGCGGACCCGCGTCGGCATCGAGGGAAGATTCCGAGCAGCAGCAGGCGGCGGACGAGGACTGGCACGACACCCGATTCGTGTCGTTGGAGGAGCTGCGCAGGAAGAGGATATCCGGCAGGGAAATGAGAACGATGTCCATATTCAGGAATTATTCCCCGGGCGAGCCCACCTTCAGACTGTACATCAAGAATCTGGCCAAACAGGTGGTGGAAAAGGACTTGCGTCACATATTCGGCCGCTTCGTGGACGTCGGCTCGGAGCAAGAGAGGGAGATGTTCGACATCAAGCTGATGAAGGAAGGGAGGATGAAGGGCCAGGCCTTCGTCACTCTGGCGAACGAGAAACAGGCGGCAGAAGCACTGAAAGAAACGAACGGGTTCGTGCTTCACACCAAACCACTCGTTGTTCATTTTGCCAGGTCGGCAAAACCCAAGGATGGAAAATGAATGTGCATGCCTCATCAAATCATCATGAAAATTCTTTGCACATCAAAAAGTTCCTGACAACCTTTAACATAAGTGTTTTTTTTTTTTTTTAATATTTTTGTAATTGAGCTATGTTTTCTACTAGTGGTACATTAAAACACGTTTTGGATTTAGGTTGGATTCAAAAAAGAAATTCATATAGGCCAGTAAAAAAAATTATAAAATCACTTTTACTGTCTCACATTTAATACACTCCATGGTAAATATACTTGTTTACAGTCCTTATATGACTCTATCAATCAGAGGGTTTGTGTAAAATAGCTTACTAGAAACATTTATAAACTGATTAATTTTGTGCGAGGCAATGTTACGTAATTTTGATCTCATATGTAGACAAGCACCAGCAATGAAAATTAAGTTGTCCAACAAAACAACCTATGTTATGTTTTAGTATTCTAAATATATAAAATTGGTTGGCAAAAGTTTTTTAAAAAACCATAAACAGAGTTTTTTTTAATTTGAATAACTGGACAACCATTTCTGTTTGGTCACCCTGCTGATGCTCTCTCTCTCTCTCTAATCATATATATATATGTTAGGGATGTAACGAATATTCGGCCCTTTGGCTGAATATTCAGCCTGGCCGAGTAGTCATTTCATCACCCAGCCGAATACTGGGTAAAGTCAAATTCATCTTTACCGAATATTGATGGACTATTCGGCCAAATAGTTGTGCTGCAATAGAAATGTAAAAAAATTAAGAAATTAGTAGATTTTAAACATTTAAAATTGTATTATACTTACTGCAAAAGAATGCATTAGTATATAGTTTTAATAAATAAAAATAATTTAGAAAAAAACTACTTTTTTAAACCTTGTTTTAGGCATGAATGAGCAAAAACAGATTTTAAAGTTGCAATATTGTATTTTATATTTTGCATTTACTTCCAAAGGCTGGCAGTAGTTAATTATGATGGAGAATATGAGAAATTTATTTTGTTATTATTAACAAAGTGGAAGTCAGACTTTGTTTGGGTAGACTAATTTATTGTGAATATTGGATAAGAGAAATTGGAAAAGCCTAGAATGAATCATGAATATTTAGATACCATAAGTTATTGGGGTTTTTGAAAATAAAAAATATATTCCAGTTCAGCGTATAAAATTTTAATAGATCTTTTAAAAGTAAGTATGTAAGAAACACCTATAAAATAAAAATAGTAACTATTATGACTTAAAAATATATCTTCATAAAACAGTTTTGAGCAAGGTAAAAGTTCACTAAGCAATAGTAGTTCTTTCATTTGAATTAAGCAATTTGTAAAATAATGCTAATGCTTACTACCATAAAACATGTCATTTCTATTCCACTTGTGGGTGAAATTCTTAGTTTTATTACATTCAAAACAATAGAAAAAATAGATTAATTTTAAATAGCTTTAAATTCTTAGCAAACAATTAAATCATATA
Source organism: Octonoba sinensis (assembly GCA_038502835.1). NCBI lineage: Eukaryota > Metazoa > Arthropoda > Arachnida > Araneae > Uloboridae > Octonoba > Octonoba sinensis. Next base: position 2,873,498 of record CM076604.1, read on the forward strand.
TTGTGTGTAATTGGTGTTGGACTTTGTGAATAATTTTAAATTTGACAAATACTTTCTATTACAACGATTTTCTAGAAATTTTAATATTCGGCCGCCGAATATTCGGTATTCGGCCTAAGACATTGGATGAATATTCGGCTTCCGCCTAGAAGAAATGACCGAATATTCGGCTTTGGCCTTTAAGAAATGGCCGAATATTCGGCTATTCGGCCAAATCACTATTCGTTACATCCCTAATATATATGCATATAGACACGATGAGATGATCTAATTGAATATGTGAAAATCACCATTGATTGGTTTGCAACGAATATGTAGCAGTGTAAATGAACACCCTTAATTTGAAAATTGACCTGTCATGGATATGAACCCTATTTTTGCAAATGGTGGAAATATATTGTATATATCAATATTTTAATGACTGATCTGCCATATGATGCCTGTGCTTACCATATCTCTCATTTATCACCAACTCGGCTGATAAAAGTGAACAAAATATTAAATTATACAATCTTTGTATTTAAATACTAAAATAAAATATACTATCAATTGTTAAAATTTTTGTGATTTAATGAGTCATTGTACTCCGATTTAGGGAATATAACAGGATATGGCAATCTGTATTTTTCATTTTTTTAAAAATAAGAAAAAGTGGGTTAAATCTTGGCTTAATGTTTTCATTTTAAAAAGCTTTCATCCCTGATGTCCAAACAAAGTTTACGGAGAATTTTATTTTTAAAAAATTTATTGATCAGCGGATGAGACGATAAAAATTTGGGATTGTTTTGGGACTTACGGAAATACTACTACAATTTTCTTTCCTCGAACAAAGTAAAGGAATGATTATATTCACGATATTTCCATTTTATCACTCGCATGACCCAGTCTTGTTTAGTTTGTCAATTAGAGAATATGCTATTTTTACATTTATTATATGCAAAATATTTAGTACTTATCGGTTAAAGGGGCAACAGTTTTCCCAATTCGCACCAATATTAGGTTCCTTATTACAAAGAGAAGTACCATCTATTTGAGCTGAATTAAGTTACTGGTATAAAGTTTTTACAATTGGTTTGGCAATGCAAATCTTTCCTGGACAACTTAGCAAGACAAGCCCATTAACCAATAAGTACCGAATAGTTTTATTGCTCTAAATACCTTTTACATTTGCAGTGCATTCTCTTGAACAAAATTTTGATTGGGGTATGACAAATTTCTCTCGTCCCAGATCATCTTGTACTTTTTAGTACTGAAAAAAAATACATTCATTTTATAACATACTGTTGTTTAGTTTTTTGCACAAAAGTTTCAGGTAATTAGTCCACAAATGACTGAACCCTGCGCAATTTTTAATTTGGTATGCAATTTTTACGTGGTCCCCAACCCAGCTAGAAACATTGCTCACTGCTAAATTTGAAATTGTACTATTTTTACCATAGTAAAATTTTAGTGGAACAGTTTAAAAACTGAAAGAAAACACAGAGAAAGAAAAAAATAATAAATCTTAAATCGAGCTGGCTTATTTGAAAAAAATAGAGTTTGTGGTCGACATTTCCAAGTATAAGTCCTCGGTAAGAAATATATCTTTACTTATATTTTTAGCTGTTATCATGAATCATCACTTAGCTCTGTAGCTCTTATAAAACCTAAAAATTTAAATGTCAACTTAATTCATTTAATAATTCTTTGAACAAATAAGCAGATTTAAAAATGAGTTTTGTACATTTTAGTTACTTTAAAAACTAAATCCTAGTATGGAAAAAAAAATTCCTTACACTTTACAAAAAACAAATTTGAACTGAATTTTTTTAAGGCTAGACATTGCATGTAAAAATTATCAGATGGTGCTAAAAACATTTCTGGAGCAGTTGCATAACAGATTTAAATCTGTAACAAATTGATACATTAAGTCTGTAATAATTGATTGTTTTACCTTACATGTTTTCAAATGTAATTAGGGGGTTCTGATGGGCCTTAAAAAATCCTGCAAAAGCCCTTAAATTGTAAAACTGTTTTAAGGGCCCTTAAAAATTAAACATGATTCGGTAAAAGGCTCTATTCTTCTTGTGATGCTTTAAAAACAACCAGTATGATTCATTCATAGACCACAGTGGGGGGGGGGGGGGATTGCTTTCAAACATCTGTTAAAATTTTATGAAAATTTAAGCACATTGTGTCAATTGACAGATCCAATCATATCTCCAAAAATCATAGGTATTCAATCTAAACGAAAAAAAATTTCGGAAATTCACAAAAAATTTTTGGAAGAAGAGAAGTATGAGGTATCAGTTTAAAATAAAATATTATATACTTAGATTAACATGCTTCCCCTCCCTCTACACACCATACATATGCATATTCATTTTTTAGCTCAAAAACATTCCTCAAAGTAATTAAATGAAAGGTCTAATATTAATACCAGAAGTCTTTTTGTTCCTGAAAATGTTATTTTATTGAAAGTTTTTAAAGTAGTACAAAATATTTTTCTTGTTTGAAGGTAGAAAGAAAAGCACATATGTTAATTGTCAAAGAGATCTTGAGATTAATAGATTTTAAAAAAATATTTTTTCGGAACAGGTGCTCGGAAAATTTCAGTTATCAGAAACACCCATGACAAAAATTTTAATTGTTTTTTTTAATTTATTTATGGTTTATTAATTTTTTTTTTATACATGAAGCTCTTAAAATTATTAAGGCCCCAAAAGAAGACCTGAAAATAAGCCTACGCCCCTCCTCTTAAAGTTTTTCTTCTGGTATAGTTTTGCATGGTAGTCGCCTCAATTTAAAACAATAAAAGATGAAATTAAAATTGTTTCAGTGTTGAAATTATTTGTAAATTGTCCACCCAAAAAAACGATTTCTCGGAATGAGCCAGGTTTTATCCACCCTTTACAAACACCAGTACCAGCCGACACTAAAGACTCTTTCGTTTCGCTTTAGTCTCGAAGAATGGAACAGGAACAGGTTGCCGTCACACTCCTGTTCTTCGCTGCGGCCCGAGAGGCGACAGGTGTCCCACGACTGCCGGCTCGCGTTCCGGATCGAGCCTGGGACTCGGAGAGTCTGAGAAAGGAGATTGCGGCCAAGTGTCCCGAACTGGAAGCTCTGTTGCCCAGCTGCATGTTGACTGTCAATTTAGAACACCTGGATCCCGGGATGGAAGTGAAGCTTCGACCCGGAGACGAAGTCGGCGTTCTTCCCGCCCTCAGCGGCGGCTGATGCATCAACAAGTTGTCGCATGCCCCCCCCCGATCGGTTCCGGAGACCGGCCTGTGTCTTGTCGCCTTCTCGTGATCTTGATAATCAAGTATAAATCTCTGAAATTTTTATCAGCAACTTCCCATAATTTTGAGGGAAAAACCCAGGCCTGTAGCCAGACTCTGACTCCAGGGGAGGCAGACTAGTTTTTAAATTTTTTTCTAACATGTTAGAATTTGCTCCATTTTGGGCGTTTTCTTAAAATTTAAACTAATAATTTATTTAATAAATAATTAAATTTATGCAATTATTTAATTTATTGATTAATTAAACAATTAATTAATGAAACTAATACTAATTTAATACTGAAAATATTTGATCTAAAAAGAAATACTTGATTAAAACTTAAATGAATTTTTAAAGCTTATTCAAAGAATGTTTTTTGTAAATTTAACATAAAAAAGTGAACATTTTTTTAAAGATAATTTTAATGTGAACGATCATTCAAAGTAAGGTATTGAAGCATAAAACATGTATCGGTATGTTACAGTAAAAAACTGGACTGCCCATGATCCTTTCATTAGTGCCTGGTTTAGATTGAAAACAGGAAAAAAAAAATGAGCTGAATAAAGGAAAACGTTCATGTTTTTATTTTTTCCAAAATTTGAAATAAGGGATAAAGGTGCATGGGAACAGGATTTTTTTTATATGACTTTGCATTTAAACAAATCAAAAAGTTAAAAACAGAAATACCATAGATTATTAAGGTCTAATTAATCACGCTAGGACGGGCAAAACATTTTCCAGATCGGGCATTGCCCGACCTGGCCCCCCTCTGGCTATGGGCCTGGAAAAACCCTACAATAAAATGCATAACAAAATGAAAAAAATGTAATTGATGTGTAAGCATGCAAATATAAACCCAACTCTATGGAATATACACTCACACCCTTGAAATAACGTTTTGTGTACCTTCCGTGTCATCGAAAAAAGGGCCAGAGTCTGAAATTAGAATGCTCACCTGAAGCCACTTGGAGTTTGTCACATTTTTTTCAAAGAAAGAAAAAAGTTTGGCGCTATTCTCGTCATCCTATTCTTCTGCCTCACCGATCGTCACCAAGGGTAATCATTTCAAATAAGAGCTCAAAGTCATCGTTCGCAATATTCGATGCATTTTGCATGGGGAGATTGGAATTTTCAGTGACACGGTTTATTTCTGGATTTTGGTGTTATTGAACCCCATTTTTGGTGTTTAGTTGAAAATAATTCATTTTTTTGATGTATTTTAAATTCTTTTAAGTGTCTGTCTAAAAAAATACAAGCAGCAGAATGTTTTTTTAGCATAGGATCTTCGTTCATTCACCTTCACGTCAATAATTCAGAACAATGGCTCATTTATCCTATTTTCATAGAAATGAGCCATCGCAATGAAATATCGATACATAACGCAGTTAACACATTTCATGTACTGAGAATTAGAGATGCAACGGATATCCAGCAGACAGTATCTATCCGGTTATGGCCGAATATTATGATTATCCGGCAGTAACATTTGGCTCGAAATAAAATATTAAATAGAAAGATGAAATATATGTATAATTCATCCCAATTATTGTGGAAAATGTAAGTTACATATACTAAAAATATTCTGCCAGTGGTTTTATTTAAGTCAAGCACAATACTCAGTGCAGATAACATTCTTCAACTCAGTGTTATTTACGTAATCGTTATTGATATTCAGAAATTGAAAGTTAAGTGCTTTTCATTGAAAGTTTATTTGAAAGAAATATATAATCATATAAGCAAAGGAAAAATAATGGTTTTTGTCTAATCCAATTCAATATAAATACTCATTTTAAAAACAGTGCTGTGGCCGGATATCCGGTCAAATTAAGATCCGTTGCATCACTAGCTGAGAAAGATTATTCGGTCTATATTTTTTTAGACAGACACATTTTAAAGTACATAAAAAATGAATCATTTTCAACTTTACATCAATTGAGCACCAAAATGCATGTTCAGGAACACCAAAAACGGTGGCAACTAAACGCAAAATTTTTACTGTATCAAAAGTGTGCAATATTTTTCCAAGATCAAATTAGCAAAGTATTGTTTCCAGAGTGAAAAGAATAACATGCAATATTTGAATGAGTAAAGATTATTTTGAAAATAAAAAATGAACTATGTTAATCAATAAAAAGATTATCTTTAAAAGTGTTCATTTTCATTCGTTACACAATAAATCACATAAGGAATTCATACTTTCTCTCACTACAAATACATCACGTAACAGGGTCTACTCTACAGGCATTTTATGTTTCATTTTCCTAAATTTTGTTCACACATTCCCAAATAATTTCCAAATTTTAATCACATCTGCAATATATTTGACAGCAACTTTTCAAAAGGAGTCCAATGGAAAGGAAACAGCTTTTTTGGAGCAAGGAAAATCCAGTTTTGGAACAGAAAAAACTTTTGGAGCAGGCAAAATAAAGTTTTGAAACAGAAAAAAGGCCCTTTCATAGCAGAGAAATCGAGTGCTTAATCTAAAATTAGATACAAAATAGAATTTGATTAGAGATTTTTCTTTTCATATGATGTATCTTAGACTCATTTTTTTTAACCCAACAACAGAACCAGACATTCAAAAAGAAAATATTTTAATAAAGAGCTTTAATCAAAGAAATTTATACTCTGAAAACGAGCATTCTTATAGTTAAGAAAAAATTTAAAGAATAAAATTAATTTCAATTCCTCTGACAGAGTAATTTGATTAACCGTTTTTACTCATTACATTACTCAATATTTATCATATTTTTATAATAATTTATGCAGTAATATTTATAATTACTGTGGCGCAATGACATACATCCATGCTGATGTCTGAGGTAAAGATTGGTGCTGTTTTCCTGTACTAGAAGAGCATGTGGAGAAAAAAACTTATCACATATCAGGATATTAAAATGTATAATTTTTTATCTTAAAAATCACTGAACATTGTAAAAAAAGTTAAAATTTTTATTTTGGAGCAGAAAAGGCTAAAATAATGCTTTTGGAGCAGCTCGTAGCTAACTTTTTGTTTGGAGCAATTGGCGCTGAACTGTGACCTCTGAAATTTTTATAGTTATAAGGAATCTATCTGTAATTTTTTTAATTGTGGAAAAATGTATGCAAACAAACATTTTAAAAAAAGTTAACAAAATTTTTATTTTGGAGCAGAAAAGGTCAAAATAATGCTTTTGGAGCAGATTGTAGCACATTTTTTTTGTTTGGAGCAATTGGCGCAGAACTGTGACCTCTGAAATTTCAATAGTTATAAGGAATCTATCCCTAATTTTTTAATTGCAAAAAAATGCAGGCGAACGCTAAGTAAATTTACTACAATTTCAACGGGAATTTGATTGCTAAGGATGGCACTTCTGTCATGTTGGAGCTGAAAGGTTGTCTCGTAGCTACCTCAATATAAATCGTTGTCTTTGAATGAATGACAAAGCTAGATTTAGTTATAAGCAATTCAAGTGATGATTTGGGGGCTGTTAACAATAGAAAGACAGAAAATTCCTGTGTAACTAGAAAGACTTCAAGGTTCCAGTGTGCCCCGTTCGAGAATTTTGAGCACAATTCTCTCTAAATTTCTTTCTGAGTGAGTCCACAGTAAATTTACTTAGTGTTTGCAAACATTTTTCAGCAAAAATTACAGATAGATTCCTTATAATCTGTATTTAAATTTCAGAGGTCACAGTTCCTGTGCCAATTGCTCCAAACAAAATAATGTGCTACAAGCTGTTCCAAAAGCATAATTCTTTAATCCCTATACAAAAGCTGAGTGCATCATAGTGTACCTGTACCATGAGTTTTTTTTTACATGGGAAAATAAAACTTAACTTAAATAAACTTGCAAAATGCCCTAAGTGCCACAGTGGTCCCTCCCCTCATTCCAGGTATAAGGTTCAATATCTACGCTTCCCCGAGGATAAAACTAAAATGATTAAACAAGCACTTAAATAGGATCATATTGGGAAAAGTCAGAAAATTACAATATATTCAGTCGATTATTATTGGAGTTAGTGAACAGCAAACATCGAGAGGACCACCCTCTTTCTAGTGTTGACCACTTTTTAAATATGGATGGGCATTTTTCTGGTGCAGTGGTTTTTTTATCTGTGGTCCCCACTCATTGAAGCTAACTGAGCTAATGAAGAAAATTCAGTACACAATTAAAACTTTTTGAATGAAACTGTTAACTTTCTTTCTTATTTTTAATGCTTCATTCCAAAAAAGGAAAAAATGATTCAATAGTACTAGAACTGCATGAGAGGGGCAAAAAATTTCTCTAGCTGAAATCGTACATCCCATTGGGCATTATAATTTTTAAATGATTTTCTTTTATGTCAAACTGTTGATTTTTTTGATGGTCATTCCTGGAAGGCACTTATTTTAGGTAGAGACGATCAGGGTCACTTTAATACCCAATTTCTCTATTTTTACTTGCCCTACTGTTATTTTAACCTCTTCATTCCAAGTGTACCACATTTTAAAATACTGTTTATTAACTACTGTTTGTACCATTTGAAAGCTAAAACACCCCATTGTTTTTGATATGAATCAACAGATAGTTTACTTCGTTTTAAACATGGAAATTGGGCATTAATTATTATTTAATCTAATTAAAATTTAAAAAAATTTTTTTTTTTTTAGTTATTTTGTTTTGTAATCATTTTTTAAATCAGAGAACCAAAAAATGGCATCGAAATTGTTTGTGATTAGTATTGGGATCTTAAGAGATTAACAGTGTTATAGTATTTACTGTCATAAAACAGAAGAACTCTTCTTAAAGGATTGTACATTCACCAAAAATTAAGAAATAATAATTGGAAAAACCATTTAAAATGAGTGATTTACCTGGTTGTAAGTGATCCTTCCATTGAGGGTCACTTTGAACCACCTCAGAAAAGCAATTTTAAAAAGAATTATTTAAATTAAAGTGCTTTGAACCAGAAGAGAAAAATGTCTAAATGTTTAATTTTTTTTTTTTTTTTTTATAAAATCACGAGATTTAAATTATTCATGATAGTGCATAGAACAACGTCAAGGGTTTCAACCCGTTCAAGCCAGCAGTAAAAAATAGCTTCTGAGCACTGACTTCAGAATGAGTGCATGATACAATTACAGTGGTGGTAAAAAAAATTGCATTAACCTGGCATTTTCACAACAATGGGATGTATGTCAGAAGTTTTGGTCGATCGGTTAACGATGAATGTATGTGAAATTATGCAAAACTTGCCAAATAAACATTTAATAGCAGGAATCCGGTAATTGTTTACTTTATGTATGGAAATACATGGCCAAAACTGTAACAAGTACAATGTGAAGTGCATCCACGTTGCCAAGTAGGTTTTGATTATAACTCTTTCTGTTCAAAAATAAACAAAAGTAAGATGGAAATGTTTGAACATCATAAAATACGTACTTTTTCGTCGTGCACTTGGCCACGTGGATGCACTTCACATTGTACTTGTTACCGTTTTGGCCATGTATTTCCATAAATAAAGTAAACAATTACCGGATTCCTGCTGCTAAATGTCTATTTCGTAAGTTTTGCATAATTTCACATACATTCATCGTTAATCGGTCGACCGAAACTTCTCGCAAACCATTGTCGCGCAAATGCGAGGGCGATGAATTTTTTTGACACCACCGTATATGTGCAGAGTAACGTAAACTCATTACCTAAAATGAAAATTAGAAAACTGATTTGATTTTATAACCTCGCCAGCTGAGTGCAGCAAGTTATTTCTGGATTTCATTTTTATTTATTTATTTGGAGCCAAATGTGCTAAAAAACATAACATGGTTAAAAGTGACCCTGAATGACAGTCAAATACACTTTGAAAGTGTACACCAGCAGGGTGGCATAGTGATAAGGCACTGTCCTCATACACCCAAGTCCACAGGATCAAACCTCGCACAAGTAGGTGGACTTACGAGACGAGGAAAATCAACGGCGCCCCTTGCGTACGATTGATTATGCGGCACGATAAAGATCCCTCGAGTATCCGTTTGGCTCGGAGTATCTGTTTGGCTCGGATACTCTCGGCTAAATAAAATTCCCAGTGCAGTTTCACATCATTTAGAGCTCAGGTGCTGCCCCATCTAGGGGAAACTAATTGTCAAATAAGTGGTAATGTCAGCTGTCAGATAGTGGTGTTAGTTGAAAGAATGGATGCCGGTTTCCGGGGAATGCACTAGGTCTGCATAGATCCCAAACAGCCCCATTACAAGGATAGAAGAGAAAACTTGGAAAGTACATTTATTAACTTTCTGTTGTTGTTTACATTTTTACGATGTCCAAAAATAGTCACATTATCGACCGTGTGTCGGCGGGCATAGAAAACAACGGACCCCGCCGACGCGGAGCGACACGCGACTCAGGACGTGTCGTCAAGGCTCCGCAGCAGCTCCTCCCCCGTCTTGGCGAACCCGCTCTCCACCCAGGCCCGCTTCAGCTCGCCCATGACCCGGTTCATCTCGGGGCCCGGCTTCAGCCCCCGCTCCATCAGCAGATGTCCCGTGACGGGGAACTTGGGCACCTGCCAGTCCCTCAGCTCCCGCCACAGGGTGCCCAGGCCGCAGTACTTGAGCAGCTCGCAGCACCACTCGTGGGCGTCGCCCGTCTTGCCCTTCGCCTCCAGGATCAGGGACTGGAGGGGACGCAGGGAGGCGGCCGGCTGGCAGAGGGTGCCGCGGTGCTTCACCACGTGCAGGGCCAGGTCGCGGTCGTACTTGGAGAGTTTCAGGCGGGCGTGGCACGACAGCACCTGTGCACGGAGAGAGAGAGATGAGTGTCGTGTCGTTTATACTGAAAGGCCTCGATATAAGGTCACCCCTCGAGACTTCAGGAAAATTCCGTCACTTATACTGACAGACCTCGATATGAGGTCACCCCTCGAGACTTCAGGAAAATTCCGTCACTTATACTGACAGACCTCGATATGAGGTCACCCCTCGAGACTTCAGGAAAATTCCGTCACTTATACTGACAGACCTCGATATGAGGTCACCCCTCGAGACTTCAGGAAATTGACCTTAGAATCGATTCATACATATCTTATTTCGATGAGCCGGGACTTCAGAAAAGTGACCTTATATCGAGGTCTGACTGTATGTTCAAAAATAACCATACGTATAATAAACATTCATTCAGTCATTGCACCCCATTTTTTTTTAAATTAAAATGTAAATATTTATAAAAATGTGTTTCAAAAGAAAAGTTTTTTTTGTACTTATTACTTGTAAAGAATTTGCTTTATCAATCATTGTTTAGGTGATTTAGGAACTTGATGTTTGCCTTCATATTTCCAAGGTCAGTTTAAGGTATGTGACTACCTTCGGAGCACTTTTTTTCAAATATAGGAATTTTCAATTAACAGCACGTTTTTCATCGAAATGTGACATATAACTAATAATTTAAAGGTATTTTATAAGTTTATCAATGACTTTGGAAATACTGACAATCTTTTGCAGAAGACATAATTAACATCTTTATCTGTGTTATGAACTAAAAAGAGTTAAAATAGTTTGAAAAGTTTTTGAAATATTGGATATTTTGTGCCAAACCTCACTTTTTTAAAAAAATTATTAACTGCATTTTTTTCACAAAACAGGCAATAAAAAAAAAACATATCTATAGCCTGGATTTTAGTTCATAACACAGATAGAGCTGCATAAAACATTTCCTCCACATTTGAATTCAATATCTTTAAAAGATTTTTTTTAGTGATGTTCATCGTAGAGAAAAATATCGCGAAACACAATTTCTCGGAAAACACATTTAAAGATTTTAATAGAACACAAAACATTTTGATTTCTGGTGTAGTAATGACACTATATCTGTGCTTCTAATTATCGTAAAAACAAAAACGAAGCAGTTTTGTAATCCTAAATGTTTAAGCCATAAAATGAATATATAAAAAAAAAAATCGAAACATTTCGCCAAAACAAGGATTTTTGGGTAGTCACATACCTTAACTTTTTAAAGTTTATAACACAATAAATAATTTACAAAGTAAAGAAAAATAAGATTACAATATATAGATATTATAATGAAAATAAAAAGGAATTCCGTTGATTGACTTTGTAAAGAAATTATGAATAGTGGAAAAGGGAAAAGTTCGACTTCTGTGAAAGATTCAGAAAGATTGAGAAATGAACACATGGGTTCTTTTTTATTTTAACAATAAAAAAAAAAATCATAAAAGCTGAATTTTGTGAATCTGAAAAATTACATTCAGAGATTTCTACTTATTAGCAGGATGGAGGACTTTAATCGAAAACAAAGTATTTCATGCCTACCTTTTGAAAAGTAACCGGAAAGCAGGGTTCGTGATTTTTTTTATTTAAATCGGATTTTTTTGATTTTTTTAAAAAGACCTTAAATATTTTGGATATTTATTATGATACATTCATAGAAACAATATGGCATGTTAATCAATATGCAAAAACATACTTTAAGCTATTTCCACAGCAATAAATATTTTTTAATAATAATAATAATGATAAACAAATTTTAATACAAATGCGTGACTCAAATGAAACTTAAGCCTACCAGGAATAACAGTACACTCAGAAGCACTGCGGAAATGAACAAATTTAATCTGAATTATTTTGCTGTTAAAAGCTAAAAAAAGTAATAATTGTGTGAGCTTAATTTTGACATTGAGTGTACTTTAATCATTTTTCTATTTTATAAATGAAAAAGCCTGAAATATTTTTACCAATTTAGTAAAATCATATGCCCACACCATTACTAAAAACTGAAACTTTTTGTTTTAATCAAATATCTTTATTGAAAACATCTATGATAAAAAATGTTTTAGAAGGAAAAAACCTTAAACTATTAGGGGACATGGATGAAACTTTAAGGATACATATTCTAAATTCTAACAATTGTTTTAAACAATATCATTCCAAGTTATTTATTGTGTGGCATTTATTAAACTGATCTAAAATACTATTTTAAGATAAAAAAGCACAAAATGGTTCATTATTATTATGAATTCTAATTTGAATGATTGAATGAATTATGTTTTGCTGTTAAGATGCTTGTAGAATAAGAATAATATTGTAAAATTAAAAAAATAGTAATTAGTTCTAAATTTATGAAATACGTTATGCACACAGACAGATGGACCTAGGAAGTTTTCTTTGAAGCAGTGGTTATAATTGCAACACATTTCATTTTTACAACACTTTCTAACATTGTAAAATCAATGATTTTTTTGAAAAAAAATCACTTGATTTAAATCAATGATTTTTTTAAAAAAATCACTTGATTTAAATCGCGATTTAAATCATGATTTAAATCAAGACGATTTAAATCAACGAACCCTGCGGGAAAGATTTAAAGACATTCATAACGTTGTCCCAAACCAAACAATGGATGCAAGAGTCTCACCTCATCTTCTGTCCTCAGCAAGGCAGCCAGCCTGGTCACCGGATGTGGCCTCATGGAATGGGACCTGTCGCACATGGTGGCGTATTCAACCACATCGGGATGAGCGGGGAGACCTGTTAGAATCGAGAAAATGGGTTTAAAAAAATGTTTTTAAAGGAAAAAGGCAGGGGGGATCGTATCCCGGGTGTACCCCGGAAATCCGGGTTTTTCATAACCTCCTTCCGTGTTTTAAAAGTGGGAGTTTATAGCCTTCAAAATTAAACATTTAGCGGATGGAAACAAAAAAAATACACCGAAAAGCGATAAACCTTCTCTTGGTAGCGACCCTTCACGCATCAAGGGTTGCCGACCATCTCTGTTCCGAACACGAACGATGCCACGTCCTGCTTTCGTAGTTACGGATAACTGGGCGTTGGCGCCATTTTGGATTTCTTTTTCGGCGCCAGACCCCGGGGTTGGCGATGTTTACATTCCGGATGTAAACATCCCCCGAAGCGGTCATTCATTTCCGGACTTTACTTGTATTTTTAAAAGAACGATAAAAAAAACTTGGAGTTATTTTTAGATTTAGTTATTTTTCCGATGAGCGTCGCAAAAGTTGAACTCATTTTCCGAACTTGTTTTTTTTTTTTTTGTGCACGATGACGCATTTTTACGTCCTTTTCCTGAAATCGGAGCTGGACTTGGAGTTATTTTCTCAATTTTTATTTTAAAAGTTGCAGATACTTGACAAATAAATGAAAAAATTATATTTCTAAATAGAAAAAGTATTTCACTGAAAAAATCTGGCAAACAATATATAGTCATGGGAAATTTCTATTCATTATGTTTTAATATAAGTTACAATTTATTTGCAAAATATAAATAAATTAAATTTTTCTTATTAGTTAGAAGTAGGTAAGCAAAATATAAATTTTAATTTTAAAAGTTATTGTAAACATGCCGTTGTAACTATATGTGTGTAAAACCTGTCGTATAATTTTCAGTGCATAAAAAGTGATACCGACTTTTCGCATTAAAAAAATTTCAGGTTTTTTTACTTTGTGTCGCAATCACCCCTGGAAAGGAAAATATACAGTTTCTTACCAATGTGTGGTGCAATGCCCAAACTGATCATCTTGAGTAGAATTTCTTTGGCGTAATTCCCGGCAAGAATCTTCTTCAGTTCCATCCACAATCTCTCGCCCGATATACCTGTGACGAGGGGAGAGATGATTATGTATTCTGAAATTCATTTTCTAACAAATCGGCTAGAGATGCAACAGATATCCCGCAGACGGTATCTATCCTGCTAGTACACCGGATATCAGGGTTCGTTTTTTTTTTTATTTAAAAAAAATAAATAAATAAATAAAAAAAATATCGGATTTTTTAAATTTAAATCAGATTTTTTTAATTTTTTAAAAAAAGACCCTAAATATTTTAGATATTCATTACATTCATAGAAACAATATGGCATCTTAATCAATATGCAAAAACAAACTTTAGGCTACTTTCACAGCAAAAATGATTTTTTAATAGTAGTTTTAATAGACTGAAAAACAAATATTAATACAAATGCATGACTCAATTGAAACCTCACCCTACCAGGAATATTAGTACACTCATAAGTACAGAGAAAATGAACACATTTAATCTGAATTATTTTGCTGCTGAAAGCTGAAAAAAGGTACCAATTGTGCGTACTTAAGTTTTACATTGAATGTACTTTGATCATTTTTCAATTTTATAAATAAAAAAGCCTGAAATATTTTTACCCATTTCGAAAAATAATATGCTCACACCATTACTAAAAACTGAGACTTTTTGTTTTAATCAAGTATCTTTATTGAAAACTTCTATGATAAAAAAATATTTTAGGAGGAAAAAAACCTTAAGCTATTAAGGGACGTGAATGAAACTTTAAGGATATATATATATTCTAAATTCTAACAATTGTTGGTTTAAACACTATTATTCTGAATTATTCATTGTGTGGCATTGATTAAAGTGATCTAAAATACTATTTTTAAGGTAAGAAACACAGAACGGTTCATGATTATGTGTTATGAATTGTAATTTGAATGATTGAATGAATGATGCTTTGCTGTTCAGATGCTTGAAGGATATTGTAAAATTTAAAAAAATATTGTCAAATTAAAAGAATAGTAATTAATTCTAACCTTATGAAATATTTTATGCACACAAACAGTTACACCTAGGAAGTTTTGTTTGAAACAGTAGCTGTAATTGCAACTTATTTCATTTTTACAACACTTGTTAGCATAGTAAAATCAATGATTTTTTTGAAAAAAAAAAAACACTTGATTTAAATCGCAATTTAAATCATGATTTAAATAAAGCTGATTTAAACCAACGAACCCTGCCAGATATTATGATTATCCGGCAGTAACATTTGGCTTGAAATAAAATATTAAATAGAAAGATGAAATATATGTATAATTCATCCCAATTATTGTACAGGGTTCCCACTCTTGTCACAGAATAAAAAATAAGGACTTTATAAGGACCTTTTCTTAAGGACTTCAAAAGATTTTTTAAACTCAAATATGCTAGCATATTTTACAGACAATTTGTATAACATACCTCAGCTTTTAAACATGTTTTATGAAAATTAACATCAATCATAATAGATGTACAAAAATCGTTCAAACAGATTCCACTATATAGTAACATGTACTTATCCTACTGCACTTTATTTAGATAGATTTAATTTATAATAGAATTAGGTAAAAAATATTGTATTACAAAAATCTATATATGCTTGTATAAAAATGATTCATTTTCCTGAATTACACATCAGACAGCTCACAGAAGTCATGTGCATATGAAAAGTTTTGCTTCGTGAGCAATGTGGGCAAATGAAAACATCATTAGTTATTTAGGGATGTAATGAAGAGTGATTTGGCCGAATAGCCAAGTAATCGACCATTTCCACGAGCCGAATATTCGGCAGCCAAATGTTAAAAATTCTAAAAAATTGTTGTAATAGAAGATATCTGTCAAATTTAAAAGTATTAAAAGTCAAACACCAATTCTCCAAATTAATCTAGAATGTAAGATTTAATTCTGTTTGTTAGGAATCTAAAAGTATCTTAAATTAATGCATTTTCTGTATTGTTTTGAATGCAATAAAACTGAGAATTTCACCCACAAGTGGAATAGAAACGACAGGTTTTAATGTAAGCATTAGCATTATTTTGATAATTATTTAATTCAAATGAAAGAAATACTATTGCTTAGTGATCTTTTACCTTGCTGAATATGGTTTTATGAAGATATTTTTTAAGTTATTAGGGAGTTAAAATTTTTTATTTTATGGATTTTTTTACATTCCTATTTTTAAAAGATACATTAAAATTTAACGCATTTATCTGGAACATATTTACATTTTCAAAAACCTCAATAATTTATGCTTTTGTAATATTCATGATATATTCTAGGCTTTTCACATTTCTCTCTTACCCAGTATTCACGATAAATTAGTCTACCCAAACAAAGTCTGACTTCCACTTTGTTAATTGTAACAAGTATTGTATTCTCTATCATAACTGAATTTTTGCAACACAAAAATAAAGCATCAAGGTAGCTTTATAGTAGTTCTAGTGAAAGACAAAAGGCATTTTTAACGACTTGTTACTTGGCATCAATTTAATGTTCAACGACCAAATAACATCGTTTAATTTGCGCCCATTTACTTGAATTTATGCTATTCAACAAAAATAATTAGCAAACGTTTAGCAGGTGAAAGAGTAATTGTCTGAAAGCGGAATGTGAATATGCATTACTTTCTTTAAAGTTCTTTTTCGAAATAATGAAATTTTATTAAGAAAATTATGTATTTTTTTAAGATTTAAAAAAAGCATTTCAATCTATAAGGACATCCCAAGCTCCAGGAAAGATTTTTGATAAGAGATTTAACATTTCAGGATTAATTCTAATATGTCAAAACATTGAACTGTGCACATGAAATCCCTCAATGATATCATACAACATATTACATTGCATGAGAATTATTTCCCAAGATTTAATATGCGTACTGAATAAGAAATGAAATGTAAATGATTTTTTTTTTAATTATTTATTTGAGGTTAATAGCATTTTTTCCTGCACAGAATTAATTAAATGATGACTGAATGTGTGTAATAGAAAAAGTTTTATTGCCATGATGAATCCAAAACTAGTGCATAGATAATGATTTTTGTTTTCTTCATTTTTCATGTTTAAACATATTATTTAACAGTTTCATTCTTTATTTCAAGTATTTTAAATGATCTGAAAAATTATGCATGCATTAAAAAATTGAAATGATAAATAAAAATAGAGACGTTATCTTCGACGTTTGAAACGCTTGCCTTTATGATCACGATTCACGAAATTTCGTTTCAAAATTTTAAATGAAAGTTTTCATGAAAATAAAAAGAAACTTTATTTGTTTACTTTTTAACAAACGATAAGAAACATCAAAAATTCGAAAAGTGCAGTTCCCATCGCAGATGCAAAAAGATTGCATTTTCGGAGATGTAGGCAACAAATGCATAAAAACCGGCAAATGAAAAAACTTTTTTGAGTAAAGTAAATTTAAATCTGAATTTTAAAAAGGGAACGTTGAATAATATTAATGATTACAGTTAAGCTTGTTGGAACTTCGGGATAAATTAAAAACAAAGAAAAAATTCTCTGATCTTTCCAGAACATTAGAATTCCCTGATTTCCCCGGTTCTGCCGCCACCCTGGGAAAGGAATTATGGCTTTCTTTCATTTCTCACCTCTGACCAGTTGGGAGTGTTCTTGTAGGGGTTCCATAGTAGGTGAGAAGACTTATCTTGCTCTGTCATCTCTTAATTTCTATTATCACTAACATTTCTAACTTGTTTGAAATGTTGGTAGTAGATAAAAATAAGGACTTTTAAGGACCTTGCACCATAATTAAGTACTTTTAAGGGCCCTTAATTTTTAAAATAAAAATTAAGGAGTTTTTAAGGACCGTAGGAACCCTGTTGTAGAAAATGTAAGTTACATATACTAAAAATATTCTATCTGTGCTTTTTTTTTTAAGTAAAGCACAATACTCGGTGCAGATAACACATTCTTCAACTCAGTGTTATTTACGTAATCGTTATTGATATTCAGAAATTGAAAGTTAAGTGCTTTTCATTGAAAGTTTATTTGAAAGAAATATATAATCATATAAGCAAAGGAAAAATAATGGTTTTTGTCTAATCCAATTAAATATAAATACTCATTTAAAAAAAATAAGTATTGTGGCCGAATACCGGATAAATGAAAGTACTGTAATATTCGTAATATTATACTGGAAGTTATTTTTTCCACTGAAACAGTATTCCATTTTGAAGTATTAAATATTTTTCTAAACCCAAAGTTGAAAGAAAAGCACAGATATGATTCGTCAAAGAAATCTTAGGATGTATAAATTTAAAAAAAAATTCGGAAAAGCTTTTTTTGTTTTTCCTTTATCTTTCTTTTTTTCATAGTTTTCGGAACAGTCACTAAAATTTTCCCATAAGGATCGTCAAAGTTTTCCAATTTTTTAAAATGGGAAATAAAAACAAATGTCACTTGCATGACAAACACAACTAAATGTTCTGTATACACTTTATCTAAGACAAAAATAATAACAAGGCTACTAAAAATTGAAATCATAAAAAGAAAGCATATAATAAATAATAACACTAAAAACTATTTAACACAAAAATAACAATTCACGTTTTCAAAGATGTTATTTTCATGATAAGAAACATTTTTTAATGATTCATTCTCTCATTTTTCCTTTTTATTTTCCATGTTCAAGAGTAAATGAACTGTGATGAACAAATAATAATAAAAATAGAGCGAAAAATGAATGAATAAAAGACAAAATAAAATAAAATGAATGAATTTTAAAAAGGAATGAAACAGATGACAAGAGTATGAATCACAAAAGAACTATATCAATAATTAGGCAGACTAAGCAACTTCCTAAGGTGGTATTTAATTTTTTATGTTTGGGGGCTCCAAAGGGCAAAAACTAATTTGTTTTTCAAATGTCAAAGAGTCAGACTAACATTTGGGAGCCCCCAACGTACAAAATGATCTTGTTTTTAAATTACAAAAATGTTTGAATACAATCGGAGGGCCCCTAAAGTGCAACATCGATTTTGCTTTCCAATTTCAAACTCTCAGACCAAAATTTGGGGACATGAAAGTGAACATTTCTTGTGGTTTTAAAATAATTTAATAATACACATTTTCTGTGAAGCAACAGAACACTAACACTGAATTCTAAGATGCTATTTTTAAAAAAAATTTAAGTTACAAAAAAAAACAATAATAACCAAAATAAGGCCCCCCCCCTCAAAGTGAGGGCCCTAGGCCCAGGCCTAATGGTAAATAAGGCCCTGCATACAAAATATGAGTAGATATTTATGTTCTATAAGGACATATTGTCTTTATTTAATATTTTCTTAGGATCCTACGTCAACCACTTGGCCTTTGAAAAATATTGCACAATAAGTAGATATTCTAATTAATTACAATAACGTCAACATTTCGGTATCATCTTGATTGGGGGGGGGAGTTACCCCTTTGTTAGATTTTAGTAAACAGTGGCTGACATTCAGGATAGAATGGTGTGATTTGTACCCAAATTTTTCAGATCCCCTCCTTAAAAACAGACCAGGCGGAAGATTTGAAACATTCTGGTGGAAAGTCTAAAAACCATTTTTTCACTGGTACATTATTTAAAAATATTAATTGCGCGTGTGTGGTGGTTTGTAGATATTCTTCACCATAATCAATTATATGTATCTTTAAAATGGAAAAGTTATTCTTGTAAAAAAAGAATGTCTGCTCCTTTTACAGCATCTATAAAATGAAATACACCATCTTTTCGCATCCTGAACAGAGATTGGAAATTCTGCCTCCATATTATTTAACATTAGTTTTGATGCATACGTGGATATCTTTTGATATTTTTCAAATTTTATCAGCACTTTACAAGGCTGGAGGAAACAACAAAATAATCGAAACTGTTACAAATACCAATGTTCTTCTTTTATACCAAAAAGCACATGTTAGAAGGGTTCACTTCCCTCAAAATTTTTTGTTTAAACCCATATTGACCATCCTATTATGTACACTATTCTACTAAAAATAGAATCCATACTTGGCTAGGATTTAAAAACTTTTATAACCGAGGGGATACTTAAAACGCTGAAATAATCAAACAAAATCACTATTCATTCTCGCTTCCATGGATAAGTCCTTCAGGGAAGTCTCCCCTCTGGCCGTAAATGTTAAATTTAGCCCCTGACTAGGTTTCCAAAGTGTTCTTTCAAGAGGGGAGAGGGGTACACATTCCAAAATAAGGTCTTAACCTCTTCAGACCCCAGAACGAAGCACAAACAATTTTGACGCAATTTTTCGGTTCTCTGGTTTAAAAAATGATTACAAAACAAAATAACTAAAAAAAAAAAAAATATTTTTGGAATTTTAATTAATAATTAGTTTAAATAATAATGAATGCCCAATTTCCATGTTTTCCATGTTTAAAACAAAGTAAACTATCTGTTGATTAATTACAAAAACAATGGGGTGTTTTAGCTTTCAAATGGCACAAACAGTCGTTAACAAACAGTATTTTAAAATGTACCCAATGGGTTACGCTTGGAATGAAGATGATACGGATGAATAGAGTAAAAACTCCTCTTTTTAAAGAAATTCAATGAATAAGTAGTATTTGCAAGAAACTCATTCAAAAGAAAAAGTTCGTTCAATGCCTCGAGTGAGTAAAAAGAACCACCCACCCTTCAACCCCTCGGCATTCCTCCTCACTGCTTCCAGGGTCTCCGATTCGTGGTCATCTGGCTTTGGAGCAATCCTGCCGTAGAACCTACAATTGGAACATTTTTTTTTAAAATGACTTCACATTTTTAAAAAAAGAAGGAAAAGTGCAATACCAAATTGCAGCTAACCAAAGGGGTTGAAATGAACAAAGGAAATGGAAGTTCGGGAACTTTTAAATTGCCTGTGAAAAGATTCCCACCCACTTTAAAGAAACCCCTTTAGTAGGCAAGTGAAGAATGCTTAAGGGGCATTACACAGTATTTGGGACATAATGTATAGTTTGTAAAATGCATATCATATATATATATATCCTTGAACTTTTTATGAATTTTAAACAAATTAGAAAAAATGTTTCGTGTCAAGACATGTAAAGTAATGAGGTCTTAAAACCAGAACTTTCCTTTAATTTATAGAAAATTCAAGGATATATATATATATATTTAAACCAGGGTTGGTTGGTTTAAACCAAATGTTTTTTTTTTAAAGCCACTTGATTTAAACCAAACATTTTTTTCATTTATATTGCACATTATTAAAAATTGCAAAATCCAATTTATGCAGAAATTCCAAGCACAGCACTGGAAAATTAATGAATTTTTAAATTAACAAACTTTTTCTTATCTCCTATCTACATGTCAGACTATTTGGGTTTTTCTAAAATTAGTTCTGAAAAAGCTAATTTTAGAAACACTTCTCAGTCATTCTAAAAATTAAATGATATTGCAATTGTAATTCCTGGAGTTAAAGAATATATATAAAAAATGATAAAGTATCTTCATAATAACAATAATTTGCAAATGTATGTTACAGATAACAATTTTAAAAAACCAAACCTTTTTCATTTATTTTACACATTATAAAAAATTGTAAAATCTAATTTATGCAAAAATGACAAGCACAGCATTAGATAAATAATGAGTTACTGCATTTCTAAATTAACAAACTTTTTTTTTTTGAATCAGTGCAAATTTATTTATTTTTTCTAAATTATTCTCTTCTTTTTTAAAAATATATTTCATCTTTAATCAGGAAAAATAAAGTTTGTACATTGTATTACTTTCATAAAATTGTTTTTGTTTTTATAAATATATTTAATCAGGAAAAATAAAGATTGTATTTTTAAAAAAATTTTAAAAAATGGTGATAATTTCTAAGCCAAAGTTGCCGATTTGTATAAGTGCTAAATCCAGTAAGTGATAGATTTTTTTTTTTAACTTTTAAAGTAAAATATGTATATAAGTAAGAGACTTGTAACTCTTTGTTTATATCACTGCTACTGTAAATCAACACACATTATTTTTTAAATAAATCTTTCATTTCTGCTTATTTTTTCATTGATAAATATGCTTTTGTTAAAACTCGACCCGCATAATAATTGTTTCTTTAATAATTTGCTGAAAGGTCTGTATAAGAGTATTCTAATATGTTAATACAGTAAAACCTGCTAAAGTTGACCACCTGTCTAAGTTGACCACTTTTCTCACGAACGGAATGAGCCCTATATTATTTAATGTAGGGAAACCTTTGCCACTTGACCACCTGTCTATATTGACCACTTATGTGCGCCACCTTTGGGTGGGAGTATTAAAAAAAAAAGCTTTTGTAAGTTGACTGCCTAATTATTACTATATTAATTTATTAATCAGTTTTTGCATTAATATAGTATGTTATTGGGGTTTTTGAAAATTAAAGTATATTCTAGTTAAATGCATTAAATTTTAATAAATCTTTTAAGAACAAGTATGTAAAAAACTGCATGAATTTAAAATATTAACATTCATAACTTCTAAAAGATTTTCATAAAACTTTTTTGAGCAAGGTAAAAAGTTCACTAAGCCTTTGTATAATTAGTATAGTAATGTTAATGCTTGCATTAAAACCTTCTATTCCTCTTGTGGGTGAAATTCTCAGTTTTATTGCATTCAAAACAATACAGAAAATACATTCATTGTAGATAGTTTTAGATTATTAACAAACAAGAATTATATTATACATCATAGATTAATGTGTGGAATGGGTGTTTGACTTTGTGAATACTTTTGAACTTGGAACATACTTTTTATTACAACATTTTTCTAGAAACTTTAATATTTAGCCGCCGAATATTTGGTATTCGGCCAAATCACTATTCGTTACATCCCAAGTTAAAACTGATGTTTTAATAATGAATATATTCATTTGTTTATTCACCATTTAATTAATCGACATTCACTTTTAAAATATTAAAAATGAGCTATCATTGTTATACATAATTTTTGGCTTGGTATTATATAAAGTTGATCCTTTTTACTATATTGAAAAGAAATTAATTAAAATTAATCGATATTTTAAAGAAACTGTCCTGTATTTTAGATATCCATTGAGAATAATCCAATAACACGATTTATTAACAGTACACAACATTAAAAATAAGACATTAATTGATAGATAGATGCATTGAGCATTCGCACAAAATCATCGACGGTCTGTCTTGACATCCAGTTACAGTTAAGCTGCCTTAGCGAATACCCCACAGAAACATTTAATATTTATTTTAAATAGTGGCAAATAGAACAATAACACACAATAATTAATCTTTTAAATAATTTCTTTTATCTCTAAAAGTGCTGCATTAGTTTAAACCAAAAAACCTGGTTTAAACCAAAAAAACCCCAAAAAATCAACCCTTATTGTCAGACCAAAATTTGGGGGCCCCCAAAGTGAAAATTCCTTGTGGTTTTAAAATAACTTTTAACAATGCAAATTTTCTGTGAAGCAACAGAACACAAACGGTTTGTTTTGAAATATGCTATTTTTAAATATTTTTCTAAAAAGTTTTAAATTACAAAGAAAAAAATAATAACCAAAATTGGGGCCTAATAGGAAATAAGGCCTTGTCTATATGTTGTCTGGCAAAGTTGTGGCTTATTTTCATTCTTAGAATGTAAAGCTTACCCTTGATTAAAACTAATCTCCACTTGAGCTCAGATCTAGCAAAGTAATGGATGTAATTTCAAACTAAAAATGCAAAAAGATACCTAAAATATCTGAGTATCCTCAAGTAATCCTCTCTGATACGATATTCGGGATCCCCGACGAATCGGATGCGTCGCTTTTCGAGATCTTCTTTGCCGTTGAAATAATCATAGAGAGTGCCGTCCAATCCTAGACACAAAAAAAAAATCAATCTTCTAAAATTAACAAAATACAAATAACAATATTAGTAGATTAGAAATCAGTTCATTTTACTTAAACATGAGGTATAAAATATTTTGTTTCCCTTGAGGCAGAAAGAAAAGCACAGGTATTAGTCGCCAGAGAAATCTTAAGATTAGCAAATCCAAAAATGTTTTTGCATTTTTTTTTAATTTCTGGAACAGGTTTTCTAAAATTCTACGATCAGAAACACCCTTGGATATTAGAATGTTCAAAACTGCAGGGGGCATTGACATTTTTTGGATTTTTTAATGTAATTGATTATTTTGCAATTTATGTTGCAAAACAGAGATGTCCCCCCTCCAAAAAAAAAATCCTTGGGAACAAAAATAAAATATTGAAATATACAATTAAAATCACTTTACATTGTCATTTTGAAGCGTTGTTTAGTTCTATTTTGGTCTGGATTTTGATTGTTTCAATCTTCTGTGCACAGAACGGTATAAAATAGAAAGTAGATCAAAATTTATTTCTTTACACTATTAATAATAATTTACATCATTTATATGAACATTATACATAAAAAATAAAACTAACAAAAAACAAAATAAATACAGTAAAACTTCGAAAGTTGACCACTTTTGTAAGCTGACCGCCTGTCTAAGTGGACCACTTTTTTTTTCAGGAACGGAATGAGCCCTATATTATATAATGTAGAGAAACCTTTGTCACTTGACCACCTATCTGTATTGAGCACTTATGTATCCCAAACATTTGGGTTGGAGTATTATCAATTTTTCCCTTTTAAGTGGACTGCCTGATTATTACTATATTTATTTTGTTTACCTATTTTTGGAAAGTTTAAAAAAAAGATTAAAATAGCTTCCCCAGGATATTTTTTATGCTATAATGTTAGACCAGTATTTGTCTGGATGGATGAAACATCAACAGAAAATTTTGCCTAAACCTCTTTGTAAGTGAACCAAATGGGAAAATGACTATGAGCACTTTTATTCTTCAAATAAGTTTCTTCATTTTTCTTTGATCTGATATAGTTATTTTGAAAAAATATATTTTAAAGAAATCTTTAGCATCATATAAGTAACGGCTGTAATTAATATGGTATTTATCTTAATTTTAACTAAGTACTTTACTTTTGAAGTTGTATAGCCATTAGAGTTAAATTTCTTTAATGATATTTTAGATAATTGTGAGAAAAAAGCTAATCACTACTTTAAAGCAACGTCATTACATGAAGCTGTACTTTAATGAGTTACAAATGAATAAATGCGTAGTGTAAGAAATGACAAAAAAAAAAAAATACCCACCCTCTATAAGTTGACCACCTGTCTAGGTCGACCACTAAAGTGATGCACCACAAGTGGTCAACTTAGCCAGATATCACTGTAAATAAAATCATATGGCAACAATTACCTTTTGAACTGTTATTACCATCATACATTTGTATTGAGCACTTAAAGTGAAAGTTTCATTGCCTGCATCTGAAATTCTGCGTGGATTATATTGAATTTTTAAGACCTGCAGATTTGAGAGAGGCCACAGTTTGTATATACATCCACACGGAGACAAATTGAGCATTATAAATTCTATACTATTTGAAGGATGTGTTTAACATGTCGTTTACCATCCGAAATACCATTATGTACAAACTAACGTCTTTAAAAATTATATTTTTCACCTGTTGATTACTCCTGACATGTGAAAGGTTTATTGAAGGTTTTCAAGTAGTAAATCATTCCCTCCTTTGACGAAATTTACATACAATTATTTATCTATTACAGTAAATTGGTGCTGTGCTGTATTCGGCTCAAACTTCGGGACTTAAAAAAAAAACAATAATAAGAAATATTGTTGTGAAATAGCCTTGTGAACAGTCTTGAAGATGGTAAATATTTCAGAAACAAGAAAACAAGCAATTTAAGCAAATTTACATTCACCTCTTCATTCCAAGTGTACCCCATTGGGTACATTTTAAAATACTGTTTATTAACTATTGTTTGTGCCATTTGAAAGCGAAAACACCCCATTGTTTTTGAAATGAATCAGCAGATATTTTACTTTGTTTTAAAGATGGAAAACATGGAAATTGGGCATTCATTATTATTTAAGCTAATTATTAATTAAAAAATATTTTTAGTTATTTTGCTTTGTAATCATTGTTTAGGTCAGAGAACCAAAGCATTGCGTCAAAATTGTTTGTGCTCCGTTCCGGGGTCTGAGGAGGTTAAAGGTTCCAGAGCCCAGAACCAGCAATAAACTTTGAGGTGCAGAGCAAAAACTACCTCTGTACACCAAAATTTATCTTTCTCGGCACAGAAACACAAACTCTTCCTTTAATTATGCGCATGCACGGATCGAGAGGGCCTCACCCAGGAACATGGCGTTGACGGTGAGGTCCCGCCTCCCGGCGTCCAGCTCCCAGTCGGTGGTGAACTGCACCTCCGCGTGGCGTCCGTCCGTCCGCACGTCCACCCTCAGGGTGGTGACCTCGAAGTTCTGGCGGTCGTCGATGCGCACGGTCACCGTGCCGTGCGCCTCCCCCTTCTTGTGCAGCATGCGCACGCCTGCAACGGATCACATACGTCGCATGGGGTAAAATGGGTCACTTGATAACACATTCAAAATAATAGAACTTGTAATTGACATTTTTTAACCAATATTTTTTATGTTATATCTCAATGTGTTGGCAGCATTTTTCATTCTAAAAAAAGTTAGGTTCTTAAATATGGCAACGCAAAAAAAATATTTTTGTAAACTTTGGATGACAGTGTGCTAAACACATGGTTTACCAACTTCTGAAAATCTCTATATTTTATCAAATAACAACACAAATTTAAAGGATTTCCACACAAAGAAACTTTGGAGAACAATTACAGCCTAGCATTTAAAAAAATAATAAATATCGAATTTTTTACACCAGTTTTTCTTGGATGGGGTAAAATGGGTCATGGTTAGGCTTAGCTAGGTCTATTTGATTATTGCTTTAAAATTTACTCTGTTGCACCTCACTGCAGAAAATTTCTAACTTTTAACAGTGTAACAGTTTTTTATTTTATTGAAATTAAATTTAAAAGAATTTTTTTGTATGTTTTCCCTAAAAAAGATCACACTGATGTGGTAGAGAGAAGCGATGTTGTTGAAGTGTTATGTGGACCAATATATAACAATCTAGAACAATATTATTTAAACATTTCAATATAATTATAGTTTAAAATGTCGCTAAATATGTTACTTACTTTTTTTTTTCAATTTTAAAGTAAGAAATAACTGTTTTCAGCATTATTTTGCATTATGACCCACTTTACCCCACGATGGAGTAAATCAGGTCATAACCTTTATAAGCTCAGTTAAACTATTTCATAATTAAAAAATAAATATTAAAATGACATAAAATTGATCTAAAGGAGTTCAATGTTAAGATGCAATCGAAAAGAAATGGGATATGTTTCTGGTTTTGTTGCTATGAAACTTTAAATATGAAAATAGCTAAAAATTGACCCATTTTACCCCACCTGACCCTACACACAGGCATGGGAATGTCACGGAACGCAGACCCGACCACCCGCAACGCACCTTCCTTCTCGAACATGTCGTGCATCTCCGTGGGGGTGGCCGTGGTGGCGAAGTCCACGTCCTCGGGCCGCCGGTCCATCAGCAGGTCCCGCACCGCACCGCCCGCGATGCGCAGCTCGTGCCGGTACTTGCGGAACAGCTCCGAGAGGCGCACCACCTCCGGGTCGAAGATGGCACGGAAGTGGGGGGTGTCCAGGAGCATCTTCTTCAGGCTCGATTCCGGGCGTGCCGCGTGGCCGTGCCGACGGCACGCGACGGAGGGGAGGAGACGGGAGCACAGGCGACCGAAGGTCGCTATCCTCATCAAGGGTCTCTTTGCCGGTCACAGCATCTCACGTCGAAAACTGAGAAAGAAGCAAACCAATAATTAATTCAAGAAAGGATGAATCGTTAAGATAACTGCAACTGCCATGAAACCTTTATTTACTATGCACGAAAAATTAGTTTTATCATATTTTTACTGACAAATATATAAAAAAATCCAACAAAAACCATTCTCATTTACCTAATAAGCAATACATGACATAATCTCTTTTTTTTTTTTGCCAATTATTGTATGCAAAGCTTAAAAAGCAGTACTAGAGGTTTTTTAAATTAAAATAGAAAAATATTTTTCACACCATTTTTTAGCCATTTCCAATGGAAACAAAACTTTTAAATCAGTATGCAAACACATAATATAATAAAAATAAAACATATACTGGAACTTACTTAAATAAAAACATAGAATAACAATACGGAACATTAAATTTATTTCCACAACATTGTTTTCATTTTACCCACAGAATATTTTAGAGGGAATGGAAAGTAATGATACATTAAATGAACCATTTTGTTTCATTATAAAGTCTCATTGCGTGTATATGTGTTTGAAGGAAAGGTTTTTGGAAACAATCTGCCCTGTTTTGCAATCTTCAATTGAAGAAAATGACGTGTTTTTTGGTATGTGAAACAATTTCTATAGAACTCATAAAAACATTCTGCAGATATATGATAAAAATATGGATCACTCCACAATATTGGGCTTCATACCTTCATTTCCCAATAAAAAAATTAACTTTTGTACATGACTGAATTCACATTTTTTCTTTTGCAACATGGAAACTTGAAAATACTTTGTTTTGAAATAGTATTTCAATTAAAATTCATGTTAATTAGAAATGTTACGAGATGCGTTGTTTTCTAGCCAACACAACACAAATCATTAACTAATAAATAAGATAATTTTTTAAAAACATTAATTTTTTATTTGTGCCAAAAGAAAGTATATTTATGCATCCATTTCGAATTGTTTACGAAAAGTTTCATACATTCGGAGAAATGCCTAAAAGCACTTAGGCACCAATGAAAACAAAATTTGGCAGGTTTCTTTACTAGGCAAAACTTATGCTATTTTTTAAATAAAAAATGATGAACCCCAAAAGATTTAATTGTTAGGTGTAATTAAAATAGTCGAAAAGTGTTTTGTTGTTTTAATTTAAAAAACAAATACCCCAAAGCTTTCCAGCGGTTGCGTACGAGAGAACGAATACTAGAGTAGAATGACACCGTTTATCAATCGAAAATAAATTAAATGTCCATATACATAGCATTAAAATTTTTCAGATAAATGCATGGTGCAAAATAGATGAACTTTGTTGGTCATTAGGAAAGTTCCAAATGCATTCTTTTCTTTCAGCATCGAATGCGATCATAGAACTTTTACATTTTCGCCGTATCTGGAAGGTAAGTATTTTTAAAAAGACAACCATTCGGAATTAAATATTACCCAACACATAGAACCATCAATGAAAGATTAAGGCGAATACTTTGACATTTATTTTCAATTTACGAAGGAATTATACTAAAAAACATGAGACTTGGAATCAACTTTTCAAATTACATCAAAACGTTTGTTGATGTTCTTCCTCTCGCATGCTTCCAATCCCGTGACAGTTGAGACTAATAACTTACATCAGATGGATATTTGTTTTTTGGGGGTTTATAGAGAACTTAAAAACATTCTACAGAAATATAATGTTACTGAAAGAGATATTTTTAATTTATAAATGAGCGTTTGTGAATTTTATTTAACTGCGTGTTGAATTTATCTTTTTTGTTTTCTCTCAAAAGAGCGTCACTGTCACCGTCATTTATGTATCTCAATGTAAACAAAACAACGATGTTTGATAAATCGCCAAGAGTTTTAGGCTGATTTGAACGCCCTAAAATTTATCGATTTACTTACTTGAAAATAAGAACACACACTTTCTGTGGATCGCTGTTATTGTTGTGCTTTGACAATCTCTTTGTCTCGTTCTCTCTATTGAAAAGTTATTTTGGAAAATGAGCATGACTTTGCATGACGACGCTTTTGATTTTTGAAATGAATTCTGAAACATGGTGATTTTTCTTGGGATATTTTTCTGTGAAAATGATATTCCAAGTGCACCGCGCCAGCTATTACGAAAGGCGCTTTCCAGACTTGAGAGAACCCTCCGAAATCGGTTCGTTTTCTCTGAATTTCGACCGTCAGTTCTGTGACGATAAACACCAACTGAAGTACGTGGCGCTGCCTCGATCCCCGTCCGTCCATTTCGATCTGAATGCGGGCTATGCCCAGGCGATTCGCAAAGATTTCGGCAAGACCGAAAACATCGATTCGCTTCTTCGATGGGTCCTCTGCCATCAAGAGACGGTTCGGCAAAACTTCCCCGATGGAGCAAATAAGTAAGTGGTTATCGTCTCTCTTTAGTGCTTAACGCAGTCTGCTCTTCTTTTTTTTTTCTTTCGTTGCAGACCTAGTGCAATTCCCGGAGAATCTGCATCCATTCTTTCGAGTAGTACCACTATCGGCGGATGCCACTCCTTTGAGAATTTTTGATGTGCAATTTCCCCCTATATGGCATCACCTGAAATCTAAGTGATGTTAACTTTACTAGAAATTAAATTTAGTCGAGAGTATCCACGTCAAAGAGATACTCGAGGCACTGGCGTCACAGCAGTCTAATTATTGAGGGGGACGACGCCAATTTTTGACTTGTCTTCCTAATTTTGCCAAACAATAATTGAAACTCTGAGGAAGGACCTCCTAAAAGGAGGTCTTTTTTTTTCTTGGCAATATTAGGGGTTCTAGTCCAAGTTCTATTTTTTTGACACAGTCATCAAAAATGGTGGAAAATACAGTGTCGTTTCGCATCTTTTTCAACTAATTAGCATCTGTTTGAACTGATTTGACCAGTCCAGTGACTGTACTTTTCCTCCTTTGGAAGGATGTGTGAACTCTGCAAATCAATGGTTTGTTTCCTCAAAACTAATCCCAGATAGTTGGAACCATTTTCGAAAGCAGCTTAAGGACTGCTAGCGCCATCATAAACGTCTTCAGCAAACTGACTCAACGTGTCCATAATTAAAGAATATTTTTTCAGTATTTCTTCAATTTGAGAGCTTCGATATATCCATCTTGTTCGACACAGAAGTCTAATTTTGCAAGTATTTCTAACGGGACATTCAGATTCATTTTCCAAAAGGCTCTGGAACAAGCCGTTTGTTTTTATTCTAGACAAAAACATTCATATTTGATTGGCTACTTCTAAAGAGGTTTTTACCACTGATGCGGAATGGCAACTGTCTTTCATTATTAAATTAGTGCAATGTGGCCCACATTGCACTAACATTGAACAAAATCTGCTAAAGGCTGTTTTTTACTCATAATAGATAGAGCACCTTTAATATGGCCACTCATATCGGCTGCTCCGTCATATGTTGGCCCCGAAGATTTGCTATTGAAAGTTGAAGTTGAACAAGGGCGTCACATATAAGGGCAGCTATAGCTTTTTCATAAAATCCTATGAAACCTTCGGGTTTCATAAAATCCGAGAAAACTTTCACACCTAAGTTAAAATGAAGAAATGTGGAGTGCTGGAGGTATTTGTTAAATATTTAAAAAAAATATTGGGACCTTCCCCCTTCCTCCTTTTTGGCCTAGGCTGGGTAGGACCACTGGTATAAAGTGAAGCTCAGTTTGGGTGCATGTTTTTCATACTTATCATAAAATGATCCCCCAATTTGTAGAAATAAGGGTTCGTAACATATTTTACATGCACTGAAGACATTTCGAAACGCGTGTTTGCAATTTTTGTTGCACTACTTAATTACTCTTCATGTTTAACAAGGTTACAAAACTCTTAATTTGTTCCATATGGAAATATTGATACGACGGGTAGCGTATTTTCTCGGATTCCCATTGGTCCCATCACAAATGGACAGTGACACAAGATTAAATTCCAGAATGTTCACATAAAAAATAAAGCAGTAGGCCTTTTTGATTCAAAATCTATACGTGCATGGTCCCTTCATTGTTTTGAATTTTAACATAAGCGCACCCCCACTTTTTGATGCTTGTATATGTAAGCGTCCCAGCACCTTTTTCCAGAACTACACTACTGGGTCCTTTTATTTCTAAATTTTCGTGTGAAAGGGGGAGACTGTCCCCTCTGCCAAACTATTGAGGGGGACTGTCCCCTCTGCCAAATTATTGGGGGGGGGGGGGTGGGATATAGGTCGTGACGCCCGTGACTCGAGGGATGTTTAACATGTTGCATGATTATACAACATGGGCGCTGTCGATTTTATGCATCTTGTAAGTCTACCGACTCGGGCCAGGTTCGATCCTGCGAACTCAGGTGTACGAGGCCAGTGCCCGACCACTACGCCACCCTGCCGGCAGTCCGCCCTTCAAAGGGAATGGGAATGATCTAGAATCGCTTGGACAATAAAAAATGCTTTTACTTTCGCTAGTTTTTTTTTTTTATTGGTACTCGTATGTTAACACTAGAAAGACGAAGGGGGCCCGTGGGGGCCCTCTCGATATTTACTGTTCGGTAACTCCATTAAAAATCGACTGTATGTATTGTAACTTTCTGACTTTTCCTATTGTGATCCTATTTAAGTGCTCGTTTAATCACTATTGTTTTATCCTAATAGAAACCAGGGTTGGGTTTTAGCCGTCAAAAACTAGTTTTTGACGTGACAGTGGTTTAAACCAGGTTTTAACCGGTTTAAACCGTCAAAAACCCCAATACAATTTAAATACGCTAAAAAGAAAAAAAGAAGACTGTTAATAATAACAAGATACAGCATTGTTTTTGTTTTATAATGTTCCTTAGTTTCAGTATGCATTGAATTATAATTGAATATTAATTTACATAATTTTCTTTGTTTATGACTTAATTTTCAACTTTTTACACGTATTTCTTTCTGGTGTGGATTTTTTGCATATTTGACAAGAATACAGGAGGGAAATTAAGAAAAGCTGTTTTAGTGTCGATATTTCTTTGTACTGGTAGGAAGGCATCTTTCAATATGCCCTATCTATCCAGGGAAAAGTACATACCTTCATTAGATTTCAATTGTAATGGCATACTTTCTGCTTTTATCCAAAAAAAAAGTTTAAAGTCAAAATTTATTTCAATGCAAAATATTAGATTAAACCTACGCAATTTTAATTATACAAATATAATTAAGGATTTATTAACTGTACATCTTTGCTGAAAGTAATTAAAAGTATGCATTCACAATAAAATGATTCATTAAATAAGTGTTTGATAATTTCTATTAAGAAAATTTTTACATAATAGTCTCTTATCAGTTTATGTGCACGAAATATGCTACAAATAGAATGTATCTTCAAGAATGCACTGGCAGAGCGCAGCAAAAAACGTGTTTTCGGACTTAAAACCCTTCCTACAGCATCAGAAAACAGAAACCTGTGTTTGTGCACTTAAAAAACAATTAATTGATTTTTAAACACAATTCTTATGAATAAAATCACTCTCTGGCATAGATTCTGGCTGTGCTACAGCAAGAATACATTTTTGTAGTTTATACTCAGCAGTTTTAATGCATTTATGCAGTTTTATTTTGAAATTTATTGATTAAAGTCTATCCAATTCTGCTAAATCATTTCTTTTATAATTTTTTTCACAAATTAGGTTTTTGACACTTTTTGACGTTTTCGACAGGAAGGTTTTTGACAAGCCGGTTTTAACCATGGCTAAAACCGGTTAAAACCGTTGCATGTCAAAAACCTGCCAACCCTGATAGAAACCTAAATATTAAACCTTATACCGAGAATGACGGGAGGCCACTGTGGCCCCAATGTATTTTGCAATGAAATTAAATTCTTGGTTTATTTTGAAGGATGTAGTAGGACAAAGTGTCATATAGTATAGTTTGACCTTGACTTTTCTGTTTTTACAACTGTTTTCAATTCAAGACAAATGCGATAGCTGGCTGGTGGGAGAATGACGATAGCTCCATCAAAGGGAAATGGGTTTTATATTTTTACGTGAAAAAAAAAACAATATCGTAACACTACGATACACTCGGCTGTTGTATAGGGATAAGAGAACATGCATGGGGCACGTAAACTCACTCAAGAGGACATTTTTTTTAAAAATATGCACGAAATTGTCAGAAGGACCACACTAGCCCCTTCTGTCTTTCTAGTGTTCAAGAGCTTATCTTGAGCACTTTTATTTAATTGTCGCCAGCATGAATGTATTGGGTAAAGGCACTATCAGTTGGAGATAAATATAGTGAAACCTGTGTCAGTTGACCACATGCGGTGCAGACACCCTTAGTGGTCAACTTACAGAGGGTGGAGATGGCTTTTGTTATTTCTTACACTATGCATTTATTCATTTATTACTGATTAAAATATACTTTGCTATGATGATGTTACTTTAAAATAGTGATTGGCTTTTTATCTCTTACAATTATCTAAAAAATCACTAAGATAATTTAACTCGAACGGCATACAATGTATCCTATACAAGTTCAAAAGTAAAGCACTTGCTTAAAATGAAGATAAATATCATATTAATTTTGTCAGTTACCTATAGGATGCTAAAGATTTCCAAAAAATATATATTTTTCAAAATGGCTGTATTAGATCAAAGAAAAAAGTTATTTAAAGAATTAAAGAGTGCTCTTCGTCGTTTTCCCATTTCGTTAACTTACAAAAAGGTTCAGGCTAATTCCATGTTGATGTTTCATCCGTCCAGACAAATACTGGAGTAACATTATAGCATAAAAATATCCTGGGGAAGCTATTTTAGTCTTTTTTTATCTTTTCAAAAATAGGTAAACAAATAAATATAGTAATAATGAGGCGGCCCACTTGAAAGGGGTTTTTTATAATTGTCCCACCCAAATGTGACGTACGTAAGTGGTCAACATAGATAGGTGGTCAACTTAGATGGTCAAGGGACAAAGTTGTCGCTACTTATATAATATAGGGCTCATTCCATTCCTGACAAAAGTGGTCAACTTCGACAGGTGGTCAGCTTACAAAGGTGGTCAACGTTACAAGTTTTACTGTATATGAAAATTCCTACAGTGTCGGGGGGGGGGGGGTTACTGTCACTCATATCTAGAGATGGGAATGGTCGGGAAAAAACCGTAAATTTGGGGGGGGGGGACCGGTTTTTTTCCAAAGGGGTTCATTTCCACCTGGAAAAATTAACATTTTTGAAATTTCTAGCATATAATACATTTAGAAATTTCTAATAGTTACATTTCAATGTTTTTTCTTTAAATATTTTATATATTTAAATATAACATAACATAAAGTTTCCCCTTTGTACATGAGAAAATGACAGAGATATTTAATTTCAAAGCTTGGAATTCTTTCGCATTTTCTCGGACTTAATTAAGGGGTCGGTTAAAAAATCTGAATGAAGTATTCATTGAGCAATGAATAGAATAAATACGTCATTAAAATTTTTTAACCCGCCCCTTAATGCAGGCCAAAAACTCGTGAAAAAATCCCTAACATTGAAACTAAATATATCTGTTAGAAGGAAAACATCTTGTGTGATGTTTGCTAGGACGGGCGTCAACTTTTACTAAATATCTAGACTTTACTAAATATAAAGACTGGGGGACTGTATAAAACGTTAGTTTCTGTACTTTTCACAAAATTGATTTTTTAAATTTAAAAATGCTATTATCATAAATGCTTACAATTTTTAAACATTTTTATAACTGGAAGTATGTTTGTGACCAACGGTCGCTGAGATAAAAGCTTCCTAAGGACTTTGCTTTGAGCCCTATATATATACAGTAAAACCTGTATAGTTGACCACCTTTGTAAGTTGACCACTTTTGTCAGGAACGGAATTAGCTCTTCACCCTCTATAAGTTGACCACCTGTCTAAGTTGACCACTAAAGTGCAAGTGGTCAACTTGCACAGGTGTCATTGTACATACATATAAATGCATGTAACAAATTTGGGGGGGGGGGATAAGCAACTTTCTATAGAAAAGTTTATTTGATAATTTACAAAAGTTACATATGCTAAAATCTACTTGCTTTATAACCATTACTTCTGTTCTGAGTTAATTACTTTTACATTAAAAATAATAATAAATCAGTAAAAAAATGTTGCTTTAAAATTTATGATTAACTGTGGATTTAAATTTAATTTCATTTTTGTGATTAACTTTAATCAGAATCAGTATCTGAATTTATTGAAGCAACGCTGCTGAAAGATGAACATTCACATTCCATTGAAATACTGGACTTGGACTCTTCATTAAATAGTCCCTAAAAGATATAATGAAAAAAAAAATTTACATTTTTTTTTTCAATAGAAACACCCCCGATCCCGAAAACTAATTAAAAAATTCTCTTCCACTTGTAAAAAATCAATTTTTCAAGAAAAAAAGTGGTTTTTTTCCACCACCTCAAAAATGTCCGGAAATTTTACAACCCTACTCATGTCAACTCTCCAATCTCGGTCGGTGCAGGTCCGGCGTGGACTTTGTGTGCTACCGAGGCCTCCTGACCAAGCTGTGCAGCACCGTGTACGAGAACCGAGAGGATTGGTTGGTCTGCGCCACGCGATACCGATCGGTCATCTACCTGGTCGCCTTCGACACCGAGCAGGACGTGGAGAGGAGGGACTCGATGACCGACAGGGACCGGCTCATGACCGCCTGGGGGTACAAGTTCGAGCAGTACGTCACTTCGGGTGAGTCACGCGACATCCATACTTTCTTTTAATCCCATTACAGCCAGTCCTCTGGCCAAAAATATTTCCTTCCGAATGGACAAGCTTAAAACCGCTAGGCAATAGGTGTCGACGTATAGGGCCCGATTTACATTTTGAATCACTATAGGCACGACTCGTGTTTGGGGGCCCCTCACGCAACAAAAATGTTCTAAACATAAAACTTTGGGGGCCCCAAAGCGCAAAAACTAATTTGTTTTTTAAATTTCAAAGAGTCGCACCAAAATTTGGGGGCCTCAAGGCGCCAAAACTAATTTGTTTTTCAAATGTCAAAGACTCAGACTCACATTTGGGAGCCCCCAACGTGCAAAATGATTTTGTTTTTAGATGACAAAATGTTTGAATACAATCTGGGGACCCCCAAAGTGCGAAATCGGTTTTGTTTTTCAAATTTCAAATGGTCAGACCAAAATGTGGGGGACCCATAAAGTGAAAATTCCTTGTGGTTTAAAAATAATTTAATAATACAAATTTTCTGTGAAGCAACAGAACACTAACAGTTTGTTTTTGAAAAATGCTGTTTTTAAATATTTTTCTAAAAAATTTTAAATTACAAAAGAAGATAATAATAACCGAAATAAGGGGGCACCCTCAAAGTGGGGGCCCTAAGCTCGGGCCTATTGGTAAATAGGGCCCTGTCAACGTCTACTGATAAAAGGCCACTGAGCTCCCCCTCACTATCCCTCGCATATTCCTTTCTTTCTCAGTACAACAATTGTCAATCAATATACACTTGGAGGAGCACACACATCCCATGCAAGTCATGAAATTAAAAACTGCAAGTGTAGCAGATACCCAGTGCATATTATTCTAAAATGGGTAGCCTAGTAATTAGGATGTTGAGCTCCCAATCGTAAGATCGGGTGTTTGATATCCGACGCGTAGAACCATGTACACTAGGGGATACGTGCATGTAAAATCCGTAGACCCCGAAGTAGTGAGGCAGTTCTAAGGATGGAGAATGACCCTTCCCTTCACTCTTAGGTAAAAAAGGAAGGTGGCCCCCATCTCAAGTCATCCAAATACATCATGAGCCAAGTCGTACTTCCGCCATTCTGGTGTTCATTTACAAACGGAAGGCGCTCCTTACTGCCATCATTCCTGGTCACTCTGTGAAAAAGTGCTTGGATATCAAACTGACATCAGAAACTACAGATGCAATGGATATCCGGTAGACAGTATCTATCCGGCCAAACCGGCTAGTAGACCAGATATCCGCCCGTGGCCGGATATTGTGATTATTCGGCAGTAACATTTGGCTCAAAAAAAAATATTAAGTAGAAAGGTATAAAAGTACTACAATAATTGTGATAAATAGATAATTCATCACAATTATTGTAGTATACTTTTAATTGAAAGTTTATTTGAAAGAAATATATAATCATATAAGCAAATAAAAAATATTGGTTTTTGTCTAATCCAATTA
Organism: Octonoba sinensis; assembly: GCA_038502835.1. Classification (NCBI taxonomy): domain Eukaryota; kingdom Metazoa; phylum Arthropoda; class Arachnida; order Araneae; family Uloboridae; genus Octonoba; species Octonoba sinensis. The sequence continues at coordinate 2,911,206 of CM076604.1, forward strand.
AATATAAGTACTCATTAAAAAAAAATTCTGGATATCCGGCCAAATTAAGATCCGTTGCATCACTATTAGAAACAACAACACTATTATCAAGGGTTGAGTGCTATCTGTCGAAGCGACTTGGGTGCCTAAGAGGGATTCCATTCATTCTTGGATTTCGGATATATTTTGTTGCTTGAGAAGGAAAGGGTTAAACTAGAGATCAGTATTATGCTCATTTCAGTCCTGAGGTGACATCACAGAAAAGAAGATAACTATAGTGAGCATGTGGGTAACATATCTTCAGTAGGTTTAGCCCCTGAAAAAGGGGAATATACAGTGGTATCTCCTTTAAGGGACACGTTTTCTGGTTCCAGTCCCTTTGAACAGGGACTGCAATGTATTTACCTCTGAATAAGGGACACTCTTAGAGAACATTTTCAAAAATTCAAGTTACGTAGAAAAGAAAAATTTACTGGAAGCTGAAGTCCTTTTTTTTCTCTAAAAATTAACTTCTTGAAAGTTGGTATGAGTCCTAGAAGCATGAACAAACAAACAAGTGTATTTTAAAGTGCTTGCCAAAAAATACTTGTAAAGGCTTTTGCCTTTTTTGTACTATGAAATACATGTGTATTCAGAAAGGATAGGCAGTATCTGGCTACCAACAAGTTTTTATGCAAGGATTGGAAAAAGTACATTGAACCTAGTTTATACTGTGTTGCCCAAATTACATACTTTAAAACAAGCACATCTAATAGATAACTTTAAATAAATGTCTGTAAGTTAGAGAACTTTGCCAATACGACAATTATGCTAAAATTTTAGTTTTTGATGAAAAATTTTTGAGTTTCAATAATTTTGACTTTTATTTCGTATGCACGAGATATATTTAGTATTTAAGCTTAAATGGTAACATATGTTTATTATTAAAAAGTTAAACTTAGTTAATACGCTATGCATCAATTTATGAACCTCCGAAGAAGGGACGAAATTTCCAGTCCTCTTAGTGTCCCTTATTGAGAGGTTTTGCTGTATAATGAAAACTAAGCTTGGAAGATTATCCATTAGAGTCTACAGAGATTTATAACTGTTCCCCCAGATGCTCCGGGCTCCAGTCCCGACCCATCCGTCCCAGTGAACGAGAAGGAGGAGTTCAACGTGGTGATGAAGGGGCGGCTGAACGACCACGCCCTCCTCTTCAGTGCGGAGGTGGACGGCGAAGACCCCGCCCACCGAGGACGAGGCCCCGCCTCCATGGGCAGGTACGTCGAGTTCAAGACCTCCCGAATCATCGAGACTGAGCGACAACGGAGGAGTTTTTGCAGGTGAGGAACCTTCATCTCATCATTTCCTTCTTTCTTTACTCTGTTGTTTACGAATTTTGGGGTACCGATGTTGTTTCTCGCCAAGTTTGGCGACATCTGGATCGCGGGATAGACAATTCCAGTCTTTGATGGAAATTTCTGGAATATTCTGTCACGTGATCCGCGATGGAAAAAAACCTCTCCGGCGAGAAGTTTAGAACTTAGTTGAGTTCGGAGAGTTCAGTTACGTGTTAGACTTTGGCCGAGTGCCTGATAAAAGTCTGAGCCGTTGTGCTGCAAGATTCGTGCTTGGTTCTTTCCGTATTTTGGTTAAGAAATACGGGATTACCGTTGGTCTTACGGTAATGTTGTGAACTCCGAGACATTTTTCCGTGCTTTAATCAGTGTAAGTAGTTTGTAAAATAAATCTTTTTGTCTGTTTTCTAAAAGGAGTTATAGTCATTGAACTTCAATGACTACTTCCTTATACAAAACGGACTGAGCAATTTATTTTACAAACTATTTACACTATATACAAAATTCAGATAAACATATCTCTCTGAATTCACACATTACCGTACAACCAACAATAATATCCCGTATTTCTTAACCAAATACGAAAAGAACAAGCACGAAGCTTATGACTCCGACTATCAGGCACTGGCCAAAATCTAACACGTAACCGAACACTCCGAAACCTTCTAAACTTATCGCGGATCACGTGACAGAATATTCCAGAAGTTTCCATCAACGACTAGAATTGTCTATCACGCGATCCAGATGTCGCCAAGCTTGGCGAGAAACAACATCGGCACCCCAAAATTCGTAACGCTATTGTTATTGTTATTATTATCATTTGTTGAAATCAGAACTGAATTAATAGACTTGTTACATTGAGACCTGGAACAGCCTCCGCTGCGTGCTCCGAATAACTTTGACAGATTATATTATTTATCTCTGTTTGTTTAGTTGATTTTTATGTGATAAAAAAATTAAAAAGTAAAATAAATCATAGCACTGGGACAGATGGGGAATGCTCGTGATTCTTATTATTACATGCTATAGCTACCGTTTATATTTGTCTAAGTTCCAGGAAGCCTTACTTTTAACTCTTCACAATATTTTTTAGAATCAATACTTATTCAATATGATGAAGAAATAACCTCTTTTTGCGAAGCCGTTTGAAGATTTAGACAAAATTCAAAGAGATATCGGAGTAATATTCTGTCTTGCAAGATTAAACCATTCATTCAGAAGTGCTTAAATAAACTTAAATTACCGTCGATAATGTGTCAACAGATAATTTAAATAACATCAGCAAAAATGAACCGTTTCATGCTGATCCCCAAAACCCTTGTCCACAAAGACTATTTCATCCCTAAACAGTTATCATATCCAATTTGCCCACCAAGTATCTTCCTCTCTCCAAAAAGAAACCCCTCGTGCGCAAAGATTATTGATACCCCCAAACTCTTTAACAGTTTGGATAAATCCTGGAAATTTTTTCCAGTGCTGTTTGTCGGGAAGCTTTGCTAAAGAGAGGTGGGGCTTCTTGGTGAGCAAAAAGCTTCCTGCATCATTCTTTTTTTTTTCTTTTGTATTCGTTATATCATTAACTTCATGTTCAGCTGACTAGAATAATAAAATGTTTGTAAGTGCACACCTGAGGATTTCCTGAGACTTCTGCACGTTAAAAGGGTTCCTTGGGAATGAAAACATTGGGAAAAGCTCGGTGCCTATGTATTCTTTAAAATATATTTTTCACCTCTTCTTGATAGGTTCAAGTTGCTCAAGTGGTGGCTGCAGTCGTTTCTGGCGGGAATACCCAAAATCGTCTGCGGATTCCGAGACGACGATGGGATTGTCCGATCCCTGGAGACCTTCCAAGTCATGGATATTCCCAAGATGGCGGAGGTGAGCATGGGTATACTATGTATATATAGGTTTTAGGCCTATTCCTTTTGCTGGAATAGAGTATTTCAAAACAACTTTTTGAAAATGACTACACACTTATATGAAAAAACACACGTTTAATTAGTGACGATGTTGTTGTTGTCTTGTCTTCGCGCCAAGCGAGGAACAATGGGGGCACTGCTCCTGAGTCTAACAGGGCCCTTGTAGGCAGGAGTCCGACTTCCTCCCCTTTGAGAGGTCCAGGGGTTATTCTAATCCGAAATTCTCCGACATTTCCGAAAATTTTCAAGGGCCTGTTCCGAAAATTTAAAAAAAAATCGGTTTCCCGAGAATTTTTCAAATGATTAAGATTTCTTTGAAGAATAATATCTGTACTTTTCTGTCTTCCTTCAGACAAGCAAAATATTTTTTACTCCTTTAAAATACTTTCAAGACAATAGAATAACGTTTCCGTGGGAAAAAAGAGGCTTTTGGTATTAATATTAGACCGTTCATTTAATTATAACTTAAAGCATTTTTTGAGCTTATATTTAAATATATACACATATGTATGTATTTGAATATATACACATATGTAGCAACCAGCCGTGATAGATTGTCACCCTCCAAATCACTGACCTCAGTCAATGTTGCTTCACTTTCAGTGTTCTGCGGCAACCGAGCTTCTACCGACTGGTCACTGCGGGGCATTAGGGACGATCACTGGACTATTACGCAACTATAAACATCTGATTAACACATAATAGTTAACGAATGACAGAACGTCAACAATGGAACACATTTGTTCCTGACTATGTCTTTAGTCCGTCTCAATGATTTTTCTCAACAGAGGGTGCTTTCTCAATTTATGATAGTTCTTAGGGCTAAGAATATTTAATGGTTCACACAATCATAGAATAATCCTGGAGAAGTTATTTTAGCTTTTTTATCTTTTCAAAAATAGATAGACTAATAAATATAGTAATAATGAGGTGGTCAACTTACAAAGGAATTTTTATAATACTCCCACCCGAATTTGGCGTACGTAAGTGGTCAATATAGACAGGTGATCCAATGAAGTCAAGTTACAACGATTTGCCTACATCATATAATATGGGACGGATTCTGCGTCTTTTTACTTTGAACTTCAATGACCGAGTCCTTGTACAAAATCACACAGAGCAATTTATTTTACAAACTATTTACACTATATTCAAATTTTTCATAAACATATCTCTCCGAGTTCACGCATTACTGTAAGACCAAGGGTAATCCCATATTTCTTAATCAAATGCGAAAAGAACCAAGCACGAAGCTTGCAGCACAACGGCTCAGACGTTTATCAGGCATTCGGCCAAAGTCTACCACGTAACTGAACTCACTGAACTCTACTTCGTTCTAAACTTCTCGCCGGAGCTATTTTTTACCATCGCGGATCACGTGACAGAATATTCGAGAAATCTCCATCAAAGACTAGAATTGTCTATCACGCGATCCGAAATGGCGCCAAGCTTGGCGAGGAACAACATCAGTATGCCGAAAATCGTAACAATGGGGCAAATTCCGTTCCTGACGAAAGTGGTCAACTTTACTGGTTATAGTGTATATTCTTTTTCTAAATACCTGTCAAATGTTCACTGCTCATCACCGCCTTTTTTTATGCCCTCATTCGTGGGCCGAAAGAGCCAATTAAACTGTCTCTTCTATCACATGAACCTTTTTGTTTCTTGACAGGGCCAGTGGTCTCCCGCCGCCTGCCTCAATTTCCTCTGCCTCTTCTTCGATCACGTGAAGAAATGCGTTACCAAGGACGATCCCAAGTAAGTACACACGAGAGCTTTCACAACCAATGCCGTAACGCCGACATTTTTGTCTCATAATTTCTGCGCACGTCATTGGACATGCTATATTGAATGAACACGTCCTATTGCCGACTGATTGGCTCTCATTTATTTTCGTCTTTAAATATACAGTAACACTATTCCTATTATCCGAAACTCTGTTACTTCAACGTATCCTTTGCGAACTTTATAAATGGGACTGTATTCAGCTCTGGTGCTCATTTTTATCATAATTCTTTTAAGGTTTTCGCCGGTTTCACACTCGCCACGACAGCCACAAAATGGGTTGTTGTCGCACTACCGCGATGACTTTACGTGTGTTACTCTATTTTCGTGCACAGGTAAACGCCAAAATATACCGCAGCTTTGACAAGTAGGCGCCTGACCTTGATAGAGAATTTGGCGAATTCTAGTACTGGAACATATCCAATAACCAATAACTTCGTTGTATTCTACTGACAAGGAAACTTGCTTTCTTCACCCCTACTTTAACAAATGGAGTCGTTTAAAATTTCCCGCATCAGGCCCTTCTTTCAGAGCCAAACAGTAGTAAAATTAAGCACCATCCTTTGGTGTAACAACTTTTTACAGCGTTGGGTTTGATGATGCAAATCTAATCTGGTCAGAGTCGATTTACTTTCTAACAGCCTTATTGACCAACTGATGTGAACCTCTGTCAATCCCTCGAACCGCCGAGTTGAGCGTTCTGATTGGTTGAGGAACCCTTTGATCTGCAATTCGAAGGTTCAAATCGGTTGGTGAATGAGGCCGTTACTCTTCTACTTTACTGTTAACGAGCGTACCGATTGTTTCTCTTGTAGTGTGGTTTACCAGTTTCGTTGGAGGCCGAGACAGAATATCACGTGCAAAGAATTGACGCACCCTCACAAGTATCAGATTCTGCCCGATTGGTACGTTGGCAACGTGAAGTTCTGACTTCCCTGTGTGGTTCCAAATCGAACTACCTGCTTGCGAAATGGTTAAAGCGCCGTCAACCAAGTTGTGGAACTTGCGACTCCTTTTGAATCCAAATGTGACTTCGATGGTACTGTAGAAGCTCACGATGTTATTCAGTCATCAGTGACATCAAAGAGCGACTCTCAAAATGTTTTAAATTTTTATCTGTACAATTTTTGTTAATAAACGAACACGAATCGATTTGATCAATCTTGTCAATTTTTGCATTTTTATTCATTGAATTTAATTGGGAAAATAACATTTATCATTAGACTGCAAAGCCAGATAAAAGAAACAGTAGTTTATAAAATTAAACACGAAAATCGTCATCTAATCCTTCTTCTTAATCTTGACATTTTTAATGCTAGAGGGAATTTTAAATTAGACACTGGATACCTTAGTATCAGTTTCAGTTAGACCCACCTGTTTCTTTAAAAACAAACTATTGACTATTTCAAGGGCGAAAAATGTGCTGGGGCCAAAAAAAGTCTTCTATTCCTGCTCTGAAGAGACGAACAGACTAAAAAGCTCTTTAATTTTGAAACAAATACTTTTGTTCAGAGGAAATAATCGCTAAAAAAGCCGTGTATTCATTATAAACGTAAAGTTGCTCTATAAATGTTTAATGTATTGCAGTAAAAATAAAATGATACTTGCCATTTCCGTAAACATATTTTCTAAATAAGCATTTGTACTTAAAACTGAAAACGGCGCTTGCTCATTTTTAAGTCAAAATTACTTTTTAAAAAATGAGGCATCTTTTCTCCGTTTTAAGTCATATTTAATAACAGTTAGTGCTTTATTAATTTAATATTTTTTAACAGTCAGTGATTTAAAGCCCTGCTTATAAGAAAAGGAGTATAAGGAACAAAGAGGAAAATGAGGAGACTTTTGTGAGAAACACCTGTTTTGTGGCGAGAAATGTCAGTAGTAACACTGGACCGGTGCTGCTGTCCATCGTGACACAGAAAACAATTTACTTAAGGCTGCCATATTTATCCCTTTGTCATTCACATGTTTTTGCATACGACTGGTTTAAATAGTCTATGAAATAAGTCTAGATAAAGCACAAAGTTGAAGATATTTAAGGTCGTGAGAATTGATGTAGCAACCTACAACGCATACCGAGTACTTTGGATGTTGTCACTGAGGAAAAAAAAGGAGGTAAATTTTGCATTTTTTAAAACCAAAATATCGCAGAAATAGGAGCCTCATATGAGATAGCGGTGAGAAGAGATTAAGCGGAAATAATAAAATCAATAATTATAAAATCCGGTGTTGCATTTAAATTAAGTTTTAGGTTTCCTACGTACTATTAGAATTAGTTCCACAAATAAAGGTGGGAAAAGAAATCAAGGCAGTACTTGAATGCTACATTATGCGTTAAATTGATTTATTTGACACTTAGTTTGATTATATAATAGTTATGATCAGGGCCCGATTTACATTTTGAATCACTATGGGCACGACTCATGTTTGGGGCCCGCTCGCGCAACAAAATTTTTTTAAACATAACATTTAGTATGTGTTTGTAAAACTTGCCATGTAGATGGTTTTCCAATTTGGTTAACACTAAACTGTGTGGAAAAATATACCAAAATGTGGGGGCCCCAAAGTGCAAAAACTAATTTGTTTTTCAAATTTCAGAGAGTCACACCAAAATTTTGGGGGCCCCAAAGCGCAAAAACTAATTTGTTTTTCAAATGTCAAAGAGTCAGACTATCATTAGTAACTGAAACCTGTGTAAGTTTACCACTTGTGGTGCTGCACTTGAGTGGTCAACTTATAGAGGGTGGAGATTTTTTTTTTTTTTTTGTTATTTCTGACACTATACATTTGTTCATTTATAATTAATTAAAATAGAGCTTCACGTAATAACGTCTCTTTAAAAAAGTGATTAACCTTTTTTTTTTTTAACAATTATCTAAAATATCGTTAAAGAAATTTAATCCGAATGTCTTACAATATATCCTATACAACTTCAAAAGTATAGTACTTAGTTAAAGTTGAGGTAAATATCGTATTAATTATGTCAGTAATTTTATACGATGCTAAAGATTTCGTAAAAATCTATATTTTTCAAAATGGATGAAGAAAAAAGATGAAACTCATTTAAAGAATAAAAGAATGCTTATAGTAGTTTTCCCATTTGGTTAATTTACAAATAGGTTTAGGCAAATTTTATATTGATGTTTCAACCGTCCAGACAAATACTAGCACTATAGCATAAAAAATAACCTGGAGAATCTATTTTAGTTTTTTTTTTTTTTATCTTTCCAAAAGCGGATAAACAAAAAAATATAGTAATAATGATGCGGTCAATTTAAAAGGGTATTTTTGTAATACTCCCTCCCAAATTTGGCGCACACAAGTGGTCAACATAGACAGGTGGTCAACTTAGGTGGTCAAGTGACAAAGGTTTCTCTTCAGTAAATATTATAGGGCTCATTCCATTCCTGACGAAAGTGGTCAACTTAGACAGGTGGTCAACTTTACAGGTTTCACTGTATATGTTTTTTAACACTGACTTTTTGCGGTTTGTTTCGAAAAATCAGTAATCGTTTGTTCGGTGTAATGTTTGAAAATCTGCAAAATTTACGTCATGTCCTCTATCTCCACCCCCCTTTGCTCCAATATTCGATAATCTTTGCTCCCTCTTTTTGTGTCCTGAAACGTATCCACTAAACATCGAAGTAGTAGGTTAAGAAAAGTGCTTGTTTAAGTAACATAATTCCGTCTCGTCTGATTTTAAAAAACATTGATCAGGCTGATCGTCTGATGCTGCTGAATGCAGAATCATTGTCCCAAAATGAAAACGTTCGGCGCAGTAACTTGTGCATTTTTTCATGTGAAAGGTTCCTCATGAATTTGATTTATTTCACGCTGTCAATAGATAAAAGTATCTGAAACTTTGATTTTTAAAAGCGGTGGTACTGATTTGGTTTTACGAATGTTTCACATTGATTTAGGTCCGTTCGCTTGAAATTTGATTTCAATAAACGGCAGATTTTACTAAGCAGTGATTCTAATAACGGCAGGCATTGCATCCATACAGAAGCAGGGGAAGGGGATATGAGGATTTGATATCTGTAAATGTCACATCTGCTATATATAAAAATTAAAAAAATACGAACAAAATCACCGAGCAACACAATAAAAAAATAGCCCGCTCCTCTTTATTTTTAATCTTTTCCGATGTGCCCTTTACTGCGCAGCAGATAAATAAAAGGGAGCAGGTGGCCGAGCCCGCCCCTGCTTGACCGGAGAAGTTGGTCATCTCCGCCAGAGGTCGCTCCGGCTGACCCACGCTCGCAGACCGCTCTCAGAGCAGCCCCAGCAGAGCCCCATGCCGGCAGCGATGCTGGGCCCCGCCGTGGAGGGGCGCGGACGCCCCCTCTCCGCAGACGATTTTCATAAGGTCGCCACCACCAACACGCTGCAGAGTGAGTACGAAATTGTTGTTTTTCCTTTTTCTGCAACCTGTTTTGGAAGCGCCGAATCAATAGTCGGCTGCGATTTATTCACGTGGTGTAAGAAGTCATTAGTGGAAGCAATTGCAACTACTTACTAACAAATATCGAATCATTTCGACGATTCAAATGAATCGCACTTTTAATAATTCTATTTTATGCATGAACAGATTAGAATCAAAGCATACATGCAGGGCTATATCGGAGGTATATACGGCGTATACCTTCTGATTTGTTTCGAAAAAATAACGTATACTGTCTGGCTTTAATGATATTTGTTGACAATTTCTAATTTTATTTTAGTATATATATATATATATATATATATATACATACATATATATATATATATTTTTTCAAAACATAATTGAGTCGTGCGAAATAGGCAAAGTTATAAAAAATGTTCGATGATTGAACTTACATTACGTCTCGCTATTTATGGGATGTATTTTTAGAAAAATAAAAATTCTATGTTCTACATTTCTGTCTAATAACCCTATAGAATTTCAATTGCTGCATCCTCTCATTTTCAAAAATTAGGTACACTATACTTTCTGCAATTTTTATGACTGCAGTACTGCATAATGCTTTATTTTACGAAATTTCATTAAAAAAATGATGAAATAAAAATATTGAACATTTGCGTTCGATGAGTTACTGAGGAAAAGGACACTATCTATCAAAATGGGGTCCCTTCGTAGCGTTTGCTTGGATATAAGTGCTCCAATTTAGTTCAATTAAATATTAAATGTACGATAATATTTAAGCTTCAAAAGAGGAACCGTTTTATGCATACCAAAAAAATATCTAAATGGATAAATTTTTAAAATCTTTACTTGAAAAGATTGTAATTTTGGCAAACATTTAATGCAGAGGAAGTTTTGCAGATTGCAGAAAGTTAGTTGAAGTGCTCCATGACATGAGTTTGTTGATTGTCATTTACCAGCATGTTTAGCTACATGAATATTAAATTCGCCGATCGATTTTAATCCTTTACATCATCAACATGTAACATCAACATTTGCTGTTGTGTGATGCATGTTAAGGTAACGGTGGAATTTTTAACGTCAGATTCTTCCCACCCCGCTCCTGTTTCTATCGTTCCTATCTCCAGGTGTATCATTCTCATGGGTGTAGGGCCTGATTTACATTTTGAATCACTATAGGCACAACTCGTGTTTGGGGGTCCCTCACTCAACAAAATTTTTTTAAACCAAAACTTTGGGTGCAAAACAAAGCGCCAAATCTAATTTGTTTTTCAAATGTCAAAGAGTCAAACTAACATTTGGGAGCCCCCAACGTGCAAAATGATTTTGTTTTTAAATGACAAAATGTTTGAATAATATATGGGGCCCCCAAAGTGCAATATCGATTTTGTTTTTCAAATTTCAAATAATCAGGCCAAAATTTGGGTTGCCCCAAAGTGAAAATTCCTTGTGGTTTTAAAATAGTTTAATAATACACATTTTCTGTGAAGCAACAGAACACTAACAGTTTGTTTTTGAAAGATGCTATTTTTGAATATTTTTCTAAAAAATTAAAAATTACAAAAAATAATAATAATAACCAAAATTAGGAGTCGTTCAAAGTGAGGGCCCCAGGCCTGAGCCTAATGGTAACGAAGGCCTTGCATGTGGGTAAGCTTTTCATCAAAAGACCCATACCCATCGTTCACTACACTGAAAATTTTTGCGGTTAGCTGCCACCATTTTGGTGTTACTGCTCACGATGTTTGGTGCTCAAAACTATCCATTTTTGATATACTTCTTAAAAAGAATATGAGTCTGTGTAAAAAAAATTTGGCAGTATAATGTTTATTAGCACATTTGTCAACTCCGTTACGTCTCGAATTGCTCATTTCTATGAAAATAGGATAAATGAACAAACGTAATGAAGTTTTGATGCAAAGATGCGTTAACGAGAATCATATTGCCGGTCCGGAAGAACAACGACGTAACTGCAAAAATTTGGCAAATGCAACTAAGTCCATATACAATATCAGAAACACATCCCTTACACAGGGGAACATGGATGAACTAACAATTACAATAGAAATAAAATTTCACGTTAAATTAAAGCACAAATGAGCATTAAAACGCAGACATATGTTTCGGGATCGCTTGGAATCTGGTACCTTCTGGTCCCAATCATGTGGTTTCTAGAAAGGATTTGGTTGTGTTACCATTCTTTCATTCTGTAAGTTTTCGTATTGCTAAAATCCTAAAAAGGTTCCAATTTCAAGTTGTTTTTGCTCCTAGCAACAAACTTTCCTTCTCTTCTCTTAAAGATCCTGTTGATCAACTTAATACTTGGGGTATTTACCAAATTAGTTGCCGTTGCGGCCTTTCTTACATTGGACAGACAAAACGTGCTCTGAAAATTCGGTTAAATGAGCATAAAGGTTATGTACGAAAGCAAGAGCTGAATAAGTCTAGCATTGCTCAACATTGTTGGAATTCCAACCACTCTTTTGATTTCAATTCTGGGAAAATTATTCAAAAATGTTCTTCCCCTTTAGAACTTGACTTTTGGGAAGCTTATCATATTAACAGGAATAGTTCTAATTTGGTTAATGATTCTTCCTCAACTCCTTATTTTTCACAGGTCTGGCATAAGTTCCTTTAATTTGTTTTTTTTTTTTTTTTTTTTTCTCTCTCTCCCCCCCTCCCCCTCTTTTGGCATGTGTACTTTGTTTTGCTTTTTGTTTTGGTATTTTCTGTACTTATTTTATTTCCATTTTATTCTTTGTATTTTATTTTATTTTTTTTGCAATTTTCATGTATTTTCACATTTTTATGCACGCTGTTGTCTTTTTCTTTGTTTTTATTGATATTCCTTTTTACTTTCTGTACTTCCAACTACATTCGTTTGTTACTCTCTTATTGGTGCCTTTAATACTACTTCTACTTCCACTTCACACTGCCTTTATTCTCATTGGTTTACAGTTAATTCTTAGGCTATATAAGCTTTGTTTTTGTTGTTCTGTCTGCTTCATTTGGATGTTTTGCATCTAGAAGCTCCCTGTCGCATTGAAAAAGGGATTCCAAGCGATCCCGAAACATATGTCTGCGTTTTAATGCTCATTTGTGCTTTAATTTAACGTGAAATTTTATTTCTATTACTTTGCACAAAGTTTAATCATTACTAACAATTACAAGTTTGTGTCTTCTAGAACAACGAGCAATTTTTAGAGTAACAATGACGTAACTGCACTTAGGGGTTGAAATATCAGGGTAATTAAATTCTATTCCCTGGTAAATGAAAGTAAAGTATATATCCTGCATACTCTAATTATACCTTTATTTTCTGTCACTTACACTCTTTTCAATTACTATAAGTTTTATACAACTGCAAATCGTTTTTTTACTCACCTGTAAAATTGAAGTTTTTGCATTTACGTCACTGTTCTTCCGGAACTGCGATATGCTAAATATGTATTTTTTTAGAAATACACTTAAAAGAATTTAAAATACATAAAGAAATCACTCAATTTCAACTTTACACTAACTGAACACCAAAAATATTTACAGTGTTGTTAATCTGTAACCCTCTCATGTATGAAAGCCTCATATGAGGTGACACAAATGTTTGCTTCAAATTTTTATGCAGATTCGTTTTTGTGCAGAAATTTTCATGCCGTCCTCATCTGTTCTTGGAAACCACAAAAAGTTTCATAGGGTATTCAAGATAGCCAAAAGATTAAGATCTCTTTAGAAGTCCATGGAGGATTCAAGAACAAGAAGTTCCGTCTAGAACTATACGAGCCTACTTTTGCGTATACACCGAATTCAAGTTTATAATCTAGCTATCTCTCTCTCTTTGTCTCTCTCGTTTAGCGTTAGTTCTTAATTGCTTCAAATACACCTTTTTCAACGGTTAATACATATTCATTCAATCATTCATTTATTCAGTCATTCATTTATTCAGTCATTCATGTATTTATTCACTCGTTTATTGATTCATTCTTTTGCTTATTCATTTAATAATTCATTAATTCAAAAATATTCTTGAAATCCCGATCAAAAAATTTCATAGAAAAATAGGCTCGTTAGTTCTGGATGAACTTTCTATTTGTACATCATAAGAGCTTTCCGATAAAGTTTGTTCCAAACAAATCCGTCCGTTAGATCAGGAATTATATAGGATTGAAATTTCGCCGTAGGCGGTATGTTATTTTTTTTTTTTTGAATTGTTCAAAAATGAACAAAAATTGTTCAAATCCATATTTCACGCCAAGAGCTTGTTCATGGGGACTTGGATTTTGTTCCCAGAGTTTACATAATTTGCTTCATTTTCACCCATAGGCGCTAATGTTAAAATTTTTTTAAATGTTCAAAATTGAACAAAAAAATGTTCAAATAAAAAAGTAAAATATGGAAATGAGATGTCCTCGCCGAGCTCTTTCGAATGCAAAAAGAATTTTTCCAATCGGACAATTTGTTCAAAAGTTATTAGGGGGGGACAGACCGACAGAACGACCGACACACTTTTTCCCCATCTCAAAACCCTACTTTCAAATTTTTTATTTTTCAATCTTTATTTAATTACTTAACTTATTTTTGAGTTTTCTTGATTTCTAACGATATTTTCACGATACATTAAGCCTTCTTTCATGCTTTATTATTTTTTTTTTTACTTTTACGGGAAAGTAGGCTAAAAATGAGAAAATCTCAGTTTTCAATCAAATTCTGTTTATTTATTTTAATGCATGTATTACATTACGGGGAAGTGTGGAATTATTTTATAGCTTCTTATTCCTTATAAATGAAGTTTGAATATTCAGTTTTGCCATGTTTGTTATTATATTGAATAAATATGACAAAATGGCATAAAACGTCTTCATACAAGGACTCAAATTTTTGACTATACAGGACAAAAATTTCCAACATAAATTAGTACACTACAATCCTGAGATACTAAATTGGTTTGTAGCATATGAATTTTCTTTATATAACACAAATAAATGCATGGGTTAAATAAAAAATGAGTTTTGGAGTTGACTATTAATGTTGTCATTTTTCTATGTGAATACCCTTTGAATAGACTCGTTTAATCAGTGGTCAATGCATTCACGTCCCTATTGGTTGGGCCTAGCGCCTGTTGTTGGTGTACTTTTTGTATTTGTATTTGTATTTGTATAAAAGAATTGTCTTCATTAAAGGTGTCCCTTAACGGCTGTATAACTTGAAAAATAAACATACTTGCTGCCTTCTCAGTCTATAAATGTCTAGAAGAAGTATCAGTTTCATGGGAACTGGAGGAGCACATAAATATTTTGGCGTGGTGTGCACACGTAGCTTTGTTATGAGCAAAACGATTTGATTTATCTGCTTAGCACGTGATTCCGGCTTGCCATCGATCGGTTTCAACGACAGAGTCAAATGTAGAATTCCATCCATTTTCTTCGTTCCCTATTTCGTTTGACAGGATAGTCTGGGTAGATGCATTTGATTCCCCTTAAAAAAAGCATCGAGACGCTAATAGGGGAGGCTACATTGTAAAAATTTTGAGTCTAATTGCCACCACTTTTTGATGCTATTCAGGGCTTGATTTCACACAGGGCACTCGGGGCACGTGCCCAGGGCCCCCGATTTTCGGGGGTCCCCAAATAGTTTAAATTTACAAAGAACTTTTTTTTTAATCAAAAAAACGTTTATTATTATTATTATTATTATTATTATTATTTTGTGAAGGAGAAAGGAGAAATTTATTTTTTGGACCATTCAGAAACCACGTGACGTACTTAAGTGGTTTCTGAACAAACCCTTACTTACCTTTGCAAGCTTTCACCGGTGGAAAGTGACATCATCAAGTCTTGATTATATAGACATGATTATTTGGTGAATCGAATATATAGGAATACATCTCAACTCAACTCATATAATATTTGTTGTCATTTTTTGAAATTTTTTTTTTTTGTTTGTCCACTCATGACTTCTTACCGGATGAACCGATTTTCATGAATTTTTTGTAAATCGATCGAGGGCGGTTTCCCATAGGTCCCATACCTTGGTTTGACCATATTCGATAATTAGAAAAAAAAGTAAGGGACTGAAATGTGATAATTTTTTTGCTTTTTCATCCATAACTTTTGACTAAATGAACCAATTTTGATTATTTTTTCTTTGATCGATAGAGGGTCGTCTAACTCAAATATTGCGCATCAGTTTGACTACAACTGTTCTTTTTTAGAAAAAACTTTGTGGGTGAAAAATATGTATTTTTTTCATTTTAATTGGAAAGGCCAGGTTCGATTTGTCTTTGTTGGGAAAGTTGTTAATAAAAATGAAACTCATTGTTACATTAAAAGCAATTATAACAAGAAATAGACTGAAGGCTTCTCTGAAGAAGAAATTAAAGCCAATCAGTTTGCTTGCTCCAGTGACCCTTTAAAATCGGTTTTAAAACGAAATTTATCTTACAAACGGTTAGTTTTTAGTGTCATTCCCTCAAATGTTTCCCCTTTGATATGTATGTCTTAAAAATAGAGTATTTATATAAAAATGTATTTTATAATAAAATAAAATAATTTTTGGAAAAAATAGAACCGACTTCAAACTATAAATTGCGCTGAAAAGTAAAAAATAACATTATTCTTTAAACAACTTCGATACGACTTTTAAATATAATTTTTGAAGTCGGTGCAAAATTATAATGGATTTTGATGCATGATTCCTTTTGTAACTATGAACCATATAAATTGCGCTGAAAAGTAAAAAATAACTTTATTCTTTAAACAACTTCGATACGACTTTTAAATATAATTTTTGAAGTCGGTGCAAAATTATAATGGATTTTGATGCATGATTCCTTTTGTAACTATGAACCAATTGCAAATATAAATAGCGTAGAGTTTGCAACAGTTTCAGTGTAAAATAACGCATGATGTAATTATAATTAGACTGTCATAATTTTGCACCGACTTCAAAAATTATATTTAAAAGTCGTATCGAAGTTGTTTAAAGAATAATGTTTTTTTTTTTTTTTAATTTTCAGCGCAATTTATAGTTTATAGTCGGTTCTATTTTCTCCAAAAAATATTTTATTGTTTTTCCGGTTGTGTTGAAGTATTTGTTATTTTTTTTTGCACTCAAAGATTAAATGGAACTTTAAATCAAAGATTACTTATTTTGAATGTTAACAGTTTCATTTAGCTATTTTAATTCTGATGTTAAAATTTTGAAGTATTTTTTAATTATTTTTGAACTTGACGATTAAGGGAACTTTAAAACACAGATTATTTATTTTGAATGCAATTTTTTAATTTAGAATTTTTGTGTTTGTGTTTCTTCTGTTTGGATAAGGCTTATGTTGGAGTTTTTCAATGTGCTGAGCCAGACAATATCAACACCGACAATGGAACAAAAAAAAAAAAAATTTGCCTGCAAGCATTGTGAAAAAAAAAATAAAGCTCAAGACCAATCAATCAAATTGAGCAGTTTAGATTTTCTCATGTGTACAGTTATAAATTGCGTGTTCTAGAATGGGTAAACCAGACAATCTATATTTTCAGACAATGAAACAACAAGCATTGTCAAGTGAAACGTATATGTGCTTTTTCTTGCTTTTCCATCAAACCATACTGAGCCACAGCAACGCGTGGCCGGGTACAGCTAGTATAGTATGAAGAAAGTATTACGTTAAGACCCGATGCCAGCATGGTGAAACTGGGTTTAAGTACAAAAACGTATAACTAATGATAGGTAAATTGCAAAGTAAAAACCCTTATATAGCATATTTTTATAAATGAACGAAGGGTGTGCACATGTTTTTTTAAAGTTCATATGTAGGTAGGATTTCAAAATATTCATATTCAATATACTAATGCAAAGTGCATTGTTTAAATAGGTATCTAACCTTATAGCGATTGATCGGAATAGGAAGAATTACAGGTAAATTGTTCCTATTCATATCACTTCGCAAAATATTAACCTTTAAATGCTCGTATAAATAAATATTTATATTCAAGCCCCTCAGAGTAGCCTCAGGTGAATGACTATGTGGGAGGTGGTCAACTCAGACAGGTAGTCAATTTATAGAGGATGAGGTGAAGGACTAATTCCGCTCCTGACAAGAGTGGTCAAAGGTGGTCAACTTTACAGGTTTTACTGTATATACATGTATTCTATATATGTCTCGTATCCTCATGTTTTGGAAATAGCTCTAATAATCGGCATGAAAATTTATACTTAGTAAACACTTTAGTTTTCCAAATTTATTTGAATAAGTACAGTCGAACCTCCATTTAACGAACCTCTATTTTGGGAATTTCTCCATTTTACGAATTTTCTTCTTGGCCGTAACAATATTTAAGGTTTTCCATGTAAAAAAACCTCCAAATAACGAAGCGCATTCTCTATTTAACGAACTTTTTTCTAATAATCTAAAAAAATTTCCACCCTATTTTTCAAGTATTTCTTTTTTAAAACACTTTTTCTCAAGTTTCTGCACACTATGTGTTAAAATAAATGTAAACATTTTTTTTTAGAGTAGTGAATAAATTTAATTTTTGATGATAATGGTTATTCTTTTTGTTTTATCCTTTCTTAAGTGAAAGAATAAAAGTAAACTGCTATAATTATTATTACATGATATGTAGAGCTTTTATTAGTTTAAAATGAGTTCTCATGTAGCCAAAGTATTATAAAAAATGTAAATCTCTATTTAACGAATTTCTCCATTTAACGAACTCTTTCGCTGGATTTAGCGACTTCGTTAAATAGAGGTCCGACTGTATCTTCTTCGTAATATATATATATATAATTTTGAAAAAATATCCGAGCAAAGCTCGGCCACCCAGATACTAAAAGATGAATACTTCTGCGTGCATATACTTAAAATATATGTTTAATTTATACCTGCATTAGATTTCTTATTATTATTGTTAGTATTTTCATTATTTTGTACGCACACATATATATGTATATATATATACTGTTACAAAAGAAAAAGGGCGCCATATCGTCTTCGGCCTAGGGCGCCCTCAAACCTAAATCCGCTACTGGTAATATCATGTAACATGTACGTGATGGACTATATATGTATGTAGTCCGTTGCCCGTATGAAACTAATTTAAGTAACCTGATGCACTCGAGGGTTGTTTATGCTCAAACACGATCTTGTGGTAACTAAGTATAAAAGTTTACGTAAATAATCCCGAAATAATCCATCTCCACGCATTGATTTTATTCCAAGCAGTGCGTGAGTTTCTTTTCTACTGTGTGTTTTATGGTGCCGTTTCGAAAAGCGAATTGGAGTGTCGCATCTACGAACGGATCCTTTGTGGTCAAAATTTCCCTTACAAACCAAATCTTTTTCCAACGTAACAGGTTGTTTAAATTTATAATCACGCACATGTTTTATATATCGCTTATAGAAATAAACAGTGTCATATCTGCAAAAAATCGGGTTTTTTTTTGGTTTTTATATCAAAATTTTCAGATTTTTGCGCTTTTTATATTGGGAGTATTGCCGAAAGTTAATGTTAAAAAATCAAGGCTAGAGGCCAACTATATTTTTTTGGTGCAATACTGTAATAACTACTTTTTATAGTTATATTTCTAATTTTTTTGACATTATTAACATCCATGATGTGAGAGAAAACTAGAACAATAACTATTTTCTGAACAAAATCGATTGTAATAATCATTGAAACAAATTAGGTAATTAAATAAAACAAAATGTAAAAGTTCAAACTCCTCTCTTGAAAAATGTCCATTTTGCAGATATGACACCGTTCATTTATTTCTATAAGCGATATGTTACCGTGAATGTCCAAAATTGGAAAAATGTCGACATTATCCGATGAAAGTCGACATACACCAAATGCAGAATGTCGACAATTACCGGTAATTGTCGATATTTATCATACATGGGACTAAAAAATATCGACATTCTTGAATTTTGGACATTCGCGGTAACATCGTACACTAAAAATTTTGCGTTTAGTTGCCACCATTTTTGGTGTTGCTGAACACGACACTTGGTGTAAAGTTGAAGGTTACTTCATTTTTGATATATTTAAAAAACTCTCATGTGTTTGTTAAAAAAATATAGTCAGTATAATGTTCCTTAGCACATGAAATTCGTCAACTCCATTACGTAGCGGAATGTCACTGCGATGGCTCATTTCTATGAAAATAGGATAAATGAGCCATCGTCATGAGCTTTTGATACACAGATGAGTGAACGAATATCATATGCTAAAATAACATTCTGTATTTGTTTAGACAGGCGTTTAAAAGAATTCAAAATATATCGGAAAATGAATCATTTTGAACTTTACACCAACGGAGCAATCAAAATCGGTTGCAACTAAACAAAATTTTTACAGCGTAGGTATGAGCTCTGCTTTATCGGGTGACGGATAAAGAAAATATCCCGTTAAAAATAAGGGGAATATTCAGCTGCTAAAGAAAACGGGAAATAATGAACAAATAATAAAGTGCTTCTAAATTATTCTAATGGAAAACTTGTCAATATCTAGGTACTAAACAAGAAAAAAAGTCGGTTGAAAAACAGAGGTGAAAACGTTTCTTAACTGTTTTGTCCTTGCCCATTTATACGCATATAGATTTTGTTTCTGAATATTTCACGCGTTTAAGAAGAAATCCACACATACCTATTAATGAATTAAATGAATAAAAAAAAATGTGGGGTGTGGCTGTGTCATGGACACGACCGTGTGTTGTACGTGAATACGTTTCTGTAACGGGTTATATAAATTTTAATAAAATATTTTTATTTATGTATTTAGAATAAAAGCAAGGAAACAAATAATTATTGTGTTGCAATATAACTTTATTAATTAATAACTTTATGGTTTTGGCTTTTCGACGCGTATAGGACGCCATTATACATATTTTTTTGATATTTTTTTCATTCTAACACCTCATTATATACACTGTCACTACTTTAACCTAATGTTTTATATACAATCGATAGATTTTGACGACAGCTGATGATTAAAGCTCAAACGAACATCGTAGCTTCTACGAGTCTAAAGCTATACTCATTGCTAAGGCTCGACCGATGCATCGGCGCCGATTGTTCAGCAAAGTTGCCATCGGCCATCGGCATCGGCGGCCGATGTTAACTTTAGAAAAACAGCGGCCCATCGGCCTTGAAAAACATCTAAAAGCCGATGCAAGGCCGATGTTTTTCTCAGGCACAACTTTCCAGAAAACATTCTGTCTTTAACTTTCTTTTTTATCCATAGCTAGATTTCTATTTCCATACAATAACAGGCAGCACATCAGTTAAAAAAAAGCACAAAAATAATGTGATTCTACAAAGTATTTGATAAAAAATTTTGAAAAATAGTTTAAGCAAAAGCTGCCCGAAAACTTTCATTCTTAAAATTATTTCCCTTTGAGCAGAATGCTCGCGAAATAGAATATGTTAACGTAAAAGTAATAGAGGCGTCTTATGAGTGCTGTTTGTTTTTCGCACTAGGTTAGTTGCCTCATTTTTGTCTGATTTTCGGTTAATAATGACTTAGTATATTAGATGTCATTGTGCAATAATATTATACCATCTGCAGTTAGTTTGTCATGTTTCGTATTATTCCGAAATTGTAAACAATACAAAGTCAACTCAATCAAAGTACGATAACAATTTAAATTTTTGCCAGCGTAAACTTTTTTCTCTTAGCGATTTTTTTTTCTTGCTTCGATCTCAAGTGTTAATTTTTCTGCAATTGTGCAGCAATCTCGTTGTATCTGCTTTTAGTGTGCCGTTATTCTCATTATTTCATTTTTAGTTTACAACATAGAAAAAATTGGTCAAAAATAAGAAAAAAATTTCCGGTATAAATGTTTATTGATCAAAATTTTATGGTTAGACTTGCAATTTTTAAAAATTGAATTCTCAAAATGCGAGTTCGCGCAACAGGATTTAATAACGTCTTAATAAAAATACTAAAATTTCTTTATTTTCAAAGATTGATCAATGCATATTTTTTTTTTTCAAAATACATCTTAACTTTTTTTATACGATAATTATTTTAATTTCCTCCCGTTTATACTTCGTTTTTTATAGCTTTATTTATTTATTTATTTATTTATTTATTTTTTTTTGGCTTCTTTGATGCCACGTGTTACAGTTGACAGTTTTTCTGCTATTGTACAACAATCTCGTTGCATCTGCTCTCAGTTTAAAATATTTCTTGTTATTTTATTCTTAGTTTACAACATAGAACATATTGATATAAAACATGAATAAATTTTTCAGTATAAATGTTTATTGATCAAAATTTTGTGTGTCCAAGTTTGACTTGCAATTTTCAAAAATTTAATTCTTAAAAACCGAGTTCGAGCGACAGGGTTGAATAATACCTTAATAAAAATACTACAGTTTCATTAGTTTTAAAAATTGACAACGTATATATAAATATATATATTTAAAAAAAACATCTTAATTTTTAAAAACGATCACGTGTTTTTTAGAAGATTATTTGTCAACTATGTTGTAGCTGCTGGTGCTCAAAATATTGGTTTATTTCGGTGACCTTACATTGTGCTCATGAAAATATAAAGAACATGTCAAGTATTTCAGTGTAATTTTCAACATACAAGAAAAAAAAAAGCTAATAAGATTAGTCCTTAAGACCCAGCATTCATTTGCAATGACAAAAAAAAAAAAAAAAAAATCTCACATCTATGTTTTGAAAGCAATATTCAGTATTTCTTGGTTATGAACAAGGGGGTGTTACTACAAGCGAATTTTTTTAATATTTTATTTTTATTTTAGAAAAAGAGCTATTTTTAGTTAAAATAACTTTTATAATGAAAAATAAACATATAATCGTTCCCGCTTTTCATTTGAAAATGGTGGGGGGGGGGGGATATTATGAATCGTCATAATATCCCCCCCCCCCGATCTGAGAGGAGGGGGTTGAAAATTTCGTTAGAGATACAAACCCAGATTATTTGTTAGTCTGTATTATAACATCTGCATAAGCAGCTGAATTTGACATTTGAAGTGCGGGTGTTATAAAGAGAAAATGTTGAAGGAAAGGGAATTAGACCCGATCCGATCCAACAGTTGTTGAGTTTTTTTGCAAAGATAACAAAAAAGAATTAAAAATCCTCTGAATCGGCATTTTTTATTTATTTTTTAACCTCAAAACAGTTTAATTACTTTACTAGAATCGCGAGTGATTCTTTTAGTTTTAATTATTATGTAAACTTTCCCCAAACAGTTTTACCGTCCTTGAATAATGCATTTATGTTTTTATAAACATAAAAGTAAATAAATGATTTAAATGACATTTTTGACAAGCATTCTACACGCTTTAGTTGTTTAAAGAGACTTTTTTTTTCCATCGGTCATCGGCATCGGCCATCGGCCGATGGAAGAGGAGAATAATCGGCAATCGGCCATCGGCCTATCTCGGAACAATCGGCCAACAATCAGCATCGGCCCATCGGCCAAAAAATGCCATCGGTCGAGCCCTACTCATTGCAAATCTCGATACGCAACAAAATAACCTGAAAATGTTAGCGCTTTCCCCTACACCGCAATGCGTCACTGTTCTCGCTTATGGTAATGAATTCTTTGATCCTTTAGCTATCCAGTGGTATTATTTAATTCTGGATGTAGAGGATAGATTCGAAACTCCAACCGCAAACTGTATACCCGATTTTGTTGTCATTAGCTTTTTTGGATTGCCCCCGTATGGTAGCAAATTTAAAGACGTATTCACGTCAAAAATAATTAATAAGGGTCTTATTAAACGTTTTCGGTGCGGAGCCAAAGCAAGTACTTAGGAGTCGGAGAAGAGCAACTCAAAAAAGTCTTAAGTTCCCTAAGCATGAACACCATTTAAAACTTTTGTTTGAGTTTTAAGCGGCTTTTTCCAGTAGGTTTTCATTTCTCAATGGAGTGAAACATGTGCAATAGCCCTCGTTTTTCCTCAATATTATTACCCTACCAACAGCCATTTCAAAATTTTCCAGGGAGGGTGGGTGGCGAAGGCAAAAACTCAATGCATATAACATTAAAAAAACATGTATACATTTATAAATACTTTAAATTTCCCGAGCTAGGGGGGTACGACCCCCTAACACCCAAAATGACGGGCCTGCCAACCAACACCCGACAGGTTTTCGAATTTCATAACAATTCATTTATGTTCGAGTGTGAGAATTTCCAATAAATCAAGGAATCTGCAGCCTGCCGTGAATTTCCTTTAAAAGCAGATACAACGTGAAATTATTTGTGTACCCACTTTCGAACGCTTCCCTGGAGAACGTGCCCTCCGATAATTAGGCTTCGAATCAGACCGTAAAATGGTTTTCGATTTGTGTCTACTCACACGATTAACCCACTTCGAGGGATCGATACTCATCTCTACAAATCTGGAGCGTGGTGGTCAGCCCCCTTTTCTTTCCGCCCTCTCTAATGAACTAAGTGCTTTTAATTCTGAAGAGTAAAGAACGGAAATAGCGAATCTGTTTTCGGCGACTATTTGGGTCTCAGTGATTGTTTGTGGCGGGAATTTGGGGTGGACTTAGTGAAGTGCACGAAACATAATCAAATTTTGGTTCCACAGCAACGTGTGTTTCCATCTTGACAGCTTGCAATCAAGCCGTCATGTTTTTGATTCATTTACTGTAAGACTTGTAACGTTGACCACTTTTGTAAGCTGACCACCTGTCCAGGTTGACCACTTTTGTCAGAAATGGAATGAGCCCTATATTTTATAACTAGCTGTTCCCGCGACTTTGTTCGCGTGGATATTTTGATGTGTATGTGTCAAAAGGGCGAATATTTTAAAAGGCGTACTTTTGGGTAGTAGAAGTCCTACACAAAATTAAATGGAGTTGATTCGATGATGGCTTAAAAACCGGAACATTATAGCGTTATGAAACATTTTGTTTCTAAAGTGAGCGATCAAACGCCCACTTTTGGGCGCCAATTTCTGGGCGGTAAATATTTTGTCAACTCCGGCTGGAAAGCACAGCATTTAGACGCAACTATACACTACAGTGGTTTTCTAAGAATAAAGGGAAAAAAAAGCAAACTAAACAAATTGTAACTAACCTAAGAACAATGAACTGTACTTAAAAAGCACACAAAAAAATAACTAACCTAACGACAATCTAATTACAAAAGCAAACAACTATCCTGTTGTTGAAAAATAATAAAGAAGGATTAAATTAGCGTACATTAATTCAATGGAGATTGCAAACGCAGCGATGCCTCATCAAAATGCTAGAAACGTTGATTATTATTATATTTGATTTGTTTAATCTTTTCAAACTCTTCAACATTGTGTAGATGTTGTCCACCTCATTGGACCACCTGCCTATGTTGACCACTTATAGTCACCAAATTTGGAAGGGAGTATTATAGAAAAGCCTGTACTTTATAATGTAGAGAAACCTTTGTCACTTGACCACTTCCTTTGACTACTTGTCTATATTGACCACTTATGTACGCCAAGTTTGAATGGGAGTATTATAGAAAACGCTTTGTAAGTTTGACCGTTTAATTATTACTATTTTTATTTCTTTATCTATTTTTTTTTTTCAAAGAAGAAAAAACTAAAATAATTTCTCCAGGATGTTTTTTATGCTATAATGTAAAACCAGTATTTGTCTGGAAAGATGAAACATCCATGTAAAGTTAGCCAAAACTTGTTTCAAAGTTAACCATATGAGAAAACTACTGTCTGTACTGCATGTATGAAACATTAGCTATAAAGTTTGTCTAAACCTCTTTTTAAATTCAACCAGTGGGTAAACTACCATGATCTTTTATTCTTTAAATAAGTTTCTTCGTTTTTCTTCTATCTGATATAGCCATTTTTAAAAATGATGTATTTTTAGGAAATCTTCACCACCATATACGTAACTCACATAATTAATAAGATATTTATCTTTTTTTTTACTAAATAGTTTACTTTTAAAGTTGTATATAGGATACATTGCAAGCCATTTAGGTTAAATTTCTCTCATGATATTTTAGATATTTGAAAAAAAATAGCTAATTACTATTTTAAAGTGACATTAATACATGAAGCTATAGTTTAATGAGTTACAAATGAATAAATGCATAGTGTAGGAAAGGAAATGACAAAAAAAAAATCTCCATCCTTTATAGAAGGAACACCTGTCCAAGTTGACCACTAAAGTGATGCACCGCAAGTGGTGAACTTACGCAGGTTTGACTGTATGTTGATGCATGAAACAGAACAAAAAACAGGTGTGCTTGTCATGTCTGGCAAATCTGGCCGAACCTTTACCAGAGCGCAACTGCTGCATTTACTCCACTCCAACTGTAAGTGGTTGCCACTTTCCAGCACGCGTGTCAGTGGGGAAGAATGAAATCAAATGTTCCGGGAGCGTTTGATTTTTTCCTTTTTTTTCAATCAGTGGGTGCCCGCGGAGAGTCAGGGGTTAAGTGGAGCATCGATCTGGCAACTATCGATTGACCAAGCAAACGGGGCCGGACATTCCGCCGAGCAAAGGCGAGTCGGACTCGCCTGACCTCACAACAAAGGAGAATTCTGCCATTTCCGTGCATTCTGTTCCCGATTCCTCCCAAACGCTGCTAACCTAGTTCACCCTTAATTCCGGACATATTTCCAGGTTCTTTTTCCCTTTCTTTTTATAAAAACCGAGTGAGGGCTATTAAGGAAACCCCGCTGTAACAAGAGATTCAAAATGAGCAGAGTTTTACAGTATAACGAATGAGAAGAATTATACATGTGGACCGAAAGCACTCATTCCTCCCCCAAGTAATACCGAGGAAAAGATGCGAATTAGAAAAAGAAAAAATATACAGCTTACTTATACTTTGCTCTACCAGGCCCCAAACCTGTTAGCCGAAGCCTTAGGCCTGCCGAAGCGTGGAGCGGGTGGCTCGCTTACCTATACTGGTCTGATATAAGAAACAGGTTCATAAATACAGTCAACGCGCTTTATAACGACCACACATTATAAAAACAATTCCATTATAGCGACCTGTGGTAAAAGTCCCAACTTTATCCCTATGAACTCTACGTTAATTTGCTTTCGATATAGCGACCTTTCTGAATCGTCTAATCTCTAATCCAATATAGCGACCGGTCCAGGTGTCATGTCAGCTCAGAAGTTCTGCTTCCAGAAATGTGAATGTCATTTTCCCCCCTATATTTTCTACTTTAAAGACTGTTTAATATTTTGTTATAATATTTTGCACTAATAATTTGTTGAGTTCCAATGATGAAAAATAATTTGAGCATTTAGTTGGATTTTTTTAAAAATTGCAATTTTAAGGGAACTACTCAATATGTATGATGCATGTAAATTTTTTAAGGAAAATTCTACCTCTTATAGTGACCACTCGTTATAAAGACCTTTGTCTGTGGGACGCAGATGGTCGTTGTATCGAGAGTCGACTGTACTACTAATGGCCTGATAATGATTGTTTTCAAACCTTTAAACTTGTATTCAATAAAAAGAAAAATGAAGGAATTTAAAAATATTTTCTGCTTTTGAATAGTCCTCTACTTTTATTTGAATTTTTTTTAAAAAAGTCATTCAATATTTGGAAGCATTGCACCACTGGTAGATGTTGTTGGATTTAAAAAAGATTTAAGCATTAGTTGTTGTTCTTTCTAATAACCCCTTGGGTATCCAAGCTCCCCTTCGCTTTAAAACAACCAGGAATTAAGACAGTAAAGAGCGGCTTCTGTTTATAGGTGAGCACCACAACGGTGGAAGTACGAGTTCGCTCAAGATGTATTTGGATGGCACCACTACAAATGCGCAAGCTTCCTTTTTCGACCTAAGAGGGAAGGGAAGGGAGATTCTCCACCCTCGGTTACCCTCGGAACTGTCTGGGGACTCCAACGCCCACTGATTTTATGGGCACGTATCCCCAAGTGTACATGGGGGGGGGGGGGTTCTTCAGAGGGTCGGGTATCGAACCCATAATCTTCCTGTTAAAAGTCCGACATCCTAACCACTAGGCTACCCTGAGGGACGGGCCTGTTAAAAAGTAATTGCACTGAAAAACAAAAATTATTATGTTTAAAAATAAAGTTACACATTGTAAGCCTTATGTACTATACAATAAAGTGTTAGGCTAAACATGCTGTAACTGCAAAGTACAAACAAGAAATAAATTGCTAGGAAAAACAATTTTCGTCCAATTTACCAATTGTCGGATACTAAAATAGTAACTAAAATCAGACACTTGTTTACAACACTTCCCTCTAAGTCAATAAAAGTGTGAAAAACATATCCAGGGTTCTTTCTCAAATAGCCAAAAAAATTTATATGACTTTTCCAGGTAGATCAAAGCAGAATTCCAGGTTAACGTTCCAAGTAAAAATATTTATTAGTAAATGCACTACTTGTACATTAAATTCGCCCGCCATAACATTTTATAAATACAATTATATTAACCTCATATTAAAAAATTCCACACAGATGCCCATTAAGACAAAAAACTTATACTATGGAATTTCCAGTCTATAGAATTTCAAAAGCAAAATTTATGACACAATACTGCCAAAAGATATTAGCTTTTATGTTTGCATCCATTTTTAATTTTTTTTTAATTTAAATTTTAGAAAGCTGATTTAAAACTAAAAACATAAAATATAAAGAATAAATAAAATAAAATAAAAACTAGGATGATCCCAGTGAGGACACAACAGCTTTTTAACTCTTTAATAACGCATGAAAACAAATATTTAAAGAAATGCTGATGTAGGCACTTTTATGCCATGACAATATAATAAACACCATTATATGACGAAAAAACCTAAATAGGTAAGTAAAGGCGAGTTAATGAGGATCTGACATCGCGACGGGCGTAGGTTCCCTCCAAGGGGTCCCTAGTAGGGGGAAAAAATCCTTGACTTTTCCTGGTTTTGTCAAAAATTTACGTTTTTCCCTGCCTTTTCCAGGTTTTACATGATTTCCAGGTGGTGTATGAACCATGAAGCTGTCAACCGGGACTTAAAAATATTATATCCAGAAAAGCAAGAATTGACAATCTTTAACTTCCATTCACAAAAACACGACACACACACGAAAACAAACACAACCTTTCCAATCGGTTTACAGTGAAGCAAAATGATCACTGAATGTCATGCTCGAAGACTTTTTGATTTATTTTTACGTATAAAAAAGTTTGACGAAGAATAGATTTTAAAACTTTGCTTGTGAGTAAAGAAGTTTCATTGTCGAAGGCAATTTTCATGAAAATTCTTTTGATTGTAATATCGCTTGCGAAATAATGATCACCAATCAACACTTTCTTGTTGAGGCATCAGGATAAATCTTGCACCCTCATGAAATGAAACTTCCACTACTGAAGAACCCATTGCTTTATTGTTTAATATACAATGTCTTAAAATTTTCTTTGTATATATATTTCTTTCTCCGCTTCGCAGAGTACCGCATCCTGGGCAAAAAGGGAGAGGGGAGTTTCGCAGAGGTGATGGCTTGCCAGAACATGACGGACGGACAACTCTACGCATGCAAGACGCTCAAGAGACACTTCGGGAGGTGAGTCACCCCTTTCCATGGGGGTCCATGGTTGGAGGAGGATATTTCTCGAGCAAACTAATTTTTCGCATAAATGGTATTTTTTTATTTCCTGCTTGATTCGTTTCGAGATTTTGTTTTAAGCTGGGCTTCAATTTTAGTACAGTAGACTTTCTGTTATCGTTGTTGTATCACATCGATTTAAGGAAGCAAGGGATTAATCTCGTCAAACGGAGGCCTTGCCGTTTAAGGAGTGCCATAAGGGCGGAAGTGCGACTTCCTCCCTTGTTAGACCAGGAAACACACGATAGATAGAAGCATCCTACATCACATTTCGATATTGTTTCTCGCCTAGCTTAGCGACTTTCGGATCGTGACAAACAATTCTAGTTTTTGCTAGAATTTTCTGGAATCTTCACGTTACGAGATCCGAGGTGTTATATTTGGAGCTCTGGCGAGAAGTTAGAAGAGTTCAGTCAACACCCTCTGGAGAAGAAAGCCACCGGACTGAAACTATTGCGCAACGTGCGTAGGCCGTCGCTCGTCACTCAGTAGCATTAACGATTGGGGTATTTTTGTTCACGACAGGAAATCTTTCGCTTAAAAATAAAAGGCTACAGCCAAGTTGCATATAGCATTCAAACATATTTAGATACATATTTATTATGAAAAAGCATTTATGTAATAAATAGTATTATTATTTCCACGTGGAAAATAATTTATTGCATTCAAATAACTAACATTTAGTTTTTAAGAAACGTGTTTGCTACAATTTTAAACATTTTAACGGAGATATTTTTCATAGTTAGGTAACTAAGATACCAAAAGATTCTATTTTGTTTTACTTAGTCTTTTAAAATTAATATTAGTTCAATTTCCGTTTAAAAAGAAAAATTGTTTTTTCTTATGGGTTTGAATATTATGCTTGAAATTAACGAAGCAAGAAATATTATATTTGCTTGTATAAACAAAAGTCTAACTAAGATTATTAAGGTACAGAGGCTTTAAAAATGAAATTTAAATGACCTTATAAGTTAAGAGAACATATTTATATAACTGTAAATAATGATGGATTTTTCAGTGGAGTTTGAATTCTTAGTGTTAAATTAATTTATATAAAACCGATGACGGACAAGTAAAATATTTTTGTTTACGAAAAAATATTCCATTTAAAATGCATTCTCAAGATTATTTTGTTCATGAATATAATTTTTACAATACAATACCTTTTTTCTACAAATTATATTAAAATTATTCAACTTTTATTTTTCAATTATTTTGTTGATAAGCTAGGTTCCATGCATAATTTTTAAGAAAGTGTTGATCGAAACAGAAATGATTATTTTCAAGAAGTCCATCGAAACAACATGAAACTTTTTCAAAACCGCACGAGTACAATATAACCAGCTACATATGTTAGAATTGGAATTACATCACTTAAATAAGAAGTTAAAACTTTTAAAAAATGTTTTGAGTGTAGATGGAGTAACAGATATCATTTAATGAAATATGCTTTATTCAAAATGATTGCTTTACAAAATGACAAAACTAGTGCAGACCGCCTAACTCGGAACCGAAATCTATGATCAAAGCACATTTGAGAAATATTAAATAAATTTATAAAATTCGCTCATCAATAGTATATTAGAACATAAGGCTTGATGCCCTCTCTCAGAGAAATAAAACAAAAACGCTTTTGTTTCATCATAATAATAGTAGTAGTAGCAAGAAAAAGAGTATTTGCTCACAAAAATATAATTTCACGTTAATTTAAGGCACAAATTCGTATTAAAATGCAGACGTATGTTTCGGGATTGCTTGGAATCCCTTTTTCAATGCGACAGGGAGCTTCTAGATGCTTCATTTGGATGTTTTGCGTCTAGAAGCTCCCTGTCGCAATGAAAAAATGATTCCAAGCAATCCCGAAATATATGTCTGCATTTTAATGCTCATTTGTGCTTTAAATTAACGTGAAATTATATTTTTATTAGTTTACTTGCACAAAGCTAAATTATTATTATTTGCTTATGTTTAAAAAAGTACTAATAGTAGCAATGAATAAAAGGTTTACATAGGTAAAATTTAAAAAATTTTTTAAAAAAGGCATCCGATTTGGTAATTTATACCAGTACGCATCTTTTACGTGTTTCAAATGCTTCCTACACTATTATAAGTTTTAAAATATTAATTTGTTACTGTCATTTTTGGTATGGAATAAAATGTATTTCTTTCTAAATATCTGCACTCGTTGGATCCTGCAGTGAGTTATTGACAGAGGTTCGAATGCATAAATAAGTTGACTAATGCGAGCCATTGCGGCAGACACAATGGATTTCGGCCTACGGAGAGAAGGGACTCGCCACTTCGCGAGGCAGTCCGGAGGATTTCTTTAGTTCAGGGGATGTTGGTTCAGATCAGTTTTAGTCTTTTGGCGAAAAGAAGAAAAAAGGTTACGAAGATCTGCCATTTTTCAAAAGCTCGAAGTTTTTTTCATTTCTGTACGAATACTGCTACATCTCTTTAAAAGTGGGTTCACTCTATAAACAGGTGTTTCTTGGAAAAAAAAGTTAAAACAAAATTCTAGACGAAAAAAAAAATTTGTACTTCTATAAAATAATGAAAATATTATCATTAGTCACAAAAAAAATGTAAGCTGTACTGATACCGACAATGACGCATAGAACCAAGCCGAATTTGTCTTGAGGGATCATTAATAAATGATGCCACGCTTCGAAGGGGGAATGGGGTTCGCGTGTGACAAGGGGAGTGGAGGGGGTAACAAGAAGTATGACATCATGCTTATGGGGCCGTTCATAAATGATGTCACGCTTTTTTCCCATATATTTGACCCCTTCCTCCCTGTGTCACAATATGTCACATTTCAGCGGACACACACACAGCGGTGTCACATTTCAGCGGTTTGTCACATGTCACGCTATGTTGCATAATGCATGATGTTACACTTCTTGTTACCCCTTCCCCTTGTCACAGTTTCACGAACCTCCTCCCTCCTCGAAGCGTGACATCATTTATGAATGATTCCTATGCAACATAACGTGGCATGTGACAAAGGGGGGAATGGATGAAATGTATGGGAAAAAATGTGACGTCATTTATGGACGGTCCCTTGGCCCCTCTAACAGTTATGTGTTCGATGGATGATTGGTTCTCATATTTCTCTCCCTCGACAGTGTGGATCAGGCCCTGGGATTGACCGAGGTCCGAGCGCTTCGCAGAATTCGACCGCATCTCAACGTCATCCAGCTGCACGACATCATCTTGTGAGTCCCTCTCTTTTACTCCCTCATCCTCTATCTCTCTCTCTCCGCGGCCATTCTGATCATTCATCCCCTAAAACGAAGATTCTCGAACGTTTTTCTGCGATGTGAGAGAAACTTTATTGGGTGGGGACACTCACACCTCTCTTTCTATGTTGTTGTTGTTGTCGAGTCCTCGCGAAGAAGAATGGGTGCACTGCTCCTCAGTCTAACGCAACCCTCATCTAGGCAGGGCTTATGCCCCCTTTGAGAGGTCTCTTTATTTTTGAACCAGCCCCCAGATGAGAGAAGGCCACCTGTGGTCGGCCCACCCCAGAAGATTTCGCTTCACTTGGAGGACATTGGGGCCACGACGGATTTAACGTGCACGAGCTCCCTTTAACGTACACGGTCCCAAAGCAACTAGCCACGAGAGGTTTTTACGCTCTCAAACCACTGACCTCAGCCAATGTTGCTTCACTTTCGGTGTTCGGTGGCTTCTAGCGACTGGTCCAGCGCAAGACTCTTCTTCTATGGGACTCTCGTTAAAACCACCTGTTGAAGAGGAAGCAATAATTCGACTATTTGGATAAGGCCGACATTAAGTAAATGAAATGAAACGGAGGAGCAAACGTTTTTTTTTCCTTTACAGGGGGGCGTGGCGTTCTCTTAAAATCTGAGCCTTTAGTTGTTTTACGAACTTTTGGAGTCAATCCAAATTTCCAATGAGTTATTATAGAATACTAGAGTTTGCTCACCAGTCGCAATTCAACCGTATTAATTAATTTTAGCATTGAAAGCATTATGTTCATTATGTAATTGCATAAGTGGTATTCATCAAGATTAAAAATTATAACGTCCAGTTTATTTGATCATCCTCACTTTCAGCAAACGTATTGTAAATCATTGTGGCCGCAGGGCCAATGGCGCTCATACATGCAATCGCTCGTACTTCTGCCGATGTCGTACTAAGTAGAGTGGCAGTTGAATGGAACAAATGTTTGCCCCCACATACTATTCTCCTTTTTCATTCCATTATTTCAGCGAAGCCTTCCCTCAAACTCTTATTACAATTGCCTTTAATATGTCTGCCTAATATCAAAAAACTCTTTTTAGCGATGAGTTTTATATTTATTACCTAGGGTAGGATGGGGTAAAATGGGTCACTTGATAAAAAACTAAAAATAATAGAACTTGAAATTGAAATTTTTAAACCAATATTTTTCATGTTATATTTCACTGTGTTAGCAACATTTTTCATTCTAAAAAAAGTTAGGTTCTTAAATATGGCAACACCAAAAAATATTTTTGAAATTTTTGGATATTAGTGTGCTAAACACATGATTTACCAACTTTTGAAAATCTCTATATTTTATCAAATAAGAACCCAAATTTAAAGGATTTCCGCACAAAGAAACTTTGGAGAACAAATACAGCCGAGCATGTAAAAAAAAGTTAAATATTGAACTTTTTACACCAGTTTTTCTTGGATGGGGTAAAATGGGTCATGGTTAGGCTTAGCTAGTTCTATTCTATTATTTTTTTAAATTTTACTCTGTTGCACCTCACTGCAGAAAATTCCTAAATTTAAACAGTGCATGTTGTTTATTTTATTGAATTTTAAAAATTTTTTGAATGTTTTCTCTAAAAAAGATCATATTGATGTGGTAGAGAGAAGTGATGTTGTTGACGTGTTATGTGAAACAATATATAACAATTTAGAGCAATATTATTTTAACATTTCAATGTAATTATAATTCAAAATGTTGCTAAATATGTTACTTACTTTTTTTTCTATTTCAAAGTAATAAATAACTGTTTTCAGTATTATTTTGCATTATGACCCATTTTACCCCACGATGGAGTAAATCAGGTCACATTTTTATAAGCTCAGTTAAACTATTTCATAATTAAAAAATAAATATTAAAATGACATAAAATTGATCTAAAGGAGTTCAATGTTAAGATGCAATTGAAAAGAAATGAGAAATGTTTCTGGTTTTGTTGCTATGAAACTTTAAATATGGAAATCGTTAAAATTGACCCATTTTACCCCACCTAACCCTAATCATTAACTCATCGAAGATATGCTGCCATCTGCTATCTATAACAATATAACATTACAATTATAAATGAGGCTTGCCTGACAAAAAAAAGGGGGGGGGGAATAATTAACTTATAACAAAATTTTTTAATGGATAACACTGAAAATCGTCAATAGCTACTAAACAAAAAAAAAAAAACTCGATTGAAAAACACAGAAGAAAATGCTTCTTAACTGTTTTGTCTTGGTCTGTTTATATATAGATGAGAAAGTTTTACACGATAAAAGTTACATTAGTAAGCCGGTAGGAGCAGGGCCCGATTTTCATTTTGAATCACTATAGGCACAACTCATGTTTGGGGGTCCCTCACGCAACAAAAATTTTTTAAGCATAAAACTTTGGGGGCCCCAAAGCACGAAAACTAATTTGTTTTTCAAATTTCAAAGAGTCACACCAAAGTTTAGAGGCCCCTAAAGCGCAAAAACTAATTTGTTTTTCAAATGTCAAAGAGTCAGACTAACATTTGGGAGCCCACAGCGTGCAAAATGATTTTGTTTTTAAATTACAAAATGTTTGAATAAAATTTGGGGGCCCCCAAAGTGCAAAATAGATTTTGTTTTTCAGCTTTCAAATTTGTGGGCACCCAAAATGAAAATTCCTTGTAGCTTTAAAATAATTTAGTAATACAAATTTTCTGTGAAGCAACAGAACACTAACAGTTTGTTTTTGAAATATCCTATTTTTAAATATTTTTTCTAAAATTTTAAATTACAAAAAAAAAAAAAATAATAATAATAATAATAATGATAGTAATAACCAAAGTTTGGGGGCCCCCAAAGCAAAAATTCTTTGTGGTTTTAAAATAATTTCATAATACAAATTCTCTGTGAAGCAACAGAACACTAACAGTTTGTTTTTAAATGATGCTATTTTTAAATATTTTTCTAAAAAATTTTAAAGTAGAAAGAAAAATAATAATAATCAAAATTAGGGGGGCCCCTCAAAGTGGGGGCCTTGTGCCCGGGCCTAGTGGTAAATAAGGCCCTGGGTAGGTGTAATGTTATTAACTAAAAACACGTAAATATTATTCAATTTTTCTTATACCTGAATATTTTAAACTTGTTTTTCTTTCTTCAGTGACAAAAAGTCGGGACGCCTGGCTTTAGTCTTCGAGCTTATGGATCTCAATATGTACGAATTGCTCAAAGGTAAGTTCCGGCGAAACTGTCCAACTTCAGGACAGCATGGCGACACATTTTGTATCATATCAACTTAGTTGTCGGAGCAGTTCTGTTGAAGCTCATAAGTGTTTCCTTCCTTTCCAGCTCGCCAGAAACCGCTGCCAGAATTCAGGGTCAAAAATTACATGTATCAGTTGCTGAGTTCTTTGCACCACATTCACAGGTGAGACTCCCTCAATTAGAACTGTTTAATATCGTTTTTATTTGCCACTTGGCCTGTTGCCGACCATTTTCCGGTTCAAGGAACAGCAATGTTTTCCAAAATATGGCCCCAATTTAAACTTTATATTTTTTTCGGATCTCGAGTCAGGGATCTACACTAAAAAAAATCCCCTGAAAATAACGGAAAAAGTACGGCAGCAGAGTTTCCGGAAATATTCCATTTCTGATAATATTCTCACGAGAGTTGACAGAAGTTCCATTTCCTTTTTTTCTGCGTTAATCCAAATTAGGTTGTGAAAATACAGCAACCGTAAAACGGAAAAGTTCCGTTTTCGTATTTTCAGGACGTGATATTTCCGTTTTTGGAAGGAAAAACCATGTATTGAAGCACTACGGAAATCTTACGTTAAAATCAGTCAATAACCACGCTGAAAATTCAGGTTTTTTTTAACGTAGAGAAGAGCGCAGAGCAACGAGATTTTGTTCGAAACTGGAGCAAAAGAAAGTTGTTGTGCCGCACTACTTCGATTTTAGTTTCATCATGTAAAAAAAATCATTAACCAAAAAAGTGGGGAGTTTTGACCGACAGTTTGAAAGCTTTTGAAAAATCCCTCATGGAAAAGGCAGCCTTTTATACCTTAATTTTAAAAGGTAGCGTAAGGAGATGCCCAACATTAATTTTATTTAGTTGTTGTTTCTAATACCGCTTGGGTATCCAATGGAGTCAATTCATACAGCGTCATAGGTCACGTGATAGCGATGTAAACAAAGGAAGCTGTCGTATGGCTTTAATTCGAGTTCGTCAAATCGAATAAAAATTAGGCCTAAATAAAATTCTTCTGCAATACATAACATTAACACTAAATAAAACACTATAACTGTTGTAAAAATTAATAAATTTTTGTTATAATGATCAAATGAAAAGTAAATTACTTGGTTTATAATCAGAAAAAGCTATGAAACTAGTGTCATTTTAAGATGGCCAATTTTGCTTCGTGAACTCCACGTAGAACTCAATAAAAAATTTGGTAAACAAATCAGCGATCATCGTTATCACTTGACGCGATGAAAGGCTTCCGTTTCAAACTCGCAAAGCGACCAGAAATGAAGGCAGGGAGCGTCTTCCGTTTATATGAGCACCACGACGGGGGAAGTACGAAGTGGCTCATGTATTTGGATGACACCAGATGGAGCCACTTTCGGATTTTTTGACCTAAGAGTGAAGGCAAAGAACATTTTCCACCCTCTGTGTACCCTTGGAACTGCCTCATTACTTCGGGGGCCACAGATTTTTACAGACACGTATGCCCAAGTGTGCATGCAGTGGGTCGGTTATCCAACACCCAATCTTCCGATTAGAAGATCCACGGCTTCTATTTTATTTAGTAAAATGGAAAATCGAAAAATAGATGTGTAAAAAGCGGGTCTCAAACCTCCCCAGTTTCCTCTATCTCTCTGTATACACGGGTTGAAATAGTAATTTAATTTCTGTGATCTTACAGTTTCTTTGACGATAGTCGATATAGTAAAAACATCAACACAAACATAAAAACATAGCTCAGTTGCACAGTTGAGTCTGAAACCAAATGTACTAGCTTCGCTTTAATCGCAAACATAATTTGCTGTGTTTCTCGCTGCTGATGGCGGGAAGTAACGGGTTCCTTTCGTTTCTTTCAGACACGGAATCTTCCATAGAGACGTCAAACCAGAAAATTTGCTCATTAGAGTAAGTATCGTTTTGAAGCACATTCACATCCTAATAAAACTTGCTGCACTGAAAAGTTTTGGTGTTTCTGAGCACTATTTTTAGTGTTCAGTCGATGTAAAGTAGAAAATAATTCTTTTTTTTTTATGTATTTTAAATTCGTTTAAGTGTCTGTCTAAAAAAATACAGACAGCAGGATGTTTTTTTAGCATAGGATTCTCGTTCACTCATCTACGCATCAAAAGCTCATTACGATGGCTCATTTGTCCTGTTTTCATAGAAATGAGTAATCGCAATCAAATGTCGATACGTAACGGAGTTTCCGTATTTCATGGGCTAAGAAACGTTATACTGTCTTTATTTTCTTAGAAAACGGCATAAAAAAATTTAAAGTGCAGCAAAAATGAATCATTTACAACTTTACACCAACGGAACACCAAAAATGGTGGCAATTAAACGCAAATTTTTAGTGTGCAGGATAAAATCCTTGTAGCTCTCCTCCACCTCAAACGTGGAACTAAAACAAACTCCTGGACAGTTTTTCAACCCTTTCTAATCTGAACTTTATTTATCAAGTGAATCATTTTCTACCTGGCTGGCTACCTGGCTTCTATAAAAGGGATGCATGGTGAATTCCAACACAAAAATAAATATAAAACAGGTCATCAGATGCGTATTAATGTTTCAAAATAAAAATTAGTTTTTTTTTTTTCAGTAATAAAACAAATGCTAAAGATTGGCTGTACTTATTTCAAAATTTATATTTATGTTTTTTGATGTAGCAAAGCATAAAATAACTGTAACATAAAATGGAACAAAATGGAACAACATCGTTTCCACCACAGTGTCATTAGTTGTAAAAGTCTGAATCTCTGATATATATTTCCTTAAGTGATTTAAAAACAACAGTACAAGGCATGCAGGCCATGAGGCAATTTATGAAAAACTTTGAATAAAAATTCATTCATATTTTTCAGTTATGAAAAATTAAACATGTCGCGTAACAGACGTTACTGGATGTAACGGATGTTGCATTATACAACGCACGTGCTTTTTCTGCAAATAAAACACGGTAGCAGACTGGACATTTAAAGAAACATATTTTTGCTCTTTAATATAAAAGCAACGGTCGACAGAGTGGCGTAGTGGTAAGGCGCAGGCCTCGTACACCCAAGTTCGCGGGGTCAAAGCTTTCCCAAGTCCATGGATTTTCAAGATGCAGAAAATCGTCTGCGCCCATGTCGTATGATGATGCGGCATGTAAAAGATCCCTTGAATAGACATTTGGCTTGGATGCTCTCGGGTAAATTAAAATCCTAGTGCAATCTGCATCAATTAGAGCTCAGGTGCCGCCATCTAAAGGAAACTGAGTCAAAACTTTTATGCGGCGATGGTACCACTCTCAAAAAAAAACATCTCCGCCGAAAGAGATGGTACTAAACTCTGGGAAACGCACTCGGTCTGCAATTGGCGGAAGGCAGCAGCAGCCGATTAGAAATAAAAAAATGTATGTATAAGTTAAATGACCCGGTAGTGGACACTTAGATCTTTAAGCTCCTAAAATAAGCGAATGTAACATTAAACTTGAATGAAATGATCACAACCTATAGCGAACGATTCCTAGTGCTGGTTAATAGAACTAAAGTTGGCGTGAAGCATCTATGCGAGTACATGGATCCTAATATTTAATAGCTGCCTCCACAACGCTGCTCTTTACTAAAGCCGATCAATAAGAAGGTTAGGAAAATATATGGGAAAAAGCGTGACATCATTTATGAAGGGTCACTTAGTCATTTTTTAAATTATTTCTCCAAGTGAACAGCATAAAATAGATGATATTCATTTCTGTCCACTACTCATGCAAATACGTGTCTTATGAATGTCCACTATAGATACAAATGAAGCGTTTAGTAAATGTGACGCAAAAATCCTCATTTTTCATCAAATGACATTTTATAGGTCATTCATTTTTAGAGAAATAGTTGGCAATTACGCTAAATATGCAAATATGGATGTAAGTCCCTTGAAAAAATGTTGCCACGTAAAAGAGTACGAAAATTTTCTTAACTGTGTCCACTACCGGGTCATTTACCTTATATATAAGTCACAACTAAACATTATTAATAATTTAGTAAAAATAAAATAGATACAATAGTATTTAAGAACAATTTTAAATTATCATTTGTGCGAGTCAGAAATTATACCCTTAAAATGGTCTTGTTTTTGTTTAATGAATTTATTCTTAGTATTCTTATTACTTTTTAAGAATATGAACAGGCCTGATGCATTTAAGAATTATTTTATTAACCCCTTAAAGCACGAGTTTTTTGCCGGAAAAACTAGCTTTTTTGACAGAAAATGAATGCATAGGTATAGTGCAACTATTTTTTTTTTTTTTGCAGTTTCAGTTGGGGGAGGGGTTGACTTAAGAGCGGGGGTGGGGTAAGAACTTTATATGTATATATGCAAACAGAGTGGAACTTTCGTCCGTGTCAGAAACCCCCGTGTGCGTTAAGGGGTTGATGTAAATACAATAAACACTAGTGTTCGGCAACTACTCTTCAAAAAGTAGTTAACTACCAACTACTAACTACTCTAAACAAAACTAGTTGCAACTAGTAGTTAACTACTTTTTTCTGAGACTAGTTGTAACTAGTAGTTAACTGTTCTCCAAAAGTATAATTCATTTGAATTTCCATTTTTAAGCTTGTTCTTAATTATTTTATCCCAATTAATTCAACTCAATATTATTCTTAATCATTAAAACAATTTTGAAGAAATTCCTGTAAAACATTCAAGGATTGAATATTTCCAAATAACACTGAACAATTAATAAATAAAGAGAATAAATTTAAGCTTTTATTTTAATATGTATTTGTTTAATGAAGTTAATAATTTATGTTTTAAGGAAATAATTTTTCAGCAGTTGTAAAATGAAGGGGTTTACCCTTAATATCAACTTAAAATTCTCCCTCTGCCCAACTCCCATTCATTAACAAAATATCTTTTAACGCACATGCTTTATAATTTAGATTATATTCTTTTAAATTGCGTTGAAGGCAGGGTTGGTTTTTTTATTATTTAAAAAAACTTAAGAAATATTTTTTTTTGATTTAAATCAAATTCTTTGGATTTTTTTAAGTGAAATATGTATGCGCACACAAATACAGTAACAAATTCAGTTAATTATTTATATCTTCAAAGAATTTTAAGACACTTCAGTTAAAATAATTATTTATTAGTAGTTCAAAATTATTTATTAATTAATTATATTATACACAAAATGTATTCTTAATAAACAGAGAACAACAGGAAAAAGAAGAGAAAGCTTATATTTCTGGACTAAATGTGTTATAATTTCTTGAATATATAAATAAGTTGACTGGACTATTATAATTTTTGAGTATATACAAATATCTTGAATATGTATATAAACATAGATGGCAAATGTCACATAAAATGTTTACTACAGCTTAATCATTTTCACTACTTAGATGTTTTATCAAGAATACCAATTTTTATGCCTTATCAACCCGCAATCTGTTTCTTAATTTTGAGTGCACAATTCCAAATGTAGAAAAAATCCTTTCCAAAAGTGCTGTTGGTGCTTTTTCTGTAGTCAGCATGTCCAAAAACTTAATGCTCTCTGATAAAATGTCATTCTTTGACACCTTAACGAAGCTATTCCACCTTTCCCTAGAGAACCAAATGCATTAAGGTTACCATATAGCATATAGTGAATCAAAACTCTAATGAATTACTTGAACCCAGAACATATTGAAATTCATATTAAAAAATATCTATATTTTAAAAATTTGGAAGAAGCTGATATAAATAGTTTTTTTAATCATAAAAATCAATATTTTGTCTAAAAAAGAATCATAAAAATCAGTTTTTTCTAAAAAAATCATAAAAGTAAGTATTTTTTTTCTAAAAAGAAAATCATAAAAATCAATATTTTCTTCTAAAAAAATCCTAAAAACCAATTTTTTTTCCTTTTTGTGCTTTATGGTATCCCAAACGCATGCCCTGGGGTATAAGTAAAGCTTTCCCATAATGAAGTCTTTAAATGAAACTTCATTGTGCATGTGCTTGTGCGGGCGTAATTTATTGACCATATTAGAAAGCTTTTCCTAATTTGCGTAAATACTGCAATAAATATTGTGATTTTTAATGAGTACTTTCTCATTATATAACATAATATAAAAAATACATTTGGGCGAGTAATATTCATAAGCTAAAAATTTAAATAATTTAATGTTTAAAAAATAGTTTTTTTTTTCCTTCAAAAAATAGATTTAAAATTTTTTTTTTAGAAAGTAGTTGTAACTAGTAGTTGGGAAAAAAGTAGTTTAACTAGTAGTTAACTAGTTCAAAACAAAAGTAGTTACAACTAGTAGTTAACTAGTTCAAAACAAAAGTAGTTACAACTAGTAGTTAACTACTAGATAACTAGTAGTTGCCAGTAGTAGTTACCTACTTCTAGTTAACTTCTGCCGAACACTAATAAACACAGTGTTTTCAAAATGATTTAGCCATTAAAATAAATAAAGCAAACTCTTCTTCTTTTAGGTCTGTTGTATAAATATTCTAAAAAAAGGGACTTTTCCATTATCCCGACGCAGGCGGTAAAGTCGCCAATAATGATGCAACCAACGCCAAACGGAATATCGCCGCCATGGCGCGTGCTATCGCCAAAAAGTCTGCTTTGAGAGATTTGAGCTGGGATAGTGGAAAAGTAACGAAAAAAATGTAGAAAACAAAAGAATGTCTGTAATGAATACTATAATTGTTCTAACATTTCTGTGGCTGAACTTTTTTTTCTTTCTTTGCAGGACAACCTGCTGAAGTTGGGCGATTTCGGCAGTTGTCGTGGTATCAATACCAAGAGACCTTACACTGAATACATCTCGACGAGGTGGTGAGTAACACACCTATTTCTTCATGTGTGTGTACAGCACCGGCCAATTTAAATAGACGCATTAGTCAACGGTGATTAAAATAATTTAGCTTAATTATTCCACTAGCTAATCACTAGGCTACTACGGCAGCAGAAACTACTTTAATCAAGGGAAACAAAATACGTAATTTCACTTAAAATGAATAATAATAAAACACTCATTTTTAAACTGTTAAAAACTGGTCGTTTAGCGCTTAAAAAAGTTTATTACAATCCTGTTCGAAATAAGTTGAATAAATGTCCACTAATGATAGTAATGGTCTGACGCTGCATAACTGAATTTATGCAATAATTGATTTTGAAAGGTGCAACAATAATATATGCCACTATATGCATGAAATGCTTTATCTGACATTTCCCATTAGTAAAATAATTCTTCACCAAATCACAACTTCGAGTGCAAAAAAAAGAGAAAAAAATCGCCGCTTGGTACGCCCACTGAGCAATAACAGCATGGACTGGCAGGCTAAGATAGTGGTCAAAAGAATGAGTGACCTTTATCGGCATCACGGTGAAATTCGATTACCTCTGTTTACAACGTAATTTCTGAGAAACACCATTGAAAAAGTAACCACTTAGCTCACCGATGGGTCATGTGATTGTCCTTCCGTGTTAACTCCAAAACTCGGTGATTTCAAGGAGGAAATGGCTCATTTAAATGTGCCCTCGAAATTTTGCGGAACATTTTCATGCACTCCCAAATCC
Source organism: Octonoba sinensis (assembly GCA_038502835.1). Classification (NCBI taxonomy): domain Eukaryota; kingdom Metazoa; phylum Arthropoda; class Arachnida; order Araneae; family Uloboridae; genus Octonoba; species Octonoba sinensis. The sequence goes on from CM076604.1 coordinate 2,954,209, forward strand.
CCCGGTTGAATGGAGGCAATTCATCGCGTCACGTGATAACGGTAATTTGTTTACCAAATTTTTAATTGAGTTTTACGTGGAGTTCAAGAAGCAAAATGAGCTACCTTAAAATTAGACTAATTTCATAGCTTTTTTTGATTATAAACCATGTAATTTACCTTTCATTTAATTATTATAAAAGAAATTTATTAATTATTACAATAGTTATAGTGTTTTATTTAGTGTTAATTTTATATAACGTAGAACTTTATTTAGTTCTAGTTTTTAATAACGTAGAATTTTATTTAGGCCTAGTTTTAATTAGATTGGCCGAACTCGAAGTAAAGCGATACGACAGCTTCCTTTGTTTACATCGCTATCACGTGACCTATGACGCTGTATGAATTGCCTCCATTAAATCCTAACATTTCTGATTCCCAGGTACCGTCCCCCAGAGTGCCTTCTGACCAGTGGCCACTACAGCTACAAGATGGACATGTGGGCAGCAGGATGCGTCTTCTTTGAAGCCTTGACGTAAGTACACTCATTCAGCTTCATTGTTAATCACTTTCTAAAGTGTTACATCATTTGCAACGACAAGAACTTGATAAAAATATTCATCATCGTTTTGAGATTTTTCAGTCTGTGATTGTAAATCTTTATGTATATACACAGTGCGTCCACGAATTTTTAAGAATAGGTTTATAAAATAAAATGAAACTCGTAATTATATTTTTTAAGTACTTTTATTCAAAATTATCTCCTTCCTCTTCGATCCATTTGTTACAGCGGTTTAACAACAATTCGAATGCCCTTTCCAGCTCACATTGTGGGACCGCCTCCAAAGCTCGCGTCGAAGCTGTTTGTAGTGTCGATGTCATCAAAGTGATAAAAAAAATTGTAAACAAATGAACTGAGGGTTTCTCAGTTGATCAGCTGATAGTTAAGGAGCTTCACGCATGCTCGATAACCCAGATAGCATCACTGTAAGCTTAGATGAAGCCGTAGAAATTCCTTGACACTGTGCACAAACAAATTCGACGCGAGCTTTGTAGGCAGTCCCACAGTGAGCTGGAACAGACATTCGAATCGTTGTTAAAGCGCTGTAACAAAAGTATTGAAGCCGAAGGAGCTTATTTTGAATAAAAGTACTTAAAAAATATAATTAGAAGTTTTATTTTATTTTTAACCGACTTCGCAAAGGAAGGAGGTTATACATTCATATTGTATGTATGTCGTTTTTTTTTTTTGTTTGTTTGTTTGTCCACTCATAACTTCTCACTGGATGAACCGATTTTCGTGATTTTTTTTTAATCAATCGACGGTGGTTTCCCATAGGTCCCGTACTTTCGTTTGACCATATTCGATAGTTAGAAAAAAAGTTATGGGCGGAAATGTAGTATTTTTTTGTTTTTTCATTCATAACTTTTGACTAAATGAACCGATTTTGATGTTTTTTTCTTTAACCGATAGAGGGTCGTCTAACTCAAATATCGCAAATCAATTTGACTACATTTGTTTTTTAGAAAAAACGTTACGGGTGAAAAATAAAGTATTTTTTATTTTAATTGGAAAGGCTTGGCCTGATTTTTCTTTGTTGGGAAAATGATTGATAAATATAAAATTCATTGTTAAAAAGGTGTTTGTTGTTATTGGGCAATAATATTAAAAGCAATTACAGCAGGAGCTTGACTGAAGGCTTCTTTGAGGCAAAAATTAATCCAATCAATTTGTTTTGCTAAAATCGACTTCAGAATGGAATTTATCAAACAAATGATTAGTTTTTAGTGCTATTTATTCAAAGAAGGTTTGCCCTTATGACATGGATTTTTTAAAAATAAAGTATTTACACTAAAAAGAATAAAATAAAATAATTTTTATAAAAAAAATAGAACCGAGTTCAAATTATAACTTGCGCTAAAAAGTGAAAAATAAATTCATTCTTTAAACAACATCGATGTGACTTTTAAACATAGTTTTAGAAGTTGGTGCAAAATTATGAGTCTAAGCACCATTACACCATTTCTTACTTCATATTGGTACTGTTGCTGATTCTGCAAATATATATGTATTTGTAATTGATTCATGATTACAAAAGATTTTATCTATCCTCATTTTGCACCGACTTCTAAAACTATGTTTAAAAGTCACATCGATGTTCTTTAAAGAATTTATTTATTTTTCACTTTTTAGCGCAATTTATAATTTGAAGTCGGTTCTATTTTTTTTATAAAAATTATTTTATATACACCTAGTCTTAAAAATTCTTTGGCACATTGTGTATGCATTACAGCTATCCTGCACACAGGTATAATAATGAGTGAGAAAACTTTTGCTTGCTTTATGTTGCGAGGTACCTAGTTTTAATGGATTTTTAACGAATGCCTCTCTGTCCTAGCCTAATATTCAGACATATTAAAACTGGCTGTTTTGAGATAAACACATTTAAACATTTACTTTCCCCCCTCAAGAAATGCAACAAAGAAAACGAAGTTCGGGCACCGTACTTCATGAAGTTTGGTTACGTAGCTCACACTGTCGTTTTAAGCTACGTAATTATAATTTAGTTGCAAAAGGAACTAATTACTTAGAATTTTTCCTTTGAAAAAGGTGTTTCATTATTGAACTAGAGCAGCGGCATATTTTCCCAGATAACCTTAGAGTTCTCTCTCCGTCCAGGAACTTGCCCCTATTTCCCGGAAGCAGTGAGATTGACCAAATCAACAAAATCCACAACGTCCTGGGAACGCCAAAGCCGTCCGTCCTCGCCAAGCTCAGGAGACAGTAAGTTTTCTTCCACCGCCCTTCTCTCTCTCTCTCTCTCTCATTCACCGCCATTTCTTTTAATCATTACTCGTGACGGATCTTGCTTGACTACAGTTCTACCATCAGCCAAAGCAATCTGCCTGGCAGAGTGCCAAGAAGAATCCGTTCACGTTCAAGGGAAGAACTGCAGGTATAACAAATGTGCCGTGTTTGTTCTCTTTCGTTTAGCACGCTTGATTTCTTCCGAACGGATGCTATTATGTCAGTTTATAAATTGAGTTGGTTTCAACAAACATTCTGATTCGTGTATTAAACAAACGCACCTGCAAAACGAACTTCCCTAAAGCTCGAATGGATTCGTTCTTTTCTGCCAAGCGCAGAAGCTTCCAAATGGCAAAATTCCGTGGTCGGAAATGTGCAAAGGTACACTTTCGGAAACGCATGCTCAAATCGCAAGAAACTTTCGTCGTATTTGAAGAAATGGCTTCGTGAAAAATACTCCGAGTAAACCTTTCGTCAAATTGCCAAAATTTGCGTAGTAACGTTTTTGTCGCGTCATCGCGCGAGGAAAGAATCGTTATAAATGACGAAATTTTCTTGACGATCGAAGATTCGTTAAAAATGATAGCTCTATTTCTGAGAGTGTACGAATACCAAGATTTGCTTGGCAGGAAATGTTTAGGTGGGATGATACCAGGCTTGGAGTAATCGCGATTACGTAATCGTAATCGGCTGTAATCGATTACATTTTGACAAAATCGTAATCGTAATCGTAATCTGACGATGGCATATTCTCATAATCATAATCGAAATTGTGTAATCCCGTAATCCTTTTTCTCCTGTAATTTTAATCGTAATCTTAAGGAAAAAATCCGTAATCTGCTGGTCCTGTAATCGTGTAATCTTGACCTGCTGAAAGCTGAAATTTTTAGCACTACCATTGAATAGAAGAGATCAGTTTACAAGAAAAAGGATTCAAGCTGTGTACTGATTACTGAAGTCCTATCCTAAGCGGTTTGTAACCTACGGGCGATCATAATATAAAAGGTTCTGTGTGGCGGTCGCAGACCCTTGATGGCAGGACCATATAATAGTCTGCTAGAGAGACGCTTGTTGTCCTGCTTGTAGCGGTCTTCTTAATTGCGGCTCCACTCTCCACGGGGAATGGCTGGAGAGCCCGAGAAGAAAGAGAGTCGTCACTCGCATCACCTTGGGGCTCTCAGGGGGGGTCTCCGGTCTCCTCGCGTCCTCCAGTTTCGGTAAAAGAGCGGTAATCTGTCCGCAAGTCAAAAAGATTTCGGGGTAGATAAGAAAGCGGAAGGCGTCTGTCTATAGAAGGACCAAATGCATCGGTCATTTTGCTTCCTTAATTACCCCTTCAAAACATATTCAAACGGTTGGGCAATAGGCGAGAGTCTGGAGCTAAGAATGGACGCCCCATTTTCCCTTTCAATAATCGAAGCAGACTGCCCCCCGAAAATCTAGTGGAAAGAGTACTATCACCTACACACATAAAGAGACACGAAATGCCTTTTGCGTTTTCTCCTTTCTTTAACGGCAGAAGTGAAAAATTTTTCTAAAGAATAGCACATTTACATTTCAGCAATTTAGGAGCAGGCGTTATATGATGCTCTATGCTTAGATGCATGAAATCTTAACCCTGGTACGTGTGATTATTATTTTTTTTTAAAATATGTTCTTCGAATATTTAAAAAAGTACGTACATTTAAATCTGAAATTTATTTATATTTTAATGCTAATATTCTTTTTAATTAATAGGTATGTAAAAGAAAAAGTGATTTATGTTCAGACATTCTCCCAATTGTTTTTTACATGCATAAATTAATATTCAGGAATTATTTTAAACAGTTAATTATCTTTTTCTTCTTAGAATTACCTCAACAGAATTTTGTATTTCAGTTTAATCTTGTACGTTAAATTTGTGTTGTAAAATTACTTGCACTTTATTTTTTTTATTAAAACAGTTACATGGAAAAAAATTATATGCTCGTGCATGTTAAAAAAAAAAAAAACACACAAAAATCATATTAAAATATTATAGTCATTCGTATTATAATTATTCTTCATATTACTTTTTAACGATTACTAATTTTGCTAAGAGTTATTTGAATGTTCATGTTCAAATTTTTTGAACTTATTCTAAAATGCCGCATTTATTTTCGAAAGATTATTTATCTCTTACACTATCTGAATATTTTGTTATCCCGTGCAATTCATGCACATCTTATAAGTGATTTCATAAAGAATCATACAAAATTATTATTTTCAGTAAACTAATTGGTGTTATGTGAAATATTTGCACAATTTAAACTAGAAAATAAATACAATGGAGAAGTATACTACATTTTCAAAAATTGCGGCCAACTAAAATTTTGATTAAATACAATAATAACACAAAATGCACACAAAATAACTATGAACCAGGTAAATCACTTATGCATTATATACTATACACATTTAGTGCATCGTCTTTGCTTATATACTAAATACGATCAATGTAGTTATCCCTCACATGAGTTTTAAATATTCGAAAAATTCTGAATGTGCCTTTCCTGATTTATATATATATATATATATTATATATAATATATATATATTACAAATTTCTCATCTCTGCAACGACGTCATAATTCAAGAACTGTGATGTTGAAATTATTTCATTATTAATTGCATTCATCATCATTTCAGTTATCTCTTATTAAATCAAAAATGTAATAAAAAATCATAACCTTTTGATTTATGACGCTATTGTAAAAATGAGAGTTGTATGCATAATATATGATAATTTTATGCTAATCTAATCGTAATCAAAATCGTAATCGGATGTCATAATCGTAATCGATTACATTTTTCAACGACTGTAATCGTTGCCGTAATCGTAATTACTGTTTGGCAAAGGATTACAATCGTAATCGTAATCATAATCTTTCAATTTCTCCTTTTGTAATCGTAATCGTAATCGATTACGTTTCTTTGTAATCGACTCCAAGCCTGGATGATACAGATAGTGCCAATTTTATAGAAGAACTTTACTAGCGTCCGTTGAACTGTGTTCAATCTAGTATGTTTGTCTTAGTCTATGCCTTATGTTATAATTTTGCATGTGGTACTGTTTCTAGTGTTTCATGAAATATTAAAATTAATGATTTATGTCATAAGGAGTTCTTCATTGAAAGAACTTCATTCCGGCAACGATTTATAACGTCATAAACCAACGTTTTGAAGCAAAATGTGTTGATCTCTTATGGAAATGTTCTTTTACAGTCGCCGCTTGGTGGGCGTAGACTTCGGATTCGAGCCGCGGCCCGGGCTCGGTCTGGCCGTCCTATGCCCCGGGGCTTCTCCGGATGCCCTGCAGTTGCTTTCCGCCCTTTGTGCCTATGAGGAGGATGATCGCCCCTCTTCTAAAGCCGCCCTCCGTAGCCCCTACTTCCAAGATCTCAGGTAGCTCTATGAAAGTTTTTTTCTCTTAGTACACCCTTGCGCAAATGAATTGAACCCAAAGTTCATTTATTTATCAAAATTTGCCAAAATCAATACAACAATTATCTTTAATGTATAGTACTCCCTCCTTTTCTTCGATCAGCCGCTCCAGTCTCAAGTTATTGATTCATCAGCTCATTTTTAGAAGCAATTTTAATAATCGTGAAATCAAATGCAAATGATAGCGGAAATGAGCGTTTCTTTAGCTGTGCAGTCTCATTTCCTTGACAAATGTGTTTCTATTAAATGGCCAATCAATAACTGAAATACCATGTTGCCTTCACACTTTTGGATGCGTTTCAGGTGGCGAGATCCTGTTGAGGGGAGCTGGAGCAAGTTGGTCATAACCGAGCAATAACGCGCCTATTTGAAATTATCTATATATGTGCCACTATTAGGGATGTAACGAATAGTGATTTGGCCGAATAGCCGAATACCAAATATTCGGCCATTTCTTCCAGGCCGAAGCCGAATATTCGGCCAATGTCTTAATCCGAATACCGATTATTCGGCGGCCGTATATTAAAATTTCTAGGAAATCGTTGTAATAGAAAGTATTTGTCAAATTTAAAATTATTCAAAGTCAAACACCAATGACACACAATCTATGACGTGCGATTTAATTTTGTTTGTTAAGAAAATTTAAGACTATTAAAATTAATCTATTTTCTCTATTGTTTTGAATGTAATAAAACTAAGAATTTCACCCACAAGTGGGAATAGAAATGACAGGTTTTATGGTAGTAAGCATTAGCATTATTTTAATAATTATTTAATTCAAATTAAAGAACTAATATTGCTTAGTGAAGTTGTAACAGTTCCAGTAAGCAATAGTATAAGATATTTCAAAAGTCATAAAAGGTAAAATTTTATTTTATGGGGTTTTTGACATACCTATTTTTAAAAGATCTATTAAAGTTTAATACACTTAACTGGAATATATTTTTATTTTCAAAAACCCCAATAACTTATGTTACCTAAATATTCATGATATATTCTAGGCTTTTCACATTTCTCTCTTACCCAATATTCACAATAAATGAGTTTACCCAAACAAAGTCTGACTTCCACTTTATTAAACATAAATGCAATTCTAATAAGCAAATGATAAATATAAAATACAATATTACAACTTTAAAATCTGTTTTTGCTCAGTAAAGCCTAAAATAAGGCTTAAAAAAAGTAGTGTTTTCTAAATTAATTTATTTATTAGAACTATATACTAATGTATTATTTTGCAATAATTATAGTACAATTTTAAATGTTTAAAATCTACTAATTTCTTTATTTTTTTACATTTCTACGGCAGCAAAACTATTCGGCCGAATGGTCCATCAATATTCGGCCAGGCCGAATTTGACCTTGCCCAGTATTCGGTCTGGCCGAATATTCGGCTAAAGGGCCGAATACTGAATAGTGGCCGAATATTCGTTACATCGCTAGTCACTATCCATTATGTTATCAACAGGAACAATGGTTCCTACCCTCCCCCCCCCAAGGGTTAAACAAGCCACAAGATTTCTCACTTGTTCAAATTAAGTTGCACAAGTGTGTGTATAGCGGCTTCTGTATAAGTCGGTTTAAACGAGGAGTACAGAGCAATAAGACATCCATTGCTTTTTTAAACTCATATTTTCATCTATGTTTCCAGGTTCATTTTATTTAAGTGTTCTTGGACAAGTTACATTATTAACGTACAGACACTGTTTTCGCAGGTTGGCCGAACAACGCTTCCAGCAAGTATCGGGGGGTCGTTCCTCCCAAGGGCAGAGGACCGCCTCGAGCTCCAAGCACTCCTGTCCCTCCCCGATGTCCAGGGTGGAAGACACCACTCCAGAGCTAAACACCAGGGAGAGGAAGGTACGTACCCTCATTAGAAAAACCGCTCAAACCCTATTACTGTGTTGTTGTTGTTTCTGCCACTTGGAGCTCCCCTTCGTAGAACGACCAGTAGTTAAGGCAGTAATATTCCGTTTATAGATAAGCACCACAACGGTGGAAGTACGGCTTGGCTCATGATGTCTTTGGATGACATTAGCTTGCGCCACCTTCCGTTTTTGACATAAGAGTGAATGGAGGCAATTCAAGCAGCGTCATTGGTCACGTGGCAGCGATGAAATCAATGTAAACAAAGGAAGCCGTAGCATCGCTTTACTTCGAGTTCGACGAATCTAATAAAAACGAGACCTAAATAAAGTTCTTCTACATTATATAAAATGCACACTAAATAAAACACTATAACTATTGTAATAATGAATAAATTTCTTGAATAATGATTAAATTAAATGGAAATACCGGGTTATAATCCGAAAAAGCTGTGAAAATAGTCCAATTAATTTTAAGATTACTCATTTTGCCTAGTGAACTCCACTGAAAATCTTAGTAAACAAAGAGCGGATATCACGTGACAGCGGTGATCGTTCATGAGATCCTCTAGCGGTGAATTGCCTCCATTGAAGGGAAATCCTCTCTCCGGTACCCTCGTACTAAAGATAACGTATTTGTAAGAACGAGCAAAATTTAGCGAATAACCTGCTATTTGAAATGTATGTATACATGCCTATCTTCTTAAAACATACATCGAGTGATTAAGCAGTGAATTGGATTGTTTAATGCTTTCTTTGCACGACCGCGAGTCCTCTGAATTTTCAGAAAAATGAGAAGAAACAGAAAGGGATAGAATACAACAAGAAATTTCGTCATACATTGGCGACCTTTTAGTAATCTGTCGCCTATCTTAATAGAGGCAATTCAAGCAGCGTCATTGGTCACGTGGCAGCGATTAAAGCAATGTAAACAAAGGAAGCCGTAGCGTTGCTTTACTTCGAGTTCGACAAATCTAATAAAAAACTAGGCCTAAATAAAGTTCTTCTACATTACACAAATTACTACTACAAATTAACATTAAATAAAACACTATAACTATTGTAATAATTAATAAATTTCTTTTATAATGATTAAATTAAATGTAAATACTGGGTTGTAATCAGGAAAAGCTGTGAAAATAACTCCTTTTGCCTAGTGAACTCCACGTGGAACTCAATTGAAAATCTTAATAAACAAAGATCGGATATCACGTGACAACGGTGATCGTTCATGAGTCCCTCTGGCGGTGAATTTCCTCCATCGCTTTGCTTCAGTGATTTTGACAACACCAAAACATTTGAATGTAATCAAAAGAAACCACAGCAGGACAAGCGTAAAAATGTCAAACACGAAAGGCGGGAGATATGGATTTATTTATTTTATTTATTTATTTATACCTCATCAACCACCACCGTACCTACCCTGACGAGGGTTTAACCGGATGTGGTGATAGAGAGGAAAGAACAGATAGAACAAGACAGCACAACAGATTTTAATATACAAAGAAGGAAATACACCCATGGCAAAGGTGGGACTCGAACCCACGCCTCTTTCTCTCCGCGCAGGGAGGCACCGGAGCCAGTCGATTTGACCGCTCAGCCACTGAGGCCCGGGAGATATGGATGAAAATAGGGTCATGAGCTTTATTATATTCTAGAGAGTTTCCCTTGCCGACGGGGTGACGCAGTAGTAAGGCGCAGGCCTCGTACACCCAAGTTCACAGGATCAAACCTGGCCCATGTCGGTGGATTTTCAAGATGCAAAAATTCCACAGTGCCCTTGTCGTATGATCGTGGGGCATGTTAAAGATCCCTTGAGTCTCCGATAGGCTTGGATACCCTCGGCTAAATTACATTTCTAGTGCCGTTTCGCATCACTTAGAGCCCAGGTATCGCCATCTAGGGGGAAATTCAGCGTCAAAATTCTCATATGGTAATAGCATCAGCCGATATTGGTGCAACTTGGATTATCAAGATGCAGAAAATCGACAGCGCCTATTCACTCTCAAAAACGCATGCTCAAATCTCACGAAACTTTCTTCGTATTTGACGAAATGGCTTCGTGAAAAATTCTCCGAGATATCCTTTCTTCAAATTGATGAAATTTGTGTAGTAACTTTTTTAAGTCATGTGATCGCTCGAGGAAAGAATCGTCGTAAATGACGCAAGTTTCTTGACGATTGAAGAATCCTGGAAAGTGATAGTGCGTCGTATGATGATGCGGCATGTTAAAGATACTTTTAGTATCCGTTTCGCTTATATACTCTCGGCTAAATTAAATTTCTAGAGCAGTTTCGCATCAGAGCTCAGGTGCCGCCATCTAAAGGGGGGAAATGAGCATCAAAACTTGCGGCATTGGTACCACACTCATTGTGATGCCGCTGAAAGAGTTGGAACCAATATCTGGGAACGCATTATGTCTTCAATGCTTAAGAACCAATGTACGCAACCCATTAGAGAATATATATATAAGGTAAATGACCCGGTAGTGGACACTTAGATCTCTAAGCTCCTAAAATAAGCGAATGTGACATTAAACTTGGATGAAATGATCAGAACCTATAGCGAACGATTCCTAGTGCTGGTTAATAGAACTAAAGTTGGCCTGGAGCATCTATGCGAGTACATAGATCATCCTATTTAATAGCTCCCTGCCTCTACAGCGGTCCCATTTGCTGCTCTTTACTAAAGCCGGCTTTATCCATAAGAAGGTTAGGGATTTGGGGAAAATATATGGTGAAAAAGCGTGACATCATTTATGAAGGCTCCCTTAGTCATTTTTAAAATGATTTCTCCAAGTGAACAGCATAAAATAGATGATATTCATTTCTGTCCACTACTCATGCAAATACGTGTCTTACAAATGTTCACTATAGGTACAAATGAAGCGTTTAGTAAATGTGACGTAGAAATCCTCATTTTTCATCCAATGACATTTTATATGTGATTCATTTTTAGAGAAATAGTTGGCGATTGAGCTAAATATGCAAATATGGATGTAAGTCCCTTGAAAAAATGTTGCCACGTAAAAGAGTACGAAAATTCTCTTAACTGTGTCCACTACCGGGTCATTTAACTTATATAGTGTCCTTTTTACTTTATTTATGCTCCCTCCTTATTTCCTTCCAAAGAAGGCGCGGCCCCTGCTGATGCTTCCGAATGTGGAGATGAAAGGATCCCGGAGTCCCCTTCATTGCAAGACGAACAGATCCGTCAACCTGCCTCCTATCGCTGGAAGGAGAGCCCGGAGGAAAAAGAAGGTGAGGACTCTCATTTTAATGATTTATTTATTCATTTGTATCCATTACCATACAAACAGTTATCTGTTTCGGGTAATCGACCAATGAGCAAGTTTGCATGTCTTTTTTTTTTTTTTTTCAAAAATAAGGTTTCTTAAGGGTTTTCTTTTCTAGATGGATTGGCAACAGTTTCCTATTGTTACGAAATTAGTGGTGCCAATGCTGTTTCTCGTCAAGCTTGGCGACTTTCCGATCACGATAGATAATTCTAGTCTTTGCTAGAATTTTCTGGAATCTTCCTACCACGTGATCCTAGATGCTGTATAAAAAGCTCTGGCGACAAGTTAGAAGAGTTGTTTAGTTTTTCGTTTGGCGAGTGCCTGTCAGTCTGAGCCGTTGCGCTATAAGCTTCGTTCTTGATTTTATTCGTATTTGTGAACTAAATACGAGATGGCCGTTGGGTTTACGATGGTGTGTGTACTTCGTGAGATATTTTTGTGTGATGTACTCTGTACATAGTGTAAATAACTTCTAAATAAATCGATCTGCATGTTCAAGGAGTCAGGCATTGGTTTAAGCTGTTTGACACCTGAACGATGGTTAGACTCACATGTTTGTTGAATAGATGACGTCGTGTTCATCCACAAGGACTTGACTACCGGAATTTGGAATGAATGGAACAGCCATGTTCCCGAATATCTAGAGTCTAGACTAACCAGTCACTCGGAAATCGCCAAAAACCAATGCCATCAACATTTATTCTTGCACATAACCTTATGCTTGTCCACTCCCTAAAGCAAGAAAATATTCTCCGTGCCGAGTAACAACTGGCGTGAAAAATCCCGCCCCCCTGAAGTTTCCTTTTTAACTTCTTACACAGATTGACACAAGAAGGTTTTACCATGAGCCCGAGCCCTTGAGTAACTTGAAATGATAGAGCCCCAGGGGCGGACTGGGAAGAAAATTTGGCCCGGGCAAAGTTCAAAAAGACCGGCCCTTGGGGCGGGGGGGGGGTGGAGGGGAACAGTACCAAGGAACGCTAATCAGATATTATGCAACCACCCCCCACGAAAATTTTTGAATTTACTTAATGACAAAAACGAGTTTTAATAGCATTTAAAAAAGAATTTTGGTTTTCAAAATTGCAGTAATTTACATGAAAAGAGGTAGAGTTGAAGAATAAACATGAAAAATTAGGTAGCCATCGTATTCTTTGTGTATTGAGTTTGCTACAATCAGTATGTTAACATCAAGTAAAAATTAATTCCAGTTATGAAAACGTTAAAGAAATGTTTATTGTTCTGGTTTCCAAAAAGTACTATAACTATAACATACAAATAGTAACAGGTTTCAAAAAAAAAAACTCACCCACAATAAAATATACATTACACCAGCGATTCTCAACCTGTGGGGCGCGACCCCCTAGGGGGGCGCGAGCACACGAGAAGGGGGGCGCGAGAATATCCAAGCGAAAATATTACTTTAAAAAATTGATTAACTGTCTGAAAGGAAAGCACACATGCACATAGAAAACAAAATTAATTTCGACATATTGTATAAATTATTAAAGTAAAACAAATTACTAAATTAAAACTTTCTCATTCAAAACATACTATATGAACAACAAATTTAATAATCATTAGTGACATCCTTGGGCCTGTCACGCAAAGCAAAGTTTTTTGTAGGAAGGCTTAGTGTTAGAAATAGCCACTCTCAGTTGTTTTTATATTTAGCAGAGATGTATAGTTTGTGTTCAAACAAGCCACAGCAGAAAATCCAGTTTCACAAAAGTAGGATGTTCAAAACGGTAATAGAATGCGAAATGCTCTTGTTTTTAGTACAGAAAAATCATCTTCTACTCCTGCCCAAAATTCAGATAGTGATTTATTACGAAACTAATTTTATTACAAAATTACTCGTTTTTACTCTTGTTTTACTAGTTAATTAAAATAATTAAATAACAGAATCCAAAGTACTCAATATGCATTAATGTTGTATACACTTTAAGGGAATTGGGGGCGCGATGAAAATGATAGAAAATTGGGCCGCGAATACTGTAAGGTTGAGAAACGCTGCATTACACTATTTGCTTAAAAAAATATTTTCCTTTTGAAGGCCATTTAGTATTTTAAAAGCAATTTTAAAAGGAGACTCTTATTTACTAAATCATCAATTAGACTTTCCATGTCACGCCTTACTAATATGCCTTTTCGACACGACATTTACAGAAATGATTTCAATTTGTAATGCTAAATTACTTCTTAATCTGTTCTTAATATACTTTAAAATAGAAAAACTCAGCAACTGGCCGATTGAGGATTTCTCGAGGCCGGCCCAGCGAATGTCTCACGCCGGCCCTGCGGGCCGTAAAAATTAGGGCCGTATTGTGTAGATTGTGGGGATTAAAAATATTGTCAGTTTATATGTAGATATGTATTTGAATAATACCAAATGTCTACAAGACAGATTTATTTTTCCTATTCGTCATAGAAGGGCAATATACGTAATATGTTAATTAGCTGTTAATTACTGCCGCTTTTTAGGGCTTTGCGCAGTGAGGAAATCTCCTCACCGCCTTATTAGTCTTTCCCGCCGGTACTAATCAAAATTTAAAAAACATCAATTTTGCGGATTTTAAAAGTTTGCACCCCAGGCGGCCGCCTAGGTTTTCTATAAGAACGCGCCGGCCCTGAGAATTTCTCAAGCCGGCCCCGAGAGATCGTCCGCATAGACAACTTAGGCGGCAGCCAAGAGCGCAAAACTGATGTATGTTATTTATTTATTTATTTTCAAAATTAAAAATATGAAATATAATCAGTTTCGCACCTCAGGCAGCCGTTTAGGTTGTCTATACGGACCAGCCGTCCCTAAAAAATTCTGCCCCCTCCACATGGGGCTCAACAGCAGACAGTGGAGATTTGGCTCTATTGCACTCTCTGAAGCCTGAGTTACGGCAAAGTTTTGGGCCCCGTTTTTTTAATTAACATTGTAAAAGCTGTATATACTTTAGGAAAAAAGAAAGATAGATAGTTATTTTGCGATCGGCCCACCGGGCATTTGCCCGAATGCCCACGTAGCCAGTCCGCCGCTGTAGAGCCCGACTCATATCTAGTTTCCACACGCAACATTAGGATGCCTACTACGCTGTGTAGGGTTTTTCTGAAACATATTGAGATCTTTAAAGTGTTAAGATATCCCTGAATGACCTTATATACATACCCGTTACACACATGGACACATGTATATAACATTAAAAACAAACAACCTTTTCCAGCCCCTTTTTAAATTTTAAACGCTATTTAATTTCGGTTTTAAAAGATAAAGAATGAAATGAACTGCCCAGGCAGGTAATTAATATACTACCCTTTTCCCTAACTTCGTGGCGCAACATGTGTTTACAGGAATTTATGTAACTTTGCAAGCCCTGGAAATCTAGGCCACCAATAATTGCGACTTTGCGGTATCATGTGAGAGAGCTCTAAATACAGTAAAACCCCGTTCTACCGCGCCTCAGTATACCGCGGTGACTAGCAGGTGCCCGACATTAAAACCAAAGATGGTAGAAAGAAGAAGATGGGACACTTCGGTTTCGGTATTGCCGAGAAAACAACCGTGGCAGGTCTGAGGTGTACAACAAAAAAACAAACATTTAGGGCAGCTCGCATGCATTTGCCGCCAAACTTCAACTGATCTTTCTTGGAAATTGGCGAAAGGTTTGCCATAGCTTTTCGCTCGGAATTCCTAGAAATAATTTCTAGCTGTTCAGGGGGGTAGGTCGTTATCATTATCGTACCATCTTCCGGGGTCTTTGCTGCTCTCAGGCAAACCGCAAAATGAAAACAGATGTTTGGTCTTTCTTTCTTAGCTGTGTTAAGAGCTAAAGCATTACACTTGTATTTTTATACATGTGGGGTCGTTTGAGTACGAATACACATAATAGGCTTGTTTTCGCTACTCACCTTTTTGAGTTTAAAAAGGAAACATGAATAAAGATTCAAGTTAGGAGATAAAAATAAATTTAGCTTAGCGAATAAAAATACTATCAGTATTATTGAGTATTCTTCAACTGTTTATTTTATTAGATACAATATGAAGTATATCTTATTCAAATTTTCACTTCAAGCAAATGTGTGAAAAAGGTCAGTACCGGGTTTGAAGTTTTCTGAGGCGAGACAAAACTATCCCTCCCCCCTAGCCATCCAATTATTACTCACATTTCATAAACTTTTATGTACTGGGCTTTTTTTTTTGAGGATTTTCTACTTGGTGGCCACTGATAAACCCAGAAAACTTTCTTAATGTTCCCACGACATGGCCCTTTCATCTCAACATTAGAGCGCACCCCCCCCCCCCTTAACTGCGTATGTGAAATTCTGATAGTTGAAGGGATGGATTCTCCCCCATTTAAAAAACTTTGAGGCCTTAGGAGATGCATTTGGGATTGCAAAAATATTAGGGAATAAAGCAAACAAAACTGCTTAAAATTTAAACGATTTTACTCATAAAAATATTCATAGAAATTCAAAACAAAATGAGCATTTTTTTTAAATCCAGGAAGCAGGACCCCCCCCCCCCTCCCCTCCTCTTACTAACGTCCATATCGAAAAGACACACGTCTGCCTTTCCCCCCCCCCCCTTCTAAACGACACTTACAAGATCCCCTTTCCCCTCCGACCTCCCGCCTCTTCCCAATGCTTTGAAAATTTGGAAAAGAAAAACTATTTTATTGTTTAAGCATAGCATGAATTATATTTCGCTATTACAAGGGGAAAAACCCTTGACTTTTTTTAATTTAAATTTTGACATTTGCAAAATTTGGGCGCCCCCAGAGGAGCGGCCGACTAATCAACAACGCAACATATTGAGTATACCTAAATTTTAGTTTCCGACAGTTTAAACAAATAAATAATTGTATTAATCTGTTTTAATCGTTATCAAAGTAGCCGGTCAATGGTCAAATCAGAGCTCTGAACCAGAATTTTAATTCTCTTTCCAAAACTTAAATTTTCTTAATTAAATATTTTCCCATTTTTTATTTTATTTTTTTTCTTTTTCTTTTCCTTTGCCTTTTTATTTTTTGCATCACAGTTGAATTTGCCCCCTCCCAGAAGTGCCTCCAGTGTGGCATTGCCCCCCCCCCCCCCTCCTATATCCGGCACTGAAAATGTTCATGGATTGATGATGTTTTTAAGATAAAGTTAACATCAACATCCCCAAGCAACAGGTTTATTTTCATTAATGTGTATATTTTTTAATCTCACTGCCCCCACCGTTAAATAACTGCTCATTGTGCGATCGTCTTGCAACATATGTTTAAAATTTCACTGGATCAAAATCAGAAATGTGTACCTAAGTGATTGAGAGTAAAATGAAGGGAAATAACAAACAAAACTGATCGACCATTTTCATTTCCGTTTCTGGTTTTCTTTACGAAACTCTACACTACATTTAGTTACAGCCAAAAGAGTTTGTTGCACAAAAATTCTGCTGTCAAGTATCGACCTAGTTTTATAATAGTTCTACGGAAGGACAAGATGCATTTTTTAATTATTTGTCACTTGTTAACAATTTAATGTTCTAAAAACAAAGCATTTTTCTTAATTTTACTTCTATTTAATTGAATTTTATACTATGCAACAAAATAATTAATAAATATTTGACGGGTGAGAGTAATAGCTTGAAAGAAAAATGTGAACATGCGTAACTTTCAAACTTTTTTGAAATAGTTAAATTTTATTAAGAAATGTATGCATTTTTTAAAGATTAGAAAAGCATTTAATTATGTTAGGAAATACCAAGCTCCAGAAAAGACTTTTGACAATAAAATTAAACATTTTGGGATTAATGCTAGCGTGTCAAAAAATTCAGTTCATGAAATAGGTAAATCTCTCAATCTACAGCATGAGAATTTATTCAAACATTTCACATACCTGCTGAATAAGAAATTAAATAAGTGATTTTTAAATTAGTTTTTCATTTGATTATGTATTTAGTTATTTATTTATTTGCGATTAACTGCAAATATTTAACATGTTCCTCCTGCGCAGAAGCAATTTATATGATGACTGAATGTGTGTAAGAAAAAAAACATTATCGTCATAAGTGCATAGTTAATGACTTTTATTTTCTGAATTTTTCAAATTTAAGAATATTATTTAACAGTTTCCACCTTTATTTCAAGTATTTTAAACGATGTTAAGAATTACGCATGCATAAAGAAATTTAAATAAAAATAAAACTAAAGATATTATCTTTTGACGTTTGAAAGTTCTTCCTTACGATCACGATTCACGAAATTTTGATTAAAAATTTCAAATTAAAGTTTTGGTGAAAAAAATTGTTTACCTTTTAACAAAGCATAAGAAACATCGAAAACTTACAAAGTCCAGTTCCCATTGCGGATGCAAAAAGATCACATTTTTTTATATGTGGGCAAAAATTTATGAAAAACGGCAATTAAAATTAACTTTTTTGAGTAAAATAATTTCAGAATTAACTTTTAATAAGGGAACGTTGAATCATTTTAATGATTACAGATAAGTTCATTGAAACTCTGGAATAAATCAAAAACAAAGAAAAAATTTCCAGACTTCACTGATATCCCTGATTTAAAGGGTTCTGTCGCCACCATTTCAAGGGTTCTGTCGGGCGCTTTCATGCTGCTACGAACGAAGGGGGGGGGGGGGGACAAATAAGCCAAGTTAAGCGAATGTTGTACGCAGGAAAGGGCTTTCAGAAATTTCCAGGTTCTCCACTGGTAACAACTAATAAAATTTGAACTATAAAAAACAGTAGGTGTAGGTCGTGAAAACCATTAAGACAAATGAATAGGAATTTTGAGAGATACTAAATCTAATCCTAATAAACTTAAGACTTAATGTTACTTAGTAGCATTATTTTTTATTAAAATAAACAAAATTGTTCAATCAAAATATTCAGTAAAAATAAAAACACTACGTAATATAACAGCAGCAGTATACAATATGATATAAATAATGATCTGATAAATGGGAATACAGCTGAAAATGTTTTCAAGCTTTGACAGCTTTTCTCCAAAAACAAATACTAAGGGAACAGGAATGTGAATTGAACAGACTGGAATTCAAAGCGTTTTTTAAATAGCTATTCAGGCAACATCCCGTTAGCCGGCATGATTATAATAAATGTTTGCTTCACTAGGCTAATTTTTCGGCTTGGCTTAATGTTTTATTTTTGAAGATACTCCTCTAATACTTGATAAAATAACGATTCCCTTCGCTTCTGCCGCTAATGTCTGAGACAATTTTTGCGTGCACGTTCGAACTCTTACGGGGGAAAACCTTTCAATGAAAACTTGGAAATAATGAGTTACAGAGAACTTTCTGGTGGAAAAGCTGATATAAAAAACACTTATAGATGCGAATTGTAGTTTTATAATTGTTCAATTTGAAATTCGGCGTACTTTTTTCTTCTGTTTTGCCTACGCAGATCTCAATTTTTAATGAATGAAGAGCGCTGGAGATAAACCTGTGCATTTACTTTTAATGAAGCCTTTTTTTTCTTTATATGATGATTGTATTTAAGTTAAAAAAATTAATTTTAAAATTCGGAACTGCAACTTAAAACTACATCCATAAGAGAAAATTTTGAAAAAAAAAAAAAAAATGTAATCGTTAGAGGAGGTTTCGATCATTTGACCAAAACAGAATTTAAACATATTAATAAGCAAAGCCCAACAATTTTAAGAGCCGTAAAGGAATAAACACAGAAGAAATTTGTTATTAGAATTTTCTCTATTTATTTTTTACTATATTTGTATGTTGAAACAATACTTTAAAATATTTAAATCATTTTCCGGGAATCCGTGTTTCAAATTGCTCCAGCATTGGATGTCCATCAGACAGAATTGGGGCGCGGCCCCCGATGTAAACTAAAAGTACTTTTTGAAGAAAAAAAGTTTGTCTAAACTTCCGATTTTGAAGGAAGCTAAAGATCCCCCACTCCTTTCGCTAATCGACTGCCGTCATCTAAAGTATTTTCAATTTTTTTAATCCGCTAAAATTACCCTCCCTGTTTCGTGACTTTCTAACGGCAGCGCTTTGTACTATAATTTACATGCAGCAGCAACAAAATTTCTTCTGTAATTGAATTTTTTCCAAAAAGAAAAGCAACTTATCGAATCTTCCTTAACAGGAGCAAATAGGTTTCATCCTGACAGTTGGGAACACTTCGCGTTTGCTTTTATTTTCCCTTATATATTTTAACTATGTGAAGCTCGTTAAGAAGTGATTGACACTCGCCTAATAATAGCAGAAGGGTCGACCATGAACAACGTACCTCAGGCTATTTCAGCGCTTTCTGGCCCCTTTCGTTTTATTACCTCTCTGATACACGATCCGACCCCCGGGGTTTCGGACGATCTCGCTGTGCGTGCCTCAAAGGATCAGTGCATCCACTTTGGCGACTTACTGCCGCAATGACATCCTCAGTATGATTTTCGCCAAGATTCTCTCGCCAATCTCATCCTAAATGTTGCTTTTTTACTTATACTTCTCAGACCCCTCTCCTCCGAAGCATTTAACATAGGTTTCTACCAGAGTGTCCAATCTTTTCGAGTAGAAGATCGTTGTTAAAACCACCCCTTATCATTGCCGTTTAAAGGTGATTTCTTGTTTACCATTGCAAGTAAAGCCAGCCGGAGCACACAAATATTCCAGCCAAAGAGCGCCCCCCCCCCCCCCAGACACACTAACAGATAAAGCCCTATAGTGATAGGCGTGATGTACACCTTTTTCGTGCTTTTTCTGTCTTTCAGCCTATAACATATAGCTTGATTTCAAAATCGGGTGCAATCGCCTTGACTTGTCTCTCTTGACATGGGCGGAGCTCAATTTGTCACGGACTGTTCAGTTCAATGCTATCCTATTCCATTTTCAGAAGTCTAGTTATGCGTGTGTAACTTCGTTTATAGCGCTATCAACCTTGGAACTCCAGATTCTTTGGCATTCCTGAAAAGTAAACATATTCCCAGTGAGAAGTGCGTTCCTCCCCTTCCAAATCTATTTTTTTCTTAAGACCTCTCCCAATTCACAATCCCGTGTTGATAACATAAAAGCTTTTCAAGCACCGTATTTTTCGGAACACAGTTGGTTTATTGCTCGATAGACTGATTGCGCAGCTGAGATGTGTGCTTCTTGCACAGCAACCACAGTGCATAAAATGGCAGCAAAAAAAGAAAAGAAAAACTTATACTATAGGGGGAAGAAAAGTTACGAGTAATTAATAAAGTAAAAAAGATGCAACAAAAAAGTACTATTTCGTAATATGATTCCGCGGTATAGTTTCACGATACCGCGGTTATGTTATAACGCGGGTGCGAAACATGTCCCCGGACACCCTCGTTTTAACGAGGTTTTACAGTATAATAAAAGGCACGATAGGAATGTAGAGGTAGCTTTTGCGTATTCTTCATAAATGATGTCTGTGACCGTTTATTTTTTTATATAGTAGTGCGTAGTTCTATTTGTGAAAATGTAATTTTTGTCGTAGGGAGGAATAAACTGTACGTAGTAGAAACCCTTTGTAAAATGGAAATGTTACTTGCATATATATTTATCGATTAATCCAAATTCTAACGAACTTACGATATCGTTTCAGATCCACCACCGGAACCACGGCCCCACACCTCACTTGCCGCCCATTCAGCAACCCTGGAGACCATAGATCGAGCCCAAGAACAAGCCTTTTCTATTCTGCGGCGCCGCATCCGGGACTCCATGCCGTATGACGTCACTCGGCACGTTCTGCGGACTGCAAAACTGCTTTCCAACTGGACTTTCTGTTCGCGACTTCGGCTCTCCAGGGGAACCTCAATCTTGATTCAGAAGGGAAAGCAGTTGCTTCAGAAACCCACTGAGCTAGAATGCAACTGGAGAGCTGACAACGATCATGCCCTGCCGCCAGTACACAGTAAAAATGTCGCTTCAGTTACGACCCTTTTTGGTAATACTGAACACGATTTTTCGTGTTCCGTTGGTGTAAAATTGAAAATGATTCCTTTTTGATATATTTTAAATTTTTTTGTATGTATCTAAAAAAAATATAGACCGTGTAATGTTTCTTAGCAGATAAAATGTGTTAACGTATCGACTTGTCATTATGATTGCTCATTTCTATGAAAATAGAATAAATGAGCCATCATAATGCACGTTTGATGCATAGATGAGCGAACTGAACGGACATCCTATGGTAAAAAACATTCTGCTGTCTATTTTTTTAGATACACACTAAAAAGAATTTAAAATGCATAAAAAAATGAATCATTTTCAACTGTACACTATCTGAACACCAAACAAGGTGTTCAGTTCACTGTAAAAAAAAAACTCCTGAAAATAACGGAAAAAGTACGGAAGCAGAGTTGCAGGAAATAATCCGCTTCTGATCATATTTTCCCGAGATTTCACAGAATTTCCATTTCTTTTTTCTCCGTTAATCCAAATCAGGTTGTAAAAATACAGCAACCGTGAAACGGAAAAGTTCCGTTCTCGTATTTTCAGGACGTGGTATTTCCGTTTTTGGAAGGAAAAACCATGTATTGAAGCACTACCGAAATCTCCCGTTAAAATCAGTCAAAGAACACTCTGAAAATTCAGGTTTTTTAAAACAGTGTAATACCAAAATTCTTTACAGTGTAGAGAGATGATAAAAATAGTTTGCGTCGTTTTAATTTCAGACATCGTGTGACTAGTATGAAGAATGACGCCCCTCTAACTGTTCAGACTGAAATATAATTGATTTCCTTTAGTCAGAGCTTGAATCTATTTTGTTTTGCTACTCGCGAAGGAAAAGGCGTTTTCTTTTTCCTATGAAATGAATCAGATATCGGAGTCGTCAGAGCATCGGATATCCGGGATCCAACCGTTTCTTTAGACGTCCGGAATCTTATCCAGCGACTGCGCGACAGATCTGGCATGGCACACTTGATTTATAAAATTAGTGAATGAGCATGTTTTGAAAATACATGTAAATCGCGAACTTAGTGCATATTTACAAGATGCGGGATGTTTAAAATGTGTATAGAATGGACAGGTTCTTAACACCAGAACCAGATGTCTTGTATGAGGCAAAATCAATATTGGACGCAACCCTAACCATCCTGCGTGCGCTACTGATTACAAGAGTATTCGTTTGGCACTATTAGAGTGGAAACCGTCACGTTCTGAGCTTTCGAAATGATTTAGCTCAATGGTCGGTCAGCCAGCCAGCACTCCAGTTGCCTTCCTAGCTCAGTTGGGAAGTCAATAGGTAAATTCCATATGTTTTGTATCATGTCTGTCACACCTTTCTTGTTTCGTTTCAGGTACTAAATATTAAAATAATAAAACAAATGTTGGTGTGATTATACAGCTTCATGCCCATTTTTAAAATACTGGAAGGGTTCCATTCTAAGAAATGCAATGTCTAATTATGTGAACATATGTTTTGAAAATGACGTCCATGTTTGCCCTATGTCTATCACGCCAAGATTTTACATAATTAAAAATATTTATTTTATAACGTGAACTAATGTCTGATTGTGATCCGAAATTCTCCTACATTTCCAAGAACATGACCCGAAACCAAAAACTATATTCAATTTATTAATCTTAAACTATTTAAACTATTAAGATTTGTTTTTGAAAATGGTCATCAGTAAAATTTTTATGTGAATGCAATGACTTCATCAAAGCAGTATTAACAACCGCGACTTGAAAAATATCAGCATATACAATAACTAAATTATTTCTATTTATCCTTAAACATCACTATCGGTTTCAGTAAGCTTACTTCAAAAACTGTTCGCTTTTAGTGTTAATAGATGTGCCTAATGAATGATGTAAATTGTTTTTTATAGTGAAGCACCTTTTGGGGGGGGGGGCACAAAACCACAAACGTCCCCCCCAGTAAAAAGTTCATTTTCCCCTAAAACAACTTTTTATAAAGAACTATTTACCAAAAGATTTTTGGTACATAATCCAACAGTCAATAATTACTCTGATTCTGTATGTACAATTTATATTCTCATTTTCAAAAGCATGTAAATTGTTTTGTTTCATACTCTCGGGTGCAACTGGATTGAACGTTTTGTGCGGGCGTGGCAAAATGGAGAGCGTGAAAGTCCTCCATTACACAAGATGAGATATAAGATGGGATGAAAATGACGTTTAACACGATTATTGAAGAGTGACACAGAAAAATAAACCAAGAGTTTAACAATAGCGGAAGCAATCTTGCAATCGGAAATCCGTAAAAAATCGGGACTCTTGCGTAAAAGTGTCAAAAGCAGCTAAAATCCGTAAATTTTACGCGTAATCCGCAAAAGTTGGCAAATATAAATCTGCTATTCTTCCTACCTTGAGGCGAGCCAAATATTTTATGCTTCAAAAAACTTATAATGTTTCTGGGGGAAAAAATAGACTCCTGGTATAAATACAGGGTGGGCAAAAGTAACCGGTTTTGAAGGGTTTGATTTTTTCAAATTAAATTTCCGATCATTTTTCACACCAATAAACATAACTTAAAACTAAAATAAATTAAGAAAAATACAATAGGTATATATATTTTAAATGCAAATTATAGCTCCAAAAAATATACATCCCTACAGTTTAGAAAATAAGTAAAAATGATCTTGTGCATTAAATCTACTGTGTATACAAGGCAATTATTGGAAAAGGTAATACGGGGTGGGGCAAAAGTAATGACCCGGTTTTGAAGGGTTATAAAAAAAAACTAATATAGTTTGAGACCTAAAACTTTTTATATTTTGATCTGTATTTAATACCACTTTTTACATTAAGTTTTGAATACCAATTCAGCAAGAGCACCAATACAATGATGCAGTCCGATTCTGAAGTTTTGGGAAACTTTTCTGCACATTTCAAGGGGGTTTGTTGGATATTTCCTCGATAATTCGGTCCTTCAGCTCTTCTAAAGTATGGGGAACTTTCTCCTTCAAATATGCGGGATATTGAAATGCACACAAATATGCAGTCTATTCTCTCTGCATGGAAAAACAGACTGCATCAGTGTATTGCTACAGAAGGCCGCCCTCTTGCTGAAGTGTTACTCAAAACTTAATGTAATAATTTTTATAAAAAAAACAAAACCGACTTCAAATTAAAAATTGCGCTAAAAAGTAAAAAATAAATTCATTCTTTAAACAACATCGATGTGACTTTTAAACAGTTTTAGAAGTCGGTGCAAAATTAGGATAGATAACATATTTTGTAATCATGAATCAATTACAAATATATATATTTCCGCAGAATTAGCAACAGTTTCAATATGAAGTAGCAAATGGTATAATGGTAATTAGACCCATAATTTTGCACCGACTTCTAAAACTATGTTTATAAGTCACATCGATGTTGTTTAACGAATGAATTTATTTTTTACTTTTTAGCGCAATTTTTAATTTGAAGTCGGTTCTGTTTTTTTATAAAAATTATTTTATTTTATTCTTTTTAGTGTAAATACATTTTGTATATAAATACTCTATTTTTTAAAAAATCCATATCAAAGGGCAAAACTTCTTTAAATTAATGCCACTGAAAACTAATCATTTGCATGATAAATTCCCTTTTGAAGTCTATTTTAGCAAACAAACTGATTGGATTAATTTTTGCCACAGAGTTTTGCCACAGAGGCCTTCAGTCAAACTCTTGCTGTAATTTTTTTTAATATTATAGCCCATGACAACAAACATGTTTTTAACCATGCTTTTATATTTATTAATAGATATCCCAACAAAGAAAAATCAAGCCAAGCCTTTCCAATTAAAATATAAAATACTTATTTTTCACTCGTAACGTTTTTTCTAAAAAACAAATGTAGGCAAATTGATTTGCAATATTTGTGTTAGACGACCCTCTATCGATTAAAGAAAAAATCATCAAAATCGGTTCATTTAGTCAAAAGTTATGGATGAAAAGACACAAAAAATACTACATTTCTGCCCATTACTTTTGTTCTAATTATCGAATATGGTCAAACGAAAGTACGGGACCTATGGGAAACCACCCCTGATCGATTGAAAAAAAAATCACGAAAATCGGTTCATCCGGCGCGAAGTTATGAGTGGACAAACAAACAAAAAAAAAAACGACATACATGCAATACGAATGTATAACCTCCTTCCTTTGTGAAGTCGGTTAAAAAATGGTATTAGATACAGATCAAAATATAAAAAGTTTTAAGTCTCAAACTGTATTAGTTTTTTTTATAACCCTTCAAAACCGGGTCATTACTTTTGCCCCAACCTGTATGACAGAACTTTCCCTTAACCACTTGCAAGTTTTTTTTTGAGTTTATGTAGGCATTGTGAATTGGCAGGGGGGGGGGAGGGGTGTTCACCTAATTATATGATTTTTATTTTACATTCATGGTACATACTTTTAAAGAAAATTTTGAATTGAAATTCTGCTTTTTTTTTTCACTGAGAATCATCCACACTAAAAATGCTTTGTTTACAGTAGGTGTAAAATGGAAAATGATTCTTTTTTTGATGTATTTTAAATTCTTTTAAGTGTATCTAAAACAATACGGACATCTGAGCGTTTCTTTAGCATATGGTCTTCGTTCACTCATCTACGTATCAAAAGCTCATTACAATGGCTCATTTATCCTATTTTCATAGAAATGAGCCATCGCCATGACAGTGCGGCGTTGACACATTTCATGTGCTGAGAAAGATTATACTGTCTATATTTATTTAGACAATCGCATAAAAAGATAAAAAATAGATAAAAAATGATTCATTTTCAACTTTACACCAACATAACTCCAAAACTCGTGTTCAGTAACACGAAAAATGCTGGCAACGAAACGCAAACTTTTTACAGTGCATTTGTAAACTTTTCATTATTAATTGATGTAGTCTCATTTAGCTGTGCAACCACACCAACATTTATTTACTTTGACATCCAATAACTGAAACGAAAACGTGCGACAGACGTGGCAGAAGACACACGGAATTCACCAATAGAGACTGAATTCATTGAAACTGGATGAAAAATAGAAAATCATGTCATTTTTGAAATAGATACCAAAGTTTGCGAACGAGCTCATTTTGGGATCTAAAACATTTCGCAGTCACACATCTAGTTCCAGTTTACAGCAACGAATCAGAAGAAGTTATTCATTGTGTAGAGTGGACAGTACATAGAAGCGTTCTGACGTACATTCATGTTCCCCTTTCATGTCATTCTATTCCTGTAAAAAAAAATGCGCGAGACAATAAAAAGAAATAATATTACTTGTTGGCAATTATGTTCGCTCCTCTAGATTTTGCTTCTATTTGTTTGAATTTTATGCCATTCGACATATATAATTAATAAATATCTGACGAGTGAAGAGTCATTCTTTGAAAGAAGAATGTCATGCATAACTTACAAACTTTTTAAAAATATTTAAATTTTCTTCAGAAAACTATGCATTTTTTAAAGGTTAACAAGAAGTTCCGTCTAGAACTATACGAGCCTACTTTCCCGTATACACCGAATTCAAATTTATAATCTAGCTATCTCTCTCTCTCTCGTTTAGCATTAGTTCTTAATTGCTTCAAATATACCTTTTTCAGCGGTTAATACATATTCACTCAATCATTATTTATTAAGTCATTCATGTATTTATTCACTCATCTATTCATTCATTCTTTTGCTTATTCATTTAATCATTCATTAATTAAACAATATTCTTGAAAATCCCGATCAAAAAATTTCATAGGAAAATAGGCTCGTTAATTCTGTATGAACTTTCTATTTGTACATGTTCTGCGTCATAAGAGCTTTCCGATAAAGTTTGTTGCAAGCAAATCGGTCCGTTAGATCAGAAATTATATAGGATTGAAATTTCCCCGTAAGCGGTATGTTAATTTTTTTTGAACTGTTCAAAAATGAACAAAAATTGTTCAAATCAATATTTCACGCCAAGAACTTCTTCCAGTGAGCTTGTTCATGGGAACTTATATCTTGTACCCAGAGTTTACATAATTTGCTTCATTTTCACCCATAGGCGCTAATGTTAAAATTTTTTGAACTGCTCAAAATTGAACAAAAAATTGTTCAAATCAAAAATATGGAAATGAGATGTCCTCGCCGAGATCTTTCGAATGCAAAAAGAATTTTTCCAATCTGACAATTCATTCAAAAGTTATTAGGTGGGGGACAGACCGACAGAACGACCGACACACTTTTTCCCCCATCTCAAAACCCTACTTTAAAATTTTTTATTTTTCAATCTTTATTTAATGACTTAACTTATTTTTGACTTTTCTTGATTTCTAACGATATTTTCACGATACATTAAGCCTTCTTTCATGCTTTATTATTATTATTTTTTTACTTTTACGGGAAAGTAGGCTAAAAAAAGGAAATTTAATTCTGTTACAAAATACCAAGCTCCAGAGAAGTATTTTGATCAAAGATTAAAAATTTAATCTTTGATCAAAAGATATGTACTACTGCGTCAATAAAAATTGAACTTCCAAGATTTAATATACGCACAGTGAAACCTGTGTCAGTTGACCACTTGCAGTGCAACACTTTAGTGGTCCACCTACAACAGGTGGTCAACTTATGGAGGGTGGAGATTTTTTTTTTTGTCATTTCTTACACTATGCATTTGTAACTCATTAAAATAGAGCTTCATGTATTAAAGCTACTTTAAAGTAGTAGTTAGCTCTTTTTTCTCCCCAATTATCTAAAATATCATCAGACATTTAACCTGAATGACTTACAATGCATCCTATACAATTTTTAAAGTAAAGTACTCGGTTAAAATAAAGATGAATATCTTATTAATGATGCAAGACTTATTTATATGATGGTAAACATTTCTAAAAATACATCATTTTTCAAAATGGCTACATCAGATAGAAGAAACTTATTTAAAGAATAAAAAAGTGCTCGTTGTCGATTTCCCATTTGATAAACGTACAAAGAGGTTTAGGCAAACTTTATAAGGATGTTTCATCCATCCAGACTATTGTTGTAAAATGCCCAGGCGTTTATAAATTGGGGCAAATGCCCAAAATCCATAAATGCCTGGGCATTTATAAGTTTTCTTATAGAAATACGGATTAGTAGTGTTCAAACATTTAAACAAATTCCTATTAATAGCAGGAAATACTTCACACCTGATAAATATAATGTAATTTTTTGTAATATATTTGCAAGAAGTAGTTTTTAATGTTGCCACCTGCAGATACCAATAAATTAAAATAAATAAAATGTTTTGTTGTTTTGGTTAAAATGATTTTAGCTTGAGTAACATTTGAGATGGTTTTTCATATTTCATTATAAGTAGGCTAACAGCTAACCCTTAACATATACAGTGAAGCCTGTGTAAGTTGACCACTTGCGGTGCAGCACTTCAGTGGTCAACTTACACAGGTGGTCAACTCAGAGAGGGCGGAGATACTTTTCTCTTTCTCATTTCTTATACAATGCATTTATTCATTTGTGACTAACTAAAACACAGCTTCACGTATTAACATTACTTTGAAATAGTAATTAACTATTTTTTTTCACAATTATCTAAAATATCGTTAGAGAAATTTTACCTAAATTACCTAAAATGTATCCTATAAAACTTTAAACGTAAAGTACTTAGTTAAAATAAAGATAAATACCTTATTAATTATGTAAGTTACTTATTTGATGGTAAAGATTTTAAAAAATACATAATTTTTCAAAATGGCTGTATCAGATAGAAGAAAAAAGAAGAAACTTATTTAAAGAACCAGATTGCTCATAGTAGTTTTCGCATATTAGTCAGCGTAAAAAGAGTTTTAGGCAAACTTGATATTGATGTTTCCATTCATCTAGACAAACACCGTTTAACATGATAGCATAAAAATTATAATGGAGAAGTTATTTTAGTTTTTTTCATCTTTGCAAAAAATATTAACTAATAAATTCAGAGTAATAATTAGGTGGTCGAGTTACAAAGGGTTTTTTATAATACTCCCACCCAAATGTCAACTTAGACAGGTGGTCAAGCTACAAAGGTTTCTCTACATTATATAATATAGGGCTCATTCCGTTCCTGGCAAAAATGGTCTAATTAGACAGGTGGTCAAGTTACAAAGGTTTCTCCACATTATATAATATAGGGCTCATTCCGTTCCTGGCAAAAATGGTCAACTTAGACAGGTGGTCAAGTTACAAAGGTTTCTCTACATTATATAATGTAGGGCTCATTCCGTCCCTGACAGAAATAGTCAACTTAGACAGGTGGTCAAGTTACAAAGGTTTCTCGACATTATATAATATAGGGCTCATTCCATCCCTGACAAAAATGGTCAACTTAGACAGGTGGTCAAGTTACAAAGGTTTCTCGACATTATATAATATAGGGCTCATTCCGTCCCTGACAAAAATGGTCAACTTAGACAGGTGGTCAAGTTACAAAGGTTTCTCGACATAATATAATATAGGGCTCATTCCGTCCCTGACAAAAATGGTCAACTTAGACAGGTGGTAAAGTTACAAAGGTTTCTCCACATTATATAATATAGGGCTCATTCCGTTCCTGGCAAAAATGGTCTAATTAGACAGGTGGTCAACTTCGGTGGTCAAGTTACAATGCTTTCTCGACATTATATAATATAGGGCTCATTCCGTCCCTGACAAAAATGGTCAACTTAGACAGGTGGTAAAGTTACAAAGGTTTCTCCACATTATATAATATAGGGCTCATTCCGTTCCTGGCAAAAATGGTCTAATTAGACAGGTGGTCAACTTCGGTGGTCAAGTTACAATGCTTTCTCGACATTATATAATATAGGGCTCATTCCGTCCCTGACAAAAATGGTCAACTTAGACAGGTGGTAAAGTTACAAAGGTTTCTCCACATTATATAATATAGGGCTCATTCCGTTCCTGGCAAAAATGGTCTAATTAGACAGGTGGTCAACTTCGGTGGTCAAGTTACAATGCTTTCTCGACATTATATAATATAGGGCTCATTCCGTCCCTGACAAAAATGGTCAACTTAGACAGGTGGTAAAGTTACAAAGGTTTCTCCACATTATATAATATAGGGCTCATTCCGTTCCTGACAAAAATGGTCTAATTAGACAGGTGGTCAACCTCGGTGGTCAAGTTACAATGCTTTCTCGACATTATATAATATAGGGCTCATTCCGTTCCTGGCAAAAATGGTCAACTTAGACAGGTGGTCAAGTTACAAAGGTTTCTCTACATTATATAATGTAGGGCTCATTCCGTCCCCGACAGAAATAGTCAACTTAGACAGGTGGTCAAGTTACAAAGGTTTCTCTACATTATATAATATAGGGCTCATTCCGTCCCTGACAGAAATAGTCAACTTAGACAAGTGGTCAAGTTACAAAGGTTTCTCGACATTATGTAATATAGGGCTCATTCCGTCCCTGACAAAAATGGTCAACTTAGACAGGTGGTCAAGTTACAAAGGTTTCTCGACATTATATAATATAGGGCTCATTCCGTCCCTGACAAAAATGGTCTAATTAGACAGGTGGTCAAGTTACAAAGGTTTCTCTACATTATATAATATAGGGCTCATTCTGTCCCTGACAGAAATAGTCAACTTAGACAAGTGGTCAAGTTACAAAGGTTTCTCGACATTATATAATATAGGGCTCATTCCATCCCTGACAAAAATGGTCAACTTAGACAGGTGGTCAAGTTACAAAGGTTTCTCGACATTATATAATATAGGGCTCATTCCGTCCCTGACAAAAATGGTCTAATTAGACAGGTGGTCAAGTTACAAAGGTTTCTCTACATTATATAATATAGGGCTCATTCCGTCCCTGACAGAAATAGTCAACTTAGACAAGTGGTCAAGTTACAAAGGTTTCTCGACATTATATAATATAGGGCTCATTCCATCCCTGACAAAAATGGTCAACTTAGACAGGTGGTCAAGTTACAAAGGTTTCTCGACATTATATAATATAGGGCTCATTCCGTCCCTGACAAAAATGGTCAACTTAGACAGGTGGTCAAGTTACAAAGGTTTCTCGACATAATATAATATAGGGCTCATTCCGTCCCTGACAAAAATGGTCTAATTAGACAGGTGGTCAAGTTACAAAGGTTTCTCGACATTATATAATATAGGGCTCATTCCATCCCTGACAAAAATGGTCAACTTAGACAGGTGGTCAAGTTACAAAGGTTTCTCGACATTATATAATATAGGGCTCATTCTGTCCCTGACAAAAATGGTCAACTTAGACAGGTGGTCAAGTTACAAAGGTTTCTCCACATTATATAATATAGGGCTCATTCCGTCCCTGACAAAAATGGTCAACTTAGACAGGTGGTCAAGTTACAAAGGTTTCTCGACATAATATAATATAGGGCTCATTCCGTCCCTGACAAAAATGGTCTAATTAGACAGGTGGTCAAGTTACAAAGGTTTCTCGACATTATATAATATAGGGCTCATTCTGTCCCTAACAAAAATGGTCAACTTAGACAGGTGGTCAAGTTACAAAGGTTTCTCGACATTATATAATATAGGGCTCATTCCGTCCCTGACAAAAATGGTCAACTTAAACAGGTGGTCAAGTTACAAAGGTTTCTCGACATTATATAATATAGGGCTCATTCCGTCCCTGACAAAAATGGTCAACTTAGACAGGTGGTCAAGTTACAAAGGTTTTTCGACATAATATAATATAGGGCTCATTCCGTCCCTGACAAAAATGGTCTAATTAGACAGGTGGTCAAGTTACAAAGGTTTCTCGACATTATATAATATAGGGCTCATTCTGTCCCTGACAAAAATGGTCAACTTAGACAGGTGGTCAAGTTACAAAGGTTTCTCGACATTATATAATATAGGGCTCATTCCGTCCCTGACAAAAATGGTCAACTTAAACAGGTGGTCAAGTTACAAAGGTTTCTCGACATTATATAATATAGGGCTCATTCCGTCCCTGACAAAAATGGTCAACTTAGACAGGTGGTCAAGTTACAAAGGTTTCTCGACATAATATAATATAGGGCTCATTCCGTCCCTGACAAAAATGGTCAACTTAGACAGGTGGTCAAGTTACTAAGATTTCTCGACATTATATAATATAGGGCTCATTCCGTCCCTGACAAAAATGGTCTAATTAGACAGGTAGTCAAGTTACAATAGTTTCTCGACATTATATAATATAGAGCTCATTCCGTTCCTGGCAAAAATGGTTAACTTAGACAGGTGGTCAACTTTGGTGGTCAAGTTACAAAGGTTTCTCCATATTATATAATATAGGGCTCATTCCATTCCTGGCAAAAATGGTCAACGTAGACAGGTAGGTGGTCAGCTTACAAAGATGGTCAACTTTACAGATTTTACTACATACTTGCCAACCTTGGAGAAAAAAAAAACAGTTGATTTTTTTCAATGACGCCCCCCCCCCCCCCCCCACACACACACAAAATGAACGATTAAACTGACTTATACAAAGATTTTTTTTTTTCTGTTCATTACAGCAGTATTTGATAAAATTTTATCATCAAATGTTTGATCGAAACATTTTTTAGCAAAATTATTTTTTATGAGCAATAGGATGTTCTCTAGATTTTCATTTGACAGCACCGGACGAAACTTCATTTTTCAGTTTTATATTCGATGAAAATAGGAAGAAATTTTATTCATCTATTTTGTAACAATATACAATGATTACCAAAAAGGAAAAAAAAGCCAAACCCTAAGAGGATGAAAAAAAAAAAAATAAATAATTCTATGCAAATAATATTTTAAAAACTAGATTATTAATAAGGATGCAATATTAATAGTTACAACTAACTAAATGATCACCAAAATTTTTAAAAAAGGCTAAAATATTTCATTGAAATTTCGAGTGGGTGTGGCAGAAGGAGATGTGCAAATCCTCTACTACAGAGGCTAAATCATAAAAAATATTAAAAATAACGGTAAACCAAAAGATATTGATGTCCAAGAGATTGAATGAGATAGTACGCAAGAACTAGGGACTTTTACCGAAGTGGATGAAATTGGATTTTTGAAAAAATCGGGACTGACCCTTGAAAGCATATGAAAGACAAAATGCGGAAGTTTTACTGCTAATTTGTAAAAGTTTCGTAAAGCAAGTATCTACGCATGCTGCTTCAAAATTTTCTCATTTAAAGAAAGGAAAAAGTACCAAAATTACGTATATTCGCGGAACCGAAATTTTGACTTTTCAAAAATACCAAAAATACGGAATTTCGTCAAAATACAAGAAAATTACATAAAAACTACTCGGCGAATAACTACGATCCCGAGTGCCGTCCATTGAGCAAAAAAAGATTGAAGCTTCATGCATTAATTTTAAAGCAAAAATTACAAAAAACAGGAGAAAATTGTGTTAAACGGGAGATCGGGAGACAGACGCAAAAAACGGGAGTCTCCCGTCAAAAACATTAGACTTGGATAGTATGTTACTAGTTTAGGTTGCATACCAAGGCCACTTAATAATAATAATAAAATTAAAACACACACACAAATGAATTGAAAATGTTTTTTTTCCCTCATTGGCTTTATAGAATATCAAAATTGTTGCTCTCTGAGGAAGTTCATCAAACTCTAGAATTTCATCTTCATTTGCATAAGTGTTTTCTTAATTTCTGAGCCATTGTAAAAATGACATTGCAAACGTCAAAAGTATCTTCCTCCTTTTTTAGGGAAGTTTCTAGAGCCATTCCCAATGTGCCATCTTCCATTCTTAGTAGAACTTTACACTTCTGTAAATCAGAAATAAGTAGAGGTTTCGAAAAAATTTCATTTTCCCAAGTAGTAGCCCTCTGCTCATTTTCAAGAAACGATGAGATGGTGAGATTTTGGCCCCCAGTTGAATTAACATAATGACCTCATGTTTTATGATGAATAGAGATGAAAATTTACAATTTATTAGCCATTTCTAATTTTATGAATAGAATGTATATTGTAAAATAGCTGTCATGTTATTTATAAGCTGTAATCCCCATTAAAAATGGCAAAATATAAAATAAAATATATTTGTATAAATGCCTAGATTTTGGGAGCGTAAAAATGCTTTGGGCAAATGCCAATTTATAAATGTCCTGGGCAGTGGGCATCTGCCCGTCCAACATCACTAGTCCAGACAAATACTTTTCTACTTCACTCCTTTACCCTGTTAGCACGTGGCTAACATGATAGCATAAAAAATAGCCTAGATAAGTTATTTCAGTTTTTTTTATCTTTGCAAAAATAGATAAATAAACATAGTAATAATAAGGATGTCCGCTCACAAAGGTTTTTCTTATAACACTCCCACCCAAACTCCCACACACAAGTGGTCAATATAGACAGGTGGTCAAGGTCAGATTAAGTGGTCAAGTGACAAAGGTTTCCCTACATTATACAACATAGGGCTCATTCCGTTCCCGCCAAAAGTGGTCCACTCAGACAGGTGGTCAGCTCACAAAGGTTTGTCAACTTTACCAGCTTTATCATGATATACATCATGGGATATTATATCCACTAACGCGGAGTTTAATAAAGGAATTAACGCTTAGAAATCCCCAAGATACTACCTAAAAAATATTAAATGTTCGAATCCTGGAAAATGATGTTATTTTATCTCAAAAGTGTAAATGCCCAAGATTTAACTTTTAAATTTGAACTTTAAACCTTATATGGATGCTTTCCATGCAAAAGGAAATCCATTGCGAATACAAAACAAACACAATTAAAAATAAATAATGTAAAAATTTTAGATATTAACCAAAATATTTGACATCACACTCCTCGTTACCCCCTCCCCTCCCCTCGACACAACCTGTCTATCTCTCGAACCCCCCTCAAAGCGTGAAATCTTTTGTAAATCAGAAATTTTGGGGTGGTGGGTAGATATTCCGTTTTTGAGAAACATATTAATATTAATTCCAATGAATGTCCAGTCGAGAGAGTATCGTTAAGACCATTCAGCTTCCTAGCAGTTATTTCAATTTAGATTAATATTAACCTCCTCAGACCCCAGAACTCTGCACAAACAATTTTCACGCAATTTTTTGTTCTCTGATTTAAAAAATGATTACAAAACAAAATAACTAAAAAATAATATATTTTTTAAAAAATTTAATTAATAATTAATTAAAAATAATGATTAATGCCCAATTTCCATGTTTTCCACGTTCAAAACGAAGTAAACTACCTGTTGATTCATTTCAAAAACAATGGGGTGTTTTAGCTTTCAAATGGCACAAACAGTATTTTAAAATGTACCCAATTGGGTACACTTGGAATGAAGAGGTGATGGAAATTTCTGAGCTTTTTATTTTCAGAGGGAGAAAAATATAGTTAACTCATTTGCATTATTCTCTCATGTCATTATGAGCAAAATGCAAAATACTTAGGAAAATATAGTAGGTTTTTGGATTTTCCTATAATCCAGAAACAGGTGTTCGTGTGTCAGTGCAGGGTACCTCCCAACCCCCTCCCATTGCAATTTCTCCAAATCAGAATCACAACATTCGGACACAGTTTAAAGAGTAAGTTAAATTAATTAAAATGTAATTTTACATAAAGAAAGCATGTTCAATAAAACAAAACTGGAAGTTTAGGCTTTAGACAGAATTATCAGGGGATACAGAGAAATGAAAAATTAAAATATGATAAAGAATATTAATGGAAAACCATAAAGTAAATATAAGTTTTAAAAAAATTAGTAATTCAACAGTTTATTTATGTTGTCATAGTGACAATTTTACGTTTGTATGATCAATAACATAAACGAAAACATTAAACAATTCAAAACACACACAAAAAAAAACCTCATAATTACTTTAGATACCATTTTAGTCTTTGACCCAACTAAAGAGTGGAAAGTCATCTTGTGAAATCAATTTTGTAGGAGACAGGAGATAATAAAACGAAAAACGATTATGCAAAAATAAACTTTAATAAAAATCTCAACCATGAATTAGGAACAGAATTATCAGGAACTAAGTGCACTTAATAAGTGCAGACGGGACATATCACATTCTTCATATAAACTATTCTATAGTCACTTGAAATTCAATTACAGATGCAAGATTGAAAATACTTAATGATTATTTTTCAATTATAAAACATATACATACATAAATATATATATATATTTGAAATCATCCATACCTGCCGGCTTCCGAGACTAAACTCGGAAAACAGAGATTGGGGGAGGGGGAAAATTAGTTTTTTTACTGTTTCACTGAAAGTACAGGGTATTTTAAACAGGTTAAGAAGATGTTTTTGATTATTCAGCACAAAATAATGCCTTCACATTGAAAAGAAATGGTGACGATTTTATCTCTGGTCAAAAAGTGGAGAAAAAATAAGACTCCTCCATCAAAAATGGAAGAGTGGGCATGGCGCCGCCAAACCAACATGGAACCAGGAACGAATTGCACTGCGCTCTTCTCCCGGCATAAGATCAGGGGGGATTACCCATCAAAAATGAAAGGGTGGACAGATGATGGTTGCACGACGAAAAAATGTCTCGGGAATTCAATGCTGCAATTAACTGATGTCTGTATTATTACCATCAAACAAATTTCATGTGAAGGGAGCAAAAGTGCACCAGAAAATTGGCAACAATTTTGTCTTTGGGCAAAATTTTTCTCTTATGTTTTTGACTGGCGAAAGACTACCGTCCTTCCGTCAAAAGTGGAAGAGTCGGCAGACGATGGTTGCACGGCGAATCAATGCTGCAATGAACGGATGTCTGTATTATAACCATCAGCAGTAATTTTCATGTGAAGGGAATAAAAGTGGCATGTACCAGAGAAACGACAGCGATTTTGTCTCCGGGAGGAAGACCGTTGTTCTTCCGTAAAAAACGGAAGAGGCGGCAGGCGACGGTTGCACGGCGAATTAATGCTGCAATGAACCGATGTCTGTATTATAACCATCAAAAGTAAATTCCATGTGAAGGGAATAAAAGCGGAATGTACCAGAGAAGTGACCGCAATTTTGTCTCTGGGCGGAAGACCGCCGTTCTTCCGTCAAAAAAGGGAGACCGCCTTCTTCCGTCAAAAATGGGAGACGCCATTTTTCCGTCAAAAACGAGAGACGCCGCACCAGGCACTACTGGCACTGGATGAGCACCTTGATGGCGCCGCCCTCCCCGGTGCGTGAGGTCTCGAAGGCCCTCACCGCGTCCCGCAGCTTGTACCGGTGCGTGATCAGGGCCTTCACATCGACTGCGCCGCCCGCCACAAGGTCCAGGGCGGTGGGGTAGCAGTTGGCGTACCGGAAGACGCCCCTCAGGTCCACCTCTCGGATGGCAGCGTCCACGATCGGCACCGTCACCTCGGGGGGCCCCATCCCCACCAGCACCGCCGTGCCGCCCGACTTGGTCACCTGGAAAGAAGAGGGAAGACGTTCAGTGTCGCAAACATGCGTGGCCAATGAGGAGCGAGCATAGGGATGAGACATGACTGGTCATGACACAAATGAGTTAGGGATTGAGACACATATGAGTTACATCAATAGATGAGGGAAATTTTTTTCAAAGGACAGAAGTTTTCTGTAACTATCTGTAAACATGCATTTTTCCAAAATCATGCAAATATATTAATTTTAAATAAGATATTTCAATATTTTTTTTTATTTTAAAATATTTTAAAAATAATTATTTTAAAAGAAACACTATCAGAAAACATTTAAATCTATATTATGAATCATTAAGTTCAGAATATTTTCTTCTTGTTTCAGGATTCATTCATGATTTATTTTAATTTTTGATTCAGTAAATGAAAAAATAAAGGAAAATGGAAAACTTTCACCCATGGTTACATCTGTTTTATGGAGCAACAAGTGTTTCTATGAAGCATACGCCAATTAGTTGAACATGAGAGGAACCATAACTGTAAAAAATCCTTTCAATCACACACTATGACTTTTCTTTTTTTTTTTTTAAATTTTAGCACTTTAAAAAAAATTGCTTCAAAAGAAATTCTTTTTTATTGATTACTTGTTAAGAGCTGCTTTTGTTTGCCATTAATAATCTAATGGGTTTGTAACTTTATGCTTTTTATTTTCAGTGCAAACATTTCACGAAAAAAAAAATCAAATTTTACTTTGCTAAGAAATTTAATAAAACGGCGGTCAAATTTAGACTGTTGGGCGAACTCTAGTTACATGAAAGACTCATTCTCGGTCCATAAAAAGGGTCGCCAACACACCCGCTCAGGGCCCCGATTTATATTTTGAGTCACTATAGGCACAACTCATGTTTGTGGGCCCCCTCACGCAACAAATTATTTTTAAATATCAAATTTTGGGGGCTCTAAAGTGCAAAAACTAATTTGTTTTTCAAATTTCAGAGTCAGACTAACATTTGGGAGCCCCCAATGTGCAAAATGATGTTGTTTTTAAATTACAAAATGTTTGAATAAAATCCAGGGTGCAAAACCAACTTTGTTTTTCAAATTTCAAATTGTCAGACCAAAGTGAAAATTCCTCGTGGCTTTAAAGTAATTTAATAATACAAATTTTCTGTGACGCAACAGAACATTAACAGTTTGTTTTTGAAAGATGCTATTTTTAAATATGTTTCTAAAAAATTTTAAATTACAAAAAAAAAATAAATAATCAAAATTAGGGGCCCCCCCGAAAAAACCCAGTTGAAAAAACCCAAGTGGGTTTTTTCAAAATTATCACTTAAAATTATATTTTACTTAAGTAAACTAATAAAAATACTGATTTAGACCAAACATAACACATACTTTCATAATACATACATTATATGTAATAGCTAAAAAAATTTGAGAATTGGCTAAAAAATAAAAACCTATTTGAAAAAACCCAAGGGTGGATTTTTTCAAAATTCTTGTTTAAAATTGAACTTTACCCATGTAAACAAATAAAAAAACCCATTTAGATCAAACATAATAACATGTTTTCATAATATATATCTCATATGTCATGGGTATAAAATTTTGAGGATTCTCTCAAAATAAAAACCCACTTAAAAAAACCTACAGGTGGGTTTCTTCAAAGTTCATGCTTAAAATTGAACTCCACTTATGTAAGAAGAAAAAAAATACTGATTTAAACCAAATATATTTTGATCCTGGATGAATGTTGGATTTGTTTCAAATTGTTCTACATAATCAAACTAACATTTCTTTCTCACAAAATAATTCTCTATTTAAAAAAGTATAGAAAAAAATGCCTCCCCCCCCCCCCCCCCCGGCCTCAAAAGAAAAAAAAAAATTAGGATTTCACTCAAAATGATAGATATATGTTTTAAGAGAAACTCAAACATGGCAGCAGACTTATGCACCTTGGGCTGAATAAGAGATTTTTTATACATTTGACTTTTTTTTTTTCCACAAAGAAAATTGATAAAAATTATGTGTCCCAGGGAACATGTAATAATAAATTTTTTTTGAGTTTCCACCTCCGATTTTTGAGTATTTGACGCTCTATAGTGCGTCCGCTGTATGTTAGAGACTGCAGAAATTTTGAAAGTAATTAGCTTAAACTCTTTTAAACATAGAATACTTGCAATTAAGTAGACTTAAAAATAACTTGTTTCTTAAACCCTTTGATGAGATTTTATTAAACACTAAAAATAGAATAAACAAGGGACTAAGTAATTGACTCTTAGAAAGTTAATTTATAGTTGTAAAAGACAGAATAGAAAAATTAATATTCAAGAGTGATTCCATACCAACTCACCTAATGGGGGTCGCATCACTAACTCGGATTTTTTTTCAAATTTGGTACACAGTTTGATGATATAGAGGTATGAAAAAGTCCAAATTTTTAGCTACCTACTAAACTTATTTTTAAATATACAGGTCCTCAAAGTTTGTCTGACACCTCAAAATACTGAGAAATTGATGTTTTGTAATTTTTTTTCTTTTGGAAACTCTATTCATGCAGCATGAAAGTGTTAGTTATCTATAGAAACTAACTGTTCCAGGCATTCAGAAAAAAAATACTACTATGTTCATAATGAAAATTATTAAGGTACAGTACTCTTAGAAGTTGCAACCACAAAAATTCAATTTTCCCGATTTTGCTAAAGTTGAGGATTTAATTCCAATAAAAGGAAAATAAAACCAAAGGTTTACTGACTTTCTGGTAGAGTTCATGTGTTCACCATAAATTGCTACACAATAAATTACTTGGGTTTCTCACTCCTTCTTGGAAATATTTCAGCTTAAAGACAAGACATACGGCAAAAACATGCAATTTTGGCCAACTTGTCAGCCATTTTTCTCATAAAGGGCAAGCATTAGAAAATATTTAATTTTTTAAAAAAGAGCTACTGATGTGTCAGCTATTCACCGGAAAAGAGTTTACTTCTGTTTTTTTTTTTTTTTATTTTTTATAAAGAGATATCCTGCTGATAGTATATGCATATTTTTCTCTAATACCATATGCCTGTGTTTCCCCTTTAAGACTTAACATTAATTTTTAAAAAAAGTTACTGGACATTACATAAATATTAAGTATTAAATTTCATTTACCCTCTGAACCATTATTTAGTTACTTTTATTTGGGGAATGAAGCATTGAATTATGGAGCAACATTTTGTTTTTACTACATTCTGGCATTAAAACAAAACTAAGTTTTACTCTATTTTTGTAATGTCTTAAAGTAAGATCAACCAATAAAGCAACAAGTATAACGCTATTCCCCTTTCTTTTAAGATAATAAATGGAAGGGAAACCGCCTAGCTAATAACAATGGGATTTTCCACCCAGATTCTTTTGATTTTTGATTGTATAAACTTTAAAACATTGAAATGTGAGTTTCAAGAGTAATAAATTTTTACTTGATATATTTTCTCATCATACAAAATGAAACTTCATTTTGTAGGATGATTAAATACAGGACGGGGCAAAAGTAATGACCCGGTTTTGAAGTGTTATATAATAAAAACTATTACAACTTGAGACTTAAAACTTTATATTTTGATCTGTATTAATTTAATACCATTTTTTCACAATAAGTTTTCAATCCCACTTCAGCAAGGTGAGGATCTTCTGCAGCAATATACTGGTGCAGTCTATTTTTCTATGCAAAGAGAATAGACTGCATCTTTGTGTGCATTCAATATCCCACGTAATGTTACGGTCCCTAAGGTTTTTTTTTTTTTGGGGGGGGGGGGGGGGGGTTTTATGAAAGAGAAAGTTCCGCATACTTTAGAAGAGCTAAAGGACTGAATTATCGAGGAAATATACGCCATACCCTTGAAATGTGAAGAAAAGTCCCCCAAAACTTCAGAAATGGACTGCGACTGTGTATTGGTACTGAAGGCCGCTATCTTGCTGAAGTGGTATTCAAAACTTAATGTAAAAAATGGCATTAAATACAGATCAAAATTTAAAAAAGCTTTAAGTCTCAAACTGTATTAGTTTTTTTACAATGCTTCAAAACCGGGTCATTACTTTTGCCCTGCCCTGTATATCCAGAAGTATTATTAAATTTTTAAAAAATAACAATACTGGCAACTGTTATAATCTCTTTTATTTGGTTTAGAGAAGGGAGGCGCTCTATCCGTTAAATATCGTATTTCTTCACTAAATACGAACTTTTTTTTAAGTAAAAAGGTTTGTAAGACAAATATATTTCCTAGATCTTACTTTAAGACATCACAAAAATAGAGTAAAACATAGTTTTGTTTTAATGCCAGAACGTAGTAAAAACAAAATGTTGCTCCATTATTCAATGCTTCAGTTCCCAAATAACACTATTTCTAAAAGTAACTAAATAATAGTTCAGAGAGTAAATGAAATTTCATACTTAATATTTATGTAATATCCAGTAACTTTTTTTAAAAATTAATGTTAAGCCTTAAAGGGGAAACACAGGCATATGGTATTAGAGAAAAATATGCATATACTATCAACACAATACCTCTTTATAAAAAAAATAACCAGAAGTAAACTCTTTTTCGGTGAATAGCTGACACATCAGTAGCTTGTTTTAAAAAAATTAAATATTTTCTAGTGCTTGCCCTTTATGAGAAAAATGGCTGACAAGTTGGCCAAAATTGCATGTTTTTGCCATATGGCTTGTCTTTAAGCTGAAATATTTCCAAGAAGAAGTGAGAAACCCAAGTAATTTATTGTGTAGAAATTTATGGCGAACAGATGTACTCTACCAGAAAGTCAGTAAACCTTTGGTTTTATTTTCCTTTTATTGGAATTAAATCCTCAACTTTAGCAAAATCGGGAAAATCGAATTTTTGTAGTTGCAACTTCTAAGAGTACTGTACCTTAGTAATTTTCATTATGAACATTATAGTATTTTTTTTTTCTGAATGCCTGGAACATTTAGTTGTTTCCAAGTCCGAGTTGGTCATGCAACCAACTTTTATTTTTTTAGGTGAGTTGGTATGGAATCACTCTCAAAAGACAATTATTTTATTTTTTCAATTTTTTCATTAAAACATAAAATGTTATTAAAAGGAATACATAATATTTATGGTTTTTGCCTTTAATTAATACCATTATGTGCAGGCAACTTCTTACAAATAAAAATAAAGAAAACCCCAAATTTTTGAAAATACCCAGCAAAAGTCTGATAAAACCCAATAAAACCTGAAAAAACTAATAAAATCCGAAAAAAAAACGGGTTTTTTCCAACCCTGCAGAGTGGGGGCCCTAGGCCCGAGCCACATGGTAAATAAGACCCTGGTATGGTAAATAATAGTAAGTGAGGATTCAGCGAGTGACCCGCTGAATCCAAAACATTAACAAAGTTTACTAAAAGCAAACTAAAAAGATAACGCACCAAAATGGAAAGTCTGACGCTGCTCTCTGCCCCCGAGCATTCTATGGTGATGTCCGGAGAGTCTCCCAGGGTGGTCCTGATCTCATCCACGGAAGCTTTCATATCTTTGCCCCTCACACACACGATGTGTGTGGCTCCCAGTCCTTTGGCAACATCCAGGCGGCTTTCACTGATATCTGGAAGGGGAGATTTAAAATAAAAATGTGGTCTCACACTCACGCATCTAAGGGGTTAAAAACAGTGAAATCTATGCCACCTTATAGAGGTTGGAGTTTTTTTTGCCATTTCTTAAACTATGCATTCATTCATTTTTAAATACAGTAAAACCTGTAAAGTTGATAGTGTTTGACAGTGGCAACTACTAGTTAATTAGTAGTTAACTACTAGTTGTAAGTACTTTTTGTTTTGAACTAGTTAACTATTAGTTAAGCTACTTTTTTCCTAACTACTAGTCACAACTACTTTCAAAATTCCAACTACTTTCGAAAAAAAAAAAAAACTATTTTTTAAACATTAAATTATTAAAATTTTTAGCTTATGAATATTACTCACACAAATGTATATTTTTTTATTATGTTATGTAAAAACACTCAAAAAAATCATAATATTTGTTGCAGTATTTACCAGGGTTGTTTGGTTTAAACCAAATATTTTTTCATTTATTTTGCACATTATTAAAAATTGCAAAATTCAATTTATGCAGAATTTACAAGCACAGCACTGGATAATTAATGTAAATTAACAAGCTTTTTTTTAACAGTACCATTTTTTCTCATCTCCTATCTACATATCAGACTATTTGGGTTTTTCTAAAATTACCCCTGAAAAAGCTAATTTGAGAAAAACTGTTCTCGGTCATCGTAAAAATTGAATGATATTGCAATTGTAATACCTGGAGGTAAAGAATATATATTAGAAATAATAAAGTATCTTCTTAATGACCAATTTGCAAATGTATGTTACAGATAGCAATTTTTAAACCAAACCTTTTCATTTATTTTACACATTATAAAACATTGCAAAATCCAATTTATGCAGAAATTACAAACACAGCGTTAGATAAATAATGAATTACGGAATTTGTAAATTAACAAACTTTTATTTAATCAGTGCAAACTTTTCTTTTTTTTTCCCTAAATTATTCTCTTCTTTTTTAAAAATATATTTAATCTTTAATCTGGAAAAATAAAGTTTGTACATTGTACTACTTTTATAAAATTGCTTTTGCTTTTATAAATATATTTAATCAGGATAAATAAAGTTTGTATTTGAAAAAAATAAAAATAATGGTGATAATTTCTAAGCCAATGTTGATGATTTCTATAAGTGTTATCATTGCTAAAT
The DNA here is from genome assembly GCA_038502835.1 of Octonoba sinensis. NCBI lineage: Eukaryota > Metazoa > Arthropoda > Arachnida > Araneae > Uloboridae > Octonoba > Octonoba sinensis. The sequence goes on from CM076604.1 coordinate 2,998,667, forward strand.
CCAGTAAGTTTAAGGATTTTTTTACTTTCAAAGTAAAATATATCTACAGTAAGAGACTTGTAATCATTTTTTGATATTACTGATACTGTAAATCAACACACATTATTTTTATCTATGTTTCTTTTTTGCTTATTTTTTATTGATTTCGTAAAATATGCTTTTGTTAAAACTTAACCCGCATAATAATGATTTATTTAATAATTTACTGAAAGTTCTGTATAAGTAGAGTATTATAATATGTTAATACAGTAAAACCTGTAAAGTTGCCCACCTCTGTAAGTTGGCCACCTGTCTAAGTTGACCACTTTTGTTCAGGAATGGACTTAGCCCTATATTATTAAATGTAGGGAAACCTTTGTAACTTGACCACTTCTCTATATTGACCACTTATGTACGCCAAATTTCGGTATGAGTATTATAAAAAACCCTTTGTAAGTGGGCTGCCTAGTTATTACTATATTTATTTGTTTATCTATTTTTGCAAAGATAAAAAAAAAATTAAATAAGCTCTAAAGAATAATATATTTTATGCTATAATGTTAAACCAGTATTTGTCTGGATGGATGAAATAACAACATAAAGTTTGCCTAAACCTTTTTGTAAGTTAACCAGTCGAGAAAACTACCTATGAGCACTCTTTTGTTCTCTAAATAAGTTTCTTCTTTTTCTTCTAATTGATCTAGCCATTTCGAAAAATTATGTATTTTCAGGGAATCTCTACAATCAACTAAGTAACCTAACATATTTATCTTTAATTAAGTGCTTTAAATTTAAAGTTGTATAGGATACATTGTAAGTCATTCAGATTAAATTTATATAATAATATTTTAGATAATTGTTAAAAAATAGATAATTACTAATTTTAAAGTAACGTTAATACATGGTTATATTTTAATTAGTCACAAATGAATAAATGCGTGTACTAACTAGTGTAAGAAAAAAAATCTCCACCCTCTATAAGTTGACCACTAAAGTGGTGTACCGCAAGTGGTCAACTTACGCATGTTTCACTGTAGGTAACTTTCTGGAAAAATAAAAACTATATTTATAGGGTAATTAAAATTCAAGGTTTTAACTTAGTTATTTAATTAATTATCAATAAATTAATTACTAATGACATTTATTCACAATTAATGATCTAAAATCCTCATGATTTTCCAAAAGTCAAACTGTTTTTCTTACAAATGCTATTTAAACCAAAAAAAACCTGGTTTAAACCAAAAAAAAAACGGGTTTTTTGGTTTCTTTCAAAAAAGCCAGGTTTTTTTCCAACCCTGGTATTTACGTAAATTAGGTAAAGCTTTCTAATATGGTCAATAAATGGCGCCTGCACGATGAAGTTTCATTTAAAGACCAAATCTTCATTATGGGGAAGCTTTGCCTCTACTTTAATGCCATGTATGCGTTTGGAACACCATAAAACACAAGCCTTCATCACAATTTGAAAGAATATAATCTAAAGCATGCGGGTGACAAAAATATGTTGTTAATGAATGGTGGTTGGGCAGAGGGAGAATTTTAAATTGATATTAAGGGAAGACCCCTTTATTTTATAACAAACTAAACAAACAAAGAAAAAAAATAGAAACGTAACAAATTTATTTCTTCATCCCTCAAAGAATTTTGAGTTGAATTATTAGGATTAAATATTTATGAACAAGCTTAAAAATGGAAATTCAAATAAATTATACTTAAAAGTAGTTAACTACTTTTGGAGAACAGTTAACTACTAGTTGCAACTAGTCTCCGAAAAAAGTAGTTAACTACTAGTTGCAACTAGTTTTGTTTAGACTAGTTAGTAGTTCGTAGTTAACTAATTTTTGACAAGGAGTTGCCGAACACTAAAAGTTGACCACTTTTGTCAGGAACGGATTTTGCTGTATGTTATATAATGTAGGAAAACCTTTGCAACTTGACCACCTGTATATATTGACCACTTATGTATGCTACAGTTGGGTGAGAGTATCATAAAAAACCTTTGTAAATTGACCGCCTAACTATAACTGTGTTTATTTGTTTATCTATTTTGAAAAGACAAAAAAAAAACTAAAATAACTTCTTCAGGATATTTTTTATGCTATCAAGTTAGACCAGTATTTGTCTGGAAGGATTAAACAGCCATATAAAGTTTGCATAAACTTCTTTGTAAGTGAACCACATTAGAAAACTACTATGAAAACTCTTTTATTCTTTAAATGAGTTTCTTCCATCTGATGCAGCCATTTTGAAAAATTAAGTATTTTTAGGAAATTTTTACCATCAAATAAGTAACTTACATAGTTATTAGATATTTAACTGAGTACTTTAATTTTGAAGTTGTACAGGATACATTGTTAGTGTTGCGTAGGACCCTCAACAGGCGAGAATATGTAAATTCTGCCAGAAGAACTTTTGTTTTCGACTGATTGGCAACACCCCATGAGTTCTATAAAACCACTGAATGTGGTGGAGCAGGGAGAGAGAAAAGGGCCAGGAAGGCCAGACTGCTTTAAGTTGATATTGTAAGTTGTGATGTAATAATAAGGTAATAATAAAGATTGTTTGTGTGTGATAGTAATAAGGTCTCATGTCTGCACATCGTAAGTTACAACGTCAAAGTTGCTAAGTGCTATTTTTCAAGAAACCACCAGTTTAACATACGGACAGAAAATTTATCGCACACCTGCATTAAACCTGGATAAGAATAAGTATAAGAACTTTAAGTTACGACAATTTTAGTGGCGAGCCAGCCAGGATTAAGGAAATCGGACGATTTCAAAGGCGTGCATAAGACGTAAAAAGTTTTTGGAAAATGGAAGCACTGAAGTAGAAACGGACAGTTTTAAGAAGTGCTTTTACAAGAACTCTGAATCATCTGGATGTTTTGCTAGAAGCAAGTGAAGTAAAAGCTGAAGAAATTGAAATTGAATTTGAGCTTTTGACTACCAAATACAAGCAATTAAAAGAAATTGATTCCGCAGCATGGGACATTCTTTCACAAGCAAACCTAATGGAAAAACAACAAGAGGAAGAATTCGAGGCTTGTGAAAAAATACGACAAAAATTATATCACTGCGAAATTAAAGGTGAAAGGAAAAGTGAGTCCCTCGGTCGCCGGAATATATGAAGATTCTTCATTCCGTAATTTTCAAACTGCCGAAGCTGTATGCCAATACAAGTTACCGAAAATTGAATTAACGAAGTTCGACGGTAATCCAAGAGAATGGTTAAGCTTCTGGACGCAATTCGAGAAAATACATCAAGATCCGAACATCGACGAACGGGATAAATTTCAGTATTTAATTCAAGCAACAGTTCCAGGTACAAAACCAAGAGAAATTGTTGATAGCTTCCCCGCCACAACAGAGAACTATCCTAAAGCTATTGAGTATCCGAAAGAAAGGTTCGGGAAAGAAAGTGTCCTCATTCCAGTTTACATACGAGATCTGCTACAACTCATCATGACTAAGAACCAAAGCGACTTAGCGAACTTATATGATAAACTGCAAACTCAGCTTAGATCTTTAGAATCCTTAGGATTAACGAAAGATAAATACGCAGATATTCTATTTCCGCTAGTGGAATCTGCACTACCTATGGATATCGTTAAGTTGTGGGAACGACAATGAGGTTCAGCTGTAAATACGGAGGGTAAGACAGATTTAGATTTGTTAATTGATTTCATTAAGAATGAAGTGGATAGTGAAATTCGAGTTAAAATAGCTAGGGATACCTTTCATCCTGAAAAAATAAGTAATAAGAAAAACTTAAATAAATTTTCTGAATCCAAACCTTTTGTGCCTACTGCTTGTGAATTACTAAGCGCAAATAATAAATCTTCATTCAATGATAATATAAGTAAATTTAAAAAGTTTGATAATTGTAGTTTTTGTGACAAGTTTCATGCTTCTGAGAGCTGTAATGAAGTTTCTAATTTAACCTTAGACTCTAAAAAGGATATTCTTAAGAAAAAGAAAGCTTGTTTTGTGTGTCTTAAGAGGGGAAATCATAGGGCTAGTCAATGTAATTCTAAACATAAATGACAAATTTGTCGAAGACGACATTTTGTGATTTTATGCCCGGATTTGCCTTTAAATAAAACGAATAATGCTTTAAGGGAAAGTAACGAGGATAACAAAATTAATGCTTTAAATAATTGTGTTCAGCTCTCAGATGTATACCTCCAAACTTTGTTGTAAAAATAATTAATGGTACGAAAGAAATGTTTATACGAGCAGTCATTGATTCGGGAAGCATGAAATCGTATTTAAGTTCAGATGTGGCTCGAGATATGAACTATAAACCTGTTGGTGAAGTTAAATTAAAACAATCACTTTTTGGGGGATTAGAAACTACGGAAAATTTATTTCAGAATTATAATATGGTGTTAAGTAATGTTGATAATAGCTATAAATGTAAATTTGATGGTCTTGGTCAATCACGTATTCGTTCTGAGATCAAACGGCTCCCATCCGGTTGTTGGTTAAATGAGTTAAAATCTCGCGGTATCAAAATTACGGATTTTGAAAATAACACATTTAAAGTTGATACAGACATAAAGCTTTTAATTGGCGCGGATATTGCAGGGAAGTTATTGACGGGAAAAGTAGTAAGTCTTAAGTCTAATTTGACAGCTGTGCACACTCGTTTGGGGTGGACAGTGTTCGGAAAACTTCTTAAAACGGGGGAGAACATCGATAACAAACATTCTCGCGTAATTACATCTATATTAGCTCCAACTCGGTGCATTAAGGATCTTTGGCAACTGGATGTTTTGTACATCACAGATCCGGCACAAAATAAAACGAAAAAAGAATTAGAAGAAGAAACCACTAAGTATTTTAGGGAAACTATTTGTGTTAATTCGGAGGGCAGATATGAAGAACAAAACATTAAGTGAAAAATGTTTATTAAGTGCACGAAGGAAGTTGGTAAATTCTGGAAAACTAGAGGAATATTCTGAAGTTTTTAATAATTGGCGGTCCCTGGACATAATAGAAAAAGTGCAATCAGAAGTAACAAATAGAGTACACTATTTGCCGCATAGGCCAATCATTAAGGAAAATAGCACAACCCGTTTAAGACCAGTATTTAACGCAAGCGCTCATGCCATAGGTTTCCCATCATTAAATAATTGTTTATCTTCAGGACCCAACCTGATAGAAATTATTCCCTCGATTTTGAATAAATTTCGGAGAAATTACGTCGCACTTACATCGGACATAGAAAAAGCATTTTTACAGATCTCTGTTAGAGAGAAGGATAGAGATTTTTTACGTTTTCTGTGGTTCAACAAAGATGATTTAGAACAAATAGAGGAGTATAGGCATCGTAGAGTAGTTTTTGGTTTAACCTGCAGTCCGTATCTTTTGGCCGCTACTTTGCAATATCATTTTAGTAAGTTACCGGAAAATTTAAGTCATACCGCTGAAATTCTTAAAACGGCTTTTTACGTAGATAATTGCGTGACAAGTTTTAATTCTGAATCGGAATTGCAGAAATTCATTATTGAGTCACAACTAATTATGACTTTGGGAAATTTTAATTTACGTGGCTGGGAGTCTAACTTCAGCTGTGAAATTTCTGATAATGATTCTAGCGAGGCAAAAAATGTTTCTGTGTTGGGTTTTGTGTGGCATACCGATTCAGATTCGTTATCGTGTAAAATAGAACATGGATTCGACCGAGAAAAACCCATTACGAAAAGGTCGGTTTTAGCTGTCACGAATCAAGTTTTCGATCCGATAGGTTTTACGGCTCCGGTTATGTTGACACCCAAGTTACTTTTGCAAGAATCTTGGAATTTAAAACTTAAGTGGGATGAAACTTTTTCGGAAGATTTATTAAGAAAATTTAAAACCTGGTATCAACAGTTGCCGAAACTTTCTGAATTGAGAATCCCAAGATGGTTAGGCATTCCCCCGACATGTCAATCTGGTTCTATACATGTATTTTGCGACTCAAGTAAAAACGCTTACACGGCCTGTATTTATGTAAGAGTTGAGCAAAATAACGAAGTTAAAATAAATTAAGTACATGCCAGAAGCAGAGTAGCTCCGTTAAAACCAATAATTATTCCTCGTCTGGAGCTGTTGGCCTGTTTAATTGGGGCCAGATTACTTTTGGCTGTACTTGAGGATCTTCAACTTCCCGAGGTTAAGATTTATTGTTGGACAGATTCTAGTACCGCTTTGTATTGGATTGTGAAAGAGGGGAGTTTGGGTACTTTCATTCAAAATCGCGTAAAGGAAATACGTTCTATAACACCTCCCAAAGAGTGGCGACACGTTCCCGGTGTACTCAATGTGGCTGATGTGGCTTCTCGTGGCTGTTCCGCTGAGAAATTGCTAGAACGAAAATGGTGGGAGGGCCCGACTTGGTTGTACGCCGACGAAGAAAACTGGCCAAAATCTGATTGCAATCCGGATGAGGAGTTGGTGAGCTCAGAACTACGTAACACCATTGTAACTACGTTGGCTAAAAATGATGAGGATATCCAATTGGTATGACAGATATTTTTCTTCGGTAAGAAAAATTGTACGTATGATAGCTTGGATCTTTAGATTTTATTTTAAGTTAAGAAAAACAGCAACTGATTAGGGTAATATTTTGTCGGTTACTGAACTTGACAGAGCGGAAATAGCTCATGTTGTTGATTCAAAAAGAATCGTTTAAAGGGGTAACAGACGATAAAATTAAGAAACTAAGACCTATAGTTGACTGTAATGGGTTGATTAGAGCTAAAACCAATGTTATTTATCGAGATGATACTAACGATTTTAGATTTCCCATCATTTTGCCATCTGATCATTCTGTAGTTAAGTTATTAATATTAAATGCTCATAATGAACTTTTACATGCTGGTACTTCAATGTTAATGTCCCATTTACGAGAGAAATTTTGGATTATTAAGTCCCGTAAGACTATACGAAATTGTACCAGAAAGTGTGTAAAATGTCAAAGATTTAAGGCTAAAAATTGTGATGCAAGTCCCGGTTTTCTACCTAACGACAGAGTAAAAGACGCAACTGTTTTTGAAATTGTGGGATTGGATCTCGCTGGTCCCCTATTCTTAAAAAACGGCCAAAAAGCTTATATTGCACTTTATACTTGCGGGGTTTATAGAGCTATTCATCTTGAATTAGTTACGTCTTTGACAACAGAAGTTTTTTTCCAGTCCTTAAGGCGATTTATTGCTCGGCGTGGAAGGCCAACCACAATATATTCAGATAATGGCACAAATTTTAAGGGAGCTGAGAGACTTCTACACGAGCTAGACTGGGAAAGTTTATGCAGTAAAGCCGCGGAAAATAGAATTCAATGGAAGTTTAATCCTCCTTCCGCAGCCTGGTGGGGCGGATGGTGGAAGCCATTAGTGCAAATGGTAAAACAAATTTTAAGGAAAGTGTTAGGACGGGCTGCTCTAAATTACGAAGAGCTCATCACAGTGCTCTGTGACTGTGAGAGAATTATTAATGCCAGGCCACTTACGTATATGTCAGAGAACGTCAATGATATTTACCCTTTGACTCCTGAAATGTTTTTACAAGAGACTTCTAAGTCGGGAGTAACGGATATCGATGTTGTGGACTGAGAAAAGTTGGGTAAGAGAGCTAAGTATATTCAAAAATTACGCGAACAACTTCGCAGGCGGTTCCGTTCTGAATACCTGGGACAATTGCGTCAACAGTCTGTTAGAAACTTCTACATGGAACCCCTGAAAGTGGGGGAAATACAGTCGAACCTGTTTATCTCGAACCTGTCTTTCTCGAAAACCTCCCTGTCTCGAAAATTTATATTTTCCCTGCATTTATACCCTAACTTCAATGTATTTTTTCATGTTTATCTCGAAATGTTTTTCCCCAAAACCTCCATGTCTCGAATTCTGGTTTTGCTGCCATTTTGGAATTCGAAGCTGAGTGACCTTTCGGAAGCTAACAAAATTGATGCGGAAATCGTAGAGAACGTAAAAAGTGATTCGGAAGTAGAAGAGGAGGTTGAGAAAAACAAAGATGTTGCGAAAGTCGCTGTAAAAAGAAGCAGAGAAAGCTATTGAAACATTAACTTTCCTCGAATTTCAGGAAAATTTTTGTCAAGGTGGATTTACAGCGATCGCTACCTTCCAAAGTATAAACGAGTCGAAAACAACCAGACAACAAAAAACACTAAAAGACTATTTTTCTGGTACTTGCTAAAAAAGGTAGTAGTACTTGTCTTGTTTTTGAGAGACTTGCAAAAGGGTATGCTGAATACTATTTCTTTATTGTCGATGCTATTTATAAGAGTATAAAATTCGTTAAAAAAAGTTAGTATAATATTACAGTAAAATGCTTAATAAAACTAAGGCAGAAGATTTTTAACCTACAACATATAGTCTTTGTTTCAATTGCAAATTTTAATAGTTTTATCAAAACTTCTGCATCTCAAAACCTCTTCATCTCGAATATTTTTTCCTTCCCTTGAAATTCGAGATAGACAGGTTCAACTGTAGTTCTTTTAGAAGATGTTAATAAAAAACGTGCCTTTTGGAATTTGGCTCGGGTAGAAAAATTAATTCCTGGCCAGACTTGCGGTTGTTAAAACTGAAACTTCAGAGTTCTTAAGACCCGTACAAAGGCTATTTCGCCTGGAGTTAGAGAATCCCCAACAGGGTACGACTGAAGATGTGATACCTGCGACTACCAGTAGTGGCAGGATTGTGAAACCTCCACTGCGCCTGTAATTATTTGTTTATTATGAAGTGTTTTAATTGTTTATGCATAATTCATTTATTAATATAAGTATTTATTGATCTGTATTTTTTTTCGTCTAATGTGCAGTTTATATTGTGTTAGCTTTAAGTTTTGAGTGTTATTAGCACACTCAAAAGGGGGAGGATGTTGCGTAGGAACCTCAACGGCGAGAATATGTAAATTCCGCCAAAAGAACTTTTGTTTTCGACTGATTGGCAACACCCCATGAGTTCTATAAAACCACTGAATGTGGTGGAGCAGGGAGAGAGAAAAGGGCCAGGAAGGCCAGACTGCTTTAAGTTGATATTGTAAGTTGTGATGTAATAATAAGGTAATAATAAAGATTGTTTGTGTGTGATAGTAATAAGGTTTCATGTCTGCACATCGTAAGTTACAACGTCAAAGTTGCTAAGTGCTATTTTTCAAGAAACCACCAGTTTAACATACCGACAGAAAATTTATCGCACACCTGCATTAAACCTGGATAAGAATAAGTATAAGAACTTTAAGTTACGACAGTTAGTCATTCAGGTTAAATTTCTGTAATTATATTTTGTATAATTGTGAAAAACAATAGCTAATCACTATTTTAAAGTAACGCTAATGCATGAAGCTGCATTTTAATTAGTTATAAATAAATAAAATCTTCACCCTCTACAGCTTGACCACTTTAGTGCTGCACCACAAGTGGTCAACTTACACAGTACTTTTAAGTTTAGCTTCATGCAATGTTACTTTAAAATAGTAATTAGACATTTTATGTCACAATTATTTAAATTATCATAAGAGAAATTTGACCTGTGAAGGACTTACAACAGGGTGGCTAGAAAATCCCTGAAGCAAAATTCCTCGACTTTTCCCCAATTTCCAGAGATTTTTCAGAAAATTTCCCCGATTGAATAATTTGTATAAAAATATATATATAACATTAAAAACTAAATAACTTTTTTAATCCCCTTTTTATATTTTGTTTCGTTTTTAAAACATAAATATTTTTTATATGTCCCCCAGCCCGGGAAACTAACGCAGGAAAGATTATGTAATGTGAACTAAAAATAGTTTTGCAGAAGAGCGAATAGCAAAATCAGTGCTTCATCACCTGACATGTAGCTCGAGAGATTATAAAAGGCGATCTCGCAAGCTTTTCGCGGGAATTCAAGATGTAAATACTGTAGATAGAAGAGTGTGATGTTTTGTGTTGTCTTGTATTTTGGAATATGTGAAGCTACTAATAAATCAAAGATTGAAGATTTTCGGCCACGATTGATTTACCAACAAACATTACATTAAAATAACGGCTGCTTGTAACAGTGACGTTACATATATACACCAAAAGATAAAAAGCAGATCTATTCGAAACACAAATGAATGCAACATTAAAATATCTGAAATAACAAACTTAGCATCAGGTAAAATATTTCAAAATTTAATTTTGATTATATTGGAGAAAGAGCACAGTTACAGCAGTGGAAACATCTTTGTAGCATAAAAATAAAACATCAAATCAGTTTTAATTTTTCTACGGAAAGACAAATGCATTTTTTAGCCACTTGTTACTTGTCAGCCATTTGATGTTCAACAACAGGCAAAGCCCACATCTCTAGCATAACAAAGCAATTATTCCTATAGTATGAAAATTCTCCGTTTCAATATTGCACGAAGAACTATCATGCCAAGTATGGTTTTGTCAGGGAAAGAAGAACAAAAGAATATCTCACCAGTGACTATAATTTTGGTAGCACCCAGAGCTTTGGCTGTGAGGAGATTGCACAGACCGATGGGTCCTGGAAAAGCGAAAACAAACACCTGTCAACAGCACATACAGAACAATCAATGGTAAGGAATGAGATCAGATTGAAACTTTGCATCAGTGATTATTCTACTTCACCGATTCAAGGATTCTCCGAGCTCTATTTTGAAGTTATGTTTTGCTAGGATGGAATTCCATCCCATGTTTTTTAAAACATCACTAAATCTTTGCAGACCTACATTTTTGTAGGAATTTATATTTAACCCCAAGATTAACTCAGACCTCAACGATTTCTATGTTTTTTTTCCCCTCCTGTCTCCTTTGGCTGACATATAATCCTTTTATTTTAATTGCTTTCTATGCAGTCTTCTTTTTTACAACATTTTAATGACACTTAACAACTTTTTAAAAATTAAGTATTGATTTTTTATAATATTAAACACTCAGGATGTTTGAATTTATCTGTCTATATTATACATTCCAAACACCTGGGAGCATAACTTTATAAAAAAAAAAAAAACACACACAGAAATCTTTAAAAATAATATTACACTAAAAAGTAAATATATAATCACAACTAAAAAGTAATAATTATTTTTAATTGCAACTATAAATTCACAAAATCTTCATCATTAGGTGTACGTAATCAAATAAAATAAATTTGCAAATACAAAAAAAAGAATTTCAACATAACTGGTTTTAAAAAAAAGAGTTAATACAAATGAGTCCATTTGTAAAATAAAATAAGAACTTTCAATAATACACAGTGTTTATGAACTTCATCTTGTCTGAAAGAATTTACGACACTGCACTATAATCTTGCACTCCCACTATTTAACCTGCACAACTGTATCATTTCATTCTCCTATAGTCTGTGTAATTACAATTAGCGTGTCAAGGTCACACAACGGTAACTTTTCTCCTTCTGGTCGCCATGGTTTCCGTGCTAGAAACTTTTCCCCCACTTGGTTTGGGAACATAAGTCAGTTTGTTGTTTTAGTCATAATAAAAAATAGACGGATTAAAATCAGATTTATTTCTCAATAGCAAAAATAGATTGCATAAGATAAAGTATTCTTGTTGAAAATAAAATGAAAGAGGGCGCTGAGTGGCACTCTGTTACGTATATAAGGTAAGAAGAAATGTAGAAGATTTTTTTCGTTTGGTGTTAGTTCAGTCTTGAATAAATGTTTGTGTTGTTGTTTGCAAACGTCTCTGTGTGATTTTTTCATATACGCACCACGCATCTGGTAGATGCAGGCTCATTTATGATGAATTTCTGAAACAATGATTTTAACGTTGTGATTTCAACATAATTTGGTACCCTCGGCGGGACAGGTGCGTATTTTTTTGAACTGAACTAAGAAATTAGAACCAATAGAGCCAACCTTAGTTTCCAATTGAGTTTGAATTATTACGATGTTTGAATTAAGGTTTGAATTTAATGAACTTTGTTGAACTATTTTGAATTGAGAACTTTTGTTTCGAACTTTAAGAATTAGAATTTTTGGAATTTAGAATTTTTGTTTCGAATTGAGACTTATTGGAACTGACCCTCATTCGATTTGGACTTTAAATTTGAATTTAAAGTATTGATTTAGAACTGAAAATGGAGCTTAATACTTTGAAGACTGCAAGAAAAGGATTTAGAACGGCATTTACGAACACTGCAAAGAAAATTGAAGCTGAATTAGCGAAAGAAATGAAAGATTTGAAAACGCTTACGATTTTGCAATTTCAACTAGGTGACAAATTTCGAAGACTTGAAGAATGCCAAAATTCTATTTCGGAGAATCTTTTAATGAGTGCCGATGGCGAAATTGAATATAGTAAAGATTTTGAAGAAGCTGAAGGATACAGAGATCGGTTTCTGGAACTCGGTGCTCAAATTGATTCTGAGTTGCGAATGTCTGTTCTTCCGGATGAAAATAAAGAAACGAGAAGATTTAAACTGCCTAAAATTGAACTTAAGAAATTTTCGGGTGAAGCTAAGGACTATTTGACATTTTGGAGTCGGTTTCAAAAGATCCACGATGATAAAACGATAGCTGATGAAGACAAAATGCAGTATTTACTGCAAGCCATGGAACCCAAATCGAAGGCAGAAAGGTTAGTACTTAGTTTTCCGGCAACGGCGGCAAATTATTCTAAAGCGATTGAACAGTTGCGTGAGCGTTTTGGACGTGAAGACTTATTAGTACAAATTTATGTACGCGACTTATTGAGTCTTGTGATAAAGAATGCTGCAACTGGAAGAGCTAAAACTGATTTACCTGTTCTATATGACGAACTTGAAAGTAAATTGCGGGCCCTTGATAGTTTAGGAAGAACACAAGAAAAATATGGCGATTTTTTAACCCCTTTAGTGGAAAGTTCTTTGCCAGAAGATGTATTAGTGGCATGGGAAAGAAGCAGAAATCACGACTCTACTGAAAATGAATCTAGAACTCTAAAACAACTGATGAACTTTCTGCGTCAGGAAGTAAAAGGGGGGGAAATGCTTCTACTAGCTCGAACTGGCTTCTCTTCCCATCAGAATCAACGAAAAAAGGACTTTCATCATGAAAAACAAAGATCTACTGATGCGGTAACAGCGTCAGCCCTGGTAAGCCTTGATAATTCAGGTAAGCGAATATGTGTGTCAAATTGTATTTTTTGTGAGAAATCCCATCCCAGTGAAAAATGTTTTTCTGCGAGAAAAATGTCATTACCTGAAAAACAGCAGATATTGTTAAAAAAGGGTGCATGCTTTTCTTGCTTGAAAAAAGCTAACCATTTAAGTAGATTTTGTAATGTAAAAAATCAGTTAAATTGTTCCAATTGTAAAAGTAATCATTTTGATATAATGTGTTCTAAAGTAAAAGATAAGGATCAAAAGGTTATTTCAAAAGAAAATTCTCTTTCTAATTGCAATAAAAGTGAGACTGTGTATTTGCAAACCCTTTGCGGTTTTATTCGATATCAAGGGCGCGAAAAAATAATAAGAATTGCATTTGATTCCGGATCACAAAGCAGTTACGTTAGCCAAAAGATGGTGCGAAAGCTCAGAGCCATGCCTATACGGCGTGAGACAGTAGTTCACGCGTTATTCGGGGGAGAAGAAACTAAACCAAGACAACATGAGGTGTTTTCTTTCGAAGTCGGTAATCTGAGGCGGAATTTTGTTTGTTCTTTCGAAGTACTGTCAGAGGAAAAAATTTGCGGTTTTATTCCAAAGATTGAGGATAGAGAAATTTTGAATGAACTAAAAGAAAAAAAAATAGATTTTTCAGATTCCTACAGAGAGGAAACAGAAATTGACCTTTTAATTGGTTCGGATACAATAGGAAAATTATTAACTGGAAATTCTGTAGAATTATCGTCGGGTTTAATGGCTATCGAAACAAAATTGGGTTGGGTAGTGTTTGGAAAACGGAATTCGGACGAAGGAAAACATTTAAAAACTTTTTCAATGCATTCAATGAAAATACCTATAAATCAACTATGGGAACTGGAAACTTTGGGAATTTCTGATCCAAACCAAATTGAGAAAAATGAAACTGAGCTGAATTTGCGTGATTTTAATGAGAAATTAAAGATTCTTCCCGATGGAAGGTATGAAGTGGAATTACCTTGGAAAAATAATTCGGCGAATTTACCCACAAATAAAGAATCAGTGTGGAAAAGACACAAGGGAATGGTCAATAAATTAAGTTGTGGGGAATTTTTTACTGATTATCAGAAGGTATTTGATGATTGGGAAAAATTAGATATTATTGAGCGTGTACCTGAAGAAGAATTAAATAATGACTGCCATTTTTTGCCTCATAGGCCCGTAATAAAATTACATAGCTCAACTACAAAGATAAGGCCGGTCTTTGACGCTTCCTTTTCAGAAAGGGGAAAACCCTCTTTGAATGAATGTCTATATCGAGGGGTCAATCTTATTGAATTAATACCCGATATTATAGATCGTTTCTGAACTTATCCCATCGGGATAGTTGCGGATATCGAAAAAGCGTTTTTAATGCTGTCTGTATCACCAAAAGATAGGGATTACCTTAGATTTTTTTTACCATGCAAAGGAGAACAATTAATATATAGACTGTCGCGTTGTGTTTGGGGTCTCTTCCAGCCCCTTTTTATTGAATGCTTCTATAATACACCTTTTAGAGAATTCTCCTCCTAAATATAAAGATATCGCTCTAAGACTGAAAAATGCTTTTTATGTTGACAATTTAGTTTCTGGTGTATTTCATGGAAGTGAACAAGAAAGTTTTATTGAAGAGGCTAAAGGTATAATGTCAAATGGATGTTTTAACTTACATTGTTTTGAAAGTAATGTGGCTGGGAAAAATGTTGACAAACACTCGGGAGAAACTTCTGTTTTGGGAGTAATTTGGGATTTGGACCATGATACTCTAAAATGTTGCACAAATATTGATACCTTGACATGTGATACAAAAATTACAAAAAGATTAATTTTGGGGATTCTGCAGACAATTTTTGATCCCATTGGTTTGTTAACACCTGCCATGTTGCTTCCAAAATTTTTATTGCAAGGTATGTGGAAATTGAAAATTGGATGGGACGATGAATTGCCCACTAAGGATGTAAATATATTTATCAATTGGTGTAAAGAACTGTGTATTTTAAAAGATGTCGCTTTGTCTCGTTACATGATAATTAATGATACGTCTGAATTTCATGTATTTGTAGATGCATCCAAAGGGGCCTATGCTGCGTGCGTCTTTGTAAGATCAATACATAATTCAGAGGTTAAAATTAATCTTGTTCGAGCCAAGTCTAGAGTATCACCCTTGAAACCCTTAAGTATTCCTCGTTTAGAATTAATGGCGTGCTGTATCGGCTCTAGACTTGTAAAATCGATTACTAATGCTTTAAATTTACCAGATATAAAGGTTACCTTTTGGACGGATTCCACAACCGCGCATTGGTGGATTAATGAACGGGGTAATTGGTCCGTTTTTGTAGAAAATAGAATTAAGGAAATTCGAGATTTAATGCGGGGTCATTTGTGGAAACACGTACCAGGTAAAATGAATATTGCTGATGTATTATCTCGTGGATGTTCCCCCAAGCAAAAATGCTTATTAATCGTTGGTGGGAAGGCCCTTTGTGGTTAAGAGAAAAACCTGAGAACTGGCCCATTGGGGAAAGTCTTTGTTCATGTGATGAGGTAGAATTGGAAAGAAGAAAGACGAAAGTCGTGAATATTGATCTATCAAATGACGCACCCCCTTGGCATCAACGTAAATTTTCAAGTTATGATAAGATGATAAGAGTATTGGCGTGGGTGTTTAGATTCGTAAGAAATTGCAAAGGTAGTAATGAAAAAATTAAGGACTCTAAACTTTCACAGTTAGAAATTGAAAATTCTGAAAAGAATGTAATTCGGTTAGTCCAAAAATATTATTTGGCGCTTTCTAAATCTTCACATTATATTGAAACACTCTTAGATGATGAAGGTATTTTGAGAGTAAAAACGAGGATCTTGAATAGAGATGATAATAAATCTTTTTTGTACCCAATACTCTTACCAGAAAAATGTGAATTTACTAGGCTCCTTATTAGAAATGTGCAAAACAAAAATTGTCATGCTGGGATTCAAATGATGCTATGTTTGTTGCGAGAAAATTTTTGGATAGTTAGAGCTAGAAAAGCCATAAAAAATGTTATTTTTCATTGTATAATTTGTAAGAGGTTTAAAGTTAAAGCCATGTCTTGTGAACCAACTCCTCTACCACCCGATCGGGTTTCGGATTGTGCGCCGTTCCAAATTCTAGGAATTGATTTGGCAGGTCCTTTGTTTTTGAAAAATGATGGCAAGGTGTGGATAGCACTGTTCACATGCGCGGTGTATCGGGCTATTCACTTGGAACTTGTAAATTCTCTTTCTTCAGATTCTTTTCTCATGGCACACCGTCGGTTTATTTCTCGACGCGGACGGCCTAGAACAATTTATTGTGATAACGGGACCAATTTTAGAGGGGCATATAATGATCTTGCAAAATTGAATTGGGATAAAATTTTAAAGGAAGTGAGAATTGAGAAAATTCGTTGGAAATTCATTCCCCCTACCGCAAGTTGGTGGGGTGGGTGGTGGGAGAGGTTGGTGCGGACTATAAAAGAATTGTTGAAACGCACTTTAGGGAAATCTGTATTATCTTACGAAGAACTCTATACTATAATTTGTCATTGTGAGTCCATAATTAATTGTCGACCCTTAACTTATGTCTCCGAAGACCCGCAAGAATTGATACCTCTGACACCTGCAATGTTCCTTATCGAGAATAGAAGTTCCAATGTTGAGGATATTGATGAGTTAAATTTCTTGAATTTTAATAAAAGAATTAAATATAGAAGTAAATTGCTAAAGGATTTACGACAATGCTTCAGGAAGGAATATCTTAGTCAACTGGTGCAAAAATATAATGAAAAACAATACCGTGAGCCCATTGTTGGAGAGGTTGTGTTAGTTGGAGACGACAGCAAAAAACGTTTATTTTGGCCCTTAGCAAAAATTATCGAGGTAATTCCGGGACGCGATGGAAAGATTCGTACGGTGAAACTTAAAACTCAGCATGGCTCATTTTTACGACCAATTCAGCGAATTTTTCCTTTAGAGTTACAGGCAAATGAAAAAAGCGAATTTTCCAATAGGAAACTGAGTGCAGAGGAATCTAATTCTTGCGCTGATTGTCAAATTGAAGGTGGATCAGCACCTGATAACTTAGTGTTGAAAAGTTACACATCCTCTGGTAGATGTGTAAGAGTTCCAAAAAGACTTGACTTGTTCAACAATGTCTTTTACAAGCTTGAGACTCATTCCGAGTCTCAAGGGGGGGAGGATGTTGAAAATAAAATTAAAGAGGGCGCTGAGTGGCACTCTGTTACGTATATAAGGTAAGAAGAAATGTAGAAGATTTTTTTCGTTTGGTGTTAGTTCAGTCTTGAATAAATGTTTGTGTTGTTGTTTGCAAACGTCTCTGTGTGATTTTTTCATATACGCACCACGCATCTGGTAGATGCAGGCTCATTTATGATGAATTTCTGAAACAATGATTTTAACGTTGTGATTTCAACATAATTTGGTACCCTCGGCGGGACAGGTGCGTATTTTTTTGAACTGAACTAAGAAATTAGAACCAATAGAGCCAACCTTAGTTTCCAATTGAGTTTGAATTATTACGATGTTTGAATTAAGGTTTGAATTTAATGAACTTTGTTGAACTATTTTGAATTGAGAACTTTTGTTTCGAACTTTAAGAATTAGAATTTTTGGAATTTAGAATTTTTGTTTCGAATTGAGACTTATTGGAACTGACCCTCATTCGATTTGGACTTTAAATTTGAATTTAAAGTATTGATTTAGAACTGAAAATGGAGCTTAATACTTTGAAGACTGCAAGAAAAGGATTTAGAACGGCATTTACGAACACTGCAAAGAAAATTGAAGCTGAATTAGCGAAAGAAATGAAAGATTTGAAAACGCTTACGATTTTGCAATTTCAACTAGGTGACAAATTTCGAAGACTTGAAGAATGCCAAAATTCTATTTCGGAGAATCTTTTAATGAGTGCCGATGGCGAAATTGAATATAGTAAAGATTTTGAAGAAGCTGAAGGATACAGAGATCGGTTTCTGGAACTCGGTGCTCAAATTGATTCTGAGTTGCGAATGTCTGTTCTTCCGGATGAAAATAAAGAAACGAGAAGATTTAAACTGCCTAAAATTGAACTTAAGAAATTTTCGGGTGAAGCTAAGGACTATTTGACATTTTGGAGTCGGTTTCAAAAGATCCACGATGATAAAACGATAGCTGATGAAGACAAAATGCAGTATTTACTGCAAGCCATGGAACCCAAATCGAAGGCAGAAAGGTTAGTACTTAGTTTTCCGGCAACGGCGGCAAATTATTCTAAAGCGATTGAACAGTTGCGTGAGCGTTTTGGACGTGAAGACTTATTAGTACAAATTTATGTACGCGACTTATTGAGTCTTGTGATAAAGAATGCTGCAACTGGAAGAGCTAAAACTGATTTACCTGTTCTATATGACGAACTTGAAAGTAAATTGCGGGCCCTTGATAGTTTAGGAAGAACACAAGAAAAATATGGCGATTTTTTAACCCCTTTAGTGGAAAGTTCTTTGCCAGAAGATGTATTAGTGGCATGGGAAAGAAGCAGAAATCACGACTCTACTGAAAATGAATCTAGAACTCTAAAACAACTGATGAACTTTCTGCGTCAGGAAGTAAAAGGGGGGGAAATGCTTCTACTAGCTCGAACTGGCTTCTCTTCCCATCAGAATCAACGAAAAAAGGACTTTCATCATGAAAAACAAAGATCTACTGATGCGGTAACAGCGTCAGCCCTGGTAAGCCTTGATAATTCAGGTAAGCGAATATGTGTGTCAAATTGTATTTTTTGTGAGAAATCCCATCCCAGTGAAAAATGTTTTTCTGCGAGAAAAATGTCATTACCTGAAAAACAGCAGATATTGTTAAAAAAGGGTGCATGCTTTTCTTGCTTGAAAAAAGCTAACCATTTAAGTAGATTTTGTAATGTAAAAAATCAGTTAAATTGTTCCAATTGTAAAAGTAATCATTTTGATATAATGTGTTCTAAAGTAAAAGATAAGGATCAAAAGGTTATTTCAAAAGAAAATTCTCTTTCTAATTGCAATAAAAGTGAGACTGTGTATTTGCAAACCCTTTGCGGTTTTATTCGATATCAAGGGCGCGAAAAAATAATAAGAATTGCATTTGATTCCGGATCACAAAGCAGTTACGTTAGCCAAAAGATGGTGCGAAAGCTCAGAGCCATGCCTATACGGCGTGAGACAGTAGTTCACGCGTTATTCGGGGGAGAAGAAACTAAACCAAGACAACATGAGGTGTTTTCTTTCGAAGTCGGTAATCTGAGGCGGAATTTTGTTTGTTCTTTCGAAGTACTGTCAGAGGAAAAAATTTGCGGTTTTATTCCAAAGATTGAGGATAGAGAAATTTTGAATGAACTAAAAGAAAAAAAAATAGATTTTTCAGATTCCTACAGAGAGGAAACAGAAATTGACCTTTTAATTGGTTCGGATACAATAGGAAAATTATTAACTGGAAATTCTGTAGAATTATCGTCGGGTTTAATGGCTATCGAAACAAAATTGGGTTGGGTAGTGTTTGGAAAACGGAATTCGGACGAAGGAAAACATTTAAAAACTTTTTCAATGCATTCAATGAAAATACCTATAAATCAACTATGGGAACTGGAAACTTTGGGAATTTCTGATCCAAACCAAATTGAGAAAAATGAAACTGAGCTGAATTTGCGTGATTTTAATGAGAAATTAAAGATTCTTCCCGATGGAAGGTATGAAGTGGAATTACCTTGGAAAAATAATTCGGCGAATTTACCCACAAATAAAGAATCAGTGTGGAAAAGACACAAGGGAATGGTCAATAAATTAAGTTGTGGGGAATTTTTTACTGATTATCAGAAGGTATTTGATGATTGGGAAAAATTAGATATTATTGAGCGTGTACCTGAAGAAGAATTAAATAATGACTGCCATTTTTTGCCTCATAGGCCCGTAATAAAATTACATAGCTCAACTACAAAGATAAGGCCGGTCTTTGACGCTTCCTTTTCAGAAAGGGGAAAACCCTCTTTGAATGAATGTCTATATCGAGGGGTCAATCTTATTGAATTAATACCCGATATTATAGATCGTTTCTGAACTTATCCCATCGGGATAGTTGCGGATATCGAAAAAGCGTTTTTAATGCTGTCTGTATCACCAAAAGATAGGGATTACCTTAGATTTTTTTTACCATGCAAAGGAGAACAATTAATATATAGACTGTCGCGTTGTGTTTGGGGTCTCTTCCAGCCCCTTTTTATTGAATGCTTCTATAATACACCTTTTAGAGAATTCTCCTCCTAAATATAAAGATATCGCTCTAAGACTGAAAAATGCTTTTTATGTTGACAATTTAGTTTCTGGTGTATTTCATGGAAGTGAACAAGAAAGTTTTATTGAAGAGGCTAAAGGTATAATGTCAAATGGATGTTTTAACTTACATTGTTTTGAAAGTAATGTGGCTGGGAAAAATGTTGACAAACACTCGGGAGAAACTTCTGTTTTGGGAGTAATTTGGGATTTGGACCATGATACTCTAAAATGTTGCACAAATATTGATACCTTGACATGTGATACAAAAATTACAAAAAGATTAATTTTGGGGATTCTGCAGACAATTTTTGATCCCATTGGTTTGTTAACACCTGCCATGTTGCTTCCAAAATTTTTATTGCAAGGTATGTGGAAATTGAAAATTGGATGGGACGATGAATTGCCCACTAAGGATGTAAATATATTTATCAATTGGTGTAAAGAACTGTGTATTTTAAAAGATGTCGCTTTGTCTCGTTACATGATAATTAATGATACGTCTGAATTTCATGTATTTGTAGATGCATCCAAAGGGGCCTATGCTGCGTGCGTCTTTGTAAGATCAATACATAATTCAGAGGTTAAAATTAATCTTGTTCGAGCCAAGTCTAGAGTATCACCCTTGAAACCCTTAAGTATTCCTCGTTTAGAATTAATGGCGTGCTGTATCGGCTCTAGACTTGTAAAATCGATTACTAATGCTTTAAATTTACCAGATATAAAGGTTACCTTTTGGACGGATTCCACAACCGCGCATTGGTGGATTAATGAACGGGGTAATTGGTCCGTTTTTGTAGAAAATAGAATTAAGGAAATTCGAGATTTAATGCGGGGTCATTTGTGGAAACACGTACCAGGTAAAATGAATATTGCTGATGTATTATCTCGTGGATGTTCCCCCAAGCAAAAATGCTTATTAATCGTTGGTGGGAAGGCCCTTTGTGGTTAAGAGAAAAACCTGAGAACTGGCCCATTGGGGAAAGTCTTTGTTCATGTGATGAGGTAGAATTGGAAAGAAGAAAGACGAAAGTCGTGAATATTGATCTATCAAATGACGCACCCCCTTGGCATCAACGTAAATTTTCAAGTTATGATAAGATGATAAGAGTATTGGCGTGGGTGTTTAGATTCGTAAGAAATTGCAAAGGTAGTAATGAAAAAATTAAGGACTCTAAACTTTCACAGTTAGAAATTGAAAATTCTGAAAAGAATGTAATTCGGTTAGTCCAAAAATATTATTTGGCGCTTTCTAAATCTTCACATTATATTGAAACACTCTTAGATGATGAAGGTATTTTGAGAGTAAAAACGAGGATCTTGAATAGAGATGATAATAAATCTTTTTTGTACCCAATACTCTTACCAGAAAAATGTGAATTTACTAGGCTCCTTATTAGAAATGTGCAAAACAAAAATTGTCATGCTGGGATTCAAATGATGCTATGTTTGTTGCGAGAAAATTTTTGGATAGTTAGAGCTAGAAAAGCCATAAAAAATGTTATTTTTCATTGTATAATTTGTAAGAGGTTTAAAGTTAAAGCCATGTCTTGTGAACCAACTCCTCTACCACCCGATCGGGTTTCGGATTGTGCGCCGTTCCAAATTCTAGGAATTGATTTGGCAGGTCCTTTGTTTTTGAAAAATGATGGCAAGGTGTGGATAGCACTGTTCACATGCGCGGTGTATCGGGCTATTCACTTGGAACTTGTAAATTCTCTTTCTTCAGATTCTTTTCTCATGGCACACCGTCGGTTTATTTCTCGACGCGGACGGCCTAGAACAATTTATTGTGATAACGGGACCAATTTTAGAGGGGCATATAATGATCTTGCAAAATTGAATTGGGATAAAATTTTAAAGGAAGTGAGAATTGAGAAAATTCGTTGGAAATTCATTCCCCCTACCGCAAGTTGGTGGGGTGGGTGGTGGGAGAGGTTGGTGCGGACTATAAAAGAATTGTTGAAACGCACTTTAGGGAAATCTGTATTATCTTACGAAGAACTCTATACTATAATTTGTCATTGTGAGTCCATAATTAATTGTCGACCCTTAACTTATGTCTCCGAAGACCCGCAAGAATTGATACCTCTGACACCTGCAATGTTCCTTATCGAGAATAGAAGTTCCAATGTTGAGGATATTGATGAGTTAAATTTCTTGAATTTTAATAAAAGAATTAAATATAGAAGTAAATTGCTAAAGGATTTACGACAATGCTTCAGGAAGGAATATCTTAGTCAACTGGTGCAAAAATATAATGAAAAACAATACCGTGAGCCCATTGTTGGAGAGGTTGTGTTAGTTGGAGACGACAGCAAAAAACGTTTATTTTGGCCCTTAGCAAAAATTATCGAGGTAATTCCGGGACGCGATGGAAAGATTCGTACGGTGAAACTTAAAACTCAGCATGGCTCATTTTTACGACCAATTCAGCGAATTTTTCCTTTAGAGTTACAGGCAAATGAAAAAAGCGAATTTTCCAATAGGAAACTGAGTGCAGAGGAATCTAATTCTTGCGCTGATTGTCAAATTGAAGGTGGATCAGCACCTGATAACTTAGTGTTGAAAAGTTACACATCCTCTGGTAGATGTGTAAGAGTTCCAAAAAGACTTGACTTGTTCAACAATGTCTTTTACAAGCTTGAGACTCATTCCGAGTCTCAAGGGGGGGAGGATGTTGAAAATAAAATTAAAGAGGGCGCTGAGTGGCACTCTGTTACGTATATAAGGTAAGAAGAAATGTAGAAGATTTTTTTCGTTTGGTGTTAGTTCAGTCTTGAATAAATGTTTGTGTTGTTGTTTGCAAACGTCTCTGTGTGATTTTTTCATATACGCACCACGCATCTGGTAGATGCAGGCTCATTGATGATGAATTTCCGAAACAATGATTTTAACGTTGTGATTTCAACAATTCTAATATTTTGATGTGTTTCAGAAAGCTATTGCATAGCTAATTTATTGTATTTTATATTTTGTAAATGTTAAAATATTATCTAAACATTCCAGATTTAATGTATGAGACATTTAATTGCATTTACTTAATATCAAAAATCAATAAATGGAAAATAAATTATTTCTTGTTACTTTTTCTCAATGATTCTAATATTTTGAATCAGAGGTGTAGTCATGCAATTGCCTTCACTGCAGTGCAAAAAAAAGTCAGGCTCTGTTATCTTTCTCGCAGTTGCCATGGAGACAGAGCAGGAAACGCGACCTTGATGCACCTATTCTAATTACACAGACTATAAGAGTAGTATAGAATCAAACTCATCATGATACTATAGGTAGGCCCAAAACATGCATAAAAACCAATAGTTTAAATGATCCAAACTAAAGCAAAAGGTTTTTTTTGGTAAAGAAATAATTCTGATGGCATATAATTACCTCCTAACATATTTTTCAAAATAAAAACAAACAAAAAATATTTTTATGCATTTTCAAAAAGAAAACAAAAAATAGACTAGAATAAAATACATTTTATACTTCTGAATCATAAAATAAGCAGAAAAATGAGTTTATGTCTTTTGACCAGTGCATAAAACATATTTTTCTGCTGCATTCTAAAACTAATTTTTTTAAATATTAGTAGACACATATTATAAACATTTGGTTATTTCTGAACATAATGACGCACAACACTTGAAGAGACAACATTTTAAATTATTTTATCCGACATCCACTTATTAATGGAATAGCACAACATTAAATAATTATAAGTAAAGCCACACAAATTGATTCGGAAGTCTGAATTATCAACAAACATCCACACAATTTCCGATTTTCTGCATAGTTTTTATTTTTCGGCAAAATCTGTTTTTCAGAAAAATGTGTTTTTGTGTTTTCTTTCCCAGAAATTTCTCTTTTCATTTTAATTCTATGACTTTTCAATAATACTCTCAATATTACCCAAATACTCTCAAGTATTATACAAATACTTTCAGTATTACCAAAGTCAATCAACTGCGAAAGAGCAGTATCGTGCAATGGCCAAATATTTACAAAGCAAAGACAAAATTTAAAGGAATTTTCAGCTTCTTGACTAACATCATTCTATTCAATAAACTCAGAACCAAAATCCAGAAACTCCATTATGCTAAAACATTGATTAAAATTTCTTATTTAAAATGCTTTATTATTATTACAATATTTCGGATTATTTGCATAATTTCATAAATTTACCGCATCATTTCCCCATAATTTGAAAAATATTCCTGCGTGATTTATCGGGCCCTGCTTTGATATTTTCATTTATGCAAAGTGCTCTGAATTTTTTGTCATGCATCATATTATTTGTCTAAAAGTTAGAACTTTAATTTTCAAATTATTGAAAATTAAACTACAATTTGTAAATAAAATGCTGAAAGGAGCTAACAAAAAAATTTCTACACATCTAAAATGACTATAATAATAACTTTTTCAGCAAAAAAATCCCCCTTTCCGAACTTAATGTTTAAAGACGAGTTCTTGGCTGTTTGGTGGGACAGTATTAAAATTGAACAGACACCAAAACAAAATTATTTTTTAACTGTTTATTGCTTCCCCACCTACGGCACCGTCAGAGAGAATTTTCTCCAGCTTTGGTATAGTTCAGTCTATAAATTGTGCAAGAGGCTAAGAACCGAGAAAGCAAAAAAACTTACATTTTATTTAAATTTTTGAACAAAAATTAATATATTTCATTTTGTGTCTTGAAAGAGAAATATGTTGATCTTTTTTTTTTTAAGTTATAGAAAAAGAAAAATAAATAAATAAAATAAATATTATTTATAAACATTATATACGTTACGGTGAATCTCCGAAATCGGAGAATGTCGACAATCACCAGTGGATGTAGACCATTGGTTCCTAAACTTCTTCGTCTCGTAGACCCCTTGCCATGTTTTTCGGTTTTGGGTTGGCCCTATCTACCTGATATTGATTTTTTTTGTAAAATTCATCAACTTCAAATGTATTTTTGATAGCTGGTATTGTGCTACTCATTGTGAAAGATTTAAATTTCTAACTGTAGTGAAGTGTAGTATTACATTTATTAATTAAATTTAAATTAAAACGAATCAAATTAAAATTTAGTATCTGTTATATAAAATAACTAAGCAATAAATAAATACTTTTAGTAGGAGGGATGAACCCGAGGCTTTAATAAGGAATTATCAACATTTGGCATCAATTTAGTTAGGTTTAATCTTAGCTTATATGAGATCCACTATTGTTGACTCCCAATTTTTTTTTCACTTGACATGGACCCCTTGCAGGTTAACGTCGACCCCTGGGGGTCAATACAGACCACTTTGGGAATCACTGATGTAGAGAATGTCGACAATCACCGGCAGATTCATTGTCCATCAGACCAGTGATTGTTGACACTCTCCGATTTCGGACATACACCTTAACATATACATAACATTAAGTACTATTTTACATTAGAATAATGTTTTATATAATGTGTAATATGTATTGGTGTGTAAGTTGTATCAAATAAATCAGAAAATATTTATCATCAGCAATAAGTTGAAAATATAACATACCTGCCAACATTCTGAAGAAAACATCCAGTAGATTGTCATACACCGCAATTTTGCAAGCGTTTTTCACTTTTTTTAGGGGAAAATGGAAGTATTAACAATCATTTAAATTACAATCACCTGCAAGTTCCTTATGTGATATGTTCCCATGATAACTAATAAAATAATCACTCCTCTAAAGTTATAATTGATTTTATAATGTTTAAAATTAATTTTCGTGTGTAAATTCATTTGTCAAAGGAATTAAATAGGAAACAATTGCTTTTTAAATTAAGTTTACAGTGATTTTTTCCATAAAATTTCCTATTTTTAGGGGTTTTCACCAAAATTTACAAAAACCAAGAGATTTTAAAAACAAACTGGGAGACCAGGAGAATAAGGGAAAATACAGGAGTCTCCTGGAAAAACCAGTAGAGTTGACAGATATGATATAGTATATGTATCAAAATATTGGATATTTTTGATATTTTCAAAACTATCATGATATTTACGAACCCCGAGCGTGACTCACCTGCTCCAGTGATCAGGACGCTCTTTCCGGCCGTGACTCCCGCTCTTTTGCAGGCGTGAACAGCCACTGACAGGGGCTCCAACAGGGCACCTTCCTCCAAGGTCACGTGATCCGGAAGCCTGCGAGACAGGGGGGGGGGGGGGGAATGTCACTCATGGGTAGAATCATGGCTCACGAAAATGACAAAAGATACAGAAGGCCCATTCGAAAAATTCCCGAATGTGGGTTTTTTCAGAATTTACAGTACATTTAAAAGATTTACTTCAGAAACAGAAATAATGTTATAATTATAATTTTTCTCACTATCAACAGTTGAAATTGCCTTCTAGACAATGTTGCTATTTTCTGTATGAATGTCTTAACCTCTTCATTCCAAGTGTACCCCATTGGGTACATTTTAAAATACTGTTTATTAACTACTGTTTGTGCAATTCGGAAGCTGAAACACCCCATCGTTTTTTAAATGAATCAACTTTGTTTTAAACATGTAAATTGGGCATTCATTATTATTTAAACTAATTAATTAAAATGTAAAAAAAAAATTTAGTTATTCTGTTTTGTAATCATTTTTTAAATCGGGGAACCAAAAAATTACGTCAAAATTGTTTGTGCTTAGTTCTGGGGTCTGAAGAGGTTAAAGATTATTGTAGACTGCAACATTAAATATTCTCAGAAGTTTTTAAATTTTATTTACTTTTTCCCCTCTTCATTTTTTTTAATCACGTGTATTAATGTACACATAAAAAATGGAAATTTTACACATTTTTCACTCTTAAATTTAAAAAATATACGAGATCAGAGCAAAGGTTAATTATTTCAATCAACACCAAAGATTTTATCTTTTTTTTTTTTTTCTTTTGCATTATTGAGGATAATATTATTTGATTAACTGTAACAGGATATCTCTTTCTTCATAGCAGCTCATGGGTGCAAGTCCTGGAAGTTGCCAGGACTGAACAATTTTCGCGCTGACTCACGAGAAATTTTTCATGGGAGGGGGGAGCAGGGTATCTCTTTCTTCATAGCAGCTCATGGGTGCAAGTCCTAGATATTGAGGATAATATTATTTGATTAACTGTAACAGGATATCTCTTTCTTCATAGCAGCTTCGCCCAAGATTGCAAAATAAAATGGTTTGAATTCCAAAACTACTTGAACTTAGCCAAATAAGTCAACTTATATGATAATTGTAGTTTCCCCTAAATAGTACCCATTCTCAAATATTTCCTGTATTTCTATAGGCAACAACAACAGCTCCAAATATTATTTTAAATTTCTCTAGTCGATAAGTTTTATTTAACTTGGTATGATTTATGTGCCCCCTTCCCCTATATCTTTTGAAGTAAGTTATACATTGTGACACAACTTTTGTGGCAAATTGCGAAAAATATAGGGCATGTATCTGTTTGGGAATTATAAAGAACACACTTAATTTGTATTCACATAATTTGTTTCTGCTTAGAGGTAAATGTTTACTTTTTAAGTGATTACATTTAAGCAAAAAGGAATTTTGATAATATTCCTAAAACTATTTAATTGCTCTTAAATTTAATCTCTTCTTTTTCATTTTCAGTTTTTACATTATATTTGAGTAAAATAAAATTTCACGATTTAAAAATAATATGAAATGCTTTACGAAATGTAAAACTAACCAAACAATGCCGAAGAAGCCCAGCTTTTTCCGTCAAAAAAACAGGTGGGGTGGCTTTTTAAAACCCTGATTGATATTAACTAACATTTTACTAGATGTCCCTTGGATAACACAAATAAGAACTGCCATTTATTAAAGAGATCATTTTTTAGAAATAATTCCAAGTTGTATTCAAAGAATGTATATTGATGTATTCACTTAATAAACTTTCATTATGAAACATTACATTTTATTAATTTGGAAAAAAATCCAAAAGCAGGAAATTATCAACTTTTTTTAAATAATTTCTGCATGTGACAAAATTTAAACGTATTCTATTTTCTACTGATGTTACTTAAGAGGCAAAAACATTCTGAAAAGTGGTTCATTGTTATTTTCAGTTTAAAAAGAAATGTATACATCCGAAAGTATGTGATGTACAGGTCAATAAATAATGTGGAATGGCCCATAATTAGAAAATAAATAAGCAGTAGACACATTTCAATTTGTACTTTGAGAAGTATTTTTTTAACCATTATTTTATAATATTTTTTTAATCAGAAAGAGAATATAAGGAGGGCTTCTGTATACGCAGCAAGTTAGAGTTAGCAAAACTACAGTAGAATATTTTAAACAGGGACAGCTAAATACTCCTGTGGGCTTACCCCAACAAATATATTTTAACTGGTGACTTTGTTTATTAAGATTTTAGAAGAACAAGTAATTAAAATTATTTCAATTCTTCTTTCGTTTGGATAACAAGAATCTAAGTGTAATACCATAATTAGGGTTGAGAAATAATTGCTTAGTGCCATATTAGAACTTTGATTTCTTAGTTACAGGATTAAAATTTAACTTTTAGAAAAAAAATGAATATGAAATTTTTATTAAATATTAAATTTTCATGTTTTTTTTTTCTTTTGAAAATACACATGAATATGAAATTTAAAAAATACGTTTTTATAATGAAGTATGTTTTTAGGCAACATACATAAAAATACTGGCTCTATCATACTTGCTCATACTGCATCACACTACTATCAACTGTAAATAGTAAATGAACTATAGTTCATTCGCAATAGAATAACTAAATAATAAAATAAAAAATTGTTCATGGTAAAATACCATGAACAATAGTCAACTCTCCCAAATCCACGAGCATCTAAAATCTGCGTAAGATTTCCGATGTAAACTGAAACTTAGTCAAAAAACTAGTTAAAAAAACTTAGTTAAAAAACTAGATATTTCTTAAATTTTCAAAACTTAAAGCCTTTTTTTAACTTGAAATGTTCCCAATAACTCACATCTGTCTTTTATAGGTCGCAAACTGCATTTTTAGCTTATTTTTATGTTTTTTTATAGCCACGTGTCACGCGCAATATTAGCGGTTTGCTGTAATTGGACATCAATCTTTTTGCATCTGTTTTCGGTTTGTGATATTTCTTATTATTTTTTCATTAGTACGCAATTCAAATCGTATTCAGCAAAAATATTAAGCTATATTTTTTTTTGTATAAATTTTGTATTTGCATCGATTTCATAGGGCAAATGTTCTTCCTCCTTGATCTAGTTCAGGGGTCTCCAAACTTTCCAGCCTTAGGGCCATATTGATTACCCTACAACATAATTATTCAACATAAAAATAGATTACTTCAGTAAACTTAATTTAATTTGCTATAAAAAATAAATATGTTCTCTAGAAGGAGTTTTCTTTCAAGTATGCTAGCTCTCCGCGGGCCGGACAAAATCTGTCCGCGGGCCGGATGTGGCCCTCGGGCCGTAGTTTGGAGACCCCTGATCTAGTTAATGGAGACAATTTTGGTCGCCAACTTGGCGACCGGCAATGAAATTTTTGGCCACCATTTAAAACTTTTTGGTAGTCAGTTGGCGTGTGGCGACCGCCAATCTGCACCTTTACAAAGTAGTTGAAGAAAACATTTAAAGTTTACATAACATATTGTATCTCATTTTTATAAATTTTCTTTCTGTTTTATTAATCTCTTTTATATATTCATTTTTTAAAGTAATAAGTAAAAAGGTGAATGCAACATTATAACCTCGCAAAATACGTACATAGTAGATCAATGACCCGAAATCTGCAAAATTCTAAAATCCGCAGAACCCTTGGTCCCAAGCAGTGGTGTAAAGCTGAAAATTATTCATTTTCAATATGTAACGAAGAAACATGATACTCGCTATATTTTTTAGACAGATACATAAAAGAAATTTAAAGTATATCAAAAAGGAGTCATTTTCAACTTTGCACCAATTGAACACCGAGAATGGTGGCAACTAAACGCAACATTTTTCAGTGCAGTTTTATTGCGATGATGTGACACTTTACTCTACAAAGGATGAGAACAACGAATGAACGAAAAGGTGAGCATTTCAAACCATTAATATTAGTTTTGCACCACCAGTGGAGGGGGAAAACATCTTTCGTAAAGCATACTTGTAGCAAAAATCTGCAGCATGAGTGTAGTACTGAGCCAGAGATCCATGGACAGGGGGTGTTGCACAGAACTTGACATCGTGGCACAGGTTGTATCTCCCAGACTTGCAGAACTCGCACATCCTGCACGGAACCCCCGGTTCGATGGCCACCTTGTCACCTGCGGAAGATATTCTCTTCAATACACCATTCGCGACACAATGCAAGAGGCCAGTGCAATTGCACCTGTGAAGTTCGCCACCTATGTAAGCTGACCACCTGTCTAAGTTGTTAGGAACGGAATGAGTCCTTCATTATACAATGTAGAGAATGTCCCTTGGCCACCTGTCTATATTGACCAGTTATGTACGCCACATTTGGGTGGGAGTATTACTTTGTAAGTGGACCTGCGTAATTATTACTATATTTATTTGCCTATCTATTTCTGAAAATATTAAAAAACCTAAAATATCTTTTCCAGGATATTTTTCATACTACAGTAAAAAATTTGTAAGTTGACCACTTGCGGCGCAGCACTTTAGTGGTCGACTTAGACAAGTGGTCAACTTATAGAGGATGGAGATATTTTTTTTTGTTATTTCATTTTACACTATGCATTTATTCATCTACAGCTAATTAAAATATAGCTTCATGTAATGACGTTATTTTAAAATAGTGATAAGCTTTTTCTTTCACAATCATCTAAAATATCATTAAAGAAATTCAATCTGAATCACTTACAATGTCTCCTATACAACTTCAAAAGTAAAGTACTTAGTTAAAATTATGATAAATATCATATTAATTATGGCAGTTACTTACACAATGCTAAAGATTTCCTAAAAATATATATTTTTCAAAACGGCTATATCAGATCAAAGAAAAAAAGAAGAAACTTATTTGAAGAATAAGAGAGTGCTCATAGTCCTTTTCCCATTTGGTTAACTTACCAAGAGGTTTAGGCAAATTTTATATGGATGCTTCATGTATCCATTCAAATGTACTGGTCTAACATTATAGCATAAAAAATGTCCTGGAGAAACAATTTAAATTTTTTTTGTCTTTCCAAAAATAGATAAAGAAATAAATATAGTGATAATTACGCGGTCAACTTACAAAGAGTTTTTTATAATGCTCGCACCCAAATTTGGCTTACGTAAACGTTCAACACAGACAGGTGGTCAAGTTACAAAGGTGGTCAACTTTACAGGTTTTACTGCATAATGTTAGAATAGTATGTGTCTGGATGGATGAAACATCCATATAAAGTGTGCCTAAACCTCTTTGTAAGTGATCCATATGGGAAAGCGACTATGATCCCTCTTTTATTCTTTAAATGTTTCTTCTTTTTTCTATAGCCATTTTTAAAAACTATGTATTTTTTAAAAAGATTTACCATCAAATAAGTAACTTACATAATTAATAAGATATTTATCTTTCTTTAACTAAGTACTTTCATTTTAAAGTTGTACAATACCTTATAAGACACTCAGGTTAAATTTCCCTAATGATATTTTAGATCATTGTGAAAAAAAATACAGTAAAACCTGTTTTTGTGCGGTCCTTTTTTATGCGATTTTGTTTTTGTGAGATTGGTTTTGTACGATTTTATTTTTGTGCGATTTTTTTTATGCGGTATATGAATCTTAGTGGCGTTAGCACCAGTTTAATGTTTCCTATCAATGTACATATACATATTTAAAAATGACAACTAATTATAATTTTTATTTATACAGTAAGCACACGGTAAGTGCCCATGTGCTTCTCTACTAATAATAAAGCAGCAAGTATGTGTCTGTCTGTCTGTGTCCGGCGTAGGGCCCAGACCGTCCAGCGGATTTTCATGAAATTTGGCACGAAATTAGTTTGGAACATGGGGGTGTGCACCTCGGAGAGTTTTTTCTGAAATTCGAATTTGTTCTTCTTTTATTCCAATTTATAGCCGAAAGTTTCATAAAATAGTCATTTTCTATAGGAGGGAATGATCGCATTGTTTCGCGCTTGATACCGTTTAAAAGCGCGTGAAAAACTACCCCGGGAAGAGTTTCGCTCTGCGTGCGAAAATTTGAAGCCTCTAAATTAACTGGAAAAGAAGTTATAAGCGTTTTTTCCCTGTAGTTCGAAATTAATTTTTCACGGTAATTAACTTTAATTTTATTTGAATTGTTACCATGCCGACTGGCTTATGGTCCTTTTCTTTTTTAACGAATTGATATTTATTTCTTGAAGTTTTTATCATTTTGGGGAGCAGTCGATTTTTAATTAATTAATTAATTAATTATTGTTTTTTTTTTTAATTTTGATTATTCTTTTTTTTAAACGAATTAAAATACTGCACAAGGGTTTTTTTAAAGAAATGTTATCCTTTATAGCGATTTTTGTTATTCCAAATTATTATTACTATTTATATTTTTATTTATTTAATTATTTTTCTCCAATAATATAGCAAACATGTTATTTGCCTATTTAGGCTCAGATGAAATGTTTTTCCGCTTTCAAAGCTTTTCTTGCTGCGGTTAGTTTCTGCAAGCTGCAAAATTTTGTCTTTTTGTTTTGCTGTCAATGAATAATTGATAAAAACTAATTATACTAAAAATGTATTGATTAAAACTATTCTAATGGATTATAATCGTCATTTTTGTGTGGGTACTTGAACTAAACAAACAAAATGTGTTTTCTTTTTCGTTTTGCTTCGTTTCTTTCTTTCGTTTTTCTATTTTTTATTGTGTGTTTTTGCTTAAATGTGTAAGATCTCTGGTTGATTTCCATGGGCGGCTAATTTTGAATGATGTGGAATGCATTTTAATAACATAATTTTCACTTTTAAAAGTTATAGCTATATGCACAATAGCGAATTGACTGGTCTTTTCATTTTTTAACACGGGCATAGCCGTGCGGGTACCGCTAGTACTGTATAAAATAAAAATTATAGGAGAAGGCTTTGATAATTTCGGCGAAAATGACCTTGACAAGATGATTGAGGACCAAACTATCGATGATAGTGACATTATCAATAGTTTGATAGATTATGAAAATGGACAAGAAGAACCGGAATCTATTACAGCAGATAAAATATATGCAGGGATCCAGATTTCTAAAAAATTGGAAACGCATTTTCTTAAAATAGATACCAATGCGGAAAGACGCTTAAAATTTCACAAAGAACTGAGATCATGCACATGTCTCAGTATCGTGACGTTTACAAGCAATTGACCAGTCGACCGTCGTCACAAAAACTGATCACTGACTTCATGGTACCAAAAAAGAAATCAATTGAAATCCTATCTTCAAGTAACAAAAGCGATTTTCAACCAATTCGTCACAAGATGCGCGTTTTGGATTACGACGAGTAGGAGCAAACTATTTAATGTATAATTTGAAAACTTTTCCATGTATATGTACAATGAAGAATTAAATATTTTTACAATTCCTTTAGGTCTATTTTAATTATTCAATTTAATTGAAAGCATTATCTCATCTATTTCATAAATCATTGATGTATTTTCTAAGTCCGACTTTTTTTATGCGGTCCCTATCCACCGCATAAAAAATTTTTTAGGTAGTATATCTGATGTAAATATCGGTAAATAGTACACAATCTCAGAGCTAAGTATAAAGCAAACAATAAACATTTATTTAGACATTGATGATAATACTACAAGAACGAGTTGAGTTGTATCATGTACTCTCTACAACACTTCCTCCACATGTCACAACTCACACATCATTAGAACATAGAAAAACACATTAAGATATAGAAGTCAATCCCAACATTTTTCTTAGTTTAGTAAACCTTGCAACAGGCAAGGGTTTAGTCATGATATCTGCTATTTGGTCTTCTCCTGGGACATGAACGATGTTAAGTTCACCTTCGAGAACCTTTTCTCGAACAAAATGGTAACGGACCTCGATGTGTTTCGATCTCTTGTGAAACTCAGGATTTCGAGCTAACTTCACTGCACTAGCATTGTCAACGAAAAGAGAAGGACAGTCCTTGATGTCAACTATGTCCCTAAAAAGTCGCTTTAGCCAAATCGCTTCTTTTGCAGCTTCACTCGCAGCAATGTATTCTGCTTCTGTGGTTGATAGAACTACACTTCGTTGCTTTTGGCTCAACCAACTTATAGCAGCACCTGAAAACTTAGTCACTACTCCTGATCTTGAACGTCTTTTCTTAATATCCCCAGCAAAGTCTGCATCACTATATGCTTTCAAATCCTCCGACTGCTCATTTCCCTGATAGAGCAATCCAAATTCAAGAGTTCCTTTTATGTACTTTAAAATCCTCTTGACGGCACACCAATCTGAAGACTTAGGATTTTCCAGACTCTCTGACACAGCGCTAACAGCATAGGCCAAGTCTGGTCTTGTTACGATAGCCAAATACATTAGGCTGCCCACGGCTTGACGATAAGGAACTTCATCTCCTATCACCGGATCATTTTTGTCACTACACATGTAGCTTTTGTCAGACGGTGTTGATACAGCATTGCAGGTATCCATGTTGAATTTTGAAAGCACCTTTTTTGCATAGGTACTTTGATTCACAAAAACCGAACCATCAGACAGTCTGGTTATGTTCATACCGAGAAATTGACTTATGGAGCCTGTGGTGATTTTGAATGACTGACGAAGTTTACACATAAACTCCTCCACTTCAACTTCATCAGTCCCAACAACTAGTCCATCATCGACGTAGATGACAACTATTAGTTTTGCTCCTTCGTGTTGTCTCACAAACAAACATGGATCAGCATCACTAGCTTTCAGTCCCTGTTTCTTCATGAAATCCACAAAACACATGTTCCAGCAGCGAGGAGCCTGTTTAAGACCGTATAAGCTCTTTCGAAGCCTACAAAGTTTCCCACTATTGTCTTCAAATCCCTCTGGTTGCAGCATAAACACTTCCTCCTGAAGAGTTCCATATAAAAATGCAGTTTTTACATCAAACTGCTGTAGATGCAATTGCTCTCTTGC
Organism: Octonoba sinensis; assembly: GCA_038502835.1. Lineage (NCBI taxonomy): Eukaryota > Metazoa > Arthropoda > Arachnida > Araneae > Uloboridae > Octonoba > Octonoba sinensis. The sequence continues at coordinate 3,034,150 of CM076604.1, forward strand.
AGTTATAGACAGAACAGATCTTACTGTATCATATCGTGCTACAGGGCTGAATGTTTCATCGTAGTCAAAACCAGCTTTCTGTGCATAGCCTTTAGCTACCAGACGTGCACGATATCGATCAACAGTTCCATCAGGTTTAAATTTCTTTCGCAGTACCCACCTGCAATTAATGACTTTAGAACCAATTGGTTTGTCGACCAGTTCCCAAGTTTCATTCTCATGTAGAGCATCTATTTCTTCTTTCATGGCAGCTAGCCACAAGTTCTTTTCGTCAGAGGAAACAGCTTCCGAGTATGTAGTTGGGTTTTCCGATTCATCTATTGTTGCAGCACTCGCAAAAAGAAATTCTCCTGTTTTCATCCAAGCTGGCACATCTCGCTTTCTTTCAGACTGTCGAACTGTTGTCTCATCTCTTTGAACATCTGAAGATCTGTCTTCTACTGAATTTTCCATTTCTGTGTCCAAGTCTTCCTCCACTTGAGGTGATCCTTCAGAGATTTCCTCCACTGAAATGGAAGTTATACAGAGTCTTTCTGGCTTGAAATCCACATCTCGAGATTTTATTATCTTATTCATAGAAGGCACATAAATTTGATGACCATCCTTATCATTTACATAGCCCACAAAATGACCTGGGACACTTTTGTTGTCAAATTTACGTCTGAAGATCTTGGGTATATGTGCATAACACTCCGTTCCAAACACTCGCAGGTTATTCAACCTAGGAACTACTTTGCCAGTCCAGAGCTCATGTGGACTTTTACTTTCTACTGAAGATACACCAGTTCGGTTAAGCAGATAGACTGCTGTTTCACAGGCATGAGCCCACAATGATCGAGGGAGCTCAGACACTGCAAGCATAGAACGTGCAAGTTCTACAATCGTTCTATTTTCCCTTTCCGCAGAACCATTCTGTTCCGGTGTATATGGAATACTTAACGTTAGAGCAATACCTTTATCAGCAAGAATTTGACGAACTTCAGCACAGTCAAATTCCCTTCCACCATCACAACGCAATGCTTTCACAACATGGCCAAGATTAGCAGCTTCATTGAGAAACATGCGCAGACAAGAGCTGACTTCACTCTTATGTTTAAGAAAGAAAATTTTACGAAATTTGCTATAGTCATCTTTAAAACACACAAAATATTTTGCACCATTCAAAGACTCAGTTGACATGGGCCCATTAACATCAGCATTAATTATTTCACCCACCGATTCAGCTCTGTAGGGTCGTGGTTTGAAAGGCTTTCTGTGAGATTTACCAAGAGCACATCCATCACAAAACTCATTTGTTGAAGCATAAGGCACATGAATATCCATTTTATCCAATATTTTTCGAACATGACGTTTGTTCTGATAACCCAAACGCTCGTGCCACAGTTGTAAAGTTTCAGAAGCTGTTGCCACACTTATTTCAGCTGGACATGCAGGTACTACTACACGCATAGCCATAATGTATGTGCCCTCCTTCCAAGAGCCGACTGCAACAAGTTCTCCATTTCGATGAAACTCTACACTTCTGTCATTCATTTTCACTTCAACATTGTGCTTCGATGCTTGTTGAACAGAGAAAAGATGTCTTCGTACATCTGGAACATACCAAACATTTTCCATATGAGCTTCATACCATTTTCCATGGATACATACTTTGATGTTTATTCTGCCTGACCCATATGCATAGATCTTGTTCTTGTCAGCAAGAGAAATCTCCACTGGTACAGGAAAATGCTCATAAGTTACAAAGTACTGCTTGTTTGCTGTCATGTGATGAGAAGCCCCCGAGTCGCAGATCCAGATGTCTGGCTGAGTACCTTCGACAGATGCTGTAAATGCTCCCTTGTTGTTTCTTGAAGAAACATACTTATTTGGAAACTTCTTCTTCTTTGGACAATCTTTACACAAATGTCCACCACCACATTTGAAGCACTTTATCTTATTCTTCGTTCCATCAGCTCCAAAATTACTTTTTGAATGACTGACATTACTTTTTGGAAAAGCACCACGACTAGCTTCGTTTTTCTCAACAGGAGCTCGAGCTGAAAATGCACCATAGTCCACTGTTGCAGAAGATTTGACACGCTGTTCTATTGTGCACAGCTTTTCAACAAGATTATTCGTTGTACGTTTTTCAGCATCTAGCGATTCCCACACATTATTGAATTCTTGATACTAAGGGCCGACAGTAAGTAGAATTTTACCATGTAACAGTTCAACCGGAATTGATCCAGAACCAATGCGTTTTAATTCATTATTCATGTCAGTATAAATTCTTTCGACCTTGGCGGCGTGCGTCGCAACATTATCATCTTCATCTTTACAGACTTGGAAGAATTGTGTCATAAGAAGATTCAGTCTCTGAATGCTGCTCTGCTCGTACACACTAACAAGTTTATCCCATATCCCTTTGGCACTTGAATGGTTAATTACAAGATCAGCCACAGCAGAACTCAAAGAACAAGCAATCAACGATGCCGCTTTCGCGTTGTCTCGGCGCCATTTACTCAGCTTCTTCACTTCTGCTTCTGATGTTCCGGGACATTTTAAACTTCCATCAACTATCGCTGTCAGTTCATATTGTTCAAACTGCATCAGCATTTGCCATTTCCATTTGCTCCAGTTCTGAGAACCACTTAGCTTTTCAATCTGAATCTTCAGATCCGACATGACACTTAGGCCTAACGAACTTTCAATTCCAAGAATCAGTTCCAATTTGTGATCAAATCGTTTTTCACCTAATTTCTAAAGAGGCATGTACTAATTTTGCACAAAATAAAGCATGCTTGGCACCATAACCTGATGTAAATATCGGTAAATAGTACACAATCTCAGAGCTAAGTATAAAGCAAACAATAAACATTTATTTAGACATTGATGATAATACTACAAGAACGAGTTGAGTTGAGTTGTATCATGTACTCTCTACAACAATATCGTACAAAGTTGTTTATTATATGTAAGAATTTATAAAATTTACGAATATTTTTTTTGTAAGATTTTTTATGCGGTCCCTATCCACTGCGCAAAAAACAGGTTTTACTATAGCTAATCACAATTTTAAAGTAACCTTAAAACATGAAGCTATATTTTAACTAGCTACAAATGAAGAAATGCATAGTCTAAGGAATGAAAAAAACCATTTGAAACAAAATATCATTTTGTCCACTTTTCTTTTGGTAAGTTTTAAGTTCAAAGTAAAAAATTCAATAGAAAGATTTGCGACATTTTACTAGGTGTACAATTTTGCTTCCGCCATTTTCCGACAAGTTGCGACAACGGTAAGTAGCGGTCGGAATAAACAGATCGCCGACGTCAGGCAGTTAGCTTGGATCTCAGTCAACAGTACGCCGTTCAAACATTAGCCGATTTGTGTCTGCATCATAAAGTTGTTCTCGATTGAAAATGTCAGTTTAAGAGCCGAATTCTAGTCATTTGCGGGAGGTGTCGCTGTTTTGTTTTGATATGAAGAAAATGGCGGCCGAGTCTCATCAAATGCTCTCAAGTACGTATGGTGAGGACGCTATAAGTGAAAGAACGTTTCGAGAGTGGTTTCAACGCTTCAAAAACGGTGATTTTAACGTCAAAGACTGGCATAGTGGTGGAAGAGAGAAAGTTCTTGAGGATGCAGAATTGGAGACATTGCTGAGTGAAGACTCGTATCAAAATCAACAAGAATTGGCACGATCATTAGGAGTAACACAGCAAGCCATTTCAAAACGTCTCAGGGCCATGGGCATGATTCAGAAGCAAGACAATACCCCAAGTTGCAAACCTGGTCAAAACGTACTTGGAAACGTTATAATGGGAAGTCCTACCCCACCTGCCATACTCTCCAGACATTGCTCCCTCTGACTATCCCCTGTTTCGATCAATGGCACACGAACTGGCTGACCAACACTTCCAATCTCATGCAGAAGTCAAAAATTGGATCGATTCGTGGATTGCTTCAAAGGATAAACAATTTTTTCGACGCGGGATTCATACACTGCCCGAAAGATGGGAGAAAATAGTGGCCAGCGATGGAAAATACTTTGAATGATACATGTGTAACCAATTTTTTTTATTAAAGCCTCAAATTTTGGGGGAAAAACGACGGAAGCTAGGTTGTACACCTAGTACTATGTTGTCTTATCTTTGAATAAGAAGAATGACAACATTTACTTTTTATTATTAAATTTAATTTTTAACAAATATTGGTTCTTCTGATTAAAGGAACAACTTTTATATTAAAATGTATAATAATTTTTAAAAAATTTAACAGTCATCAAATACTTTACAAGCAAGTTTGTTTTTTATTTAGAATTTTATTAAGTCATTACTAATTTGCAGCATTTGTAGCCTAAGCTTACTCCTGAATTAGTTTTGAACTAGGTTCTGAAACTGGGAAAAATATGTCATGCTTGCTGACGATGCTATGTAATGCTGAAGTCACAGGACATTAAAAAACGTCATGCATCAAAGTCAAATTTTATTTTAAATCACCATTTTATAATTTCAGCGATCAGGAGCCCCCAAACTTATATTTTGGGAGGGGGACATTCTCAATTTGCAAAAGAAAACTTGGAATTTTACCAAATCATCATCCAACGTTAATTAAACATGATTTATTGAAAAATAATGATCATTTTACACACAAAACAAAACGGTGACTAGATGCGGTGACTAGTGTTATTGACAACTAAATATATTAGTTTAAACTTCAATGTTGCAATTTCTTAAGTATTTTAGACTTTAACTAAGGTTTTATTACAGAGGGTTGCTTTAGTAGCATAAAGTTCGAGAATTTTATGCTACAACTGATGCTTTAGAACATCTGTTCTTATGATAAAAAATAATAATAAAACAAATCTTTGTTCAAAAATATAACACTGATTTAAACTTCAAAACATATGTAGATTTCATATATGAAATTTAAAAAACATGCATATTTTGAAGCAAATTCACTAAAAAATTGAGCACCCAGAGGGTTAATGTATAATAAGTATATACAAAATTTAAAAAAAAAGATTGTACATCAAATTTAACAAATGGCAAATTATAATTTGTTGAATAAGAAAACTTCCAGGAGGTCACAGCGACCTTTCATGACCTCCCTTCTGTTCGCCTCTATCAACAATGTTCATTTTTGGGAATTCATTTATTCCTATTCTTCGTGAAAAGTTTTTAATGCACGAGATATCTTTTATAAAATAAATAAATACAAAATAAATGAAATAACTTAATAAATAAGTATATAGTAAATAAAATAACTTGATAAATAAGTATATAGGAAATAAATATCCTTGCAACATGTGGATATGCACCCTTTTAAGAAGGGTGAAATAGTGAGAGAAAGTTGTGGTATATTTGCTAAGGTAGCTTAACTGTAACTGTCGTTACAGAACAGCCATGTTTATGTATGCTCAATGCATCTATCAATTGTCTTTCTGTGTCTTAATGTTTTGTACTGTTAATAAATTGTTTTATTGGATTATTTTCAATGAATATCTAAAATACAGGACAAATGTGAAATCAACCCCATCAAAACATTCTGAAGACTTTGGGAGACAGGTTGATAAGCAAAATCGAAAGTTACAGGAAGGACTTCTGGATATAGAAAGGAAAAAAAAGTTGTTAAAGGATTTTTTTTTAAAAAAAGATTTTTAAAAATCAAGCATTGTTATCATTGTTCTCGCAGCCCGACTCACCAGGTTTGAGGTGAGTGACCTTGGTCCCGACCCTGACCACTGTCCCACTGGACTCGTGTCCCAACACCATGGGCTCTTCGACGATGAAGGGGCCAATGCGTCCATTCTTCCAGTAGTGGACGTCCGATCCACAGATGCCCACGCTGTGCATTCCGATCAACACCTCTGGGGAAAAAATATATTGCTCTGTTACGAGTTCAGAAAAAAGACATACATGTGATAAAGTTAAAAGTTTGCACTACACAAACCTAACCAGGGTTGTCGTCAAATCAAGGTTAAATCATGATTTAAATCAAGTGATTTTTTTAAAAAAATCAGTTTTAAATCAGTTTTTGATTTTTTTAGAAAAAATACTGATTTATACGATTTTTTAAGAAAAATATTGATTTTTATCATTTAAAAAAACTATATCAGCTTCTTTCAAATTATTAAAATAGAGATATATTTTGATTATAAATTTTAACATATTCTGGGTTCATTAGAGTTTTAACTCACTATGAGGTAAGCTTAATGCATCTGGTCCTCATTAGTACTTATGGTATCTTAGTAACAAGTACATAGGTCTCAAGCAGCGCTATTTTGTTCTAAGGGGTTGTTTGGTGGGTATCAGAATTTTTATTCCTTTTTCCAAAGAAAATGTCTTCTTCGATTCAAAAGTAGTCGAGACAATGTCTGATTATGAATGGCGGAACAGCTTCATTGAGGTGTCGAAGAATGACATCTTATCAGAGAACATCAAATTTCAATACACGCCGACTACAGCAAAAGCATCAACAGCACCTTTGGAAAGGATTTTTTCTACATTTGGAATAGTGCACTCAAAATTAAGAAACATTCTTATGTGATTTTTGCCATCTCTGTTTATATATTCAAGAAATTATAATAAATTTAGTCCAAAAATATAAGCTTTCTCTGTTTATTAGGTATACATTTTTTATATAACATAATTAATTAATAATTAATTTTGTACTAGTAACAAATAATGATTTCAACTGAAATATCTTAAAGTTCTTTCGAAGCATAAATAATTAACTGAATTTGTTACTGTATTTGTGTGCACATACATATTTTGATAAAAAAATCCGATTTGAAATAAAAAAAACACCAACCCTGACACAAACTGCAGGAGATGGTCTGTTTCAGATCATTTCCATGGATGCTAAAGATATAGCATAGCTAAATCAAACTAGTATATACAAAAATTATGCTGTCCCTTATGAGCAAATCAGTTCACTTTCTAATAAAAAAAAAACATTGTACAATAATGGGGAGTCTACAGATTTTCAAAAGTGAAATTTCATGATATTTTCGACTGTTCGGTGAAACATTAGTCATCGATTCTGGCGGATATCCGGTGTCCCACAAGTGAGGTATAAGTACCAGATATCCAGCGCCGAGGTTTGAAATTTGTTAATTCTACATCATATTTTTAAACCTCCCACAGCTCCCAAATACATAGCAAATTTGTAAATTGTATACTTCTATAACATTTTAGTTAAATTTTAAAAATCCAATTTGACAAGCCAAATAATTGGGTATTTCGTGCAATGGTGGCGGATTCCAGATATCCAATGTCTTCCATGGCTCATGACAATCTCGATGCACAGAAAATTATTCTGACCTATTTTCATGGCCTTTTCGTTATTTACGTGAATGATTTCCAACTTTGTGACTTTTGGGACCTGCTGAAATACTGTGTACTAGTATCTACTGCCTACACATTTTCTATTCATGGGTCATTCCTCAACATTAATTGTCACATGTTATATTTCACAGCAAAAGAATTTTTTTTTTTAACTTTATTTATATATGTTTCAGAAAATTCCTTTTCTAAGATATGGAGCCAAATACAACAGAATGCTTACAAAATGAAAAAGTAGGAGACATTTCTCAGTACCAGATAAATAATAGTACATATTCACATTTTTTAATAAATTCATGAATTACGTCGAAAAATAATCTATAAGGTATAAAATGCATTAAAGCGTTTTGAAATCTGATTTATGCCACTTTCAAAGATGATTTAATATGCTATTTGAAACATATTTCTTTATTCAAGAGGTATATTTAAAATACTTCATCACAAAAATAAAGATATTTGCACAGGTTTAATTAGCATGTCATACTTGGCATGTGAATGTAGTCAAAGGTTGCGCTAGGAATTTTTGTCAAAGAGTGAAAATACTCCTTGGAGGTTTTTGGAGGAGTATTTTATTTTCTGAAGGAGTGAAAATAAAGAGATAATAATAATAAACTCTCTTTACAGAAATCCGCGTTCAGAGTGAAAACCACTGCTGCTGTGACCTTGAGCCAGAGCGTAGCGTACGTACAGCTAAATTAACAATTTTCTAAAAAGTAAATAGCTGTCAATACTAAAATCAAATTTGAAGTAAATAAATAAATAAAACAATAGTGATTTAACAGTAGTGAAAAATTGTGATAAACGCAATTTTCGACAAACACGTGTTCAATATCGGCCCAGTTCAAAAAAAAAACGAAGAAGCCAGAAACTATTAAAATAAAATGCAAAATAAGCATATTTAGGGTAGCATGTGTGAAAAATATCTTCTAATTTAGAAAATAATTGAAATTTGTACCCGATGCAAAAGGATTAAAATCTCTAACGAAGAATCCAATTTTCGGCGAAGCACGTGCACGATTTTGGCGGTTTCTATCTTATACCTTTTTTTCTTTTTTTATTCTTGAAATGAAACGACAAATAAGCAGATTTAAGGTTGTGCATGCAAAAAAATCTTACAACTTTCAAGAAAATTGAAATAATTCCAGGATGGAAAAAGATTGAAATTTCAAACACGGTAAGCAATTTCCGGTAAAAAATCGGAGGAAAAACTAGTTTCCGTGTGGCGAAAAAATTAACTCCTATTTCTTTCTTCTTTATCTAACTTTTAATGGAAAAGAGAATTTGGGAAAAGGTCACTTGTCAAGATTAAAGGTCGGGAAAGGGTTTTAGCATTAGCAAATGGGTAGCCACATTGGCGACTTCAATGAAAATAATGGTCGCCAAAACGTGAAAATTGGTCGCCTTTGGCGACTGGTGACCGCGAGTTTTGAGCTCTATTAATAATGAAAAATAAAATTAACTAAATGGAAGAATATTGTATTTATCTTGCAATACTTAACAAGCTAAAAGCTGTTTTAAAATGTAGAGTGAAAATACGCATTTTAAAAATTTCAATGCGTATTACCGATTTTTAAGGCGTGAAAAACGCTTGTTGAGGCGTTAACGCGATCTCTGAATGTAGTCATGAAATGCACAAGACACTTCATACCATTTTTCAAAAACATAGTGCTGTAACACTTAGTAAAAAAGACAGGAGGGAGGATCTTTCTATGGCAAATTTCAAGATTAAAATTGTGGTATCTGCTGTTAGTTGTTAGTTAAAATTAGGGATGTAATGAATATTTGGCCACCATTCGGTATTCGGCCGAATAGTCATTTCACCACCTAGCCGAATATTCGGCCTGGCCGAATACTGGATAAGGTCAAATTCGGCTTGGCCGAATATTGATGGACCATTCAGCTGAATAATTCTGCTGCAATAGAAATTTTTAAAAGCAAAGAAATTAGTAGGTTTTAAACATTTAAAATTATATTATAGTTACTGCAAAATAATACATTAGTATATAGTTTTATTAAATAAAAATAATTTAGAAAAAACTACTTTTCTTAAACCTCGTTTTAGGCTTAAGTGCGCAAAAACAGATTTTAAAGTTGTAATATTGTATTTTATATTTAGCATTGGCTCCCAAAGGCTGGCAATAGTTAATTATGATGGAGAGTATGATAAATTTATTTTATTATTGACAAAGTGGAAGTCGGACTTTGTTTGGGTAGACTGGTTTATTGTGAATATTGGGTAAGAGATAAATGTGAAATGCCTGGAATATATCATGAATGTTTAGATAGCATAAGTTTGTGGGGTTTTTGAAAATAAAAATATATTCCAATTAAGTGTATTAAATTTCAATAGATCTTTTAAAAATAGGTATGTAAAAAACCACATAAAATAAAAATATTAACTTTTATAACTTTTCAAATATCTTCATAAAACAGTTTTGAGCAAGGTTCACTAAGCAATAGTAGTTCTTTCCTTTGAATTAAATAAATAGTAAAATAATGCTAATGCTTACAACCATAAAACCTATCATTACTATTCCACTAGTGGAATAAATTCTTAGTTTTATTACATTCAAACAAGGTTCGTGATTTAAAAAAAAAAAAAAAAAAAAAATCGGATTTTTTAAAAAAAATTTTAAAAAGACCTTAAATATTTTGGATATTTATTATGATATATTCATAGAAACAATATGACATGTTAATCAATAAGCAAAAAAACATTTTAAGCTATTTTCACAGCAATAAATATTTTTAATAATAATAATGATAAACAAATTTTAATACAAATGCGTGACCGAAATGAAACTTAAGCCTTTCAGGAATAACAGTACACTCAGAAGTACCGCGAAAATGAACACATTTAATCTGAATTATTTTGCTGTTAAAAGCTAAAAAGAGTAAAAATTGTGTGTGCTTAATTTTTACATTGAGTGTACTTTAATCATTTTTCTATTTTATAAATGAAAAAGCCTGAAATATTTTTACCGATTTAGTAAAATCATATGCCCACACCATCACTAAAAACTGAAACTTTTTGTTTTAATCAAATATCTTTATTGAAAACATCTATTAATAAAAAATGTTTTAGAAGAAAGAAAAACCTTAAACTATTAGGGGACATGGATGAAACTTTAAGGATACACATTCTAAATTCTAACAATTGTTGTAAAAATCATTCTGAGTTATTTATTGTGTGGATTTTATTAAACTGATCTAAAATACTATTTTAAGATAAAAAAACAAAATGGTTCATGATTGTTATGAATTCTAATTTGAATGATTGAATGAATTATGTTTTTCTGTTTAAGATGCTTGAAGAATAAGAATAATAATGTAAAATTAAAAAAATAGTAATTAGTTCAAAATTTATGAAATATGTTATGCACACAGACAGATGGACCTAGGAAGTTTTCTTTGAAGCAGTGGTTATAATTGCAACACATTTCGTTTTTACAACTTTCTAACATTGTAAAATCAATGATTCTTTTGAAAAAAAATCACTTGATTTAAATCAATGATTTTTTTTTAAAAAATCACTTCATTTAAATTCGCGATTTAAATCAAGCCGATTTAAATCAACGAACCCTGCATTCAAAACAATAGTAGAAATAGATTAATAAAAATTTTAAATAGTTAAAAATTTTAAATAGTTTTAAATTCTTAACAAACAGAATGAAATCATACATCATAGACTGTGTAATTGGTGTTTGACTTTGTGAACACTTTTAAATTTGACAAATACTTTCTATTACAACGTTTTCCTAGAAATTTTAATATTCGGCGGCCGAATATTCGGTATTCGGCTAATACATAGGTCGAATATTCAACTTTGGCCTATTCGGCCTAGAAGAAATGGCCGAATATTCGGCTTCAGCCTGGAAGAACTGACCAAATATTCGGTATTCAGCTATTCGGCCAAATCACTATTCGTTACATCCCTAGTTAATATGATTACAATAAGTATTTTAATAGAAAAGTGTGTTGTATATTACAAACTATAAGAAATGCTGGAAATTACATTAGACATGAACCGATAAATTCTTTTCAAAAGAGAAAATCTCTTGGGAATGGCAAAGTTGGACAGTTTCTGACAAAGATGTTGCGACAAAAGTTAAAATTTGAGTTTATTATTCTCCAACCAACATTACATTACTAAAAACTCAATAAAATCTCATAATAGAAAAAAAAACTCAAAAATGTTGTTAAAAAGGAAAAAACGCACACAGCAATGAAAAACTCCATAATATTTTCCATACATCACTTCAAAGAAGAGAAAAACTTACTAGTTATTTCTTTCATCCTCTCCCCCCTTTCCAAGCAGTGGAAATCATCAAAAAACTACGGAACCCCACCCTCAAAATCAGCTAACCAGTTAACCAAGCCCCACCCAAAAACATCCCAGCAGCTTGTGTATTATAAACAATAATTTTAAGCCAACACATAAAAAATGACACAATAACCACAACAAACTCTGGGTAACTTGCAACAAAATATTAACAGTATAACAATGGTTTATAAACCATTGTATTGCTTTTAAAAACAAAATTACTTGCAAGTTTCACACGATAATTTTCCCTAAATAGTACAAAAAAGTTACTGCAAAGATGACACATCATCAAATTATTACTATTTAAATGCATGACATAGAATCTAATTTTACATTCTGGATGATTAAAAATAAATTTCACAATTCATTGCTCAAAATCCCAAATAGGTATATCAACATAAAACATACCATGCGGTCCAGGTTCCGTTATGGGACGATTTTCCTGAAAAATTCAAATCATATTATAAAATTGAATAATGTATGTATATGTACACACAAATACATCATGACAGGACTTTAAAAACATACATAAAGAATACTTGATTTTTTTTTTTCACAAAATACTAAATCCTGATAAACTAAGAAATATTGAATTGATATGATATTTCAATGCATTCATTTTGAAACAAAACGAAAATAGTTAAAAATACCATGAAGTAATACAAAAGAAAATTTGCAAAATTATTGCACAGACTTATTTTGATCTAACAAGGCTTTTTCAGTCCCTTGTTTCCAGTTTGCGTTGAACATGGTTCTAACAAAATCCAAGAAAAAAAATTCCCTGTTGAACTCCCAAAATTTCCCCGCTTTTATAATAGACAGTTTACGTTTACACAGTACCATCGTCATATGCAATGACAGTACCGAACCCCAAATCTGGCTAGGTGCCAGTGATGTGGCGAACTTTGGAACACAACTATAGAAAAAAATGGTGGATGTACAGAACCAAAAATAATGGGTTCTCAGAAGCATGAACGTCGACAAATGTCTTTTAAAGCAAAATTGCTATGTTTTTTCAACTGATAAGCAAAGAACAAAAACAAACAAAAAAAAAGTACTCCCCCCCCCAAGATTTCGGGAAATTTGTAAAAACATTCATTAGACAATGGTAACTTGAGCCCTTAGAAGCACTCAAACATAAAAAAATGCACATCTCCATGAAAAAGTGAATTTTTGAATTCAGTTAAATCAAGGCTGTAGCCAGAAATTTTTTTCAGAGAGGGCCCTGACTTTGAAACACTTATGTTGAGGAACGTTTCAGAGAGGAATATATACTACATTGCAAAAATTTTCGGAATTTCGGAGAGGGGGATCTGGGAACGTGGGCCCCCTCTGGATATGGCCTCGTGTTAAATAATAATAACAATAAAACACCTCATTTTCAAATAAATCAGACATGTAAGATGACAAATCATAACCAGACATTGTATAAAATGTTAATACTCCATATCTTTATCTTTAATTATCTGGGAAATCCTCTAGCTACAGAATGCTTTAAAGAATTTTTTGTGGTCTTCCACTCCCCCCCCCCCTCCCCAAAAAAAAAGATAATTGTGAGGTTCAATATTAACACATCAAATCTAATTATTAGAACAGAATAACTTTCCTTGTCAGCCAAAGAAGTTAAGACAGCAGACAGGCCCATCATTTGCACGATCAGGTGACCCCTCCCCCTCCCACCGACTTTTAGAAGTACATTGAACTTATATGTTTTTATGTATTTTGTTGTTTTTTACCTATAATATACATTGAAAATATACTCTTTGTCTCCCCCCCACCTTGAAATGGCATTTGATAAGCTGGGTTAAATAAATATTGGTTTGATTATAGACCTTATGTAACCTATCATGTTCTTAAAATGGTTTTATTTATAAATTTTTCATTAAAAAGGAAATAGTCATTATAAATTTGTAAGCATTTCGCAAATTCATTATTTAACAAACATATTTATTTATTCATTATAAAAGGTCATACTTTTAAACAAAAATGAATCTTATTTCCCCATAAATTTCAAATTTACTTTTAAGGGGAAAAACATTCTCCAGATTTCAACTTCAGGAGAATTTCGCAGAATATTCCCCTGTAAGTGTTTATGTTTAAATAAACCATTTAGTACTACCAGTGAACTCTGAATAAACAATTTGGAAATGCCTCAAACACCTTGTTTTTCTCTTATCTTCACGAAAAGTTATCTCATATCTCTTCCAGATACTTCAAGCACATAAAATGTGATATGACCTTCATAAAAGAGTTTTTCGCTGAAGTGGATGCTTTTCCCTATATTTGATATGAATATCATCATCCAAAGATAATCCCTATAGCAATTATTATCACAATAAAGTTCGCTCTTTTCAAACCATGATTCTGCACCAACATAAAAATGCTCTTCATTTAACAGGGTTCATACTGAAATAGCCAGAAAAAATTCTATGGCTTTTCCAGGTAGATCAAAGCAGAGTTCCAGGTTGATACGTTAACTCTATAATAACACATTAAAAACAAATATTTAAAGAAATGCTGATGTAGGCACTTTTATACCATGACAATATAATAAACACCATTATATAAAGAAAAAACCTATATAGGAAAAGGAAGGCGAGTTAATTGAGGATCTGATACCGCGACGAGCGTAGGTTCCTTCCAAGGGGTCCCTAGTTGGGGAAAAAATAAAATCCCCGACTTTTTCAGGTTTCGTCAAAAATTTACATTTCCCCCCGACTTTTGCAAAGAATATCAATTTCCATGATTTCCAGGTGGAGTATGAACCCTGATTTAATGTGTTAACATTTTAATTCTAAAATGATAATATTACAATAAATTCTTGGTTAAAACAGTACAGTGTTATTTATATTCGTGGCACTTGTTGCTGATGTACTATCAAAACTACAGCTGGAAAGGTGAAGGAAGTACTTGAAAATTTGTGGAAAGAAACAAAACATCAGTTTCCTTTTGGTTGAAAAAAAAATGAAACAGGCTTGGAATTGTAGAAAAAAAATTTTACAAAGAGAAAATGTTGGTGCAGGAACTTTTGCCATTTTTCTTCTTTTTAGGAGCATAGCAATTTGTTGCAGGTTGTAGCTGCCTCGAGAGCACGTTCCTTCCGACTCGGTCGATCCAAAGCAACTCTTTGCCAGTTTTTTATTTTCAAAATTTAATTGTGTCAGTTGCTTAACCCTACTGTTTATGATTTACATATATTACGAAAACTAAATCACAAGAAATAAATAGGGTTGTCACCGATGCACTGTAGCAGCACAAACATCCACAAACAGAAAATTAGGACACAAAAAATTAAATTCTGGGCATCCTGTGAGATGCCTAAATTTGACCCTCAAAACAAACCACCCCCTACAAAAAAAGAAAACAAGAAACAAGAATCATTCATAAATGATGTCATGCTTCGAGTGAGGGAGGGGGTTTGTGAAATTGTGACAAGGGAAGGGGAGGGGGCCACGAGAAGTGCGACATCATGCTTACACAACATAGTGTGACATGTGACAACGGGTGGGGGTCCGTTGAAGTGTGACATTTTGTGACAAAGGGTTCCGTCAAATATATGGGAGGAAAAGCGAAACATCATTTATGGACAGTCCCTAAGAGAAAACAGTGAACAGGCATGGTCACTCAGCACTTTCTAGTGTGTTGAGCACTTCTTTTCCTGCACTGATGAACAGGCTCCATTGTAGCCTCTTCATTAGAAATAGCTATTGCATTACTGTTTCCACAATTTGTCCTTTGTTTACATTGTTTATTCCTTGCGTTTGTTGTTTTAATGGATGTGTTACTGTGTTCTCTTAGTAAACAGTTGAGATCAATTCGAGTAACGCTATTAAGTTTCAGTTATGTGTTCTGTTGTGAAAATAAATACAGTAGAACTTGGATAATTCGAAGCT
This sequence comes from Octonoba sinensis, assembly GCA_038502835.1. Lineage (NCBI taxonomy): Eukaryota > Metazoa > Arthropoda > Arachnida > Araneae > Uloboridae > Octonoba > Octonoba sinensis. The sequence continues at coordinate 3,049,696 of CM076604.1, forward strand.
GAAGGGACCACAGCTAAACTTCGAACTATCCAAACCTTCGAATTACAGAAGTCTAATTTTTGTAGCTTAATTTAAGGCCCACGAATGCTCGAAAATATTTATTCTGCAAAAAACAACGTCAATAATATTTTCTGGAAAATGTCAAGCCACTAATGTCTGTAAAATAAGTAAACATTGTATTTGTCATCAAAATAAAATTTATTTTGTACATAATATAAAAGATAAAATTTGTAGCATATACATACGAAATTAGGAATATATAAGAAGAGTATTACTTTTACGAAATATTCTTTGGTTAAGTACTAAAATTATATAACAAATTACCTTCTACTGTTTAAAAAAATTGAGAAATTTCGGATTGGCTCGCTGAATTGAGTCTTTTGATTTTAAAAAAGACAAAATATTTTATACGCATGATTTGACCATTCGCGAAACCAACAATCAGTCACGTGTCGAAACATTGTGAAGAGAGAGGGATTAGGTGGCGATTCACTGTTAACTAAAGTTCCCTTCATAAAGGAACTCTACTGTTAACCTGTGAAGTGTAAAAGAGTACCTGAAGGATATTCAGTCTCAGGGGTCAATGCAGGAGGTCAGTTGTCACATTCAAAACAGGTGAATGAAAAGGATAATATCTGTCACAATAGAAAGCAAGGCAAAAACTCGCGAATCTACGCTTTTACTGCAAACAAACAGCTGGTAGGGTACGATTTTTGCAGACAAAAAAGTATTTCAACGTACTTTTGTCGATTTCGGATGAGAAACACCTTCGAATTAAAGAAGTTTAACTTCGAATTATCCAAAAATTTTAACATTGATTTGAATACAAAGTTCAAGGGACCAAACAAAATCTTCGAATTAAAGAAAAATTCGAATTAAAGACGCTCGAATTATCCAAGTTCTACTGTAGATCTTTTTCAGTATACAATGATGTTGTCTGTACATAAGTTTTATCTACCTCACCGATCCAACAGTATAATAACGGAAATGTTAGAAATCCGGGCGATTTCTTACACTCCGGATAGCATACAGGGTATTAAGATAAATAAGTTATCTTATTCTTTTGACAGTGAAATAAGTAAAATATAAAGATATGTAATTCACTAAGACTTGGCTCAGTACAGTCATTTATACTAGATTTAAAAATAGACGTAAAATGATAAACCCAAAATGTAACAATGTTAGGGTACTTATCAGTATATATAATATAACGTTTTTTCTAAAAAAAACCCATAGACAAGCATTAAAACATGTGTGCAGGACGAGAAGAAAAAATAATCTACACCGAACTACCCCAGCATTATGCTTTGTAAAACAACATAAACATGTTTGGATTTTTTTTCTTACCAAAACAATTTCGTCCTTTTTCTTCAAAACCACAGATAAATTGTGCTCAGTCATCTTTAATAAGTTTCTTGCATCAACCCCACAACGCGGCGCGCGACGATTAAAACTTTTTTGCGGTCCCGCTTTGAAGCGCCATGTGACTTGTGACGTGTTAAAAATAAACAACTTCAGGTTATCTTCTTCGTCGTCCATATTTAAAAACAATCAAAAATAGAAAAAAAAAACTAAAACACATAAAAATTGGGACGTAAAACTTTTAAAGTTCAAATTTTTTTCATTTTTTCAAAATGATATACTTATTTTTTCCGCTCAAAATAGTTTTCTAGGTTGTCGCAAAGTTAACTGCACAAATCAGAGAAGAGCTTCTGGTGGAACGCTTCTCCTCTTCCATGCCGACTCGGTGGTATCGGTCCTGCCCCTTTCATATGCACCAACAAGAACATTCATTATCATTTGTAACATCAAATATTAGATAAGAAGCCATGGGTGATTCTAAGCACGTGTATATATACATAAATATGCTCAAAAATAATCCTTCAATTAAATGAAAGGTCTAATATTAATACCAGACGACTTTTTTTCTGGAAAAAATTATTGCATTGAAAGTTTTTTCAGAAAGAAAAGCGCAGATATTAATTGTCAAAGCAGTCTTAAGATTAAAAAATATTCGGAAAGCGGTTTTTTTTTCCGGAACGGGTGCTCGAATATTTTAAAAATGTCGGAGAATTTCGGATCAGAATCACCTATGTAAGAAAATTTTCCCAGAAATATATTTTTATCTTTAATCAGTTTTTAAACGATTTTTTATGGGATGTTCGATGTTAGCACATCAAACAGCAGCTATAGGTTTTCCGGCTTGTTAATAATATAATACTTTCTTTGATCTATATTTATGATGGGATGGTGTTCTTTAATAACACCTAATACATTAACAACTCAAAATGCCTGTTTTTTTAAATCATTTTAGAATATCATTATTAAACGGATGTGATGAAAAAAAACCCTTATGCATGCTAGCTAGCGTTGCAAGGAATTCAAGAGGCCTTAACCACAAGCCAGTTTATTCTAGAAAAAAAAAAAACCCTTTTCCCCCCCCCCCCCCCCCCCCTTGGAAATTTAAAGCAAAATCGAGAAATCGGAAAACTCCCAAAAACTGGGAACATTGTTTTTTTTCTTTGAAAATACAATTTTATTCTGTGATGGATATTTTTATTTTCACTATATGATGAACATTTTAAATACAATTAACATTATGAAATGGACATTGAATAATATTAACTGGATTTGAAAAATCTTTTATCTATTTTAGGAATAAATAAGATTATTAATTAATTTTCAAATTTAAAAACTACTGATTTTTTAAAATCTCTTCAAAGCTTATTATAAAAATTATTTCACTTTTAGGAAGTCACAAGTCATGGACATGACATACGTATGGTTTATGCATAAAGTACCAAAAATTGAAATGCAGGAAAGTTTTCTTATTTATAGCCTTTGTGTTGAAGAATTAGTCACATTTAATGAAAATAACAAATCCACGCAAAATGAAAATTACACATCATAGTATGTAATTTGTAATAAAACTATTCATTCTCCGTAGCTGATAATTAATTGGTAATGAATAATAATTTAGGAACGGAAATTTAAATAATAACTCGAATAGTATTGAGGAGTTGAAAAGAAAATAATATTCTTTGTACCAAAGATGAAATTTCTACAGAAAAGAGTCCTGAAGTTTTTTATGATGAAATCCCTTAATCTAAGCAAATAGTTTCTCTTAAAGTATTCAAATAGTTCACATAAGTTGCTCATATATGATGCAATGTGGATATGTCTTTATGAGGGAAGTTGAGAAGTTATTGTTTTCTTTAAGATGGAACTGATGCGAAATAGCCGAATTTCGCCCAATCTCCAGAGGATCAGGAAAATATTTCAGTGCAATGAAATTTTCGTTATAATGGAATTACTTTACTGGACATTATTGTTAGAGCATTTTAAAACAGACAACATTTATTTCGTTGTGTTGGTATTCGCTGTAACAAAATTTTACTGTTGAGAAATAGAAGAAAGGAAGTTGTTCATATTTTTTCTTCACATTGTAAAACTTGATACTTGTTTAATTCATACATGAAAAGCAAAATGCCACTTCAGAAAAATTTAAAACCAACCTTTAAAAAGTATTTATTGAAATGCATAATGGTGCTTTAAATAGCGTTTCTCACCGAAAATTAACCCTACAAATATGTTGGTAAAGTTGTTATGAATAAAACAAGTAACTTATGTATAAGTATACATATGTATTATTCCTTATAATAATTTGAAATCTATGGAACCTTCGAAATCTTTTTTCTTTTCTTTAGAAAAGAAAAACGATTTTGAAGGTCAATCTTACTTTCTGAAAAGTAACCAAATCAAATGCATTTTTTAAATCAATAATATACAATAACAATGCAATAAAAAAGGCCATTGAATTTACAAGTTAATTTTATCAATTACAGGTTTGATGTAAAATGTTATGTTTGACGAAAGAATGTGTATCTAGAATAGAAATAATATAACGTTACACCGTTATATGTTCTGCAACGATATTTGAAGACTGAAAACATTTTTATGTTCAGTAAATAATTGACGATTATTTGAAGAAAGTCTACTTGCAAAATTGCTTCATTCAGTTCACAGAATTTTTACTGTCTTCAAAGTAGCTTGATTGTATACTTTTTTCTTTTTATAAAACAGTGAGTCTTCTATTACGGAAACTGATTGTTCAATTGTTTTACTGCATCTGATATTTTATCATTGGATATGCTAGAGTAGATATTCAGTTATTTTGGTATAAGAAATGAAGATTTAAAATCAGATTCTCTTGTTTAAAATTAATTAGAAATTGCAGCACTTTATGGTCAACTTAGATACTTAGCCAGGTAGTCAACTCTCCCCAGGTTTTTCGCAAACCGGCAAAATGAGAGAGAAAATTCCTATTCACATAAATTTTGAAAAAACGAAAAAAAACAAGGTGCCAGAAACCACGTATAATCAGTAATAACAAGGGTAACGGGCATATTTTTTTTTTTAAGGTTTTTGAAAATTAATTGGATTTTTAACATTTAAACATTATTTAAGGCAAAAACTATGTTGCCAAAATACGTAATAAATTGGTTAATTTTTCGCTTCAAAAAATTTTGAATTTCTTGAAAAAAGTTATTTAACAAAAAATTTAAATTTTAATATTTTATTAAAAAATGTTACTAAAATCCCAAAAAATCGCGGATTAAAACCCCTTTTTATTTAACAAGGCATGCCCCAAGAGGAAATAGTTGTTTTTACATTAAACGTTTTTTTTTTAATTTTGCGCCCGGGAAATACCAGTTTTGAGGGGATCTGTGTAATGTGAGCCAGCCTACAGTTTCTAGATCAGTTGGTGAGCATCAGTGATTAACAGATTCGTATTGATGCCTTATTAAACGGAAGAAGAATGTAAAAAGGTAAGTTATCATGATCTCTCTTGCTTAGTAATTGCATGTTATCAATCATTTAGCAAATATTCTGCAACAATATTATATAAATTAAGCACAACTTCAGTGCATAGTAAAGGAGAGATGGGGGAGGGGGCTAAGAAGTACTGATAAAACGACATGTATTGGCACATCTACGTCTATATATTTTGTTTTAATACCTCCGTAACCCTGTCCTGTTACTGAACACAAAATCCGGTATACTGGCCACGCCCGTCATATGGGCAATCTGGGGCATGAATTGCCCTTGCCCGCCCCCCTACTTTTAGAAATATATTGAATTTAAGCATGCTTTTATGTACTTTTTTGTTTGTTACCTGCAGTAGGAATAGGTATTAAAAATATACCCCCTCCCCGGAAAATTTTGAAATGACGGGCCTGCATCTCTCGAATAAAATTTGTTTTTTACGCATAGAATTTACAGGTTTTGAACACGAGAGCTGTATATCCTGTAGGTTTTGAACACCAGAGCTGTATATCCTGTACGAATAAGTCACACAAGAGACACCAAATATCTGGGAAATCAATATCCGGTTTATTCCTAATTTTAACCTTCCCCCCCCCCCCCCCCAATAAGCAAAGTCCTATGCATATGCACAGTAAATGCTTTTTTTCACATCTTTGACGACCTTTTCATTCATTTCGCCTGTTTACCCACATTTTCCCTCTCGATTTGGACCGGGTTATCTGAGTTTTTGATTATATTCAAGGTATCTTCGTTACCTACCTACTATTCGAGAGCAGCTCAATGCACGCTACATTTCAAACTGCACCACTGTGCAAATTCCATCTGGTGGGTGATAGCGGTTATGCCTGAATTTCTATGTTAATGACACCAATCAATAGACCATCGTCATAGGCAGAAGTTAAGTATGTCACAGAACTGAATGACATTATACATAATACTATAAGCACCCATCAAACGTTTTTGTATATAAAAGTTTCAGTATATCCAGGGTCATCATTTGGGCTCCCCGGGGCAGAGGGGGGGACTTGTTTTCCCCCTGACTTAAATACAATGTATTTTTGCATGTGTTTATGTATTTTGTTGATTTTACCTATTGAGTGGTAGCCTTCCGTGGTACCATTCCACAGGTCCGGGGTTCTATTCCCAAGCTGGGCAGGGTTGACTCAGCCATCCCTTCAGTGGGGTCGATACAATAAGGACCAAGCATGCTTGGGAACTAAACACTGGAGATTCCGTGTCGGGTCTAGAAAACTGGGATTTGCACAGTAGGCCATGGCCCCCAAAAGGGCTGCGGTGCCACTGACATTAGCTTTTTTTAGTTTGATTTTACCTATAATTAGCATTGAATACATACCCTTTAACCCCCTCCCCCCCCCCCCCTATAAAATTTTGAACCAACAAGGCTGCGTTGATCTCTCAAGGCAGGAAAAGTTTTGCGCTTTTGATGCTAAGCAGCTGCCAGCATAGATTAATTCAGTGATATTCAAATTTTGTACTTTAATCATGTTAAGCTTTTCCAATTTTGGCTGCTTGGCACCAGTGGAAGAATTTAATTTTTCTCACGGCATCTTGGTCGTATAACACCTACTTATAATTGTAAACAGGGTAATGTCATATAAGGATAAATTGTCGAACGATTTTTTAAAAGTATTATTGTTCCCCCCAACCAGTGGCAAAAGCTAGCATAGGTGACAACCGGGGCGGTTATCAATGGTATGTCCCCACCCCCCTGAAAAAAAGAAAAGCAAAGAAAGAAGAAAGCCCAGCAAAAAAAAATAAAAGGAAAAATACCATTCGTATTCTGTGAGTTATAATATTTAATGTACATTTAATTGACATCAATTGTGTGTGTTTAGCAGTAAAAAAAACGATTTGAATATTTTTGTAATTAAACCTTTTCTCAACTAAAAGTAGAAAAGAAAATGAAAGAAAAAAATATCCAGTTCAAGGTATTTGTTCCATTACATGGAGCTGTTAAAGGTTTAAATTTTAAAGGTTTTTATGAAAAGAAATGTGCTGTAAATATTTTATATATTTTTCTAGCAGTTAACATGAAATCTTAAGTATATTGTTCAATTTTTTTTTCTCTTAGTTCAAAAATTGTCCAGCAAAATATGTTTTATTCTACCCTTTTTGTCATAATATTCCAGATTTTTTATATTAATTTTATTTTCTTTCTCATCCAGAACATTTCCTTGTTACCCATTATTTTAGAAGTTGCAAGTTGTTTTAATTATGTTAACTTTACTAGGACTATTTGAAATACTGATTTGTATCCAAAACAAATATGTGATCTGATATAGCAAATTTTGCAGGTTACTTGGTGCTTTTAATTAATCTTTTAAGTGTTCATAAATTGGATTGCCCGCCTTTTTTAATTTTATGAACTAGTATTGTTCAATGATTTCTTTGTCACTTTTGTGTGTTTCCGATAATGTATTTCTCTCGGGAGCTATTACTTCATTACAGATTTTGAAACTTTATCATGATTCCTAATTGAACAGAAATACCAAACAATGGGAGAGGAATATATCTTTAGTATTTTTATTTAATTATTTATTTTTCTCTCTCCTTGTTGCTTTTGATATAATTTTATTCTACTTTAAAGTGTGCATATATATATTGAACATTTAACATGCGTCCTGATTTTTTTTTGCCAAGGTTACTTCTGGGCCTGCAAAGTTCATGTGGAATATTTTGATTTATGTATGTCAAATGAAATAAACTTGTTGACCTTTACCATGTGTTATATGTCATTGACCAATTTACATTTGCTTGTATATTCTTTTCTTTTTTTAATTTAACAAAGGTTTTGAATATGTGAAAAGCTTCTTTAAAAAAAAAAAAAAAAGACATATAAAATGAATCCATAATGCTAATGGCAGTTTTGTGTTTAAAGGTAAACTGCAAGGTTTTTGAAAAAGTCAAAATATTCGCCGTATGTATTTGTATTAATGAATTCATATTTGCATTAGAAAAAGGGTTCTTGTTAACCCCAAATCACATAATTTTGAATTGCCGTTTCATGCAGTTGTAAGACTTAAACCAAATTTTTACTGTACTTTGCCAATGCGAAGTGATTTTAAGAATAAAATATTTACAATAGTTATAATTGAAATCAAATGCATTTTTTTAAATACTCTCATGAATTTAATGCAAGGCCATAGCCAGATTTTTTTTTTTTTTTTTTTTGGGGCTTTTAAACAGTTATGTTGAGGAAAGTTTCAGGGAGGAATATATGCTACACTGCGAAAATTTTCGGGGGGGAGGGGTCCGTGGGCATCCCTGGTTACAGCTTTGATTTAATGAAAGAATATTCAAATAAAAATTTAAAAGATACAATAATACACTACTGCTTGGTTCATAATGATACATAATTCTATATTATATATATATCGTTTGTGAATGGTACATTTCTAATGTCAGAAAGAGATATATTACAATAATAAAATTAGTTATAATTTCCTCCTCGTTAAATATATATATTTTTTCATTTTCCGAGAGAAATTTTATTGGATTCTTTACTTTTCAATATTTTTTAATTTTTTCCACGAGTGCTAGAAGTAATACCTTCTCAAACGGGCTAAAAACCACTCGTGTTTTACAAGTAATTTTATCAATTACAGGTTTAGAAAAGGGTTATTTTACGAAAAATGTGCTGAAAGAAATATAAAACGTTATTTAGTTCTGCAACGATACTTAAGACTGAAAACATTTTTATGTTCATAAATATTGACGAAAAAAAGGCCCTTTTGCAAATTGTTCTCTCACAGAACTGTCTAAAGAGTTTTGTAACTTTTTTCTTTTAAAAACCCCAGTGATTTCTTTTACGGAAACTGATTTTCATTGTTTTACTTCGAATTTTATCTTGGATACGCTAGAGTAGAATTCATTATTTTGGTCTAGTGGTTTAAAAACCTCTTTTAAAATTAATTGAAACAGGGGGTAATTGTCTTAGACAGGTAGTCAACTATACAGGTTTTTCTGTACATTAAGGGCAAAATGAGAGAAAAAATGTACTCTATTAAATGAATGACAAAGCAAAATAATATTAATCTGAAGGTGCCAGCAAATCCATTTTCAGTATATATACATATATAACAGGGTAACAGGGTCGTTGTTTTTTTTTTTTTTTAATTGGATGTTTTGAAAATTTAAATTGGATGTTTTAAATTTAAATCAGTTATTTTAAGCAAAATATGTATGTCCACAAATACAGTAATAAATTCGGTTAATTATTTACGTCTTCAAAGAATTTTAAGATATTTCAGTTGAAATAATTATTTATTACTAGTACAAAATTTAAAATTATTAATTAATTATTTTATATAAAAAATGTATACTTAATAAACAGAGAACAACAAGAAACAGAAGAGTTAGCTTATATTTCGGGACTACGTTTATTTAATTTCTTGAATATATAAACAGAGATGGCAAATAGCACATAAGATGTTTATTACAGCTTAATCATTTTTCTTTTTAAAATTTTGCATCAAGAATACCAGTTTTGATGCTTTACCAACCCCCAATCTGTTTTTTAATTTTGAGTGCACTATTCCAAGTGCAGAAAAAATTCTTTCCTGTTTGATGCTTTTGCTGTAGTCAGCGTGTCCAAAAACTTAATGTTCTCTGATAAAATGTCATTCTTTCATACCTTAACGAGGCTATTCCACCATTCATAATCAGACATTGTCTCGACTACTTTCGAATCAAAGAAGACATCTTCTTTAGAAAAAAGCTCCTATTTCCCCATAAAATTTCAGCGTCATTGATAAAAATTCTGATCCACATCGCTGTTTGATGAAGTCTAAAGTACTAATGAGGACCAGATGCATTAAAAACCAGGGTTCGTGATGTTTTCAAAAAATGTTTTTAAAAAATCGTACTTTTCTGATTTTTTAAAAAGACGTTTAAATATTTTGGATATTTATTATGTTACATTCATAAGGAACAATATGGCATGTTAATCAATATGCAAAAACACACATTATTCTTTTTTCACAGCAATAAATATTTTTTAATAATAATAATGATAAGCAAATTTTTAATCGAATGTATGACTCAAATGAAACTTAACCCTACCAGGAATAATGGTACACTCATAAGTACAGAGAAAATAAATCACATTTAATCTGAATTATTTTGCTGTTGAAAGCTGAAAAAAAGTAACAATTGTGTGTACTTAATTTTTACATAGAATGTACTTTAATCATTTTTCTATTTTATAAATGAAAAAGCCTGAAGTATTTTTACCCATTTAATACAATCATATACTAAAACCATTACTAAAAGCTGAAACTTTTTGTTTTAATCAAAGATCTTTATTGAAAACTTCTATGATAAAAAATATTTTAGAACAAAAAAAAAAAACTTAAGCTATTAAGGGACACAAATAAAAGTTTAAGGATACATTTCTAAATTCTAACAATTGTTGTTTTAAACACTATCATTCTGAATTATTTATTGTGTGGCATTTATAAAATTGATTTAAAATGCTGCTTTTAAGATAAAAAACACAGAATTAAAAAAACCTTTGAATGATTGAATGAATGATGCTTTACTGTTAATATGACTAAAGAATAAGAGTAATATTGAAAAATTTTAAAAAAAAATACAAATTAGTTCTAAACTTAGGAAATATGTTATGCACATAGACAGATGGACTTAGGAAGTTTTGTTTGCAACAGTGGTTGTAATTACAGCATACTTCATTTTTACAACACTTTCTAACAATGTAAAATCAATGATTTAAACAAAAAATAACTTGATTTAAATCAATGAACCAGCTTGATTAAGACTACCATATAGCGAGTTAAAACTCTTAATGAATTACTTGAACCTAAATATATTAAAACTTATAATAAAAAAATACCTATATTTTAATAATTTGAAAGAAGCCGATATAAAGTTTTTTGTTTTTATTTTAAATTATAAAAATCAATATTTTGCTTAGAAAAACTCATATAAATCAGTATTTTTTTCTAAAAAGAAAATCATAAAAATCTGTATTTTCTTCTTGAAAAGTCAAAAACTGATTTAATTCACTGACTTTTTAAAAAAAGTTATTTAAATCACGACAACCCTCATATATATATGTCAGTCAGATTGTTTGTCCAGTACAATATCAAACATCCTAAAATGCAGTTTGAAGCAAATAATGCTTAATGTTACATAAAGTGATGCAATAATGGCATTGTGACATGTTTCTTGCTTCAAATTAACGTTTTGCGGGTAGGCTGATTTGCATTAGCATTTATAAAGCTTGATTAAATTAGAAGTGAGTGTTTGTCTTTCTAATTTATTCAATAATAATAATAGGCTGGTATAAAATTTTTTATTTCTATGATCTTTACAGAAGTGCAGAAAAAAAAGTTTATGTATAATATGCGTTACAAACACTTAAATCAAGTAAATAACTCAATGGTTAATCAGTTGCACAGAGGAGAGATAATTGTTAATTTAAATTTTAGAAAAAAATGTTGTCAAACAGTAAATCAAAAATGTCTAAAAGTTGTTTAAATGTTCGAAACTGATTTTGAGAAATTTAATGAATTAGGGTAGAGTGTTGTACCTTGGGACATTGACAATTTCTAAAAACCTATTGGCAACATTAACATTTTTTTTTATTTCTAATTGTGACCTTAACCAGCAGATAGCTTCACAGTAAAAGGCAGCATTAGAAGCACTGAATTGATGACTTGGTGAGAGAAAGAAAATTTCATCACTCAAAAGTAAATATCTTTCTCATTCTAATTTCATTTACTGAAATAGCATTTGTAAAACTATTCTACTGAATTTTAACTGGATATTGAACAGAAGATTTTTAAATGTTTTGGTTATGAGAAAGTGATGATACTGCATTTTGATTGACCACCATTTTGATTTTATTTAAACCATGTGATGATTGTACCTTGGGACAGTAAACCGTGTTGTACCTTGGGACATGCTCAAGATACAACATACACATGGTTCTTAATCATTTGGATATATTTTAGTATAAAGAGAGGTATTCTAATCAAATGAAGTCTTTCAAATACAAGAATTGTTAGAATATGATCCTATATTTCAGTTCGATAATGTTACGAATTTGTCAATGTTGTAGTATCCATCAACACTTTCAGACACATCATTTTACTGTGAAACCAAGCTAGGAGGTTGCTATAATGAAAATCCTGACTTGGCCACATTTGGCGCATGATTTTTTGTATAAAATTGGTTATGTATATGACTGTTGCATGAATCACGAAGTATGTCCCTAGGTACAACGGGGTGTTGTACCTTGGGACAGTTTTCAGTTACTACTTAAAATGGCTGGCATTTTTTTAATTTTTAAACTGGTTGAATTTGAAAAACTATATTATAGAGGAGAATGTTGCTGTTTTTAAATAGCGTCTTCATACTTCAAATCTAATTTTAATTTTTGAAGTTAAAAATTAAAATGTGAAAAGTGTCCCAAGGTACAACACTCTCCCCTATGGCTAAATTTTGACTGCCGGGTGAAATTTAGTTATAATTAATAGGTTGCTAATTAATTGATCAATTGCCTTCTCCTGAATTATTGGCAATTGGCTCATTTGCTCACCGGGGAAGACCTAAAAAAATTTAACTCAGAAACAGTTCTCAAAATATTATTCTTGCAAGAAATTACATCATGCGATTTTCTAAGCAAACTTATAACAAAATTTCAGCTTTTTAAGGAACTTGGATTTTGATCTGAATGAAACATCACATGTCCTTTTATATATCCAAACTTCAAAGCTAAAGTATTTTCACAATAGTACGACAATTTGTTTGCTTTCAGTCAATCCAAAATTTCCTTTCAACTATATTTTCGAAATGTCTTCTTACGATGATTAAAGTTATTTCTATGTGTATGCTCATTGGTTTCTTTTACCTTAAAAAATCAGTGAAAGTCTTTCAACAATAATCATAAGATGCTTTTTCTCCAATGTGTATCACCAAATCCTTCTCCATATCTGAACTGGAGCTGAAATTCTTTTTGCAATATTTGCAAGAGGATGGCTTTTCTTTAGTATGTATCCTCAAGTTTGCTTTCAAGTTGCCATTCCACGAAAATGACTTTTTGCAATAATTTCAGGAATATGGCTTTTCTTTTGTATGTATCCTCAAGTGTGCTTTCAAGTGGTCATTCTGAGAAAATGATTTTGTACAATAATTACAAGAGTATGGCTTTTCTCCTGTATGTATCCTCAAGTGTGCTTTAAAGCCGCCATTTTGAGCAAATGTCCTGATACAATAAGTGCAAGAGTATGGTCTTTCCTTAGTATGTATCCTCAAGTGTGCTTTCAAGTTGCCATTCTGAGAAAAAGACTTTTTGCAATAATTACAAGAATATGGTTTTTCTTTTGTATGTATCCTCAAGTGTGCTTTCAAGTGGTCATTCTGAGAAAATGATTTTGTACAATAATTACAAGAGTATGGCTTTTCTCCTGTATGTATCCTCAAGTGTGCTTTAAAGCCGCTATTTTGAGCAAATGTCCTGCTACAATAAGTGCAAGAGTATGGTCTTTCTTTAGTATGTATCCTCAAGTGTGTTTCTAGTTCATAATTAGTACGGAATCTCTTTTCACAATGATCACAAGAATATGGCTTTTCTTTAGTATGTATCCTCAAATGTGCTTTCCAGTTGCCATTCTGAGAAAATGTTCTGCTGCAATATTTGCAAGAGTATGGCTTTTCTTTAGTATGTATCCTCAAGTGAGCTTTCAAGTTGCCGTTCTGAGAAAATGTCCTGCTACAATAAGTGCAAGAGTATGGTCTTTCTTTAGTATGTATCCTCAAGTGTGTTTCTAGTGCATAAATAGTACGGAATGTCTTTTCACAATGATCACAAGAGTATGGCTTTTCTTTAGTATGTATCCTCAAATGTGCTTTCCAGTTGCCATTCTGAGAAAATGTTCTGCTGCAATATTTGCAAGAGTATGGCTTTTCTTTAGTATGTATCCTCAAGTGAGCTTTCAAGTTGCCGTTCTGAGAAAATGTCCTGCTACAATAAGTGCAAGAGTATGGTCTTTCTTTAGTATGTATCCTCAAGTGTGTTTCTAGTGCATAATTAGTACGGAATGTCTTTTCACAATGATCACAAGAGTATGGCTTTTCTTTAGTATGTATCCTCAAGTGTGCTTTCAAGTTGCCATTCTGAGAAAATGTTCTGTCGCAATATTTGCAAGAGTATGGCTTTTCTTTAGTGTGTATCCTCAAGTGTGATTTCAAGAAGGCTTTCTCAGAAAATGTTTTTTCACAATAAGCACAAGAATGTGGCTTTTCTTTTGTATGCATCCTCAAGTGTGCTTTCAGCTGGCCATTCTGTGTAAATGACTTTTTGCAATAATTACAAGAATACAGCTTTTCTTTAGTGTGTATCCTTAAGTGTGTTTTTAGTTCTGAACTGGTACGGAATGTCTTTTTACAACATTCACAAGAGCATGGCTTTCCTCCTGTATGTATCCTCAAGTGTGCTTTCAAGTTGCCGTTCTGAGAAAATGTCCTGCTACAATAAGTGCAAGAGTATGGTCTTTCTTTAGTATGTATCCTCAAGTGTGTTTCTAGTTCATAATTAGTACGGAATCTCTTTTCACAATGATCACAAGAATATGGCTTTTCTTTAGTATGTATCCTCAAATGTGCTTTCCAGTTGCCATTCTGAGAAAATGTTCTGCTGCAATATTTGCAAGAGTATGGCTTTTCTTTAGTATGTATCCTCAAGTGAGCTTTCAAGTTGCCGTTCTGAGAAAATGTCCTGCTACAATAAGTGCAAGAGTATGGTCTTTCTTTAGTATGTATCCTCAAGTGTGTTTCTAGTGCATAATTAGTACAGAAAGTCTTTTCACAATGATCACAAGAGTATGGCTTTTCTTTAGTATGTATCCTCAAGTGTGCTTTCAAGTTGCCATTCTGAGAAAATGTTCTGTCGCAATATTTGCAAGAGTATGGCTTTTCTTTAGTGTGTATCCTCAAGTGTGATTTCAAGAAGGCTTTCTCAGAAAATGTTTTTTCACAATAAGCACAAGAATGTGGCTTTTCTTTTGTATGCATCCTCAAGTGTGCTTTCAACTGGCCATTCTGTGTAAATGACTTTTTACAATAATTACAAGAATACAGCTTTTCTTTAGTATGTATCCTTAAGTGTGTTTTTAGTTCTGAACTGGTACGGAATGTCTTTTTACAACATTCACAAGAGTATGGCTTTTCTCCTGTATGTATCCTCAAGTGTGCTTTCAAGTTGCCGTTCTGAGAAAATGTCCTGCTACAATAAGTGCAAGAGTATGGTCTTTCTTTAGTATGTATCCTCAAGTGTGCTTTCAAGTTGCCATTCTGAGAAAATGTTCTGTCGCAATATTTGCAAGAGTATGGCTTTTCTTTAGTGTGTATCCTCAAGTGTGATTTCAAGAAGGCTTTCTCAGAAAATGTTTTTTCACAATAATCACAAGAGTTTGTTTTTTTTTTTAGTATGTATCCTCAAGTGTGCTTTCAAGTTGACATTCCGAGAAAATGTCTTTTTACAATACTCACAAGAAAACAAATTTTTATTTGTATGCATCATTAAGTGCACTTTCAAATCTGACCAGTTATTGGACCTCTATTACAATAATTAAAAGGTGTCTTCTTGTTCTGTGTGTCGTCCTATTTGTTTTTACATTTGAAGTTATTTTTGCAATAGTGCCAAGAAAATGGTTATCTATAGTATATATTCGTCAGTGCGTTTTCAAATTGGAATAGTTGAAAAAAAGATTACAATATTTGCAAGAATAAGACTTGCATGGAATAAGATTTGCATGGACAGATGTGTAAGTAATACTTCAAGACTGGCTCATTCTCAATAACCAGACGTAATATGTTTGTACTAGTTGATAATTTTTCACTTTGCAATGTCAGTCGTATGGTTTTACACAGCAGCCTGATCCCGAATTTTGCAATGAATCCTTTTGCGAATAAACTTTGTTCTATTGATCAGTGTTAAAATCTTTTTCATATTAAGATACTTCAAAAGCTTACAACATAACAGAAGAAAAAAGTTGACAACTTCTCTTAAAAGGAATGGCGAGGAATACCTAAAGTTTCTCTGAGTATATGAGTCTCCTGTCCAGAAAGAAAAAGTCCAAGTCGAATGAGTGGGAGATTTACAGATCAGGCCTTGGCATAGCGACACCTTCACAGTAAAACAGCTGAAAATATTAAATTGTCATACATAATGTCAAAAAAACAAACACGAAACATTAAAAAATACATGTACAGTGAAATCTGAGTTGACCACTTGCGGTGCAGCTCTTTAGTGGTCAACTTAAGACAGGTGGTCAAGTTATAGAGGGTAGAGATTTTTTCTTTTTGTTATATCTTGCACTATGCATTTATACATTTGTAACTATTTAAAATATAGCCTCACATATTAACGTTACTTTAAAATACTAATTCGCTATTTTTTACAACTATCTGAAATATCATTAGATGAATTTAACTTGCATGACTTACAATGTATCCTATACAACTTTGAAATTAAATCACTTAGTTAAAATGAAGATAAATATTAATTATGTAAATTACTTAAATGAGGGTAAAGATTTCCTAAAGTATATAATTATTGAAAATGGCTATAAAAAAAAGAAAAATTTCTTAGAACTTATTTAAGAAAGAAAAGAGGGCTCATAGTATTTTTCCCATGTGGTTAACTTACAGAGAGGTTTGGGCAAACTGTATATTGCTGTTTCATCCATCCAGACAAATACTGGCCTAACATTATAGCATAAAAAATATCCTGGAGAAGTTATTTAATTTTTTTTTATTTCTGCAACAATAGATAAAACAAATATAGTAATAACTAGGGGTGGTCATCTTACAAAGGGTTTTTATATTACTCCCCCCCCCCCCGCAAATGTGGCGTACAAAAGTGGTCAACATAGACAGGTGGTCAAGTTACAAAGGTTTCCCTACATATGTAATATGGGGAAAATTCCGTTCCTGACAAAAGTGGTCAACTTAGACAGTTGGCCAACTTACAAAATTGGTCAACTTTACAGGTTTTACTGTCTGTTCAAAATACACCCAGTTTTTGCCCTTCACTATTTCTTGAGGCTGAAATTTTTTAAATCTGATTTTTAGTTAAAGAACAAAACTTAAATAATGTACTCATTGAAAGAATATTGATAAGCTGGCTATATCGCACACCGACAAGAAAAGTGACACAGTTCAAAATGGATTTGTTGCCTCTCCAGATTTCATATTCTTCTATCAAAAAGTGCCATACAGGTCTATAATATACAGAGCTATCAGTACCCTTTGCAGTACTGCACCACCGAGTATTTCTAAAAGAACCACCTGCCTCGGCATTTTACCTGACCTCTTTGCCTAGAATTGCAAATGTCTAGACATTTCACGACACTAATAAAATGCACAGACGTGCAACAATCAAGGTTGTTAGTCCTTTCAATGCAACCAGGTGCAATACAGGGGATTTGCTAAGGGGGCAGGAACATAGTTCCTTATTCATACAATATTTAGTAGCAATTCACTCTCAGATTGGGGCAATTGCACCCCTCCAATGAAATCAACATTAAGAATAATAATATTTTTAGATGGTGGAACTGCATAACTGAAAAGGAAATAAGAATAAGTGAAGAACAGAGAGAGGGGACTGGACAGGAGGGGGGAGAGGAGTAAGGTCCCTATCTTACTCAAATAACAAGCGGGTTGGCAAGGTTTCGGACACTACGGTAGACACCAAGATTTTTTTGCCGTCCTGTCCAAATCCCTGTCTGTGTTCAAGAGTGTCTAAAACTCTATTTTTACTGCAGTTGTATTTTGCGATCAAATATCAAAAACAGAATAAAATGTAGTAAAGTAATATTTCATTATATTAAAATTTAAGTAAACTTTTTTCTTCTAAATATATATAATAGCATTTAATAGCAATGATGAGTCATAAATGGAATTCAAATGAGTTACTTTTGTACTTTGTTTTCACAACACCACCCACTGTTACATAAGGAAGCTTTTATGTAATAGAGTTCTTCGAATTTTTAAAATTTTTTCGCACTTTTTGCCAAATTATCTTTTTAGAGAAAAATATTATCAACTATTTATTAATTACAACTAATTAAAATTTATATCTACGGATTACTTTTACTGCAATTTATATAAATCAATTAGATTAAGGGAAAGGAGGGTTAAGATTATGCAGTCGGTTAAGAGTAGGCAGGGACCTTTTTCCCCTGTTGGCAACACTGCAAGCAGAAGCGAGTGTGATCAACTCAACATGTTTGCTTTCAGCAGGCTCAAGAGACCGCCATTGTTATTTTCATCCTTGCTGTCGTTTATTTATCTGGTAAAATATGATTTCTGCATGTTGGCATGTAATTTTTCTGTGAAGAAATATTAATTTTTTTGTCGATAAAGGATTGATGTTTGCTTTTAAGTAGATATCATTATGAGCTTTGTTCCCTTCCGAACAACGTGGGCATGTCAGAATTTTACTATTGTAAATGCTACAGCCTTCTATGGACGATTTTGAGGAGCAATACGTCGGCAGGTAAGAGTAAGCGTCAAAAAGGAAAAGGTAGAGAGAAAGAGAGAATTAGAAGAAGCAAAGGATAATCGAGCTGTTATGAAAAGTAAAAATGTGGCCAAAACTGAAAAAGAAAAAACCATGAAAGCAAATAAAAAACTTGTTCTGCATTGTATCGACAACCCAGTTCCCACAACAAGTTAGCAAACAATGAGGCGACAATATGCCCACGCAGCGAACAATCATAAGATGAAGATTGGATCCAGTGTGGATTATGTAAGGAGTGCTGGCATGACGAATGTTCCAGTTACGAAGGCACTGGGGCATTTGTATGTGACTACTGCTAAATTTTCTGAATGCGTACTCTTATCCTTCCTGGGTGCGTACTCTTATCCGCCATGTCGGGTAAGAGTACGCATTTGCAATTTTTTTTTTCCGCTTGCTTTCTTTCATATATTTTTTCAAGATAAAACTTTCATTTCGTGTACCTAAGTCCTCAAGTTAATAAACTTTGATTCAGTCAATTTTCAAGGTTCTCACTTTTAAATTCTCATTTTTATAACGAGCAATACATTAGGTGCGTACTCTCACCCTCCTTTAGCTTCAGGACAGGTTAAGACACTTTTGGACAGTAAAAACTATCTGTCCTGTTCAAAACCCCATCCCTGATAGCAAACAATCAGAGCCATTCCATTTCAGATCAGGCAGAGGGTGTCACATGACCCCCACAGATTTTTTTAAAAAAATTACAGTAGTTACAACTAAGGGACATATGAAATATCCCAAAAGGATTAAGCAAAAAAAAATTTATTTTTCTAGTTACAGCCTTTTAAAATTTGGAACAAAATCGGCCGTTTCCAGAAAATCAGAAAAACACTCACTTTTAAAATGGCCTCTGTTTCAAAAGTTTTTAACCGATTCAAATAATTTTTTTTTCTATGAATAATGAAGGGATGGTATTTTATTTGGGCACTAATTTGAGAAATCTAGTTGGCTTCATTGATAACGAAAAAAAGTGTTTTTGAAGTGAAATAAAATCGCATTTTTACCGATTTTATGATTTTTTTACTTATGAAAGAAATTTATTTTTGACAAAAGAGGTGGCAATCCAAAGTACTGTTATTGAAGTTTTGTATCAAATTTTATTGTAATCCTGAGATGCATATCCCCTCAGAATTTAAAGTTTGAAATTTGAAAATGTTCAAAAATTACGATTTTTGAAGTGTGATTACTCAAAAAAAGCCATTTTTTAAAAATCTGAAAACCTGCTCATTTGTTGCCCTTGAAGTGCTTAATGAGCTACTATAAGTTATATCGTGTATTTTTGCCCCAGATATTTTATATGCTTTTTCAAAAAGGGCCTTTTGTGCGTTTCTCAAAAAAGCCAGAAATTAAAACTTGTACTTATTTAATCACTTTAATATAAGATTTAATCAATATTTATTAACAAATATACCATATTGTTACACAATTACTACAGCTAAATTGTACTTAACGTTCTTAGAATTTAAATAGCACCTTGCACAAAGTGTAGCCACCGCGATTTAATGCATGTTTTTTTTTTTTTTTTTTTCAAAGAAGCATTTAAAGTTTTCCCTGGCTCTAAAATTTCATTTCAGGTATTATCTAATATCAAACTCGTCGTAAAGTGTAATATATTCTTATTCTTAAGAGTTGATTAAATTAAGACTATATGGTAATGTAAACATTAACCATACCTCAGCCCCTCTCCTATTGAGGTATAAACTTTTTTTTTTCTATACCTCTCTTTATTATGTATTTCTATTGTCTTTCGAATTTACAAAAACTCTGAGATTTCTAAAAAAAAGGAACTTTACACAAACGTTCCTTCAATTAGTTTGGTAAATTGTCGACTGACTGTTGCCTCTAAAGTATAGATTCTAAATACTTGAAATGGGTTTGGTGTATAAAAAGAAAAAATGAAACAATAACGGTTTTGCTCCCATGGTTTTTTTTATATATCCAATTGTTAATGTCGAGGCAAATCTATTCTCTCAATTTTGGAATCTATTTCAAAGCAGAATGTGTCCATTATTTTCAAAAGAGACGATAACGGTTTTTGCTCCCGTGTTTTTTTTTATATATATATTCAAGTAGGGTTAATGCCGGGGCAAATCTATTCTCGCAATTTTGGAATCTATTTCAAAGCAGAATGTGTCCATTATTTTCAAAAGAGACGATAACGGTTTTTGCTCCCTTGTTTTTTTTTATATATTCAAGTAGGGTTGACAGCAGAAAAAAAAAACCTAATCATAAACATGGACACGCATTTCAGTCGACGATTTACAAACTACATTATCATGTAAAGTTTTTAAAAATATCGATATAAATGTTTATCCAGGGGGTTTTTGAAATATGTCGTAAGAATATTTAGATATATTACACTTTACAAGAAGATAATATAAAAAAAAAAGTACATACCTCGAAATAGGAGAGGTTAATGTTTACATTACCAACTGTTAAGAATATTTAGATATGTTAAACTTTACGCGACGAGTTTGATTAGATAATACATGAAGTGAAACTGTAATGAAATTTTAGAATCAAGACAGAAACTTGATTTAAATTTTTTTTTTTTTTTTTTTTTAAGAGACCCGTCGTTTCAAAAAAACACTTCCTAGGTCAGACTCGAATGGTGCACATATTTTTGCAATTAAATCGAAGACAGTTTCCGTATCCGTTTCATAGACATGCTGTAGTAATAGAGAATGATCAAAATTTGAAGAAACTCGCTCAGCTTTTCCACTACTTTTGGAGGAACGTATTTCGTAAAACGGTTTCCCACACAGTAGTATTGACGTCTGCAATAGTTGCTTGAATTTTACACAATATTCAATTTGAAAATCTAAGTTCAGCGGTCGCAAATTTTTTTTCTCACGTTTACCAAGCGGGATTCTACTAGGTACGAAATAAAAAATAGAGTTATATGTTTAAAATTAAAACAACCAAAATAATCGTTATAAGTGTTGTACAGATAAATTTTCTCGCAATCTTCTGTTTGAAGTGTCGGGGCAACTAAAACAAATAGTTTACCCACTCTTCTGTTAGTGCTGCTTCTAAAAAAGTCACGTACAAATTCAGGAAATTCTACGTTTTTTAGGACTGCTAAAAAAAATCGTTGTCGACAGGTATTTGATTGTCATCTTCCGTGTCCCACACGAAATCCGATTCCACATCAGCCACACTGGTAGATTGGACACGTAATTCGTCACAATAAGCTCTGGGATTTGAATGATCGAAAGATCATTCAAATCCCAGAAATTCCTATAATTTTCGAAATTCTGTGTATTCTTTTTAGGATGCCACTGAACATATCTCTTATGAACTAATTTCTTTAAATCCTTAAAACTGGAAGGGTCTTTGTCGACGCATAACAGTCTGAAAAAATTAGCTTTAACGAAATAAAAGTTAATTTCTAGATTTTTTTAAAATGAAATTAAAATTTCGATTTGAAAAATTCGTAACTTTTTGACTGGATTTCGTTGTCAAGCGGAATTCTATCAGATTGGGTAACCGTTATCATTCGAGTCTGATCTAGGAAGTGTTTTTTTTTTTTTAATTTAAGTTTCTGTCTTGATTCTAAAATTTCATTACAGTTTCACTTCATGTATTATCTAATCAAACACGTCGCGTAAAGTTTAACATATCTAAATATTCTTAACAGTTGGTAATGTAAACATTAACCTCTCCTATTTCGAGGTATGTACTTTTTTTTTTTATATTATCTTCTTGTAAAGTGTAATATATCTAAATATTCTTACGACATATTTCAAAAACCCCCTGGATAAACATTTATATCGATATTTTTAAAAACTTTACATGATAATGTAGTTTGTAAATCGTCGACTGAAATGCGTGTCCATGTTTATGATTAGGTTTTTTGAGCAATCTAGGATTGCTTATTGTTTTCGTTATGCGGTTAATGGCGTCTCACCTTTTTATTATTTATACTTTTATATACTTTTTTATTTCATAGTAAACTATGTATTCACAAAGAACTTTGATATTTTTTTCTTTTGCATCGCTGCGTCTACTCATTTTCAAAAGTAAGAAGATAAGATAAACGTAAGATAAGAAGATAAACGTAAAAAGAGATCAGATCCGAAGTCTCTTGAACATGAAAACAAAATACGGAGGAATCGTCGTCAAAGGAAATATAAGTCGGAAGAATCTGATGGGTACCAGCCATCAAATTCTTCCATAAGTAAAAAACCTCGCATTGTCCTTTCAGAACTTCCGTCCAGCTCAAAGGAAAATCAATTAAAATTGAATCGTCGTCAAAGCAAACGCAAGTAGGAAGAATTTGATGGGGTCCAGCCATCAAATTCTTCCATAAATAAGAAACCTCGCATCGACCTTTCAGACGATCCGTCCTGCTCAACTGTATCGAATTTTATCGAAATGGACAATAATGATTCGGAAAGTAATTCTACCCTTTATTCTTCATCCGATCTAAACAATTACACAAGCGATACACTTTGGTTACAGAAAGAAGAATCATTCTTTAAATCTATTTCTGATGGACCTGTTCACCGATGTTCAGTGGCGTAGATAAGGGGGGGGGGGCACAACCCCCCCCCCCCCCGAAATTTTGACTTAGATACGGGATGGCTTAGAGGGACCCCACCGAAATATTGGTGTCCGAAAACTCTTTTTGAGACCTTAACTCTCTCTACGTTTTATAGTATTCTAAAAATATTTAATTTTGATTGGAACACTGCTAAAAAAAAGGCGCGATACATGGCAAAAAAAAAAAAAAAAGTCAATTATCGAACCTTTGGGTTGTAGGGTCGTACTAGGTCGTACATAGGGTTGCAAATTTGTCGCAGAAAAGACCCCGAAATTCGCGGCAAATTTCACGAAATGCTCGCGAGAATACAAATATATTGTAATAAAATCTAGGATATCTGCAATGAAATTTATTTTTTAAGTAAGAAAGTACATAAGTGAACAATTTTATTTCTTTCAACTTTATGCAATATTTAGGTGTTTATTTAAATGTACAAATTTTGGTACTCGCTATGACTTAATACGTTTTTATATGTAGAGAAGGACCGTTTTGCATCTGCGCTACTGACGGAACTGACAAACATCGAATTGCCACTTTGAACAGGTCGGGAAAACTTTTTCTCTTGAATTTCCAAAATTGAACTGCCCTCCTCCAACGTGTAACTCATTTGCGGGGGGGGGGGGGGGGGATCATAGGGTTATTGTTAAAAATGGAAGAACTATCAACTTCGTTAAAAAGATTTAAATATTTGTATTGATTAGGATCAAAAACTTCTTCTAAACATGAATGTGATTATCTATAACTACTTTTATAGTTATTTTTCTATTGATGAATTTTTCTAAATTTTAGGGAAATCTGTTATACATTTTAAAACTTCAGAACAGTATAAATTGCCATTAAAATGTAAGTAAAAAACAAAAAAAAAGTTTTACATTTTAAACAATTTTGGCACAAATCGTGGATTTTTTTAAAAATCACGGATTTTAGGAAACAGCTTCAAAAATCGGGGGAATTCGCGGAGCGACAAACTTGCAGCCGTAGTCGTACCACTTTCCTAGGAATTTCTCCCCTAAATACCTCCACCACAAACCCCTATTATACACTAGAGATGAGTTTGAGCTCACTTCTGAGCCCGAGTGATACTGTTCGGCGTCAAAGACCGAGCCCTCCCGACCCCGAAATTATTTTATGAAGTGTTGTTAATAGATGTGGTGCTATATCGATTAAATGTAGGTTTTTGTTGCTATCGCAATTGGTTCTAATGATGGTGATTTAAAATGAATGAAAAATGATGTTTGAAAATCTTCGGTTTGGCAGCATTTTCGGGAAGTTTTTGATTCGCAGTCGAACAAAACTGGAATATGTTCAGTGCAACTCTTGCAGTTAGGAGAATTATTAATAAGAAGACCTATTAAATAAGATGGGTCTCTATAGTCTGGAGCAAATTGAAAATCAAAGTGGACACAGGACTAGCAAAAAACCTATATTAGAATAAAAAAAGGAGGCTGGAAATAGCTTTCAAATGCAACCAAGCCGTACTTTTAACGATAAATTTATCTAAACTAGAATCTTTCCCATGACTGTTCACAATTCGCCTTTCAAAGCTTCTGTTTAACAATTTTATCATCCGTTCCTCACTACGTTTCATGCCCAGAGCGGAAGAAAGTCCGTTTTATGACTTCTTCCTTTTAGAAGGTGCTTTCAAGCACCACGGGGGTTTGTGTTAATTGCTCTCCACTTTCAACTTAACCCCATTCTCTACTGACCATTCAATAATAACGCCTCAACCGAACAGATATCGTTTACTTTACAGATATACAGAAACAGATGCACTGAACACGAAGATAGGAGATAGTGAGAGTAAAGTGATGAATGTCATTCTCAATTTCTCCTCTCCCCTAACAAATAGCACTCCAGACATAAAAAAAAATTCTCACGTTCTTTAACCATCAACTAATCTTATTTAAATGGGTTTTTCCGCCAATGGTTGTTTACTTTGCCTAATAGGTTAATGTATGAATATTTTACCATGAGCAGAGACCTCCCACTTTCCTCTCGTGCGTGCATTGCTGGGTCAGTCTGTACTGATCAGAGGTTTTCCGCATTTTTTTCAAACCCAATTTATTTAGGGAAGTGCATTGAATGAGGGGCAATAAAGAAGTGAGCACAAACTTTACAAGCATTTTTAAGCCGAAAGAGAAAATTGATGACAATTGTAATAAAAAGAGAAAGTTGATGCCCTCTGAGGAGTAGGAAGTACAATCTCCAGAATCAGAATTAGTTTCACTAGACACTTCTGAAGGTAATATTTTATTTTTGCCGCTTTTACTACTAATGCAGTATCTAACAAGAAGTTCCGTCTAAAACTATACGAGCTTACTTTCTCGTATACACCAACTTCAAACTTATAATCCAGCTATCTCTCTTTCTCATTTAGCTTTAGTTCTTAATTACTTCAAATACCTTTTTCAGCAGTTAATACGTATTCCTTCACTCACACATTCATTCTTTAATTTATTCAGTCATTCATTTACTCATTGTATTTATTCACTCATTTAGTTGTTTTTCAATTCATTCACTTGTTTATTTATTTTATCATTTATTCATTCAAAAATATCCATAAAAATCCGGACGAAAAAATTTCATATGAAAATAGGCTCCCTTAGTTCTGTACTGTAGCTGTAGAACTTCGTATCTGTACATGTTCTACGTCATAACATCTTTCCGATGAAGCTTGTTCCAAGCAAATCCGTCTGTTATATCATCATTTATACAAGATTGAAAATTCTCCGTTGGCGTTATCTTAGTTTTTTTGAGCTGTTAAAAAATGAATAAAAATTCTTCAAATCAAAAAATTTTTCACGCTGAGAGCTTCTTCCAATAAGCTTGTTCATCGGAACTTGGATCGGATAGAGTTTACTTAATTTGCCCATAGGTGCTATTGTTAAGATTTTTTGAACTATTCAAAAGTAAGCGAAAAATTGTTCAAATTAAAAAGTCAAATATAAAAATGAAATGTCCACGCCGAGATCTTTTGATGCAAAAAAAAAAAAAAAAAATCGGATCGAACAATTCTTTCAAAAGTTAACAGCAGCCAGACCGATAGACACAAGTTTTTCCCACCTCAAAAGACTACTTTCAAATTTTTTATTTTTCAATCTTTATTTAATTACTTCACTTATTTTAAACTTTTCTTTATTTTTAACGATATTTTCACGACACATTTAGCCTTCTTTCATGCTTTATTATTATTTTTTAAACTTTAACGGGGAAGTAGGCTAAAAATGATAATGGAAAAAAAGTTATCAGTTGAAAGTTCTATGTTCTCTGTGACAAAAAAAAAATATTCCTGTAAATTCGTCAAGTTGTTAGAATATTTAATTCAATATTTAATTTTCATGTTTATCTATTTTAAGCCACTACTTATTATTCTATCTTACAACAACTGTACAACTCAACTCTGTTCGATTTTTTATTCTTAAGCTTGTAAGAATGTAAACAGTACAGAATGTCTTAATCTAATACTACAATTCCATCTTATTTAATCTTCTAAATAAAGTACTTTTTCAACATAAAGGATTCCAGATTTATTCCATGTCTTATAGATTATGAGACTGATTGCAATTTTTGAAATATTTTAAAGAAATTTGCGATTTTTTTTTCGAAAACGAAAGTTGTTTATCCTGTTCTGCTGAAGTCACAATGGCTGAAGGTGCTCGCATTTCAATAGCAAAGTTAAATAATTCAAATTACCAAATCTGGAAGTACAAAGTAGAACTTCTCTTGATTAAAGAAGGACTCTGGAATACTGTTGAAAAAGATAAACCTGCGGATGCAAATGAGGACTGGATTACGAAGGATGGAAAGGCTCGTGCTACCATTGGACTTCTGGTTGAAGATAACCAACTATGCCATGTAAAGAAGCACAATACAGCGAATGGTATGTGGAAATCTCTTCTTGGATATCATCAAAAGTCAACATTGTCCAACAAAGTCAACTTGCTAAAACGCCTGTGTAGTTTGAAACTGGATGAACACAGTGATATGGAAGAACACATCAACAGTATGACTGATCTCATTGATCAACTGACTGCATTGGGGGAAAATTTGGCAGAACCTCTAACTGTGGCATTATTGTTGAGCAGCCTTCCTGACAGCTATGCAACATTGATTACAGCGTTGGAAACCAGACCAGAAGCAGATTTAACACAAGAACTGGTTAAAAATAAGTTGATAGAAGAAAACAGAAGAAGAAGAGAACAGAACCATGGGAGCCAGCCGAGCCAAGAAAAAGTATTAAAGGTCAATTCTACAGTTCAGAAGCATACAAAAAGAAGCTGTTTTTTCTGTAAGAAGCCAGGACATGACAAGGTGGATTGTCGAAAGTATAAAGCATGGCTACTACGGAAAGGAACAAATCAGCAAGAAAATCAACATACAGCTAAGAAAGTTACTCTAGCAGATAATAACAGTTCAGAAATAAGAATCAGCAATGAAGAACATATTTGTTTTATCTTGGGTGAAACAGAAACTCTTTCGTGGTACATTGACTCTGGCGCAACTTCGCATATGACCAGCAATTTTGATTTCTTCCCAGCACTTGATGAAACCATTCAAGATAAAGTTTACCTTGCAGATGGTCAAATCATAGTGACCAGCGGAAAGGGTGAAGGCTGGATATTTTATGAAGATGACAAGAACCATGTAAGTAAAATAAAAGTTCAAGATGTTCTTTACGTGCCTCAATTGCATGGAAATTTATTGTCTGTCAAGAAATTAGTTGATAAAGGATTTAATGTTGACTTTAGTAATGAACAGTGTACTATAAAGTTAAAAGAAAACATTGTTGCTATAGCAAGTACTAAAAACAGTTTGTATGTACTAAACTCACAAAAGGCATTAAGTGCAACTGATTGCAAGTCTCTCTGCATACATGAATGGCACAAAAGATTAGGCCATAGAGATATTCAAGCCATAAAGAAAGTAGAAAATAAATATTTAGCTACAGGATTAAAGATAAAGCCTTGCAAACACACTGATGTATGCGAGATCTGCATTAAAGGGAAAATGACAAAAACATCTTTTCCAAAGAAATCATCAACAAAAACCACAGAACTGTTTCAGATGGTTCATTCAGATGTGTGCGGACCGATTCATGTAGCTACACCAAGTGGAAACAAGTATATACTTACACTAATTGATGATTTTAGTAGATATACAAAAGTTTATTTGATGAAGAATAAGTCGGAAGTTTCAAGAAACATAGTTCATTACGTGAAACAGGTTCAGACTATGTTCGGGAAAACACCAAAGTGCATAAGATCAGACAGAGGTGGAGAATACATGAATGCTGAAGTAGATAAAATCTTCATTGATGAGGGAATACAGAGACAAACCTCGGCACCCTATACACCTCAACAGAATGGGACAGCGGAGCGCAAAAACAGATATCTTATTGAAATGACGAGATGTTTACTCCTAGAATCAGTTCTTGAAAATAAGTATTGGGGAGAAGCTATTCAGACTGCCAACTTCCTACAGAACAGACTGCCAACAAAACATCATGAAGTTACACCCTACGAGTTATGGCATGGAGAAAAACCAAATCTGGAAGTAATCAAGACATTCGGCATCAAAGCTTACACCTTAATCCCAGAGGGACAAAGATTAAAGTTAGATGACAAAGCAAAATTGATGACATTTGTGGGTTATCAAGAAGGATCTAAAGCCTACAGATTATTGGACAGAAAGACCAACAAGATTACTATCAGTAAACATGTAAAGTTTGTAGACGATTTCGAGTCTGAAAGTCAACAGGAAACCATACCCGAAAACTTTGTTGCAGAAGAAACATGTCAATTTGAACTTGAAGAGGAGATCAATTCTTCAGCATATTTTGATTTTGAGGAAACTGAAAAAGCAAATGCAACAGATGAAGAAAGTAATGAAGATAACAATATGCTCAGAAGATCAAATAGAGCTAGAAAAGCACCAGAAAGATTAATTGAAACAATCCAAATATCTAAGGAAGGTGAAACTCAAGAAGCAGAACCAAAAACATATGAAGCAGCGATCAAGTCTAAAGATGCTGAATCTTGGAGTAATGCAATGAAAGAGGAAATAAATTCATTAAAGGCAAGCAAAACTTGGGAATTAGCAGAACTTCCACCAAATAAAGTAGCAATAGGCAGCAAATGGGTCTTCAAGAGAAAAATTGATCAAAATGGAGATGTAGACAGATTCAAGGCCAGATTGGTTGCACAGGGATTTTTTCAAAAATTTGGCGAAGAATACGATGAAGTGTTTGCACCTGTTGTACGCCAGACTACATTTCGCACTTTGTTAGCTATTGCAGGAAAAAGGAAAATGCAAGTTAATCATTATGACATTCAGACAGCATACTTAAATGGTGATCTTCATCATGATGTATATATGAAACAGCCAAAAGGATATGAAGAACCAGGAAAGCAACATCTTGTTTGTAAACTTCAGAAGAATTTATGTGGTTTGAAACAGGGTGCGAATGAATGGAATAAGAAACTTCATGACAGTTTCATGAAAATGAACTTCAAGCAGAGTAATACAGACCCTTGTTTATATTCTAAACATTCCAATGGAGCCTGGACCTACATTCTTGTCTATGTTGATGATGTTATTGCAGCCAGCAAAGAAAGTTTAAACCTAAGGGAATTTGAAGTGGACCTAATGAGCCAATTCAAAGTGAAGAACCTGGGACATTTAAATTTTTATTTGGGTTTGCAAATTGATCAAGATGCTGAAGGACTTTTCTATGTGCATCAAACAAACTACATCAATCGGAAAATAAAGGAGTTTGGTCTTGAGGATTCGAAACCATCAAGAATACCTTTGGAGCCAGGATACCAAAAGAGAAATGAAGTTGAAGATCCATTAGAAACAAATACAGTCTATCGAGCAGCTATAGGATCACTTCTTTACATTTCTACTAATACAAGACCAGACATATCAGTTAGTACATCAATATTAGCTAGTAAAGTTAGCAGACCAACTCAAAGTGACTGGACAGAAGTGAAAAGAGTATTTCGATACTTGAAAACTACAGTGCACAAAAGACTAAAGTTAGGCTCAGATCTACAAAGTAAAACTAGCATTTTGGAAGGCTACGTGGATGCCAATTGGGCAGGATCTGAAGGAAGAAGATCACAGAGTGGATATTTGTTCCAACTATATGGAGGGACAATATGTTGGTCAAGCAAGATACAGCCATCAGTTTCTTTATCGAGTGCAGAAGCTGAATATGTAGCTCTTGCAGAATCAGCACAAGAAGCTATATGGTTAAGCAGACCATTAAGTGACTTTCATGAAGTAACTACATTACCTATAACCATATTCGAGGACAATCAAAGCTGCATCAAGATGCTTACGTGTGGAAGGTTTAGTCAGCGCACAAAACATATAGACATTAAGTATCACTTTGTTCGTGAACTTGTAACTAATAATTTTCTGTCAGTATTATATTGCCCAACTGATGTTATGAAAGCTGACTTATTAACAAAGCCTCTTGAGGCGGTTAAGACTGCAAAATTTTCTCAAGGAATGGGGTTGGTGGGATAGAAATATTGAGGGGGAGTGTTAGAATATTTAATTCAATATTTAATTTTCATGTTTATCTATTTTAAGCCACTACTTATTATTCTATCTTACAACAACTGTACAACTCAACTCTGTTCGATTTTTTATTCTTAAGCTTGTAAGAATGTAAACAGTACAGAATGTCTTAATCTAATACTACAATTCCATCTTATTTAATCTTCTAAATAAAGTACTTTTTCAACATAAAGGATTCCAGATTTATTCCATGTCTTATAGTTTTTCAATTCATTCACTTGTTTATTTATTTTATCATTTATTCATTCAAAAATATCCATAAAAATCCGGACGAAAAAATTTCATATGAAAATAGGCTCCCTTAGTTCTGTACTGTAGCTGTAGAACATCGTATCTGTACATGTTCTACGTCATAACATCTTTCCGATGAAGCTTGTTCCAAGCAAATCCGTCTGTTATATCATCATTTATACAAGATTGAAAATTCTCCGTTGGCGTTATCTTAGTTTTTTTGAGCTGTTAAAAAATGAATAAAAATTCTTCAAATCAAAAAATTTTTCACGCTGAGAGCTTCTTCCAATAAGCTTGTTCATCGGAACTTGGATCGGATAGAGTTTACTTAATTTGCCCATAGGTGCTATTGTTAAGATTTTTTGAACTATTCAAAAGTAAGCGAAAAATTGTTCAAATTAAAAAGTCAAATATAAAAATGAAATGTCCACGCCGAGATCTTTTGATGCAAAAAAAAAAAAAAAAAAATCGGATCGAACAATTCTTTCAAAAGTTAACAGCAGCCAGACCGATAGACACAAGTTTTTCCCACCTCAAAAGACTACTTTCAAATTTTTTATTTTTCAATCTTTATTTAATTACTTCACTTATTTTAAACTTTTCTTTATTTTTAACGATATTTTCACGACACATTTAGCCTTCTTTCATGCTTTATTATTATTTTTTAAACTTTAACGGGGAAGTAGGCTAAAAATGATAATGGAAAAAAAGTTATCAGTTGAAAGTTCTATGTTCTCTGTGACAAAAAAAAAAATATTCCTGTAAATTCGTCAAGTTAGGTACGTTTTTTTTATTATTATTATTTGAATATAGTTAGGGGAACGGAAATGTATATAGTCTATACAACGCAACATTGTCATATTAAATACTTTCCCTGCAATAAGAAACGAGTGCAAACAAAAAACAAAATGACGTAAAAATTTAAACTTTTAAAAGGAAAAGTAAATTTTTCCTTTTAGAAAGCAATTTGTCTTTATTATTAACCGACTTTCCAAAATAGGACGGTTATTAATTGATATCTATGCATGTTTTTTGTTTGTTTGTAAATCGATAACTTCTCATTTCATAAACCGATTTTAATTATTCTTTTTTTTAATCTATCGAGCATGGTCTTCCATAGATCCCATACTTTCGTTTTGCAATAAACCGTATACGATAATTAAAAGAAAAAAAGGTTTTGGGAAGAAATGTACTAATTTTTGTGCTTTTTCAACCATAAAGTTTGACTAAATGAACAGATTTTAATAATTTTTTAATTCATAGGGAGAGAGGGGGGGGGGGGGGGTTCGCCTGACTTAAATCTCGTACATCGGTTTGACTACAATTGTTCTTTAGAGGAATCGAACTGCCTCCAGAAGAAACCCCCCCCCCCCCGAAATTGGGGTCTAGCTACGCCTCTGTATTGTTGTGATCGTTTATGGTTTAAGAAATCAAGGAGAGAACTACCCAAAAATCATCACATATTCAAACATTTCACTCAACAACAAATGAAATTCATTTTCTACGTCGATCGTGGAAATGTCGGTCAATTCTGTAAAACTTGTATCAGCTACTTTACAAAAGGGTCTTATCCACCTCTGTCTGCAAATCACGCATTCGTTTATCCGGAATTACCCGAATGCTGTAAGTAAAATAAAAGTTCAAGATGTTCTTTACGTGCCTCAATTGCATGGAAATTTATTGTCTGTCAAGAAATTAGTTGATAAAGGATTTAATGTTGACTTTAGTAATGAACAGTGTACTATAAAGTTAAAAGAAAACATTGTTGCTATAGCAAGTACTAAAAACAGTTTGTATGTACTAAACTCACAAAAGGCATTAAGTGCAACTGATTGCAAGTCTCTCTGCATACATGAATGGCACAAAAGATTAGGCCATAGAGATATTCAAGCCATAAAGAAAGTAGAAAATAAATATTTAGCTACAGGATTAAAGATAAAGCCTTGCAAACACACTGATGTATGCGAGATCTGCATTAAAGGGAAAATGACAAAAACATCTTTTCCAAAGAAATCATCAACAAAAACCACAGAACTGTTTCAGATGGTTCATTCAGATGTGTGCGGACCGATTCATGTAGCTACACCAAGTGGAAACAAGTATATACTTACACTAATTGATGATTTTAGTAGATATACAAAAGTTTATTTGATGAAGAATAAGTCGGAAGTTTCAAGAAACATAGTTCATTACGTGAAACAGGTTCAGACTATGTTCGGGAAAACACCAAAGTGCATAAGATCAGACAGAGGTGGAGAATACATGAATGCTGAAGTAGATAAAATCTTCATTGATGAGGGAATACAGAGACAAACCTCGGCACCCTATACACCTCAACAGAATGGGACAGCGGAGCGCAAAAACAGATATCTTATTGAAATGACGAGATGTTTACTCCTAGAATCAGTTCTTGAAAATAAGTATTGGGGAGAAGCTATTCAGACTGCCAACTTCCTACAGAACAGACTGCCAACAAAACATCATGAAGTTACACCCTACGAGTTATGGCATGGAGAAAAACCAAATCTGGAAGTAATCAAGACATTCGGCATCAAAGCTTACACCTTAATCCCAGAGGGACAAAGATTAAAGTTAGATGACAAAGCAAAATTGATGACATTTGTGGGTTATCAAGAAGGATCTAAAGCCTACAGATTATTGGACAGAAAGACCAACAAGATTACTATCAGTAAACATGTAAAGTTTGTAGACGATTTCGAGTCTGAAAGTCAACAGGAAACCATACCCGAAAACTTTGTTGCAGAAGAAACATGTCAATTTGAACTTGAAGAGGAGATCAATTCTTCAGCATATTTTGATTTTGAGGAAACTGAAAAAGCAAATGCAACAGATGAAGAAAGTAATGAAGATAACAATATGCTCAGAAGATCAAATAGAGCTAGAAAAGCACCAGAAAGATTAATTGAAACAATCCAAATATCTAAGGAAGGTGAAACTCAAGAAGCAGAACCAAAAACATATGAAGCAGCGATCAAGTCTAAAGATGCTGAATCTTGGAGTAATGCAATGAAAGAGGAAATAAATTCATTAAAGGCAAGCAAAACTTGGGAATTAGCAGAACTTCCACCAAATAAAGTAGCAATAGGCAGCAAATGGGTCTTCAAGAGAAAAATTGATCAAAATGGAGATGTAGACAGATTCAAGGCCAGATTGGTTGCACAGGGATTTTTTCAAAAATTTGGCGAAGAATACGATGAAGTGTTTGCACCTGTTGTACGCCAGACTACATTTCGCACTTTGTTAGCTATTGCAGGAAAAAGGAAAATGCAAGTTAATCATTATGACATTCAGACAGCATACTTAAATGGTGATCTTCATCATGATGTATATATGAAACAGCCAAAAGGATATGAAGAACCAGGAAAGCAACATCTTGTTTGTAAACTTCAGAAGAATTTATGTGGTTTGAAACAGGGTGCGAATGAATGGAATAAGAAACTTCATGACAGTTTCATGAAAATGAACTTCAAGCAGAGTAATACAGACCCTTGTT
The DNA here is from genome assembly GCA_038502835.1 of Octonoba sinensis. Taxonomy (NCBI): domain Eukaryota; kingdom Metazoa; phylum Arthropoda; class Arachnida; order Araneae; family Uloboridae; genus Octonoba; species Octonoba sinensis. The sequence continues at coordinate 3,083,965 of CM076604.1, forward strand.
TATATTCTAAACATTCCAATGGAGCCTGGACCTACATTCTTGTCTATGTTGATGATGTTATTGCAGCCAGCAAAGAAAGTTTAAACCTAAGGGAATTTGAAGTGGACCTAATGAGCCAATTCAAAGTGAAGAACCTGGGACATTTAAATTTTTATTTGGGTTTGCAAATTGATCAAGATGCTGAAGGACTTTTCTATGTGCATCAAACAAACTACATCAATCGGAAAATAAAGGAGTTTGGTCTTGAGGATTCGAAACCATCAAGAATACCTTTGGAGCCAGGATACCAAAAGAGAAATGAAGTTGAAGATCCATTAGAAACAAATACAGTCTATCGAGCAGCTATAGGATCACTTCTTTACATTTCTACTAATACAAGACCAGACATATCAGTTAGTACATCAATATTAGCTAGTAAAGTTAGCAGACCAACTCAAAGTGACTGGACAGAAGTGAAAAGAGTATTTCGATACTTGAAAACTACAGTGCACAAAAGACTAAAGTTAGGCTCAGATCTACAAAGTAAAACTAGCATTTTGGAAGGCTACGTGGATGCCAATTGGGCAGGATCTGAAGGAAGAAGATCACAGAGTGGATATTTGTTCCAACTATATGGAGGGACAATATGTTGGTCAAGCAAGATACAGCCATCAGTTTCTTTATCGAGTGCAGAAGCTGAATATGTAGCTCTTGCAGAATCAGCACAAGAAGCTATATGGTTAAGCAGACCATTAAGTGACTTTCATGAAGTAACTACATTACCTATAACCATATTCGAGGACAATCAAAGCTGCATCAAGATGCTTACGTGTGGAAGGTTTAGTCAGCGCACAAAACATATAGACATTAAGTATCACTTTGTTCGTGAACTTGTAACTAATAATTTTCTGTCAGTATTATATTGCCCAACTGATGTTATGAAAGCTGACTTATTAACAAAGCCTCTTGAGGCGGTTAAGACTGCAAAATTTTCTCAAGGAATGGGGTTGGTGGGATAGAAATATTGAGGGGGAGTGTTAGAATATTTAATTCAATATTTAATTTTCATGTTTATCTATTTTAAGCCACTACTTATTATTCTATCTTACAACAACTGTACAACTCAACTCTGTTCGATTTTTTATTCTTAAGCTTGTAAGAATGTAAACAGTACAGAATGTCTTAATCTAATACTACAATTCCATCTTATTTAATCTTCTAAATAAAGTACTTTTTCAACATAAAGGATTCCAGATTTATTCCATGTCTTATAGTTTTTCAATTCATTCACTTGTTTATTTATTTTATCATTTATTCATTCAAAAATATCCATAAAAATCCGGACGAAAAAATTTCATATGAAAATAGGCTCCCTTAGTTCTGTACTGTAGCTGTAGAACATCGTATCTGTACATGTTCTACGTCATAACATCTTTCCGATGAAGCTTGTTCCAAGCAAATCCGTCTGTTATATCATCATTTATACAAGATTGAAAATTCTCCGTTGGCGTTATCTTAGTTTTTTTGAGCTGTTAAAAAATGAATAAAAATTCTTCAAATCAAAAAATTTTTCACGCTGAGAGCTTCTTCCAATAAGCTTGTTCATCGGAACTTGGATCGGATAGAGTTTACTTAATTTGCCCATAGGTGCTATTGTTAAGATTTTTTGAACTATTCAAAAGTAAGCGAAAAATTGTTCAAATTAAAAAGTCAAATATAAAAATGAAATGTCCACGCCGAGATCTTTTGATGCAAAAAAAAAAAAAAAAAATCGGATCGAACAATTCTTTCAAAAGTTAACAGCAGCCAGACCGATAGACACAAGTTTTTCCCACCTCAAAAGACTACTTTCAAATTTTTTATTTTTCAATCTTTATTTAATTACTTCACTTATTTTAAACTTTTCTTTATTTTTAACGATATTTTCACGACACATTTAGCCTTCTTTCATGCTTTATTATTATTTTTTAAACTTTAACGGGGAAGTAGGCTAAAAATGATAATGGAAAAAAAGTTATCAGTTGAAAGTTCTATGTTCTCTGTGACAAAAAAAAAAATATTCCTGTAAATTCGTCAAGTTAGGTACGTTTTTTTTATTATTATTATTTGAATATAGTTAGGGGAACGGAAATGTATATAGTCTATACAACGCAACATTGTCATATTAAATACTTTCCCTGCAATAAGAAACGAGTGCAAACAAAAAACAAAATGACGTAAAAATTTAAACTTTTAAAAGGAAAAGTAAATTTTTCCTTTTAGAAAGCAATTTGTCTTTATTATTAACCGACTTTCCAAAATAGGACGGTTATTAATTGATATCTATGCATGTTTTTTGTTTGTTTGTAAATCGATAACTTCTCATTTCATAAACCGATTTTAATTATTCTTTTTTTTAATCTATCGAGCATGGTCTTCCATAGATCCCATACTTTCGTTTTGCAATAAACCGTATACGATAATTAAAAGAAAAAAAGGTTTTGGGAAGAAATGTACTAATTTTTGTGCTTTTTCAACCATAAAGTTTGACTAAATGAACAGATTTTAATAATTTTTTAATTCATAGGGAGAGAGGGGGGGGGGGGGTTCGCCTGACTTAAATCTCGTACATCGGTTTGACTACAATTGTTCTTTAGAGGAATCGAACTGCCTCCAGAAGAAACCCCCCCCCCCCCCGAAATTGGGGTCTAGCTACGCCTCTGTATTGTTGTGATCGTTTATGGTTTAAGAAATCAAGGAGAGAACTACCCAAAAATCATCACATATTCAAACATTTCACTCAACAACAAATGAAATTCATTTTCTACGTCGATCGTGGAAATGTCGGTCAATTCTGTAAAACTTGTATCAGCTACTTTACAAAAGGGTCTTATCCACCTCTGTCTGCAAATCACGCATTCGTTTATCCGGAATTACCCGAATGCCTTAAATGTTTAACTCTTTATGTACGGGAAGGGTGGAAATTTTTACTACAGATAAATCCTAAGCTTTTCTACTAGGCGATTCCTCAAGTGGACTCGTCCATTCTTGAGCACCCAGCAGCTTCCCATGGAGTCCATCTGTTTCCTAATTGCAGTAGGCGGGGTGATCTGTCATCCTACTTTCATTGTAGCGCTTCGAAACTGTGTTCTCTTATTTGTTTACTTAAAGTGGGCGCCTCGTTTTGTTTAAATTAGTTCCCAAACTATTTTATTTTTCTGGAGGATGCGAGGCAAAAAAAAAAAAAACAAATTAATAATAATAATAATAATTAATCACAATGTGCCAAACTACGTGCATGCTTAAAAGTAATCAAACAGTATTTAATAAAGGAAATTTATGATAAATTTTTGGCTATTGCCATATTTTTTTCTATCCGATCAGTTTCCTATTTAGTCTGATTGGGAATATTATATGAATAGGTAATCATATAGAATTATATATATAGATAAATTGTTGTTAATTATTACAGAAAACTCTTCATGGTTGAAACCTACACCGCTCCCGTCGGAGTGAGCCTACCCCCCCCCCCCCGGTGGGAGCTCCTGGAATCTGGTTAAACAAAATAAGAAGTATTTGCATGCAGCTCTTTTGGTCAACCATATTCTTCCCTGGAAAGCTCACCACTTTCCGTTCCTGATGCAATAATATTTCATACCTTTCTTGTTGCGTCAGCTGCCTGTGACGTTTACACATATCAAAAGCTAATATTTATGAAGAAAACGTTGAACCCAAGTTTGTATTCATAAGGGAGCTTACTTACGTGCCCCCCCCCCCTGAAAATATTTCTTAATATACCATAAATTCATTTCCCAAACCTTTCATAACGTAATGCGTTGAAGACAGCCCCCCCCCCCCCCACCCACCCCTGGACAAAAATTTCTGGATACCACCTTGGCTGAACCCCAGACAAATATTTCAAACCTCTCATACAAATTACATGAATGAAAAAACTAAAATGAATAACACATTATGCTCATTTTCTTCCGGAAATAGCACGTTTTCAAGTTGATAATAGCTATCAATCCAAGTAATTACACTGCCATTAGGGCAACTGCCAAATGCAAATCACTGTCACTCGTTGAAAGAGTTTCGGTCAGAAGAAAGATGTCTTTGAGGTGGTCTCACGGCACCATGTGTCGTGAGACCTCCTCAAAGAGCTCTTTACATGCGATGTCCCTCAAAATATTAGTATTGATGTCTTCTTCAGCAAGTGAAAGAGGCACATAAATAGTGTAATATTTTGGTTTTCTTTATTTTTTTAAAAAACATTTTCCATGAATTTGTGTATAGCCTAGAAATATAATCCTTTAATAGATTGAGAGAAATCACATATTGTAATTATGAAACAGAAAAATTTCAGAGGAAAAATTAATCTTAATATTTGAATAAGCTGGAAATATTTATTCAAAAATATGGGTGAAAAAATATTCGTTTATATATCAATTTTTGAGACATTAGCTATACCCCAAATTAATTTTATCAAAATAGTTTTCAGAAAAACGAATTACATAAAAATCGTAGATATTTCAAATTTCTTGCATAGACTGCATCTGGAATATAAAAAAAAAAAAAAAAAAAAATTCAGAAATGTTCATAAATCTAAGCCACAACTTTTTGAAGGTACCCATTTGCATAGTAACAGCATTTAAAAGTCAGCATCAGTAACTAATTAGGAGCATATTTTCATTTTCTTAACTTACTGAGAGGATTTAATAAATGACTGAAATCTTTCCTACTCCTCATAATGTGGTAGCATAGTTTTGCTGTGGCCATCACATAATTTACTTCTATATCTTTGATATACGAGTAAATGCTTTTTTAGAAAAAAATTATAAATAATTTTCAAGAGTTAACCCTTTTGAGCAATATATAGTTCTTAATTGGTAGTTTTAATAAGTGATGGGTAGTGGCGTAGCTAGAACCTCATTTAGTGTGTGTGTGGGGGGGGATGTCGTCGGAGAAATATTAATGCTAATTGTTTTACACCCCTCCCTCAAAGCCCTCTCATAGATACGTCACCATTTGGAGGGGAGCTTCCCCCCTATCTACGCTAGGGGCTATCAAAAATTTTTACATGTACTTATATTTTCCACATTTGTCCAAAAGTGCTCAGCCTATCTTAAAATGTGCAAATCCACCTTTTTCAGAAATCGAAAATTTTGGCAAATCAAATTAATATGTAACTTTTGTAAGAAGAAAAAAGTAAAAATTCCAGTTTGTCATGTGGCCGAATAGAAAAACGAAAAGTTAACAGTTTAACAGATTTTATGCAAAAAAGCAATGTGAAGGTGCTTCTTCAAACAATAATAATTAAATAAAAATTATTAAAATATTAATTGAATAACAATAATACAATAATGATAGTAATATAATTTCATAAACTTTTGGCAATGAATCTTTAGATTGGAGAAACAAAACTTGCGGTATAAGGTAGGTGGGACGCAAAAAGTACTACATATCAATAAAAATACTTTTTAAGTTGAAACATTTTGTTGAAAATTGGTTACTTTAGATGTATTTCACGATTACAACCACATAGAATTTTAAAATACTTTGTGCATTTTCCCTTCACATAATAAATGAACTTTGACGGCAAACCCAAAAAATAACAAAATTGCTGTGAAATAAAATTTACTTTCACAAAGTTCGATGAGGTTTGTTATTACTATGAACAGATATATTCAAATAGCGAATTCGTCCGAAGAGACATTTAGTTCAACGATATGATGGCCGAAAAATAAAAGCGATACTTTAGAAAACAAATTATTATGTTCGGATGCAGGTTTTTAAAAAGTAGTCATTTATTATAGCACTGCACTAGATGTCTTGGCCCTTAGAAATTCATAAAAGTTCTTTGAGATGGTCAGAATTAACAATTAAGGGAGAAAAATCCCAGTACCTCAGGTGCCAAAAATTCATGACAGCAAACCATTGTATAACACTGAAATAAGCGTAAAAAGGCAGTATTTTTTTAAGCATTTTCGTCAGGGGAAGTTCGTTAAGGTTTCGTTAAACATGTCAGGGGAAGGATATATCATTTATAAATAAAAAAACTAAACAGTTCTGAGAATAATAATAAAAAAAATAAGTGAATCAAATTTTGAATTTTTCATGATTCTTAATTGTTTATAACCCACTAGTAAGCCCGGTCGTCATACGAAATGACCGCTGTTCTAGGTATTATAAATTGTGATTAAAATGATGTGTGCAAAGGTGTCTGCTCATTCAAACTGAATTAACCAGGTCAGGCGACGAGGACGCTCCTTCGCTTACTGCCTCACACTACTATATAGTTATTTACTATGTAATCAAATTGCTTGTGAAAAATATATATTTACCATCCAAAGAACTTATTGAAAATTTTATTATGCTTTTTAAAACAAAAGTTTTAACGAAACTGGGAAAAAGAGCGCTGCCACTCTAATAAGACAATAAATAAATCAATTAAAAGGAAAGAAGGGATTAAATTAAATTCGCGCATACATTAATTTTTAACGGAAATTGCAAATACAGCGAAGCCTCACTCAATATGCTAGAGAAACGTTTTAATTATTATTAGTATATTTGTTACATTTTTACAACAGTGGCAACTGCGTTGATTTGTTAGTTCACACTGCAACTGTAATTATACTGTTGGAAACGATGGCAACAATGCAAAAATAAAATAAAACAAGTCAAGAAAATCATTGAAAAATTTAAAAAAAAAAAATATTTAAAAAAAACTAATTAAGTCACAACTTTCATTTTTGCGGCGATGAGTTTCTCGGATCGTAAACATGAAAGGTGCCGAATGTGGTCCCGATTGGTAAAACGGCCTGGGATCCTATAGCGGATAGACAGACAGACAGAATAATCCGCTTATATATAAGATGCGTGAAAAAGCATTTCATTTTTTTGTCAAAATAATAGATGGCAGAGGAGGATTTAGCTGACTGAGCAAACATTACCACAGGAGCTTTCCTGGTAATAATTAAAGTATTAGATCTTTCTCAAGTTAAATATCAATGGAATCAGAAATGAACAAATACTAGTTCAAATATTTTTAGGAAAACAAAACAATTATGTTTATCACAATGCTGTAACAGTGAAAAATTTCTACTAAGCCATTTCAAGAGATATTTCATTAAATATCATTTCAGAGATATGTATATATAACTTTCATTTTCTAGAAAACTTTCGTAAAAAAAGAAAAACAATTATTAAAGCATAAAAATATGAAAAATATGCCAATTATATTGATCAATGCCCACATACAAATAGAAGATGGTGACGTGCTTCAAGAATTTGGATGGGCCAAAAAAAATCTTTTTTCTATTTTTAATTATGGGTGCCCATTGGCGGCACATATGTAAGTTGAAGTTAGTAGGACAATTTTTTTATTTGCCACACACGTTGAATTTTTGGGGAACAGCACATTTTAAAACTTAATTTGTAAGAAAACCAATTTTTGATGACGGGCGTCTTTTTTTAGGGGCCGTTCATAAATGATGTCACGCTTTTTACCCATATATTTGACCCCCCTCCCCCCTTTGTCACACTTCAGCGGACCCCCCCTTTGTCACATGTCACGCTATGTTGCATAACGCATATGTCCCACTTCTTGTTACCCCTCCCCTCCCCTTGTCACACTTTGTCACAATTTCACGAACCCCCTCCCCCTCGAAGCGTGACATCATTTATGAATGACCCCTTAGCATTGTTAACAAATTTTTCCAAAATGAAGTACAATAGTTTACCCTATATTATTGATCGAAATTTCTGCACATTTACGACAAATGAGGGAATTATCTTGCACAATTCAATTTTTTACGAGTATTTTGTGTCGCCCAATGGCATCTCTTCCTCACTATCAATCATCGAAAGTCAGAAAAAAAAATAAAAAAAATTTTGTTGACAAAGCACTTGGCTGAAACTTCCACACATTTGCAGAAACTGAAGAAATTGTGCTACAAACTTCCAATTTTTATGTGCATTTTGTGCCACCAATAGCACCTTTTCCACATCAGCAAAAATTGCAAAAACTATTTCCCGGCCCATCATGTAAATGTTAAGATTTTAAACCTGTGAATTCTATACATATTTTTAAATATCCCACAGCCACCAAATATATAGGAAGCTGGCGATTGGCACATATTTTCAAAGCATGTTAATTAAATTTTAAAAATACAATCCGACATGCCAGATAACTGGATATTTCTTGCAGTAGCCGGATCAGATTCTGGATACGTGAAAATATACCGGATACCAGATATCCAGCGCCTTTTAGGGAGGCAGGCAATCCCCTTAGACATAAAATTTTGATAGCCTATTAGTAATTTTCATGACACATTTCTAAATTTGTGAATGTCTGTGACAAATTTCTTTGTTGCCACCACTGCTGTGAAAGCAGTATTTTTGCTGCCTCACACATTCATAATCATAATCAATAAATTAACACATTTATGATCAATAAATATGTGATTTTCAAATTAGGGGTGATTTTCAAATTCATTGACAGATTGGGTTTGACAATTTTTGTTGCATTAAACTTAAAAACTAGCCTAGGTGTGAATTCCTTTATAATTTACTGCATTCTGCGCAGGTGGTTTTTTCTAGTTAATTTATTTATATTTCAGATATTAAAAAATGTGTCTTGACAAGTGACATGTTATATCACTTCATAAGAAATTTAATATTAAAAAAAACTGGATTTCCTAAATATAATTTGGAAATTTTAATCTTTAAAAGAAATTTTGCAATTTTTCATAACGCAGCTTCTTTTTCAAAAACTGGAGTAAAGTCTCAAAATTTTTTTCATTGATTCATTACTCATAGAGCAAAACTTTTATGCTTTGAATTTTCTGAAGTAACGCAGAAAAAACAACGAAAAATTCAAAAAACTTCAAAAAGATTTTCTTTTTTTAAAAAAGTACTTAAGTTATCAAAAAAGTAGAGCACACATTTACTATGTATAGTTTCAGGAGCATGTGGGGAAAAAATCCCCATTATAGATCCAAATTTTAAAAAGCCTTTGCATTTTAATTTAGATGAAATGCGCAAAAGACAAAGTGAGAGAAAACAGCATTTTAAGTGTTCGGCTTGCAAAACCTTAAATACTTTCTTTATCAAAATTTCAAGTAAGGAAATTCTCTTTTTTTCAGTTACAGTCACGATGAAAGTGATTCTTCTTGCTTATTTTATTTAAAAAAACAAATATGTAGCTTATATTTAGCACAGTTAGGGTTTCGGAATGAAAAGGTGGCACCTCACACCATAGTAAAATCAATGATAAATCAATAAATATTGCTTCAATTTTCTTGAAACTTTCAGGAAACATTTTTAAAGAGTTATTTTACTACTTAAGCCAATAAAAAAATTCTGGTGTTTTTCCATTTTTGAGTGCTGGCTCCCCTTAAAAAATGAAATAAAACATCACTACTCTCATGATTCTGATCAAGAAATAGATGTTTTTGAATAGAACCAATAAAAAATACAATATCCTTTCAATTTTAAAGTAGGCAGCAGAAATATGGAAATAAATAGTTATATTCCCTATCTTTCATTTAGTTTAAGTTAAGTGTCAGCTTTCCCAGATAATAGTTTGCAACACATCACTTTTTTATTTTCATAAAGTAACAACTGACATACCCTAACAAATGTTTATTTATTTATTGCTTTTTAGTGGGCGGGGAGTTACAAGCAGCATGGTCTATACCCCCTTAAAAATAAAAGATATCTTAAACAAAACAAACACAAATCATTTCTGACAACATTAAAACTTTGTGTCCATTATAAATAAATATAAAAAAATATAATGTAGTGACAAAAATATCCTTAAATAAAAAACTAATATCAGTTTGAATTAAAACTCATAAAATATCTATATCTGTAGATTTATTTATTATTTGGTTGCTTTCAATCATGATTGATACTCCGTTCTCATGAGTTACCATTGTGAGGTAACACTCATGAGCTTTTTATTAAAGAATTGTTCACTAGAACAAATTCAGATTGTTTTCTTGAAAATTTAGTTAGGACTATTGATTCCTCAACAAGAAATACACTATTCCTTATTTGTCTATTTTTATACTGTAAAAAATATTGGGAAATAAATGGGTAACACTCCTGAGAAATAATAAAAATACTCCCCATGTTGAATTGTATGTCCCACTGCACAACAGTAAAAAAAATAAAAATAGCCCAATTCTAATCGTACATAACAAAAAGAAACATACAATACTTCCCTACCACAGAAAATAATTAAAATATTCAAATATTTTGAATGTTAAATAATAAGAACTTCCTTGAGGTAACACTCATGAGCTGCATGTTCGGACAGATACTTCATTTAAATTTATAACTCTTAGGTCAACATTTTACCTCATGTTTTAAATAATATTAAATTAAGAAGTTATTTGGAATGTTAAAAAAAAAAAAAAAAAGACTCAGGTAACGTGAAATTTTTATTCCGGACACAATGCACATTTATATCACTTACTAACTAAAGTAACAGAAAAGAAGACTACTATTTCACAACTTGGAAAAAATGTAGTGAATGCCTTGAATCGAAAATGAAATGAGGCCTAACTACAGGTTTTTAAAATGTCAGAATAATAGTTTGATTTCCGATTTAAGACTGCGGACATCAAACTGTCAATTTTTCTGAAAACCTTAAATGTGTACAGCTTCTAACCGAGCAATCTGCGTATTTTAGGATCTTGCACACTTCAAGACATTCATATGTTCACATATTTTGTACTGTTACAATGCAAAATTATCATTATTATTTACAAATAAACTATTATTTATGTAGAAAAGAAAAATACATTATAATACCAAATATATATTCAAAACAAGTTTCTTTTTTAAGTACTTTAATTACTCCCTTTCATGTATTATTACAATTTTCAGGCTGCTTTTGTTTGATGGAGGTTTTAGCTAATGATTCCTGTTTTTTATTTTTTACCATCACTATATTTATATATAGTCCCAAACATATTCATGCACAGATAAATATAAATGGTGATATAAATTAAAGCAACAAAGAAAAAAAAGAAAAAGAAAAAAAGGATTGAATCTTGTTACATACATACACATCAATTTAGAAGTGAGCCAATAGGCAAATTAAAAATGAACTATAAATGTTTCAACTTGAATTACATAAAATTGGTTTTCTTGGTGTGCCATGCAGGATTGGCAGGTTTTCAATACATGATATGTTAAGCCATGGTTTAAACAGACATGTCAAAAACCTTCTAGCCAAAAATGTCAAAAAGCTGTATTTGTATGTGAAATTTTTAAACAAGTAAAGTTCATTATTGAGAAAGAATAGTGCTGCATATACATTATTGAAAAAAAAACAAATAAACAAATCACCGCTTGACTTGCTTTTATCCTTGGACAAAACAATATGCTGTGCTTCATATTAGTGATATGGGTCGAGCAAATGCCCACTGAATTGGTCCAAAATATTTTTCCGTGCCCAAAATGTGGGCCATTTAATCACATTCCTACATCGTTATCAGTGTTGATCATAAAACATGCAATATTCATAAATATTTTCAATATAGATGCTGTTGATACAACTATTAGAATATTTCTAATCAAATACCAAGAACCAATCAAATTTCACTCAAGCATAATTTTATCCAAAACCAAAAGACTAAAAACCATTTAATATCTGTAGGTGTAGGTGGCAACAGTAATATCTATTTCTAACAAATAAATTTAAAAAAAAAAAAAAAAAAAAACAATACATATTAAGTTTAAGCATTTCAAAATACCAGTAAGGATTTGTTTAAAAATGATCAGTATTTCTAAAAAAAATAACACATAAATGACTGGCTTTCTTTGTAATGTCACTTATCTCTACTAAGAAGTGCCTCAAAAAAGTAAAAATTATAAGGTTTTATTTCTTTATTCATAAGATATTTAGTAATACTCGACTGTTCGATTGGGGCACTTGCACCCTTATCTTCACCTAAAAGCAACATTAAGATTAATAAATATTTTTAGATGGGTAGAACTGCATAACTGAACAAGAAAAAGAAAAACCAGACAGGAAACAGGTTGTGGGGGGAGGGGGGCGGAACTATCTCGCTCAGGAAGCAAGCGAGGCTGTGTTATCAACTTTTAAGGAAGTTTTCCTATGTTTTCGATATTTTTTTCCAATTTTCTGTTCAATACTCAATTATTGTACGACATTTAACACTGAAAAGCAAAATGCTGCAGACATATTGAATTATAGCTTTTTTTCTTAGAGAAGAAGAACTTAAATTTGACAGAAACTCTTTTATAAATCTTTGTCATTTGTGCTCTAACGACAGCCATGTCATCTTTTCAAACACGGGGGCGCAGACTATTCCAGCACATCTGTTTCTGTTTGTCTACGAATATCAATAAAAAGCTACTGTTAAGTTGCCGGGGTAAAACTAGCTCCACACCAGGACCATTAATAACTTTCATTGTAAGAGCAGCTGGATCAATAAATTCAAGCCATAACGTAGCTTTTGGATACGAGATGTTATTTTATCATAAATTCCATTTTATAAACAAACATGCAGTTACTTATCTCTGCTATCATTTTCAATTTCTAAGAGTATCATGTCAGGTCCTTGCTCCGAGACTCGAAAGAAACATTGTCCTCATTTATAGCTATTGAGTTTGAACTCGTTTACAAGTCGACATTTAGAAAGTACGATACATTGAATTCAAAGTTTGAGCGATGGGTGAATAGTACTTTCTACCTAAAGTCATTATGTAATATGAAAAATGAAATAGATCAACTGCTACAAGCAACGATAACAATTGTAAACGAAAACACTTGGTTTTGAAATTGATCTCGATCGACAGCATAGAGGTCACTTTAAAAGATTTAAATTGTAAATTATATATATATATATATATATATAAAATGTCATTCTAAAAACAAGCTGAATAGGCCCCAAATTGCATTAAAATTATGGGACTGTTTTCTTTATTGAAACTATAAATGTATTTCACATAAACGTGAGTTTACGAAAAACATTTAATTTGGAAAGGAAGCTTTTTTTCGAAACGCTGAAAAATTATCTCGAAAAAAAGCCGATAGGAACTTAGCCGAAACGTGTCGCGAGTGTAAAGTTTATTATTACGAATGCCCGACCATCCCATTCCAAAAAAAAAAAATTCTAGACATAGGGCTAACCGACATTTTTGGGAGTTCCGGATACTCCGAATTGTCACCGAACCGAAAACGTTGGCCAAAGAAGAAGAAATTGTAATAAGCAGAAAACATTAACTAAGAAAAGCACATTTATTATCTCAAGATACAGCCGATAGTAATTGGGAAAAGAACGACGAGGACGATTTTGATTGTTGGAGATTTAAAATGTGAGTCTCTACATTTCAATTCACGACTGTAAGGGTTGATATTAAAAAAAAAAAAAATAGGATGATATAGCTAGTGTGGTTTGAAATTTATTATTAAAAAACACTATCTATTTCTGGTCCTCCTACACTCATATGTTTTTGAAAAAAACTTGTTTAATAACATTCCAATTCATTTGTTGGTACACGAAATAGAAAAGTTATTTGACTTTTTTTTTTTTTGTTTAGAATCCGAACTCAAATTGAAGAAGAATTCCACAATTTTTTTATATATATATAGTCAAATTAAGGGTATAGAAATGCAAAACTTTTTTTTGTTCGCTGAAAAAAAAAAAAAAAAACTAAACTTTGTACATTATGGCAGAAGCTATGGAATCAACAGCATGTTTATGTTCCACGTGTTCTCCCGATGGGAACTTTACAAGTGATTTTTTTGAAGAACTAGATGACGATAATACTCCCGACGAGAACTGTTTCTCATCCACTAATCCCTCAAGAGAACTTTTTGAAGAAGACTTTATAAGGGGTGATATTAATTATCTCTTTTCACAAAGTTCATTTTATGTAGAAAGATACATTTTCAATAATATTTTACCTAATTTTTATGGAGCGTACAGAGATTATTTGGAATTCGAAGAGTTTCCTGATAAACCAATTTCAAAAGTAAAAGTTGAATCGTTACCAACTAAAGTCATCAAAAAAGAAGATGTCGATAAAAGTGTACAGTGTACAGTCTGCTTGGATGAATTCATTGAAAGAGAAACAGTCAAGTGTCTACCGTGCCAACATTTTTACCATGAAAAGTGTATTATTCCATGGTTGAAAATGTATAACACTTGTCCAAATTGCCGAGAAACTATAAATAATAAGCCAAAATGTAGAAACAGACCACAATCATCAAATCAACAGCCACTTGAAGAATTTTTCTCAACAAGCATAAATCCATTTCGATTCTTACAGTGAGAGAGAGGGGGGAATTAAATAAAAATAAATTCAAAAAGTCCAGTTATTTTTGAATTATTGATAATAGTTTTGAGTTATAGTTATTTTAAAACGTTTCTCTAGCATAGTGAGGCTTTTTTTTCTTAGAGAAGAAGAACTTAAAATTTAACAGAAAATTTTTTATAAATCTTTGTCATTTGTGCTTTAACGACAGCCATGTCATATTTTTATGTGGCAACATTCAATTTAGATATTAAATGTCCCATTTCAGACTTAAAGATCATAAAATTCAAATATAAAATCACTCGTCTGAGCTATTATAATGTGACTATTGAATAGTCTCTGTAATCTCTGAGTAACGGAAGAATGGTGGTAATTGACTAATTTGATTGCGATTCATGAAAATTATACTGTAGTCTGTAAGAGTTTTAGGTAAATATTCCCAATGTTATGACATATTCTCATATATTTCATGAAATATGAAAATTTCACGTGATAGGTCATATGTTTAAAAAATTGAAAATACAATAAAAATATGATTATTTATGACAAAATACTACAATTCAGAAAAATATAGATAATCGATCATTTTTTCGGAATCTAAATCTTAGAAAATGAAAAATTTTCTTATCTTAAAAAAAAAAAAAAAATTTTTTTTTTTTTTTTTTTGATAAGAAAATTTTAATTTTCTAGAATCTTATTTTCTAAAAAAATGATCGATTATCTGTATTTTATTCAATTTTCAAAAATTCCACTAAATTATGAGGCAATTTCGCATAATTTTAAAAAAACAACTAGATTTTGTAATATTTTCATATACTGTGAAATATCTGAACTGTAATTTGAAACATTTTTTCCATAATATAAGAAAAATTACTATAGTTTCAAATTTTTCCTTGATTTCCCCTAATCTATTACCATACACTCAAGAGTAAAAGTTTACATTTCAATTCAACTATATTTCATTAAAAAAATGTGAAAATGTCATAATTATAGAACACCATACCTATTCAGTCTTCTGGTTTCAATCCATTCAGTCATTTACTACCATTCCTTCTTAAGATCTGTTCCTAAAATTAACAATAATGTATCATTTTCACACTAAATGAATATAAAAATATATATGAACACCCAGAAGACATCTGAACTAAAATGGCACATTCCTGCATTGTTTTCCTATTATTCTCTAAAAAGGTGCCTCTGAAAAGTGTTTTTTTTTTTTTTGTTATTGTTATCTCCCTAAAGAACAACCATTCCTTCTTATGATCCATTACTATATCATTTTCACACTATATGTATAAAAAAATCTCCCCATAAGACATCCGAACTAAAACGGCACATTCCTGCATCATTTTTATAATATGTGGGTCATTTTCTAAAAAGGTGCCTCAGAAAAGGGTTCTTTTATTGTTATCCCCCTAAAGAACAACCATTTAACTGAGCCAAGTAGTTTCTTAAAGACTTACTAGAAGCGTCCTCATTTGAATTTTTGTCTCATATTTAAAAACTGAAATACATCTTTAAAAATATTTCTGCACTAATTCCCCAGCATTACCATCCTAGGGTGTTAGATTTGTGAGTAAAGTAAGAATTTTATGTGCGGTGTGACGAGATAAGTGAAAAACAAAAATATATTTTTGCTGTCATTATGAGTTAGTTTAAACAGCATTTTTGTTCTTTACATACTCATGTTAGGTGAATATTTATTTTAAATAACTAAAACTTTTATACAATTAGCTATATTTTGTGAGGAGAAAAAGCGTTCATTACCATTCAGCTTAAAAAAAGTTATGAACATGTAGATTGATGATTTTAATGCTACCGTGGTGCAATCTAAATTCAAATTTAGCATAAAGTATTGTTAATCATTATTAATAAAATAAATATTATTTGTCCTTTTTTTTTTTTTTTTTTTTTTAAATCTCGAAAGAACAACATGAGAAAAAAAACACCACTTGCTAAATATAATGTGATCTTATTAAAAAGTATATATTTTTAAAAAATATCTATTAACGTGTTTTTTTTTTTTCTCTATTTTCTCTCTCTCTTTTATTGTATAAATATCATCTGGACTTCTAAATACAAAATGGATATTTTAAAAGAATACATAGCTAACAGAGATATATTATATGATGAAACACGGCTTTTAAAGATTGATGCAGAAAAAAAAGAGAAGAAAAGTTTCCGTTAATTATAAACGATATACTGACATTTGATCTATTTCAATTTTTTGATAAAGAAACATGTGAAGAAATTAAATCTCAATTACAAAAATCGAGTTTTGGTTGTAAAAAGCAAAAAATATATGACGAGTCAGTTAGAAAATCATACGAAACAAAAAATATAAAGTTACGGTGTAAATTTGATTTTGAAGATGAATATTTAGAATTATACAAACTGGTTTTGTACGATGAAAAAGGTTTTTTCGACTGGCACCTAGATACAGACAAACCTCATCTCCTAGGAACTTTTGTCATTAATCTAAATTCGGAATATGAAGGAGGACAACTTGCTTTGAAATTGAATTCCGAAGAAGTGATCCGCCCGTTCGATGTACAAATTGAATCGGGATTAATTGGTTGTTTTTTCCCACAACATATTCCACATAAAATCGAAATTGTAACTCGTGGTTATAAATTATCACTTATTTTTAAAGTGAAAAACAAGTATCAAATTCCTAGCCTACGTTACTCGGATTGCAAAATCAATCCATACGAGAATAAGATACAGGAACTAATAAAAAATGTGGATGTGAAACCTACCGACGTTATTTGGACGACTAATGAACGTATTACCAATTATTTCAAAAAACGTAAACCGAATATCAGAGTCTTAGAATATGCTTATGTCGAAGATTACAGAGATCATGTGGAAATCTCCTCGAAAGTATACCCCGTTGACTATTTTCTATCTTTATGTGAAGATGACATACATGAGAATCAAGATGATATAGAATATAAGCTAAATCTATCGAAGAAAAAACTTAAAGTTACTGACATTATACCAGATAAAGAACGATGGAGTAAGGAAAATTTATTGCTACGGTATGGTTGGAGGGGAAATTCACCAATGGAAGAAAATACAGACATAAACTATCAGCATGGATATGTCATCGTACATGAAAATAATCAGGTCAATCTAGCAGATGTGTAGGATTTATGGCATTGTCAAATTTATAGAGACTATTCAATTATTCGTTCCTATTCATATCCAAGATAACTTTAAAAAAAAAAAAAAACAATATATATATATATATATATAACACATGTCCTTTCAACACTAACAAAGTTCCTCAATTACAATACATAAATTTTCGGTTTTATCTAAGTAACCCAGATGAATTTTTAATGACACATAAATATTGTGTTGTATGATGAAGGGTTTCTGAAGAAAGTGAACCGAAACGGTAGATTCCTTACTCATAAATGTTGTGTTGTATTGAAGGGCTAACACGTATATTTTATATGGTACCCTTGTTAGTTTAATTTCTTGAGTGACTGTATAAATAGGAACAATTACGTGTTAAACGAGAGCGGTATTACATTTGACACAAAATGTACCCTTTTTTCTTTCACATCAATATCGTTTGAATTTGTAATATCAGCTATAAAAAGCTGTACCCCCCGACTGAGTCTTTCCTTAATCATCATTCGATACAACAAAAATAAATAAATAACGATTTACCTTTTGGGTCTATGAAACGCTTAAATCAGTAGAACATCCCAGTAGAAGATGAGCAAAACAAAGACTGAAAGAAAAAAATAATAACAATAATTCACATTAAAATGAAAACAACAGTTTATAAAAACAACATATCCTATTCATAATGTTTACTAAGTAACTATATTGAAGGGAGGATATAATTTATGCACTTTTTTTGTTAGTGATCGCTAATAAAAAAAAGGGCATATAAATAATACATATTCAATTATTATTAGTCTAGAAATCAGTTGAAATGTTAGGGTTAATTAATACTTAATGTAATCCCTAGAACAAACTAAAATAAATATGAAGAACTGGGTTATATTTATGTATTGTTTCTAAAATATTACAATAAAATTGAACGGAATGAGTGTGGTGACATTCAATTTAGATTGTCCCATTTCAGACTTAAAGATCATAAAATTCGAATATGAAATCACTTGTCTGAGACGAATAAACTATAACACTAATTATTAAATAGTGTCTGAAATCTCTCAGTAATGGCATCCTTGTTAGTTTAAATTCCTCCCATTTATATTAAAATGTCCCCTCATTTCAGCATTCTTGACTTTCGTCAAAACACACTACATTAAAATGAGGTTAGTTTTACATAATTTAATCAATATTCATAATGTTTACTAAGTAACTACATTGAAGGCTTATGCTATTTTTTATTAGCGATGGTCAATCGCTCTATATACATAGCATATAAATAATACATATTCAATTATTATTAGTCTAGAAATCATTTGAAATGTTAGGGTTAATTAATACTTAATGTAATCCCTAGAACAAATTAAGGTTCATATCAAAAACTGGGTTATATTTATGTATTGTTTCTAAAATATTACAATAAAATTGAACGGAAATTGTAAAATGGGTGTGGCGACATTCAATTTAGATATTAAATGTCCCATTTCAGACTTAAAGATCATAAAATTCAAATATAAAATCAGTCGTCTGAGCTATTGTAATGTGATTATTGAATAGTCTCTCAGTAACGGAAGAATGGTGGTAATTTACTAATTTGATTGCGATTCATGAAAATTATACTGTAGTCTGTAAGAATTTTAGGTAAATGTTCCCAATGTTATGACATATTCTCATATATTTCATGAAATATGAAAATTTCACGTGATAGGTCATATGTTTAAAAAATTGAAAATACAATAAAAATATGATTATTTATGACAAAATACTACAATTCAGAAAAATATGGATAATCGATCATTTTTTCGGAATCTAAATCTTAGAAAATGAACATTTTTTCTTATCTAAAAAAAAAAAAAAAAAAAAAAAAAAAAAAAAAAATTTTTTTTTTTTTAATTGTAGTATTTTGTCATAAATAATCATATTTTTATTGTATTTTCAATTTTTTAAACATATGACCTATCACGTGAAATTTTCATATTTCATGAAATATATGAGAATATGTCATAACATTGGGAATATTTACCTAAAACTCTTACAGACTACAGTATAATTTTCATGAATCGCAATCAAATTAGTAAATTACCACCATTCTTCCGTTACTCAGAGATTACAGAGACTATTCAATAATTCGTTCCTATTCATATCCAAGATAACTTTAAAAAAAAACTATATATATATATATATATATATATATATAACACATGTCCTTTCAACACTAACAAAGTTCCTCAATTACAATACATAAATTTTTGGTTTTATCTAAGTAACCCAGATGAATTTTAAATGACACATAAATATTGTGTTGTATGATGAAGGGTTTCTGAAGAAAGTGAACCGAAACGGTAGATTCCTTACTCATAAATGTTGTGTTGTATTGAAGGGCTAACACGTATATTTTATATGGTACCCTTGTTAGTTTAATTTCTTGAGTGACTGTACCACAAGTTGACTGAGGTACCATGAGAAAATAATTTTCCAAGGATGCTAGGCAGTGCCGGGACCTAAGGGGGGACAAGTAGTGCACATGCCCCAGCTTGGGGGGCACGTCTGGGGGGGGGGGCGGAGATATTCAACTGTGATGCACAAAAAAGAAGAAGAAGAAAAACAATATAATAAAAAAAGGAAAATATATTTATTTTTGAAAATTTAAGGGCATTTAGCACCTTTCAAATGTAGAAAATTGATGAAAATACCGATTTTTCAATTTTTTGCTTAAAATGCGGTTTTACTCTCCTAGTATATCTGAGCGAAGTTTTGAAGTGATACAACCAATAGAAATGTAGTTAAGAAGTAAGAGAATTCAAATATTTCTGATATTTTAGTAGGGTTTTGAATTCTTTAAACTGCGTTTTCACGGTTTGTGTTTTTTCGCAATATTGTAGTACTTAAAATGCTAAAACTTTTACATATATTCATGTAGCAATTTGAAATTTTTTGTGTGTGTTCAATATGATGTGTTTGATAAAATTAAGGATGGGTTTTGCTATATATTTGCAAAAAAAAAAAAAAAATTTTTAAATGAAAATGTAACAAAAGTTGCTTTTTTTTCTGTGTTTTATCATCGATGTAACTTTTAAAACTTTTTTCTCAAAAACTAATTAATTAATAGCAAAACCCATCCATAAAATTGTAAACCATACTATAATAAGTACTTTTAAAAAATTTGGTTAAAGAAAATCAAGAAATGAAGAAGATGGAAATTTAAAATCGTTAAATTGTTTTAAAAAAATAAAATTTTAAAATTTTCTGTTAGTTGAGTTTGGATTTTTCACGTGAAAAATCATTTTGTTGAACAATAGCACTTCATAATATACAAATGAAATAGGTAAAAGTTATTACATAAAAAAAAATTGTCAAAAGATGCCAAGTCCCCTTAACTTTTGCAAAGAGAGAACTAAAATCTTAGTTCGGCGCCTCAATTTGATCATTGATTGGCTATTTTGTTAACGATTAAAACCGATTAATAGAATCATTCATTTGTATAAATTTTTGGAAGCTCCAAAATTCAGTTATACTGAATATGTTGCTTCGTTGCAGAGTCGGCCGGCTCCTGTGGCAGGCCAAGGCTCATGGGAAGGCAGTTTTACTGGGCAGCAAATCTCGCAATGCCAAATTTAAAAAATTTAAATTTTAAAAAGTCAAGGTTTTTTCTCCCTTGTAATAGTGAAATATAAATCATGCTATGCTCAAACAATGTAATAATTTTTCCTTTATAAATTTTCAAAGCATCCGTTCGGGAAAAAAAAAAAAAAAAAAAAAAAAAAAAAAAAAAAAAAAAAAAAAAAAAAAAAAAAAAAAAAAAAAAAAAAAAAAAAAAAAAAAAAAAAAAAAAAAAAAAAAAAAAAAAAAAAAAAAAAAAAAAAAAAAAAAAAAAAAAAAAAAAAAAAAAAAAAAAAAAAAAAAAAAAAAAAAAAAAAAAAAAAAAAAAAAAAAAAAAAAAAAAAAAAAAAAAAAAAAAAAAAAAAAAAAAAAAAAAAAAAAAAAAAAAAAAAAAAAAAAAAAAAAAAAAAAAAAAAAAAAAAAAAAAAAAAAAAAAAAAAAAAAAAAAAAAAAAAAAAAAAAAAAAAAAAAAAAAAAAAAAAAAAAAAAAAAAAAAAAAAAAAAAAAAAAAAAAAAAAAAAAAAAAAAAAAAAAAAAAAAAAAAAAAAAAAAAAAAAAAAAAAAAAAAAAAAAAAAAAAAAAAAAAACATTCGCATACATATACCTCAAACTATACTTTGTCACAAAATTACACTAAGCCCTATTTTTAAAGAAGTAATAATAAATTACAAACCTTTTCTAGTCACCAATCTTGGCGACCGCCATAACATTTTGTGGTCGCCAAATAAAAGTTTTAGTTGCCAATGGCGAGTGGCGACTGCTAGTCTCAACCTGTGATGGACGGTCTTTAAAGGTGATTTTAAGAAAGAAAGATAGCAAGGTGCACACTAGACACTTAAAAAATATGAACCGTGACTTCACTGTGACACTTAAGGTTCACCTTCCCTGCTCTCTGAATCCAAAATTTTATTTTTCCTATTAAAAATTAAATTATAAAAAAAGCAAGAAATTCTTCAACATTTGTCTTCTTTTTAATTTCTTATGTTTTATTACAGATTCAATGTACTATAAATTGAATATGATCTATGAACTTAATTACAATTGAATTATTATTTTTATGTGTATGGAATTTTATTGAAATTGAACATCTTATTAACAATTGATGGTTTTATGTATTAATTGTAAAGGTTGCAAAGATCAGGGTGAAAAATATGGCTCCAAACTTCTTGATTTGCACTAACTTTCTTTTTTTTTCCTTTTACAGACATCAAATCTTTGAAGAAAGAAGTAGATGAGTTAAAAAAGGACCGGGATGCATTGCAAACTCGAGTAAATTATTTGGAAAGGGACAGGGATGCTTTGCAAAATAGAGTCGCTTATTTGGAAAAGGAAAACAAAGATAAAGATCATAATGCTGATGACGAGGGGGAAAATCCTGTAGGGGCCAATTTAACATCTGGGGATGGCCCCTCAACATCTCAAGGTAAACAAATTATTGATTTCTCTCAAATTATGGTAAATCTGAAGTTTGTTTTTAGTTATATGTTTGTACTATGCAGTAAAATACTGTTTAATTAAGGGTATAAATTATCTTAACTTGGCTACAGCATGAGTGCATTCTATTTTTCTCATTTGCTCATGTTCTTAAGTAAAAGATACAAATAAGTTTTACTGTATTATACATAACTAGTAAGCCCGGTAGTCATACGAAATGACCGCCATTCTAGATATTATAAATATACAATTCTCCAAGTAACCGGAAATGCACATCAAATCAAAGAGATAACAGTGAAGTTTAATGAATAAATAATAAACATATAACAATTTCGGAAAAAGTATTCTTACCGAAAAAAGCGTCTTAAGTTATCATAATCTGTAAAATAAAAATATTATTTACTATATAATCAAATTATTAGTGAAAAATATTTATTTATATCCAACATAATCATCGTCAAAGCAATAGTTTTAACGAAACTGGAAAAAAGAGCCCTGCCACTTTAATACATATAAAAAGTGCTGACGATAAATAAATTGAAACAAAGAAAGAAGGATTAAATTAATTTCCAGTTTACATTCATTTTTAACGGAGATTGCAAATCTAGCGATGCCTCACTCAAAGTACTAGAGATATGTTTTGATTATTAGTCATTTTCATTATAGAAAAATTGCGTAGATGGCAGCATGATGCAGTTTTCTGGGAGTAAGAAATTCGGAATAAGCTGTCGGAGACAAACAGACCCTTAAGCGGCTTATATATAAGATTTTATTGTTAGTATCTCATTTGGTATGCATTGCAATGAAACTTTTAAGAAACAGTTGCTGCTTAGAAGAGCTGTTTAAAATGTTTTTGTTCTGTCTTTTCTGCATTCATTTCGGATTTTTTAAAAAAAAATCTCGTAACTATAGGTGGAGAATAAGTTATTTTTACCCGAAATGCTCTTTTGCCCCCCTCATATCCCTTTATGGCTGCTCGTCTAGTGCAGGGTTCGTACGGTCCTTAAAGGTCCTTAGAAAGTCCTTAATGTTCATTTTCATTTTTAAGGCCTTAAAAAGTCCTTAAATAGTCCTTATTTTTTATTCCAGGTGCTTATTTTTTTTTTTTTGTTAAACTAAGAAGGTGCCCATGCACTCTATTTGTTTTGCTATGCTTTGTATTCTTCACAAAAATGAAACTTTTTTCATTTCAACTACTTAATCGAACCTCAAATTTGGTTTGCTCGGGTTCGGTACTATCGCGGCTTTCGGACAGACCCAAAACAGCGGATTGACAGGACCAAAAATGGCGGACTTACATAAACATCGTCGCATTTTTACTACAAATTTCAGTGCTTTCTCAACTGGTAAATAAATAAGTAACTCTTGTTTTTTTAATTTTTTTGAAAAGTTATGAGTAAATTGATGTGAGTGGTTCATAGATTTTGATAAAATGCTTCAAACTACAACACCCAATTCAGTTAAAATTAACCTGTACCCACCCACATGGCAGCTTCCAATTTGCTATTTCCTGCAATTGTATGAAAAAGAAAATCGAGCTACATCTAGAAAAAAATTTAAGTATTAGTAAGAGAAGTCGAATCAAAACAAGCATTTGTACAAAATGCAATGGTGCCCAGTAACTGGGTACCATTTAAGACCACAGAAGAATAAATCACACAAGTTCCCTCATTTTGTTTTTAAAAAAGAAAAGAAAAAGGAATAAAATTTGAAAAACGGACTTTTAAGGACTCAAGGGGAAAAATTTTTATGAATAAACAAAAATCGGGAATTTTCGAAAAAGAGCCGAATTTCGGGATTTCAAATTTGGGATTCGATACTATTTATTACATTTAGTTTCAAAGTAAATAAATATTTTTTTTGCATGAAAATTGTTACTAAATCATCTACATTCTAAGGCATCATTCATAAATGATGTCCCGCTTCGAGGGTGGGAAGGGAGGGTCCGTGAAATTGTGACAAAGTGTGACAACGGTAGGGGAGGGGGTAACAGGAAATGTGACAACATGCATTATGCAACATAGCGTGCCGCATGACAAAGGGGGGGGGGGGGAGATCCGCTGAAGTGTGACATATTGTGGCAAAGGGGGGGAGGGGGTCAAATATATGGGAAAAAGCGTGACCTCATTTATGAACGGCCCCTAACATTCTATACAATTATCAATAAAGCAAGTGGAAGCAGCTCTTAACAAGTAATCAGTAAATAAATATTGCTTTTGAAACTTTTTTTTTTAATTTAAGGGGCGGGGGGGGGGGGGATAATACTTCAAAGATGCATATTGTTGACATCTAGCTCAATAAAAGAGATGCATTTAACTAATATGTAGGCAAAAAAAAAACTTTCAGCTTTTTTTCCGTTTGACCAATCGCATGTATGATTATCGCTTCTTTATACTGTTAAAGGTAAAAGAATGATTTATTTTTATTATCATTTTTCTTACACCTTACACTATCCCTAATAACACAACATGTCACGGTATAGTCACAGTAACGTCACTGCGAGTCACAACTGTCACAGTCACAAAGTGACCGATTTGTGACGTCTCACAAAAGTCATGATGTGACACGTTTGTGACAGCTTTCGTGTGACTTCTCCGCAACGTCACTGCAAGGATTAGTTTGTGACTGGTCACTTTGTGACGTTGCGAAGACGTTACAATGTGACTTCAATGTACATTGACGCAAAATAATTTGTTTTTCACGTAAAACCTCTCAATTCATTATTTTGTCATCGAGAAAATCATTAACAGCAAAATTTTAACAACACTAGTAACCGCTGTGACCCAAATGCAACCATTTTGTGACTGTCGCGGGACACCTACGTTACGACACTGTGCTGTCTCAAAATGCTCAATTCAACTACGATATATATCCTTTCGCGGCCGCATCAACTTTTCGAACGTCCTTCGCAGCAACATCACAAAATGACATCCCCTAAGAACTCAATTTGTAACTGTTTGTGACGTCATATTACAGTCGCAGCAACCGTCGTGGCGCACTTGGGATCTTTATGTGACGTCGCAAAAAGCCTCGGAGTGAGAAAACGGTCACTTTCCCAAAGCAGCTACGGCGATTATATAAAGGACTTTATTTGCCCAATAGTAGTGACCAAAATCAAACCGTCGCGTGACAGTCACGACTGCAACAGAAGTGTCACTTAGTGACAGTGTTGCGACGTCACAACCCAGTCGCATCGACAGTGGTGACGCGTTTGTGATCGCTATATGACGTGACAGTGTTGCGACGTCACAACACAGTCGCATCGACAGTCGTGACGCGATTGTGATCGTTATATGACGTCACGTTAAAGTCTTGAAAGGACAATCCGTAAACACAGTTCTGAGACTTACCAATTCACTCAGATCGAGGCCTTTGACTTATTTCTAACCTTAAGAATGAGGTCGCTTCTCGTCCTTTAGAATGCTAATAGCACAACGACCAAAAGGGGACCCTCATGCAACCGTCGCGTGACGGTCACGAGATGTTACAGCACCGAAAGCAAACAGGTTGATGCAACTTACGAATGTCCTCCGCACGGCGACGTCACAAAGTGACTTTGCAGTGACGTCCCCTAACGACGCAACTGCAACAGCAGTCACTTAGTTACGGTGTTGCGACGTAACGATACAGTCGCATCAACAGTCGTGACGTGATTGTAATTGTTATGTGACGTCGCATTAAAGCCTCAGAGTGGCTGCCCCAAGCACAGTGACCAAGATAGGACCCTCATGCAACCGTCGCGTGACGGTCACGAAATGTTTCTGCACCGTTAGTAAACAGGTTGCTACCACTTGCGAATGTCTTCCCCACGGAGACGTCACAAAGTGACTTTGCAGTGACGTCCCCCTAACGACGCAACTGCAACAGCAGTCACTTAGTTACGGTGTTGCGACGTCACGATACAGTCTCATCAACAGTCGTGACGTGATTGTAATTGTTATGTGACGTCGCGTTAAAGCCTCAGAGTAGCTGTCCCAACACTGTGACCAAGCTAGGACCCTCGTGCAACCGTCGCGTGATGGTCACTAAATGTCACTGTATAGTAACAAGCAGGTTGCAGTAACTTACGAATATATTTCCGCGGTGACGTCACGAAGTGACTTTGCAGTGACGTCCGATAACAACGTAAATGCAACTGTGGTCACATAGTGACGATGATACGATGTAACGTACAGTCACATCAACAATTGTGATTGTCATGTGACGCTACGTTAATATCCCTAGAGTGACTGCCTTAATAGAACAGTGACCAAGATAGGACCCTTATGTGATCATCATGTGACGGTCACGAAATGTCACTATGCAGTCATCAAAAATTGACGCAATTGTGATTGTTATGTGACGTTGCGTGAAAGTCCCGCGTGACTGAGACTGAAAGAACTGTCACATGGGGACAGTTTTGCAACTTCCCAACACAGTGACAGCGTCTTTCCCGACTTATTTGTTACCTTGATATATATGCTGTAGTAACTTCTGATCCAAACTTCATTTTGACGATTATGCTACTTCACGAACGACCCTCATTGCATATTTGAATTTCAAGTGATTGGACTGGGATGAAATAAATTGTTGTACAGATATATTGTCAATGGTGATTCCCTAAATGTCAATAGTAACCGAAATGAGACACTTTCCCGTCACGTGATGGCTCTAAATCGTCACCGCCAAGTCAGCAACAGGTTGCAACAAGTTACAAATGTCCGCTCTCTCCCCACGAAGCCCTAAAGCCATACACTTACTGAGGGCTTTACAACGGCACAATTCAAACGCAGTAACTGACGTGTGACGTATTTGTGATTTTATGTGACATCAAGGAAAATTTCGTAAGTGACTGCGTTGCGCTCGTGCTGCTTGACGCAGGGCCTGCCTGGTTAATGCCTGTAGGTTCATGACGTGCACTGTCACGTGATTCACCATGACGTGCTCCTACCCCTCCCTCTCCTCCCTTTTATCATAGAAAGCGAGCTAAAAGGAATAACGGCCTTGAACAAGCAGTGAGGTCACTTTTAAAGATGAATTAAAACCTTTCCAATACAGTCATGTCAATTTTTTTTAGCCATTTGTAGCTTTTATTTGACATCTCGGTCAAGTTCTGTTGAGACTTTACAAATCTGAACCAAACTCGACCTACTCATCACGAGTTCTGCTGACATTTTACTTTACTTTACCCGCAGTGATTACCTTTTTTTCTTAATTTCATTTAACAAAAACCATCATATTTTTTGATGCATAGACCGCAGGTAATTTCTTTTGTAATGTTGAAACAAAAATCCGCAGATAATTGGCTGCGGCTTATTATAATACGCTGTGTCTAATTATTACGCATTATGGCAAATGATCATTGTAAAAAAAATTATATTAATAAGGAAAAATGGCCTTAGATATTTGCTCAGTATGCATTATATTGTAAACTATTGATAAAATAATAAGAAATGCCGTAAACTGAACGCAGATGCTGAAAGATTGCAGAAAAACGCTAATTTACGCACGACACGTGGTGGCAAAGAAAAAGAAAAATTCGCTAAAATACAATGTTTTCAGCCTGTAAACGCTGAATAAGACTTATTTGAAACACTTAAAATTAAAAAAAAATAAAGTCTACAACTTTAACGCTCAAAATAGGATGCTTTTTGCAAAATGGAACCGTTTATTGTTTCTTCCCTCCATATGGCGGTGTGTAATTTTAATTTCAAAGCAAAACTATTGCACTCACAAAAAACTATTTTAAAAAACATCTAAAAAAATCAGTTTTAGTTACTAAAGTTTCAAAGTATTGTCATTTAAGGACAAATTTACCTCAAAATATCGGTATATATTTTTTCTTTTAAATTATTATTATCTCAAAAAATCCATAATCCAGACGGTCAGAATTCCCAACTCTCGAGGTTGTTCTACATGTATAATTTGGCCATCAATTTTTAATACTTTGTCCCCAAAAATAGATTAAATGCTCAAGAACGCCAAAAGTTCCAAGGTTGATGAAAATTGTTTCTTCAATTTTCTGAGATGCAATTCAGTAGTTTTATTGGATATTTCGTGTACTACTTTTAATTATATTCGGATATTAACAAGATATCATCGTAATAGCGCAATTTGACACAACCATTGAATTGATAATGAGTGCACATAGCGTAGAAAATATTTGTAGCAAACTTTTTTTTCTCTTCAATTTATCAATCAAAATATTTGTAACATTATGGGGACATTTACTTAACTTGTTTTTGTGTGTGTGTGTCCAAAAACATCTGAATGGGAACTTATAACCAAATTAAATAATCTTCCTTGCATTCATTTATTATTTACTTGAACATATCTTTAGTTTAATAGTTAAAATTACACTCAATAACACATACAGACAAATATATCACAACAATAATTAAGGACTTTTCAAATTTAAACAAGTCAAGAGCAAAGTGAAAGAATCCCGCGTTACATCGGTATTAGCTGTGACTTTGACTGAGTGCCAATGCCATGCGGGAATTTCGTCCGAGGCAAAAAGACGGAAACTCCATTGAAAGATTGAAATCTATTTGATATCCTTGGGTGAGTAATATTTTTAATACTAATTATTCTTTTAATGTTTAAACAATTTTATAGTTAAAACAGTGACGGCACAGTCAACTGTATTTATTCAAAGGCCAATAGGAGCAGCCGTTACCTTTCTTTTTTTTCAATTCAAATGACCAAATTAAAAAGTAAATCTCTTATCACTTATGTTTTACGGTATTATTATTTAGTTTATTTATTTATTATTATTTACTTCGCAACGAATACCGATCAAAAGCTGAAGTAATTATTGGAAACGCAATACTTATGCTTCAGTTTTACCAAATTTCTAAACCATTTAAATAGCATCTATATATTTTTTTGTTTCAGCAAAGCATTTCTAAAGTCATAATTTTATGACTTTTTCTGTTTTATTGTTACTCAGAGTTCCAATTTTGTTCACATCTTAGAACATTATATGTTACATACATTATTAGATAACATATGGCTTTATTTCTTAGATATAGATTGGTGTGATGTAAATATGCTATAGAACAACATTGCATAAATTTTGGTTGGCTAATATTTTATAACTATTAAAAAGCTCAGGATGAAATAATTATAAATCATTAAAGAAATCTTAACTGGCTACTTGAATTTTTAGGTCTATTTTCCAGTTGACTTAAAATACTGCTTTATGTAAATGACAATACTGGCTTAAAATTATGTACTGACTATACCACATAATTCATTTGAGTAATAATTGCATAAAACAAAATGTTTTAAACAAGAATGCTTTAAAATTTGCATTAAGATACAAATGCTTTAAAGAATACAATTTATTTATAATATCATAATAATGATTGCACATGTTTAATGTTGAAATATTGTATTTTTATAAGAAGTAGTTGGTATTTTTCTGTACGGGAATAGCATAAATAGAAAAACATTCTCTGATGAGTTGAGATAATCATTACCTGTAAATGCATGTCCAACAGTAGTTTATTATAGCAGAAATTAGTTTCAATATTAATATAGTCGTCTACTTTATATTTGATGAATTATTCTAAACGTTTATTTTATGCTAATTTAATATATCATTCTGTGCCCGGGAAAAAATTGTTTTTTTTCTAGAGGAACGCCAACTCTACTTTATGGTAAAATGGGTTCTAAATGTTTTTATGCTGTATGTTCAGATATCATTAAAATGTAACTTTGTTTTATTATATTTATTTACTTCAAATTACTAGTGTAATAGGACCTTGGGTTGCAGTTCTTAGTTCTTTTGCCCCACCCCCTCTTTTTCTTTCATTTCACATTGCAAATTGTATGTTTTATAATCAATATACCCCAATTTAGAAAACAATTTGCTTGGCATTACATTTTCAAAAGAGGACAAAATTCTTGCTTTCGTAAAAATTGCAATGTATTTTCAAAGTTGTGGGTGGCAAGGTAAACAGTTGCCCACTCCTGATCTCATGCACAGGGCCGGCGCTAGGCCGAGGCGGTGAGCCTTAGGGCGTGTCATTCTTAGGGGCACATATTGGCCATAAATATCGACTGCATCGTTTTAAATAACAATTTCTTGTTTTGCACATTATCCTTATCTTCTCCATAGCGACAGGCGGCTTCAATGCATTCGAAGGTGGCGCTTTATAAGTGTTTGCAGTTTTAGAAAGTGTCTTCTCTATTTTATGACAAGCAAAATGCAATATATTGCTTTTTTTGTTTTTTATTTTTCCTTATTCAGTATCGATTTCTGAGCAGCGATTGTTTTCCTTCAGCATTTTGAAAGTTAAAATATATATAATTCAAATATGTATCCATCATTTTTAATCTCTATTGCTTCATAATATATAGTAGGGGCGGAAGAAAGTTTTTTGCCTCAGGGCTCCATTCGTGCTGGCGCCGGCCCTGCTCATGCATGATGTGCCTGTATTTCCAAAAATTAAAACATCAAGTCCTGGCTTTAAAATTTTTTCAATCTAGATTTTAAAATGCTCCAGTGTGATGGGGGATATGACCTTTAAGGTTTACTTTGATTGCTACTAGTCTCTGATAAGTTATTCAGTAATATGAAAATGCAGTGGTTACAACTTCGGCTAGCGGGAATGCGTTTCAGTTCTGACATAAGTTTAGGAACTTTGAATGAGTTGGAGATGGTGTGTGACTTATATGAGCTACGATCTCGAAATAGGGGAAGTGCACGAAGCAGTAAGAAAGTCTGGAAAACCCCATTGTATTAAGTCTTGATTATTAAATCAGATCTTGCAGCAGTGCCGCTCTTTGCATAGATTGGAGATGACGGCCTTTTTGAAATATCTGTTAAAAATACAGGAATTCACTAAGTTCTGTTTGAATTACAATTAGACAATGCAATTCATTTTTATACATATTTTACTCATATTTCTTCTGATGAATATAGTGTTTGGTGTATTTCAATCTGGTATTCCGCATGTGATCAGCCACATATAATTCATCCAAACTCCTCAAAAATCATTACAAGTCACTAAGTTATGATTGAATTACAATTATGCATGTTGCATTTCATTTTTATATGAATTTAATTCTGTTTCAATGTCTGTATGCAATACCTAATGTGCTTCAGTCTGCCATATATTATTTCTCCAAACTCCTATAAATTCCCTCACTAGCTTGTTTCGCTAATTCAGATCCTTGGATCCGACACGTCACAAAAGTGCCACTCTGCACAAGTGCCATTAGTGGTCTGGTTCGTAACATCTTCCTTCATACCTGTCGCTTGGTAATAACAAATGAATGCTTTGCTAAATTTTACAGCATATTAATTTAACTTGTGGAGTTTACTCATACTTTATAAATCAAGCAGTATTAAATGATTCTGTATCGTAAATCTATTTTTTTTTTAATTAAAAGCTCGTTTGCTTGCTGTAGTACTTATAAATATTTATTTCTTATGGAATTACACTGTATTGACAGAGTATGTAGTTGAATTATTCCTACTTGATAATCAGTAATTCTAAATATTAAAATTTTTTATGCTAAAAATCTTCATAGTGGGGAATAAATTAAAATTTCAAAAATTCAGAGATTGAGTTCTATTAGTTTTTAATTTCAGTTTAATTTACCTACAAAAATTAATATCACCCTCAGAGTAATAAGGTTTGCACTTGTATTATTATATAACAACTGCCTTTTTTAATGTAAATTTCCCCAATCGAAAAATAAATAAAATAAAATAGCATTTCCTAATTTTATTAAATACCCACATGAAGAATTTACATATTTTGACTTCATTTCATTTCAGACTGCAGGATCCCAGTGTCTTGCCAAAATGCTTGGAATACCAAAAGCAAAGAGAAGAACGAAGTACACAGTAAGTTTCAATTTTTAATTTACTGCTCACTTAGTATCTATATGTGATGTACAGTGAAACCTGGGTAAATTGACCACTTGCAATACACCACTTTGATAGTCGACCTATAGAGGATAAGGATAATATTTTTTCTAATTTTTGTTATTCTTACATTAGCATTCATTCAGGCTCGGTGAAAGTATTAGCTCAACAAAATATTCCGCGCCCTTATTA
Source organism: Octonoba sinensis (assembly GCA_038502835.1). NCBI lineage: Eukaryota > Metazoa > Arthropoda > Arachnida > Araneae > Uloboridae > Octonoba > Octonoba sinensis. The sequence continues at coordinate 3,116,438 of CM076604.1, forward strand.
TCTAGATGTGTTTTCCAGAGGATGATTAAAAACACTTGTAATTAATGCATATTTCTATATTTAAATAATATAATAGGACATCATTCTTTAGCTCATTAAAATGGTATTAAGTTTAGCTTCATGTATTTTCTTTCTCTAAAATAGAAACTAACTTTTATTTCACAATTATCTAAAATATCTTTAGAGAAATTTAACAACCTGAATATCTTGCACTGTATCATACAACTTTAAAATTAAAGTACTTGGTTAAAATTAAGATAAATATCTTATTTGATGGTAAAGATTTCTTTAAAATATATAATTATTCAAAGTGGCAATCTAAGATAGAACACAGATAAATTTATTCAAGGAATAAAAGAGGGCTCATGCTCATAGTTTTCCAAATATGGTGCTCTTAGAAAGAGGTTTAGACAAGCTTTATTTTGTTCCATCCATGCAGACAAATACTGGTGTAACAATATCGCATAAAAAACAACCTGCACCAAACAACCAAGTTATTTTAGTTACTTTTATCTTTCCAAAAATTAAAAAATATGATAATTTAATGATCCACTTAAGGTTTTTTATATAATACTCCCACCCAAATGTGGTGTACATACAGGGTTTCCATGGGCCATAAAAAGGTCATAGAGGGCCTAAGGCCCTAAGAAAGACCTAAGATTGATTTATAGGGGATAAATGTCATATTTAGTGTAATAAAAACCCTAAAAAGTGATTAAAGGCCCTATTTTTTAGCATTTGCTTGAATCATCAGAATAAAAATTTAATATATTGTACTACGGGTTTGAATCCTCAATGTAAATCACAGCAATTGCTAAAATTGATAGGGAAAAAAGAAAAAATTGACCTTTTGATTCCCGATTAAACTAATCTTAACCCAATAATTCTACTTTTTTCAAAAAGTTCTCGGTTGTACTCGTTTTAAATTTTGCAAGGACGTGTTTACCTATGGATTATTTTAAAGTTTTAATGTTTGTGAATGAACTGTATATTTAGTAACAAATGTTCACAAAAACTCAGTTTTTATTTCATGATAAGCTTTTTCACAATAAGTGAAATTTATAAAAACATCTAAAATTAAAATATTTTTCTAATGCTTATTACTTATTACTAATAATAGAGCCAATTTAATCAAAATAATTTAGTTAAAAGTGTGAACAGTAACCTAAAAAAGGAAACAACTGTTATTTTTTCTTTCTTGTGTAAATTTACAATTGTTGCAAAAATAAAAGTATCGGGAAATTTTGATAATTTACATAAAATCATTTGTAACATTTTCTGTTGTCATTAAATCTGTGTGAAAGGAAGTATAAATTATATATGTGTAAATTTTAACAAAATTATATACCTAATCTTTATTTTTTTTAATGTATGACCATGTATTAGTATGTAAAGTGACCTTATATATAGTTATAAATTGGCCTGAAAAAGGTCCTATTTTTTAAGCTGCTGGGATAGTGGGGACTCTGACATGTGGTCAAATATAGACAGGTGGTAAAGCTACAAAGGTTTCCCTACATACACTATTATATTATAGAGCTAATTCCGTTCCTAGCAAAAGAGAGCAACTTTACAGGTTTTGTGGTGCTAAATTTTAAAATTTGATAGCAGTGGCTAAGTAATCTGGCCCATGTCATGTAGGCTAAATGGGGTTTGTAATAATCCCAGATCTGGGGGGGGGGGGGGTTTCTAACTACACCAGTCCCCTCCACTCTCCAAGGGACCGGATATCTGAAATTCAAGTTTTTTTTTTATATGGGCCTAAAAATGATAATAGAGTGCTTCCTCTGTAACGAATATCGTGGCCTTTCCCATATCCAGAATCTAACTGGGCACTGCACGACAGATCCCAATATGACGTGAAATTTCAATTACTCAGCATATTTTTAAAATATAATGTAAATTTCAAACTTCTTACATATTAAGTAGCTGTAGAATGTTTAAAAATATATATAGAATTTTATAATTTAATTAAAACATTGGTTATCCGGTACAACAGTTCAGATTCGTCAGATAAGGGACACTGGACGCAAGGCAAACCACGAAAATTTAATTAAAATGTTTTGAAAGTATATATGAATTATAAACTTATAGTGTATCTGGAATCTGTGGGATGTTTAAAGATATTCATAGAAATCAGAAGTTTCTGCAATAAGACATCAGCCGGATGCCTGGTACGTATACATCATACAGGGGACAACAGATATCCAATATGTGGCAGAACCAATACCCGATGCATCGCAAAACTGATCTGAAAATTAAAATTGAAAAATATATTTGAAAATCTGCAGACACTCTGGATACTGTATTTAATCAGAACTCGGTGTCATTCGAAGGACCGGAATGTTTTTGGCACTATAGCCAAGTGAGTGACGCTATCAGCGGTACATATTGAAGTTTGGCAAACAGAAACCAGAATTTCTTGATGTTACAACAGAGTTGTCTAAAAAAGGGGTAACTATTACCAAGTTTAAAAATGTGATAAAGAATATTTTTGGATAAATACTTTAGATATGACTATAAGCACCCCAATTTTGACATTTACCAAAGCCCCTTCTATTTTTTTCCCTAATGAAAAGGCAGTAAAAGCTTTTATAAACTATTTTTTAACAAGATAATTTTATTTAATGATGAATACTTTTATTTTTTGACTTAGTACATTTTTTAAATGAACATATTTAAATAAGCTTTTGTTTTTGAATTTATCTTTTAGGCATTAAAAAAGATTTATGATGACTCCAATGATTATATTGAAAACCTAAGATGTCTTTTCAATATTCTGTTTTATTTTTATTCTGTCTCAAAGACAAGCTGTAGTTCACTAAGTTAAGTTTTGGTGCTTTAGATTGATAGGTACAAGCGCTACTTCCTACCTGTAGCATCAGAAAGCTATTAAGGCTCTTTTTTTTTTAATGAAAAAAGTAGGGTAGGTGGGGATCAGATAATTACTTGAATATAAAGCATTCAATTGTTCACCATGAGAAAATGATAGTGTTTTTCCTCAGCTTGCAGTATGTTTCATAATATGCTCTACAAATATAAAATCTACAAATTTGATGTCCTAATCTAAATAAAAAAATATTTAGTTGCACTAACATGGCTGTTTATAGTTTCCTAATTGCATTTTTATTCACTTTTTCTTTGCAGGAGTAGGAAAGATGGCATTGCAGACAGAAAAGATGGACATTAGCAAGAAATTAATTAATTTATTTATTAAAATTTAGAATATTTATTTAATATTAATTTTTAACATTTATTATGTTTTGCATAAACTATAGACCAAATAAATATTGTCTTTTCCTGAAGTGTTTCATTTTACTTTTGTATATTTTAATCTGAAGTCCTGTAATGTAGTAAAACAAATAAGGTGATTGAGATTTATAAAGTCACATTTTAGAGTGCACTTAAAGTACTGAAATTTTTGCTTGGACTATAATTGTGATGACTTTCTGTTTTGACTTAAGTATATTCTAAAAACCTTTTCATGTGTAAGATCTGGTTAAAGTTTTAAGTGAGCTATTAAAAGTACAAATTTCAGTGATAAAATGAATTATGAAATATGTCATTATTAATTTTAAAATCCAATTGTCTCGAAACTAGGATCACCTGTTTTTAACAAGGCATCATTTTAAGTCTTCTTCCTTTTAATAGCAATTTTATGTATTAATTTTTACTTACATAATAGGCTGCCACAATAAAGTACACTCATGTATGTACTTATAATATTTTTGGGAAATACTTCCTGAACTGTCTAGTAACAAATTGAACTTATGCATTTGTCAAAGATTAATTTCTCCCTCTTGTTTTTTTTTTTTTTTTTTTCATATTTTACTGGCGTTATAGAAGTTCAATTTTTTTTGCTTAATATGAAAAAGAAATGTTGCTTATTGTGATGAGAATTGACTAAAAAATAAAAAAAATACATTTGCTATTGAATATATAAGTTTTACAGTTGAAGAGTTTTTAATCAATCATGATATGAAGTAAGTATCAAGCATAAAGTCAAGCTAAGTTAACAAAATTATTTCACAAATTTGAATTGTTGTAAAAGTTTTGATGGAATTGCCATTACAGTGACGTCACATGAAGATGACAAACACTGCATCACGACAGTTGTTGCGACTCTGTCGTGACGTGGCAATACCTTCACCATATGAGCCCTAAAAGTCATTTCGGGATTTATCTGCGACGTCACTTAGAAATTCACAAATAGGTTACACAGGTCGCAACGATTGCATTGTGACGTCACATAACCATCACTGCGTGACGATTTTTGAGGTTCAATGGGACTTGATTACAACGTCATATAAAGATGGCATATAAGTCTCGCAAGTCGCTGCGACGATATTGATAAGTCGCTAAACTGTCACCGAGTGACCGTTCTCTGAGTCACTGCGGGACTTTAACGCTACGTCACATTCGCGACACAACTGTCGATGCAACTGCGTCGTGACGTCGCGTAGCCATCACTAAGTGACGACTTTAAGTTTCAATGGGACTTGATTGCAACGTCATATAAAGGTAACATATAAGCCTTGAAAGTCGCTGCGACTGTGTTTGAAGGTTGCTAAACTGTCACCAAGTGACCGGCCTTTGTCATTCGGGGACTTAAATGCGACGTTACATAAGGATCACAACCGCGTCACGACTGTCCATGCGATTGCATCGTGACGTCGCCACACCGTCACTAAGTGACCACAGTTGCATTAACGTCGATAGGGGTCGTCACTGCAAAGTCACTTTGTGCCGTCGCCGTGGGGAGGACATTCGTAAGTTTCTGCAACCTGTTTGCTTATGTTGCAGTGACATCTCGCGACCGTCATGTGACGGTCACATGCGGGTCCCATCTTGGTCACTGTGCTATTAGGGATAATAAGCTTTTTAGCTGATCTTTCGCTAAACAGTTTGTTCTCCCATTTTTTTTTAAATAAAATAAAATATGTATACCTAAAAAATTAATTTGTTTTAAAGTAATGTTTTAATATTTAGTAAATTTTTATCAAGTAATTTGGCTTCGTGATCGTTCGCTGTGGGGTTTTATTGTGTGGGAGATGATGGATATTTGCTGTGTTAATCAAAATTTGTATCCCGTGAAATTTCTTAATTTGCAGTAACTTGAAGGAATCAACCTCTTCTTAAACCTATACACCGTAGTTGCCAAATGCTCCGTTTTCCCCTAGTTTTTCTGTTTTTTTATTTTTTGTGAACTTCGAAAATTCGATTTTTTGGCAAAAAGATCCGATTTTTCAAGCTGATGTACAAGAATTTTTATCTAAAGGGATTGTACTACAAAACAAGAAAATTTTTGAAGAAACGTTTTAAAAAGACATGTATTAATTTACATGAATTTTCATAACTTATAACGCGAAAATGTAAAAGCCTATTTTTCGGAAACTTGCTAACATCTAGCACGTGCTTCGCCGAAAATTGCACGCAGCTTTTGAAACTTCTATCTTTTTGCATCCTGTAAATATATCAATTATTTAAAAAGTTGACAGTTGTTTTAGTATTTGAAGCCTGTCTGCTTGTTTTATTTTTTATTTAAAAATATTGTTCAATTTTTTGAAACTTTATTTTAGTTAAATTTTGGTAGTTACTATTTGAGGGTAATGTACAAAGTTTTAAGCGAATAAGCTCCATTTTTTTCATTTGTATGTTGTTTCCAAAATGAAATATTTTTCTCAAGTTGAAAAAGTTTTTTCAGAATTTTTGTAAGCTCTTCTAAATAATTTTTAAAAATTATTTATGTCGGAGATAAAAATTTAAGTAAGCCTAAATTGAGATGCTGGCAACATAAGTTATGTGAAATGAAAAAAAATCTAAATGAAACACAAATTCTCAAGACAAAGGGCAGCGTTTTCTTTAACAATTTTTTTTATTTAAATTGTTTTTCATTTAACTTGTATTTTATAGCATAAACCATTTTTGATAATTTTTCACATGCTTATATATAATTAATACTTGTGCTGTGTGCTTCTTATTACAAGTTCCAATAATTATTTAACTCCCTGACTGTATTGGACATTAGAAAAGCAACAAGATAAAGAGAGCTCCATAAAAGTGTTTGTGTTGTGTTCCTAATAAAAATGCGATGTTAAATCAATTTCCTCTTTCAATAATGCTTCCTTTTGAAATAAACATAACAGTTTGTATATTGCGAAAAATTTGTGAGGTCCTTAAAAAGTCCTTAGAAAGTCCTTACTTTTTGATTTTGCCAAAAGCGTACGAACCCTGTAGTGGAAGGGGAAAAGTTTCCTTCATCAGTTGCCTGCAGACTGATGTTACATTTTAATGTAACTTTTACCCCAGTTGTATGATTTGTTTTATGTCGATAAATTTGATATTTATATAAAAATGAGGTACTTTTCCATTTCATGATGGTTAAAATGTTTTTGCCTTTTCAAATACCAGCACAAAAGAAGATATGGTTAAAGGCAGGGCTTGTGATTTTTTAAATTTAAATCGGATTTTTTAAAATTTAAATCGATTTTTTTAAATCGGATTTTTAAAAATTAAATCGATTTTTAAAAATTAAATCGGATTTTTTAAAATTAAATCGATTTTTTAAAATTTAAATCTGATTTTTTAAAATTTAAATCTGATTTTTTAAAATTTAAATCTGATTTTTTAAAATTTAAATCTGATTTTTTAAAATTTAAATCTGATTTTTTAAAATTAAATCTGATTTTTTAAAATTTAAATCTGATTTTTTAAAATTTAAATCTGATTTTTTAAAATTTAAATCTGATTTTTTTTAAAATTTAAATCTGATTTTTTAAAATTTAAATCTGATTTTTTAAAATTTAAATCTGATTTTTTAAAATTTAAATCTGATTTTTTAAAATTTAAATCTGATTTTTTAAAATTTAAATCTGATTTTTTAAAATTTAAATCTGATTTTTTAAATATTTTTTAAAATAACCTGATTTTTTAAAATGTAAATATGATTTTTTAAAATGTAAATATGATTTTTTTAAAGTTTAAATCTGATTTTTTTAAAGTTTAAATCTGATTTTTTTTTAAAATTTAAATCTGATTTTTTTTTTAAATTTAAATCTGATTTTTTTTTTAAAATTTAAATCTGATTTTTTAAATTTTTTTAAAAAATACCCTAAATCTTTTGGATATTTATTATGTTACATTCATAGAAACAATATGGCATCTTAATCAATATGCAAAAACACACTTTAAGCTATTTTCACAGCAATAAATATTTTTTAATAGTAATAATGATAAACAAATTTCAATACAAATGCATGACTAAAATGAAACTTAACCCTACCAGTAATAATAGTACACTCATAAGTACAGAGAAAATGAACAAATTTAATATGAATTATTTAGCTGTTGAAAGCTGAAAAAAAGTAACAATAGTGTGTACTTAAGTTTTACATTAAATGTACTTTAATCATTTTTCCATTTTATAAATAAAAAAGCCTGAAATATTTTTACCCATTTCGAAAAATCATGTGCTCACACCATTACTAAAAACAGAAACTTTTTGTTTTAAGCAAGTATCTTGATTGAAAATTTCTTATGATAAGAAAATATTTTAGAAGGGAAAAAAAACCTTAAGGCTATTAGGGGACGTGGATGAAATTTTAAGGATAACATATTCCAAATTCTATCAATTGTTGTTTTAAACACTATAATTCTGAATTATTTATTGTGTGGCATTGATTAAATTGATCTAAAATACTATTTTTAAGACAAAAAACACAGAATGGTTCATGATTATGAATTGTATTTTGAATGATTGAATGAGTTATGCTTTGCTGTTAAGATGCTTGAAGAATATTGTAAAATTAAAAAAAATATTGTCAAATTAAAAGAATAGTAATTAATTCTAACCTTATGAAATAAATTATGCACACAGACAGATGGACCTAGGACATTTTGTTTGAAACACTGGTTGTAATTGCAACATATTTCATTGTTACACTTCCTAACATAGTAAAATCAATGATTTTTTTGATAAAAAATCACTTGATTTAAATCAATGATTTTTTAAAAGAAAATCACTTGATTTAAATCAACGAACCCTGATTAAAGGTTAAGGAGGTAGGGGTTAAATCCATAATAGGGCTATGCTGTGATATAATAGTTTAGAACATGCTGTGTTAGAAACGTGTAAGTTTGTAGTGATTTGGGATTAATATTGAAGAGCCAATCAGTTTAAAGTGAGTTTTTTATTTGTGTAAATTTAATTATCTGCTTATTTTATGTGTTTGTAAGGTTAAAAAAACATTTTTCTATTGTTCTAAAATATTTGCTGCAGTAATTAGTGGCATTGCTAGTTTTGTTAAATTAGGTTTCCATTAGTTTAATGTAAAATGCACTTGGAGTTTTGCATCGAATTGCGTGATATTTTTACTATGTTTTTCGTTGAATAATGCATATCATTTTTTACAATGAAATTAATTGCAATAATCATTATTGTGCCTAAAAGGTGTTCTTTCAAGTAAGGATTTTTACGCTAATTTTAGTGAAGGTTTCCAATAGATTGATGTAATATGTGCTTTAATTGATCAATGTTATAAATTTTGTAATGGAGTCTCTTATT